>CM021100.1:197215463-197839134 GCA_007115665.2 Sequoiadendron giganteum
GGCTGAGGGATTAGGGTTTAAGGGCTGAGGGATTAAGAGGGTATAGGGGTTGAGGGATTGAGAGGGTATAGGGGTCAAGGGTTGAGGGATTAGGGTTTAAGGGCTGAGGGATTAAGAGGGTATAGGGGTTGAGGGATTAAGAGGGTATAGGGGTCAAGGGTTGAGGGTTGAGGGATTATGAGGGTTGAGGGGATTAGGGTTTAAGGGTTGAGGGATTAAGAGGGTATAGGGATTGAGGGATTAGGGTTTAAGGGTTGAGGGATTAAGAGGGTATAGGGGTTGAGGGATTAGGGTTTAAGGGTTGATGGTTTGGGGTTTAGGGTTTAGGGTTTAGGTCTCTATCTCCCACTCCCCACTTCTCCCCTTTTCCCACTCTCTCCCACTCTCTCCCACTCTCCCCCTCTCTCCCTCCCTCTCTATCTCCCACTCTCCCCTCTCTCCCTCCCACTCTATCTCCCACTCTCTCCCTCTCTCTTTCTCCCACTCTTCCCTTCTCCCCCCCTCACTATCTTCGACTCTCCCCCTCTCTCCCTCCCACTCTCTCAGAAACTCCTATACTCTCAAAAATACACTAAGAGAACCAAATTTCACGTATCGCACTCGCGTTATAACGCTTGCATGTTATAACACAAGCACATTTTGTACTCCACTAATAAAGGTAAAAAAATCTATATACCCATGATTTGAAGGCCCACATTCTGCATATTCCCCTGGTTCTACGCGTGCTTCGACAAAAATATCTTTTTGATGATGTTGTGAAGTGTGCAAGCATCTTTTTCACATTCCATCACCTTTTCCATGATCTTTTTACCACCTTTGCATGAAATAGCAGAGTTTCCACGTTGAAAGACATATAATATCAATTGAAGTTTGAATTCCATTGAAAACTGATATACAATTGAAGTGTGGAAGGGAACAAGCTTTTGAACAAGTCAAATTGTTGTGGAGTTTGAAGAAAGAAGAAGCTAAGGCTACATAATTAGGTTGAACTCCTCCATTTGAAAGTCTGGTTTTTAAGGTATGTGAAGTCTTTACAAATTCTCTTTCATTCTATTATGGCTTGCTTTCATTTTTGTTTGTCATTATAACCTTAGGCTGTCAATGAACATTTTAAATTACCAAATTATATACACAATTATTTACACTTGCCAATTATAGAAATTTAGAACCATTCACCAAAATTCATCCTTTAAGATAACTCCAAGCCTCTCCCATTCCTCTAAAGGGTCCAAACACCTTCCAATACTTCTGCACAAACTGATGCAGTATAAAGGAAGAAATCAACACCTTTCTTGACACACTTATTCAACTATATTTTCTTTCACAAAACATTTGATTCGTATACTCAAATTAGCATTAAGAGTTCCCAATTCCTTAAGGACCTTCAAAACACCATGAAAATCTTGAAAATAACTGATTACAATCAACTAGGTTCCTCAAAACATCAACCAATGATTATTTAATTCACAAGCTGTCTTAAATCTTCTATAATGGCACCATTGTTTACAAACACAAACTATAATTCTTAAGGCACAACCAAACCATTATTTGCTTAATAAATCTTTGTTTGAGTTAGTACAACAAAAATGAAAGATTTTAGAAGTCTGCCCTTACACACAAACTTAGTTCCTTTGTTCACTGTCCACATTACTAGTAGCCAAGCATCTACAAACTGTCACATGTATCTCCCAAACCATGCACACACTTCAAACTGTGATACTCATATTTTATGCAAAGTTAGAGGACCCAAAACCATTGAAGATGTCAAATTTCCTTCAAGAGCCATCTAAGAAGATTAAAAAGGCATAATGGACCAATACCAACACTCCTCCAAGATGGACAACAAACAAAAACATTATTTCTGAAATTTCACCCTTGGAATCTAGTTATTGTGCAAAACCAGTTTTGGGCCCTTAACTCCAAAACTTTCGAAAACACTGGGAAAATAAAAGAATGATTGTAGCACCAATTTCAGAGTTGCAAGACATGCCTTAACCCATCACATGACTCCTTTGAGACAACATTAAGAAAACTGACCTTTTTCGCTATTTTAGGCCTCCAAGTAGGCCAATTTTACAAAGGAACTACCCTTAGATCTTCACACCAAACTTCCAAACCCAAAAACAATCTTTAATTAGGTCTCAAAACAAGATAATTTCTAGGTCTTAGGACCTTACCCACTCAACTAGGCTTCCAATACAAAAACCCCCATTTTTCAATGCAAAGAGGGAGGGTTTATAGAAACTCCTATACATGGGCCTTCCCAGACCATTCCAAAGCATCAAACATCTTCAAAATACCCTGCACAAGGTCAAAAGTTCATTACACAGACCACTCCTTCAACAATTGATGGGGAGTCTTATCTTTCAAGAGAAATCGTGCTCTTCCCAAGACCTATTCTTTGGTCTTCCTAGGGTATTCCTCTCTACCCTACTCAAGGATCCCTCCTAAACCCCTCTCACCTCATAAGACTCTCCGCCAATTTCAAATTCTTCACCATTGCTCTCAATTCACCACTAAGCTTCCCTGGGCTCCACACTGACCCAAAGTGTCCTAACCACTCCAGGGGCTAGGAAAGGGTATTCTCACTATCCCCTTGTTGATTTGACTCCTCACTGATCCATCTCATAGGATTCTTTCACGTTGTACCCATCGCTTTCTTGAAAAACCCAATTTTAGACCTTGTAGCCTTTTGCCCAATTAAGCCTCCCAGAACCCATTTTCTTGGCTTTTCTCAAAAATGATCTTAACAACCCACAAATATTTTTATAGATTATTTCTAGTGGTACCCTAGGCTTCAAGATTTACTAGGTGTTTAGTCACTTTGGAATCCGTACATAGGACTGTTCTCATACCCACTATTTTCAAGGGTTTCTAGGGTTCTGGCTCCTTATTCCAACTTTGAGGGCTTCAATGACCTCCTCAACTCTCCTCCTTGTATGAACATGTCTAGAATACATTTTCCCACACTCTCTTGCTCTTTATTGTCACAAACCAATCCATTTAGCAACTTTCTTTACCGCTGTCCTCTCCAAGCCACTAGCCAGAATGCACTTGCACTCACTTAGTTCTTGATGAATTCACCATCTCCCTTGCAAATCAGGACACCACACACCATATGTACACTATAAAAATAGTCTCCTACTTGATTCCAAGTGGCCATGGTAGCCTTGCCACGAGAATTCAAGTGGGGATCATTATTTCCAAAAACTGGCCTGAACCGGCTATGAGACCAAAAACTCTAAAAACTTGCAAAACAGAAAGAAATTGAACTAAATGGCTAATATAATGCTTCACACAGTAATTAAGTGACACAATTGAAAGACTCAAAGAATTAGAAAGGTCCTTTCAATCCATTCTTGACTGGATGAAGGCACAAAAATAGAAATTCAATGAAATTTGCACTCTTCCAACTCACAAATTCCCCTTCCAAAACTCCAAATCATACAATAGCTTTCCCACATGCTCAATTAGGGTTTTTCTGACCTTATATACCTTTCTCCCATGTTCTAGGACCCTTGGGTCAGGCTTAGAGCATCATTAATGCCCTTTTCCCACTTTTAGGACAAATTGCCAAGTCTACATGGACTAATTTGCCTAATTTCATCATTCAGGCTTCTCCAAACTTCAAGGCTCTAGACTACCCTAAGTTTGGCTTAACTCACACATCAAAAAAAATATTGGGACTTTAAATCATAGTCCTTATTCCCTTGGTGGTTGGCTAGAACCACCTACAAGCCAAAATTGCCAAGATCTTCCAAAAGACCTTTAAGGTGCTCCTGCACCAACAATTTTTCAAAATTACTCCTTGGTTCCTCAAATTCTCATGGAAAAGTGCTCGTTTGAGCTAAGAACCACATATCCTATTGTCATTAGTTTCATTCCAAGGCATGTTCAACAATAAAAGACCCTACTTTTGTACACGATGATTGTAAGTATTATTTAAATGAAGCCTTCAATGACATATATTTTTCAATTATCTTGAATGGATACATTTTTTAGGAACTAATATTCGTCTCATTACCATGGTATAGATAAAATTATCCACCATGCCAAAGAAAAAGACAAAGAGGAAACTAACAGATGAAGAGAATGAAACCTTGAAAGAAAAGGAGAGAGTTCAGGTGGCAGCATATCGTGAAAAGAAGAAATTGGAAACGATTGATGAAAACAACCCGATTGTAGAGGAACCTCAACCTTCAAAAAGAGAATGGGAATTGGCAGCACAACAAGCACGAATGCGAAAGCATCATCGTAAGATAGATTTAGATATCGTAGTTGGAGACACACCCTCTACGACAAGTGAATATGAAGGGACGCCATTAAGCACAAGCGAATATGGAGGTACACCATCTAGCACAAGTTAATATGGACATACACCGTCTACTGCAAGTGAATATGGAGGGACACCATTTACCGCAAAGTGAATATTGTTGGACACCATCCAACACATCTCAAGTTGAGAGTACATCATCACTTGAAATTGACGAAGAAGGTATGCTATCATTCCCATATGAACCTAAAGGTATGTCTTCTTCTCCACCCTTGATCGAAGGTATGCAATCTAGCCCACCTCAATTAAATATTGATGAAATTCCTAATGTTGAGATGTATGTACCTAGGAGAACACCACCAAAAATTTTGCGTAGAAAGCCAAAGTATTTGATTAATATTGATGATGAGATTTTGCAGCACATGGAAGGTAAGATTTCAACACGCACTTGTAGAAGATATGCTGATAAGATTTGGGAACGATTCTTTGAAAGGCTAAATGAGACTGCAAGATGTCAACTATTTGTTGAAATGATGTGGGGTGTAAAGTATAGGAACATCATGAAGACTCTTGGGTTGAGAACATCGAATGCATCGAGTGAAGACACTATTGTGAAGAATCTAATGGATGCTTATGAGAGTGTGGGTAAGACCTCATGCTCAAAGGATAGTAATGTCACCCGACGTGTCATTACATCGACTTTGGTAAGTTGTCAAACAAAGAGAGCTCACCTAATTAAAAAGACTAGTGAAAAAATGAGAATTAGTAGAAAAACTTTATCAAGAGCCATTCAAAGGTGACAAAGAATTGAGGGCAATGATACAAATGAATTATGGGCATTCTCGGGGAGACTGTCACGAAAAGATAAAGAAGTTGTCGAAGCCTTGAGAACACTAATTGAAGAGTATTGGAAGAATAACACAAGGCCATCTCTGAATCAAAGGGATATGGTAAGAAGGAGAATCGGTAGTCAGAATCGTGAGCCACATCCAAAGCATTTTTTGGATATGACTCAAACCCAATTTTTTTGGAAATTTGAAAATGATTATCCTCAAATTAGTATTTCTCAAAGATTTTTTGAACTACTTAAACCTTTTTATTTCAAGATAAATCACACACACACTACTTGTTGTTGTAGACTACATATTGAATTTTCTAACCATTACGATGTTTATTGTTCTATATGTTTAGATTTGCATACTAACGATGTTTTGCAGGATTGTGGCATAGAAGCCTCACCAAAATCTTCAAGAGAGTTCTTATCAAAAAATTTATGTGAAATAGAGGATGGCCAGATATTCTATAGGACAACATGCTTGGATGGTTCATGCGATCATTGCGGTGGCTTCCAACGTATGCCAGTATGTCAACATATGGAAAGCACAGATGAGGTGGGACAAAAACTAGTAGAGTTCGGGAAGTATAAAAAAATGGCATATGCTACAAAAGATGGGTCTCAAGAAAAAAGGTGTGATTTGGTTATTGAGAAGATTCCAGTGTACAAATTTATGACCACATTTTGTGACAGTATACTGTCTGAGTATGCAATGAATACTCATAGAGCCCGATGGTTGGACACGTAGTTCAAGCTATGCAAGGACACCTTTCTAGTTGGAAGCATAGTATCCGTGGTTGACTTTGCAGATAACTACACTCTACAACCACAACATGAGGTGCAGTCACAATTTTACAACTCTACACAAGTTTCGATATTTGTGCACATAGCATTCATTCATGCATCTGATAGTATAGATGAGCAAAGGAAGGTATTGAGGGAGTACCACTTTTACATTAGTGATGATTGCACACATTCTCCAGAGTTCATGCAAGTATGCTTCCAGATGTTCTACAGTGGTTTGGTTCAGAGGGGCATAGAATACGATCAACATATAATATGGTCTGATAACTATGCAGCACAGTTCAAGAACTCGCACATGTTCTACTGGTTGTGCAGGATGCATGTCATTACAGGTGTTCAACATATGTGGAACTTTTGTGAGGCTAGACATGGAAAGGGGGAGCATGCATGAAAAGAGCATTAGCACAAGAAGAGTTAAAGTATAAAGACAGTGCAAAGTTGATAGATGCAAAATCAATCGTCGAGTGGTGTAATGCTTTGATGGGTCCAGGTAATGAAGGTACGTCTTTAGTTCATAGATTTTTTTGGTTGATTGATGATACTAAAATTGCACCATATGAAGACTGTTGTACACTAATAGGATCGAGTGAGGTACACTCTTTCCTTAGCTCAAATATAGGTTCATGGAGTATCGATACATGAAAGATGGCATGCTTTTGTTCTTCATGTACAATGCAAGACTGGAATGATTGTGAGTCAGAGGAGTGGGTTGACAAATGGTTCACAAGTTATCTTAGCCCACTTCACACGTATCGCCCTCTGATGACATTGGAACTAACACAGATAGAATCATCGGTCGAATTTGACCACATATCAGATCTAGTTCAACGAGGTGATATATCTACTTTCTTAGTTGTTGAAATTTCATATCGTTAGATCTTACTTTGTACTGTATTCATAATGTTGACAAATTTCAAGAGATTTTTTGCACATATCAATGCAAGGCATGTTTATGCAGTTATTGTAGATGAAGACAATGAAGAGGGAAAAGACTATTACTTGTGTCATTGTGTAAAGACCAAAAAGAAATTGGAGGTCCTAGTTATAGATGGAGAAAACATCGAATACCCTACAGGCTCAGTTGTGGTTACTAGAACATGGCTTAGAAGGTACCCACATTCAAGTGTTAAACATTGGCTATTTGAGGATTTTGACATGCATCGTAAGATTCTTCATTACTCGAACCTTGTCGTGGCATCCAATGTTCATTTGACCAAATATGGGGGTAGACCTTTGAACAAGACATTATGGAAGGTCCATGAGTCTGACCATGAGGCAATACTTGACACAATAAAGAGTAGAGCAAACTCGGATGGTTCGTTGGATTAATTTGTAAGTATATGCACATTGGTTCTTATTAATTTATACTTGTATGCACATTAATTTGTTTGATGCCAATGCTATCATCTTCTTTTACAGTGATTGGTGTACCCTAAAAAAAATGCAGATATATGAGCCATCCAAGAGAATGTCAACCAGAAAAGCAATGCAACATCCTTATTTTGATGCCTGCATGCAACATCTGTAAGTGCCTTCCATCTATTTTTATTTCATTTCCATTTTGGATGCTCTTTATTTTTCTCTTTTACTTTGCGTATTTGTAAGTAAACTACTAAGGGTTGATTGATCTTTCATTGCAGAAAATGCTGATTTAAGAGCCATCAAAGAAAATCTCAGCCAAAAAAGCAATGCAACATACTTATTTTGATGATTTTGACCAATCTCAATTTTGATTTCAAGCCATTATAAGAGAGCATGTGAAGCTTAGCGAGGGAATCTCAAGTTACTCTTTTGAAGTTAACCTCGTGATGAGCACCTATGATGTAGACATTTAAAGAGAATCTTGAATGTATGAGTGACATTGTAAAAGATCTGAGAGAACGAAGTGCCAGAGGCATTGTAATAAGATTTAATTGCATAATGAGATATACTCAAATATTGTAAGGTTGAAGTTCATGTTTGGTGTAGTATCACCTTGTTCTGTAAATGCCTTGAGTAGGAAAATTTGCAAACTTTGAATTTTGAAATGTAAACAATGTGAAAAGGGTCATATAAAGGTCATGTAAACAATTTGTACACATTTTTCTGTAACTTGTGTGACCAAGTGAACTATTCCAACACGTCGGAATAGGTATGTTTACACTAGGCATGGTCCTCTTTCACATCGAAACACGTAGAATCACTCCGAGCTATGTTCCACCAGATCGATCCCTTAAGGGTCCAAAGTGCAAAATAGTTGCAAATTTCAGCATGCTATTACTTGGATACCATGACACTTAGAAAATTCTCATCTGATCCTAGAGAAAGGTGTTGGGCCCTTCTAGAAAAATCTCTCTCTGTTTTGGCTATCTTGGAGTGGTTTTCTTGTGGCAGCTGATTTTCACTTGATGGAAAAGGTGTCAGATTCAAGCTATGCAAAGTTGCAAAGTGGTGCAACTTTCGCTCTACAACTCGTGTGACCAAGCAGACTATTCCAACATGTCTGAATAGGTATGTTTATGCTAGGCATGGTCCTCTTTTGCACAGAAACACGTGGAATCGCTCTGAGCTATGTTCCACCAGATCGATCCCTTAAGGGTCCAAAGTGCAAAATAGCTGCAAACTTCATCATGCTATTACTTGGATATCGTGACACTTAGAAAATTCTCGTCTGATCCTAAATAAAGCCGTTAGACCCCTCTAGAAAAACCTCTCTCGATTTTGGCTATCTTGGAGTGGTTTGCTCATGGTGGCGGATTTTCACTTGATGGAAAAGGTGTCAAATTCAAGTTGTGCAAAGTTGCAAAGTGGTGCAACTTTCGCTCTGCAACTTGTGTGACCAAGTGGACTATTCCAACACATCCGAATAGGTATGTTTATGCTAGGCATGGTCCTCTTTCACACTGAAACATGTGGAATCGCTCTGAGCTATGTTCCACCAGATCGATCCCTTAAGGGTCCAAAGTACAAAATAGCTGTAAACTTCAGCATGCTATTACTTGGATACCATGACACTTAGAAACTTCTCATCTGATCCTACAGAAAGGCATTGGACCCCTCTAGAAAAACCTCTCTCGATTTTGGCTATCTTGGAGTGGTTTTCTCGTGGCGGCAGATTTTCACTTGATGGAAAACGTGTCAAATTCAAGCTGTGCAAAGTTGCAAAGTGGGGCAACCTTTGCTCTGCAACTCGTGTGACCAAGAGGACTATTCCAAAATGTTTGAATAGGTATGGTCCTCTTTCACAGTGAAACACATGGAATCGCTCTGAGGTATGTTCCACCAGATCGATCCCTTAAGGGTCCAAAGTGCAAAATGGCTGCAAACTTTAGCATGCTATTACTTAGATGTCGTGATGCTTAGAAACTTCTCGTCTAATCCTATAGGATCGTGTTGATCCTTTCTACAAAAAACTCTCTCGGTTTTGGCTATCTCAGAGTGGTTTTCCAGTGGTGGCGGATTTTCACTTGATGGAAAAAGCATCAAATACAAGCAGTGCAAAGTTGCATAGTGGTGCAAATTTCGTTTTGCAACTTGTGTGACCAAGCGGACTATTCCAACACATCCAAATAGGTATTTTTATGCTAGGTATGGTTCTCTTTTGCATCGAAACACGTGGAATCGCTCCGAGCTATGTTCCACCGGATCAATCCCTTAGGTTGGAGGAGTCTTAAGTTGCAAATTTGTAAGTTGCTTAAAGCAACAAATTTGAAATGATATTGAATGGCCCACTTAGCACTCATTGCATCTAAGTGATGCTCACAAAGGTGAGGCACTAGGCCTTCTTGGGAGGTCACCCATTCCAGTATACTCCAGCTCAAGCGCTTAACCACAAAGTTTTTTCCCCAAGAAGGCACAGTGGAAAAGGCAGAATCCAATGTACTTTTGATGAGTGGAAAGGAATTCCTAAGAGACATGAAGGAGGAAGGAGTTGTCTATGCAATCATGTTGAATCCAAAGGAGGAGGGGTCACCTAGTCGGCTGCCTATGACAGCAGAGGTGAAGCAACTGTTGGATCAGTTCAGGGATATCATTTGTGAAGGCACACCAGCTACACTACCACCTAAGAGGGAAATCAATCATCAAATTGACTTTGTACCAGGAGCAACATTGCCTAACAAGGCTGCATACAAAATGACACCAGAGCAGAACAAGGAGATAACAAGGAAAGTTCAAGAACTTTTGGACCAAGGGTTGATCAGGAAAAGCATAAGCCCATGTGTTGTTCCAGTGGTGTTGGCACCTAAGAAGGGAGATAAGTGGAGAAAGTGCACTGATTCTAGGGCTATAAATAGGGTAACCATTAGATATAGGTTTCCTATTCCTAGGATAGAAGACTTAATGGACTGTTTAGGGGGTGCTAAGTAGTACTCCAAGATTGATTTGAAAAGTGGCTACTATCAGATTAGGATGAAAGAGGGAGATGTATGGAAGTCAGCTTTTAAAACCATAGAGGGGTTATATGAGTGGTTAGTAATGCCATTCGGGCTTACAAATGCACCTCGCACTTTTATGAGGGTGATGAATGAGGTCTTGAAGGACTTTATAGGAGTCTTTGTGGTAGTCTACTTAGATGATATCCTCATCTTTAGCAAAACAAAAGAAGAACATATGAAGCACCTAGAACTTGTGTTGAAGAAACTTCAAGATGAGAAGCTCACCATAAATCTTGA
Organism: Sequoiadendron giganteum; assembly: GCA_007115665.2. Classification (NCBI taxonomy): domain Eukaryota; kingdom Viridiplantae; phylum Streptophyta; class Pinopsida; order Cupressales; family Cupressaceae; genus Sequoiadendron; species Sequoiadendron giganteum. The sequence continues at coordinate 197,226,028 of CM021100.1, forward strand.
TAAATAGGGTACTTGGTAACTTGTTGAGGTGTCTAACTAAGGAGTATGGAAAAGGATGGGAACAAGTCATTTCACAGGCAGAATTTGCCTACAATGATAGCACAAATAGGTCTACTGGTAAGAGCCCATTTGAAATTATATATGGGTTACATCCAAGGGGTGTACTTGAGCTAAGAGACCTAAAAGGTTATGAAGGAATCAGTGGACATGCTGATGATTTTGCTCAGTCAATGATAGAGGTTCATGAGCAGGTAAAGAAGACATTAATGGAGGCTAACCATAAGTTGAAGGCTAACCATAAGTTGAAGGCTAAAAGAGATGAAGGGAAGAGAGATCTACAATTTGAAATAGGTGATTTGGTGATGGTATACTTGAACAAGGCAAGACTACAGAAAGGCATACCAAGTAAGCTGTAGATGAAAAGGATAGGGCCATGTAAAGTGTTGGCTAAGTATGGATCCAATGCATACAAGGTGGAGTTACCCAAGGAGATGTCCATTTCGCCTATCTTCAATGTGAAGGACTTGGTGAAGTATAAAGGACTAGAAATGGATGAGGAATAGTATAGTACTGAGGTGAGTAAGGATGTGGATGAACTCGAGGTACCTGATCAGATCAGACCACAAGTGGACAAGATTCTAGACTCAAGGGTGAAGAAGAAGACTAGGCACAAGACATACATGGAGCACCTAGTGAAGTGGAGACATAAACCATAGTCAGAGGCTACTTGGATAGAAAAAAGTGACTTTAAGAAGCATGGAATTAGTGAGGAGCTCTTGACACCATAGGTTCCTTAACTTCTTTGTTGCAGGGGGGAGAATGGTGCAGGAGCACCTTAAGGTCTTTTGGAGAGATCTTTGCAATTTTGGCTTGTAGGTGGTTCTAGCCAACCACCAAGGGAATAAGGAATATGATGTAAAGTCCCAAGAGTGTTTTTGATGAGTGAATTGGAAATACGTTTGTTAGGGGCTTGCGGTTTGGGTAAGTCTTGGACACTGTGAGCATTTTGAGCAATGTTGCCTTGGCTATTTGTCCTGAAAGTTGGAAATTGGCATTAATGATGCTCTAAGCCCGACCCAAGGGTCCTAGAATGTGGGAGAAAGGTATATAAGGTCAGAAAAACCCTAATACCTGGTTTGGAGGATTTTTTTCATGAATTGAGACTTGGAGAGTACATTTTTGTGATTGGAAGAGAGCAAGTTTTCATTGAGTTTCTGTGTTTGAGCCTTCATCCAGTCAAGAATGGATCGAAAGGACTTATCTGATGCTTTGAGTCTTCCATTTATGTCACTTACTTACCTTGTGTAGCATTAGATTAGTCATCTAGATCGACTGGTTATCTTTTTGCAAGTTTTTGGTGTTCTTGGTCTCATTGCCGGTTCAGGCCAGTTTTGTGAATAATGAGTCCCACTTGACTTCCCGTGGCTTTCCTCTCATGGCCACTTGGAATCAAGTTGGGGACTATGTAAATAGTGTACATATAGGTTTTGGGGTCTTGTTCTGCAGGGAAGGTGATGAAATCATCAAGCACTAGGCGAGTGCAAGTGCATTTTGGCTAGTATCTTGGAGAGGACATCAGCAAGGAGAGTTTCTAAATGGATTGTTTTGTGCCAATAAATAGTATGGGAGTGTAGACATATGTATCTCAGTCATGTGTGTGCTAGGAGGAGAGCTGAGGAGGTCGTTGAAGCCCTCAAAGAAGGAAAAAGAGCCAAAAACCCTAGGAACCCTTGAAAATAGGGGGTTTGAGGAAAATCATATGTACAAAAACTTGTAGGACCTAAGGCCTAGTAAATCTTGGAACCTTGATGGTCAAAATAAAGAATATACAAAAATTTTTTGGGGTTGTTAAGACTGATTGTGAGAAAAGTCAAGAAAACGAGTTCTAGGAGGCCAAATTGGGGCAGAAGGCTACAAGGCCTAAAATTGAGTTTTTCAAGAAAGCGATGGGTAAAAGGTGAAAGAATCCAATAAGATGGATCAGTGAGGAGAAAAAACAACAATGGGACAACTAGGATACCCTTCCCTAGCCCTGGAGTGGTTAGGACACTTTGGGTCAGTGTGGAGCCCAAGGAAGCTTAGTGGTGGATTGAGAGTGATGGAGAAGAATTTGAAATTGGTGGAGAGTCTTACATGGTGAGAGGGATTTAGAAGTGATCCCTTAGTAGGGTAGAGAGGAATACCCTAGGAAGACTAGAGTATAGGTCTTGGGAAGAGCAAGAGTGCTCTTGAGGGATAAGACTCCCCATGACTTTAGCTCATCAATTGATAAGGAGGTATTCTCTACAATGTGTCAAATTGTGATATTGCTATCAAGATTCCATTGAGCAATCATTTGTAGTATTAGATATAGCTCTAGCTTCTATAGTATTGCACATGATTGCAGATAGTTTCAAAGATCTAGATAACATCAATAGTTCACATTACTCAAGAAGGATGAACATCTTAAAGACATTTGCGGAAATCAGGACAAGTAACCTTCTTGTGGACTTAGGGTTGCAATATTTGATCAACAACATGTTCCACCATTTCTTCATTAGGATCAAGAACACACATAATGAAGGTGTGTTTGTAGTCATGAAAGATTATGGTTCGAACTATCCAGGAGAGTGATGTTTTATGTCGACTAACCATATCTATACCATGGTTTGTTTGGAAACAAGGATGGGTTCTCTCTTCATCGACATATACATTATTCCTCGATGTGTTCACACCAATGTTACAAGACTAGGACTCGCCTCGGACTTGACAAGCCATTTTTTGACTTGGACTCGGGCTCAGAGCCCAAACTCGATAAATAGAAAAACCTAAGAAATTCAAAGATTTGTAAGGATTTAAAACTGGTTTCATGCACCCTTTAATAAATAAACCTTAAAGAAACAATAGCATCATCAAATAGAAATTACTATGATCCCATACACAAACATACATCAATCACATAAGTACAAGCACAAATTTTAGTTGAAGGAAATAACACATTTAGATATATAAATATTGTGATATTGCTATCAGGATTCAATCGTGTAGTTTTACAAGTCAAACTCATTGACCCATGATTCATCAGTAGTGGTTCACAAGAGGCCATCTCTCATGATAATGAATGGTTCATAAGGAGGAAGATAAATCTTCATACATTTCTTCTATCACAAATGAGATAAGTGCTTGGTTTCATGAAGGTCATGAAATAACCATTAATGGGGAGTGGATACATGAAGAACTGATGGAGAATGATAATGGCTTCAGACCTACTATAAAGGATTTTTTTTTTTGTTTCAATGATGCAAGAGGTTTTTCGTTTCACTACCAAAATGAGCCTACGAAGAATGCATGTGAAACTCCTTTTGACCTTGAGGGTGTACTTACTCCATCTCAAGGATCATGCATTCAGGATGACATAGATCAATGCTAGGGCTAACCAATTAATAATTATACATGTGAATAAGTCAAACATGTACATGTCAATAAGGGAACTACAAGTACTCATAAACACGTAAGCCTCAAAAAGTATACACACGAATACATAGTATACACAAATTAAAACAAAGTATATGCACGAATCCAAGGTATATGCATGAAAACATCTAAGCCAAAAAGTATACACTCGAATGCACTTAAGTCACAAAGTATACATATAAGTTGTAAAGTATACACTTGAATATACGTAACTCATATCTATTGAACCATCAATTTAGAATGCAAATATGGACAGGCATCAAAAAAAGATATTTGTATTAACCAATAGCCATGTAGGCATACATAAATATATGTCGATATAAGTATGAAATATATGTACAAAATAGCCATATAGGCTTACGAGAATGCCATCTAGGCATACAATGTCAAATATGTCCAATAAAAAATATGTACAAAACTGCCACGCAGGCATACAATAAAGGACTCTGGAATCAAAAGTCATTGCTCTCCATGCCCAGGAAATGAAATCTTCCCCTTTCCTTTTCACTCGGATGGCGATAGGTCTGTCACTCATTTTTGCTACACTCGTGAAGTGCTCTTGCTACTCCTCCTAGGGTTTAGTTCATGGTGAAGTTTTAACTGTTACAATAAGAAGTAAAGAGATGAATATATAGAAATTACATTATAAAAAATGATATATTTGACAAAATAATCACTTACAGCCATCTCACAATCTCTCTCCATGAGGGAAATATCCTCACGCCCATGCTCAGGTGTGCTCAAGCCCTGTATAAACCATACAAATAGACAAAAAATACACGAATCAATAATGGTTTGATTTCTCACTAACTAACATCTATAACAAAAAATGTAAATTAAAATTTACTAATTTGCCTCACACCTCTTTTGTTAGAGCCATCGAGGATTGTACAGCATATGTCACACGAATATCCATTGCCCTCGTCACATTCAGAGGTGTATCGTCTTGCAACAACTAAAAATAAAACAACAAATTATTCAACGTAATCAACGATGTGCATGTATAAACTACACAAATCTATTAAGTACTTGATTCATTAGTTAAACCTTTTATTCTATTACCTGCATGAAGGTTTGAGTAAATCCACCGCCACTGGGAAGTGTTCCATCAAAACCTCCAATATTAGTCTGTTCAACATCCAAAATTGCATATTAAATTACCATTCGTAAAACAATGCCATTAATATGCAATAAACTTATAATTGTTTACTAGTTACATACCCTAGCAATAGGTGTACTACAAAAATAGGTTGGTGGGGGGCCGGTGTATCCAGTCTCAACACTATGACCCTACAATTTTATTAAAATCATAAAACATTTTTAGTTAATCTTGCATTTCAAAATTGAAATTTAATAAATTAAATTCAATGAACACATGCACTAACTTTTACCTAACTATCAATGCCATATGCCTCATGCAAAATGTCAGCTGCCCTCTCCATCTCCATAGCTGTAGATGGATCCTACGTACCAGTCTCCTGAGGGTTAGTGGGGTCATGTGAACAAGTAGCCCCACAAGATTGACACACATGTGTTCGAAGACCACCACTAGAAGACTCCCCTAGATGGCGCTGTAGAATAGGGTTAGTATGATGGATGATACTCTGGGTCAAAGTGTTGATTGTTTGCAATGTCTCTACGTTAGCACTTTCCTTCACGACGGAAGGCATAACAATGTGCTCATGAGGTGGCCTAGCAAGAGCTCGTCTACCTTGCCGCGTAGGATCTGGCTATGCACTAGGTCTATCCTGAGCTGACCCCCCACCTCTCCCCTGGAAATCCCTCATATCTAAATAATTTGGGATTTTGTTCAATATGAACTCACTGTATAGTTTCCTAAGGAAATTCTATGGTACTTCGCAATTGTTGCATGGTGGGTAATCGAAAACCATGTACCACCTATCATAAAACCGCTCCTTCATTTGTTGGTGGTGGCACCAATGGATAGGAAACCTCTTCGCATTGAGGGTAAGATTTTGATTTATGTGTGGGTTGGTAAATAATGAGCACAAATCACTTTTGTTATTTTTAAATCTTTCACATCCTTGTATGATAGTTTATTTGCATAATACTCCCTAGCCGCCTGCCTCCTATCTTCCCATCTAGTTATTTGTTTGCTAAATAAATCTACGTTTGTTAACATATCTTTCAAAGAATTTGCTAGGGTCATTCTTTCTGTGGTTGAACCATTTGGATCACTCAACCTATTGATCAAATCCTCAATTTGTTTTTTGTTGTTCTCAATTTCACTCATTAAATTTTGTTGAGTGCCAGGAGGGGGTTGAGTGATTGGTGGAGGAGGTTGATGTTGTGGTTGATTTTGATCTTGAGGATTTGGTTGGTCCTCCTGTTGAGGATTTTGAGGGTTTCCAGGTTGATTTGCATCTCCTAAAAATTCAAACAAATAGATATCAAATTCAACCTAAAACTAACAAATTCAAATAAAAAAGCATAGAATCCTTACCTCTTATAGCTCCTCGTCATCGTGGTGCCATCGTTGCGAAGAAATTTAGATTCTTGGCGAAGAAATTCTTCTCCTAGAACGTGAGTGCGATATTTTGGGGTTTTTGGCCGCGGGTGCACAAAAAAACCAGTCGAAATGCAAATGAGAGATTTGCATTTGTTTTTTTGCTTTTAACAATCGATAACACGAGTGCATTATAACACGCTCATGTTATGGCTTTGTAGTTGTAGCCACCAGGACCTTGCCTAGGTTTAATGGAAGACATAACGCGAGTGCGTTATAACGCGCTCGCGTTATGGTTTTCAACTTTTTTTTTTGAGGGTGTCCACGGAATTGCTACCCATTTCCATGCACCCGCCCACCATTAAAATAAAGAACATCATTTGTATTATGCTTGCCATCAAAACTGATTGAACCTTTTCCACATATCTTAGCAGATGTGTCATCACCAAACTTAACTAGACCTCCTTCATACTCATCAAGTTTAAAAAACTTACTTTAATCACCAGGCATATGATTTAAGCATCCACTATCAATAATCCAATAGTTATTCTCCTCTCTAGCATAAAAAGAAGTTACCATAGCATTATGACCTACTTCCAGAGCACTTTCCTTCACACATCTCTAAGAGTTAGCAGAATTATATTCAAATTTTATATCCATGAACAAGCATTAACCATACTTGTCATCTACATAGTCAAATTCATCATAAGATATACTAGCATCTTCTCTAACATAATAATTTTTCTTAATTTTTTTTTACCTTTGTTGTCCTTATTCTTGTCACTTAAAGCTTTGTTTGGACATCTGGAAGCAAAATTACCTATCTTTCCACAATTGAAACATTTGAAAGGTAACTCACCTCTGTATTTTCTAGTACCCTTTTTTATTCTTCTCACAAAATTTTCTTCTACATCATATGTTGGGAAAATGTGTCTCAATCTTGCAATATATAAAGCTTATTGTTTATAGGATATATATATTATATATATATTTCCTAGTTACACCGATAGGTGTAATATATAACGAGAGAACGGGGTGGAGGGGAGGAGTGGGATGCGTGCAAATAGTTTTTTGTTAACTTTTTCAGAAAACTCCTAAATGGACGACATACATTAAATAAATGATATGTTGTAAATCTAGACTGTTAATTATTAGGTTTTATATCTAATGGTGGATATTTTGTTGGCCTATCTTGCCCTAGAAGACAACCCTATTTTATGAGGGCATTGCACTACGATTATAAATGGTGATGTATTATGAGAGTCTGATAGTGGTTGTGTTGTCTCTAGATCTTTGGTGGTGATACTCCTATGAGAATTTTGCTCTGCAAGTATATTGTAATCTTTGTGATTTTTGAATAATATATTGTGTGGCTTTTAGAGTGTGGGGTTTTTCTCCCGAAAGGGTTTTCCCCACATAAAACACTATGTTGTGGTTGTTAGGTCTCAAAAATACAGGTTTTGATCCTTAAGAGGGTGCTACTCTCCTAGTATGTTTTTGGCTAATGAAGTAAGATGTCCCTTGCTAGTTTGGACTGGATTTCCAGTAGGCTTATCAAAGTGAATCACAAATTTTTAGGAGAAAGCATACTCTCTTGAAATTCTAGGGTTCTTCACCTAAAAGGAGAAAGATCTTTCTATCCACAAAAACTTGGAGTTCAAAGCTTTGACACCATTGAAATGAGCCTTGCTGATTTAGACTCAAACCCCCTTCAATTTCCTGCTTGGGAATTTTGTCAAACACTTTGCTTGCAACTTCAAACTTGTTGATAATGTGTTTTAGTTTATTTTGTTTTATTTTTGAGTGATGCCAATGAGATTTAAATGTTTCCAAATGATACTAAACAACCACCAAATGATTAGAAATGAAATGCAATGTGTTTTTGTACTTTCTAAATGCATATATTTGAGATTCTAATGCAAAATGCACACCTACAACCAAGGAACATTAATGCAAACACTTGGAAAGAAAACTAATGTGCAACTACAACAATGAGGAATTATATCAAACATTTTCTATGCATCCTAATGACTGAAATAATCATCTACAGCTCTAATGGCATTTCTACAAACATTTTCCATGTAAACTAGAAATTGGAATGAAAGCTACAACAAGATACAATTTGTCAAACATATGGCATACAACCTATAACTCCTTGATTGCATATAATGGCTAATTACAATGATATGCAAGTGCCAAGACTCTTGGCTTGGAATGATATTGATGCTATTATAATGTTGGTATGAAATGTGTATCTGCAGCTGTCATATGGCAGCAATGACAACTAATGCAATGACTGAAATGCAAGCAACTATATGACTACATATGACATCAACTATCTCAAATACATTAATATGCCTTTCAATACATTACATGTGCAAATTATGGAACCTAGAAATTTAATGGAAACAAGAATAGAATGGGTTGAATATTATTGAAGACTATATTTTTTCTCTCCCAAAGGTTGCAACTGGCTTCCTCGCTATCCCATGAACTCCCCAAGAGTTGGCTAGAATTTTATTTGCCTTTTTCTTCAAAATCGCACCAAACATAGGTATGCCCCAACCACGACAAAATCTAGTTTTAATCTATCAACCAAACTAAAAATAGTTCACCTCAAATCATCCCAAGCATATGCCAAAATTGTCCTTCCAAAGGACTGCCAAAGTCTTCATCAAAAACATGTATAATCTCTTCAAATCGATCCTACCAAATTTGGCCCTTGTCCATTAAATTTGCAGCAATGTGAAAGACTGAAATATCTCTCACTCCAAACTAGCTAGGGTTGGTGTTGCACAACTGAAACCAACATACAAGAGGATTCGACCCTTAGGCTATGAAAGCATTCAAGCTCTCTTCTACCACACAAGTATGTATGAAATAGAAATATCAAAGTTTGCTTGATGACTAGCAATGAGCTTCTTATATACTTTTTCCAAGGAGAGCCCACACTTTTTTTGTCAATGTGGGATAAAAGATATATTTTTAACTTAAGTGACTTTATGGTATATTTTATTTAGTCACTTTATTATACTAATTAAATATAAAGTCATCCTCTAGATATTAATTTATTGGAATAACTTTATAAATAATTAATTTAATATTTCCACTTTAATTTAATTAAAATAATCAATTAGTTATCCTTATGAAATATCAATATTTGGAAAACTTAATTAATTAAACTAATTAAATCATGATAGATCCAATTCGGGGACATGACAATCCTCCCTTCCTAAAGATTTCTTGTCCTCAAGCAATCCAAACTGCCAAACCATCCAACTGTCATAGTACTTGAAGCTCAAAATGGAGAATCACCTACACCTATCCACCAACCACCAGGATCCCAAGTGATCCTGCAACATGTGCAAACCCAAAAATTCATAATGTAGCTGGAACCCACGAAGCTGGCAAACTCTATCAACCAATGAAACCATCCAACCAACAAAGGAATTTATGGATTCCAACTCTATAAATCATGCCAAATCCAAGTATTGCACTAATATACCTCATGTGTCATACCTAGATCCCATGAATAAACTAGAAGTCCCTCCATCTCAACACCAATGAACTTTCGTTGTGCCACTTTGATACCCCTGGAGTCTAAGTCTCGAACTCCTACTACTAGAAACACACCAAACTGGAGAACTCAAAGTGAAAGACTTGTCAAACTTGGACTCATAATCTGAAATCTAAAACATGTCATACCAGAGTAAACCCGAACTCCTGTTCTTCAACCCACCTCTATGTGTAGACAATGACATAGTCAAATCTTGAACATGTGGGCTGAAATCAAACTGATGAGCACACCTCAAGATGAAATCAAGGTGAAACTCTCCTAATTGAGCCAATGAACAACTAGATTAGTCATGTGTACTCCATCCATCATCAGAAGAAGACTCATAGCTCAAAGAAAAAAAGAAATATCACCATCATGAATGTCATCTACATTCTGGAAAGAGACTAGATCGACACTAACATCCAACACGTAGTCAATTGGTAACTCGAGCAAACTCTTCTCAAGAGTAATACACCCATCACCAATTGGAACCTCTTTCTTATCCGTTAGACAAGACACTGTACCAATATCCTGAATGTAAATGCTAGGTGAACTCACACTACTATCATCAACAGGTGCTCTGACTGCCATAGATAATTAAGTCTCTGCTAAACATAATGAATCTTGAGCCAAACTCAATTCTAAGGAAAGCTCATCAACATGACTCTCTAAATCTTAAAGAGCTAGTTGAGTACTCCTAAAGAATCCCTAGTGTCCTCAAGTTTCTGAGAGAGTCTATCAACCTCCTCTTCTTTCCTCATCAAGGAATCTGAATAGATCCCAACAAAGTTAAGATGGTGATTTCGATCTAAAAGAAGGTGCAAATAATTTGTCTTCAATGCTCCCATACCTTCTTTGACTTCTATCAAGCTATGATGAGAAAACTCTGCTTCATTCCCCTTATGTCTTCTCTTCAATTGAACTATCCAAAGGTGATTTTCAATTAGCTTATGTAGTTTTTCATGATGAAATAAGGCTACCATAGTCTCATCCTCGTTCACCTTCAACTAGTTTTCCCAACTGTGCGGACTATGATTAGCTTCTATCCCATAAGGAGAAGCCTATAATTGTGCCTAATATTCTTCTTCCCCAAAGTCCTATATGTTCTCATTCTAATATGGAGTTGGTACAACACAAATCCCCTCTGCAAAATCCTCATCAATGTCCTGAATAGGTGTCCAAATACAAGAGGACTCCAACTGCTCCATGCAGTCATCATTACCCCACTCAACTGAGACATCAAATGATGACATGCTATCCTCCTAAAGAGAAGATGAAACTTGTAATTCCTCTTGAGGAACTTTAGTGGCCTCCTACTCAAGACTATTTCCCAAAATTTGCAATCCTTTTTCCCATTCTTTCATTCTTGCCATTATGTTATCATGTTGTTGAATCCAAGCTCTTATCGCAGCTTCAACTGACTTGCTAAAAGTGGCCTTGAAACCCAATTGAATTTCTGATCAGCAAATGAATAGCTGATATCAAGACTGATTACCCAACAGGCTAGAAAGATTCTTGGATCTAATACCATTGAGATGTCCCTTGCTGGTTTAGACCAGATTTCTAGTAGGCTTATCAATGTGAATCACAAATTTTTAGGAGAAAGCATACTCTCTTTCACTTATAGGGTTTTTCACCTAAAAGGAGAAAGATCTTTCTATCCACAAAAAATTGGAGTTCAAAGCTTTGACACCACTAAAATGATCCTTGTTGATTTAGACTTAAACCCCCTTCAATTTCTACCTTGGGAATTTTGTCAAACAGTTTGCTTGCAACCTCCAACTTGTTGATAATATTTTTCAGTTTGTTTTGTTTTGCTTTTGAGTGATGCCAATGAGATTTAAATTCTTTCCAAATGATTGGAAATGCAATGTGTTTTTGTACTTTCTGAATGCATATATTTGAGATTCTAATGCAAAATGCACACCTATAGCCAAGGGACACTAATGCGAACACTCAACAAGCAAACTAATGTGCAGATACAACAATTAGGAATTGTATCAAACATTTGTTATGCATCCTAATGACTTAAATAATAATCTACAACTCTAATGGAATTTCTACAAACATTTTCCATGCAAACTAGAAATTGGAATGAAAGCTACAACAAGAGACAATTTGTCAAACATATGGCATACAACCTTATAACTCTTTGATTGCATATAATGCTTGATTACAATGATATGAAAGTGCCAAGACTCTTGGCTTACAATGAGATTGATGCTATTATAATGCTGGTATGAAATGTGTATCTACAACTATCATATGGCAGCAATGACAAGTAATGCAATGACTAAAATGCAAGCAACTATATAACTACATATGACATCAACTATCTCAAATACATTAATATGCCTTTCAATACAATACATGTGCAAATTATGGAACCTAGAAATGTAATGGTAGCAAGCATATAATGTGTCGAGTCTTCTTGAAGACTATATTTTTTCTCTCCCAAAGGCTGCACCTAGCTTCCTTGCTGTCCCACGACCTCCAATAGCTGACTGGAATTTAATTTGCCTTTTTCTTCAAAATAGCACCAAACATAAGTACACCCCAACCACAACAAGATCTGGTTTTAATCTATCAACCAAACTAAAAATAGTTCACCTCAAATCATCCCAAACATATGCCAAAATTGTCTTTCCAAAGGATTGCCAAAGTATTAATCAAAAATCTATATAATCTCTTCAAATCGATCCTACCAAATTTGGCCCTTGACCACTAAATTTGCAGCAATGTGAAAGACTGAAATATCTCACTCCAAACTAGCTAGGGTTGGTGTTGCACAACTGAAACCAACATACAAGAGAATTCAACCCTCAGGCTATGAAAGCATTCAAGCTCTCTTCTACCACGTAGGTATGTATAAAATAAAAATATCCAAATGTGCTTGAATGACTAGCAATGAGCTTCTTATATACTTTTTCCAAGGAGAGCCCACACACTTTTCTTGTCAATGTGGGATAAAAGATATATTTCTAACTTAAGTGACTTTATGATATATTTTATTTAGTCACTTTATTAAACTAATTGAATATAAAGTCATCCTTTAGATATTAATTTATTGGAATAACTATAAATAATTAATCTAATATCTCTACTTTAATTTAATTAAAATAATCAATTAGTTATCCTTATGAAATATCAATATTTGGACAACTTAATTAATTAAATTAATTAAATCATGATACATCCAATTCAGGGACATGAAAAAACACAAACTTAACTAGACCTCCTTCATACTTCTCAAGTTTAAAAAAAATAATTTTATCACCGGTCATATGATTTGAGCATCCACTATCAATAATCTAGAAGTTATTCTCCTCTCTACCATAAAAAGAAGTTACCATAGCATTATGACCTACTTTCGGAGCACTTTCCTTCACACATTTCTGAGAGTTAGCAAAATCATATTCAAATTTTATATCCATGAACAAGCATTCACCATACTTGTCATCTGCATAGTCAGATTCATCATAAGATATACTGGCATCTTCTCTAACATAATAACTTTTCTTAAAATTATTTTACCTTTGTTGTCCTTTTTCTTGTCATTTAAACCTTTGTTTGGACATCTTGAAGAAAAATTACCTATCCACAATTGAAACATTTGAAAGGTAACTTACCTCTGTATTTTCTAGTACCCTTTTTCATTCTTCTCACAAAATTTTCTTCTACATCATTTGTTGGGAAAATGTGTCTCAATCTTGCAATATATAAAACTTATTGTTGATAGGATATATATATATTTCCTACTTACACCAATAAGTGTAATATATAATGGGAGGATGAGGTGGAGGGGAGGAGTGGGATGAGTGTAAATAGTTTTTTGTTAACTTTTTCAGAAAATTCCTAAATGGACGACATACATTAAATAAATGATATGTTGTAAATATAGACTATTAAATATTAGGTTTTAGATCTAATGGTGGATATTTTGTTGGCTTGTCTTTCCCTAGAAGGTAACCCTATTTTATGAGGGCATTGCACTATGATTATAGATGGTGATGTATTATGAGAGTCTAATATCGATCGTGTTGTCTCTAGATCTTTGGTGGTGATAATCTTATGATAAGTTTGCTCTGCAAGTATATTGTAATCTTTGTGATTTTTGAATAATATATTGGGTGGCTTTTAGAGTGTGGGGTTTTTATCTCAAAAGGGTTTTCCCCACGTAAAACATTGTGTTGTGATATAGCTTTTAGAGTGTGGCATTTTTCTCCCAAAAGGGTTTTCCCCATGTAAAACACTATGTTATGGTTGTTAGGTCTCAAAAATTTAGGTTTTGATCCTTAAGAGGGTGCCCGTCTCTTAGTACGTTTTTGGCTGATGAACAGGGCGAATATGATTGATAACCCCCTGCTCTTTAGGCTCTGCTAAACCTAGGCAGGTGTACTTGAGTGTTGAGGTAAATTTGAAGGTTTGAATATGATCTCTAATATAAGCAACCTACTCACAATGGCATGTGGGTGTGAAGTAGATACAAGGCTAATGACTATTTCCTACTATAGATGTTTTGAGAATTAAATGAATGAGTAAAGTCTATATAAAGTTGTTCTAAATTTGATCAATGCCTAATCTATTGGGTGAATGGAGTCAAGAGATGGATGGTGATGATGGGGATAGATGTGTAGGATAGATAGATCTATTCCTTAGCTTAACTCTAACTGTTGGGCACTTTTAGATGTTTGCACCTTGTACAAATGTGCAAATTAGTTGGTTATTATACTCTTCTTTATAAATCCCAGTGTTATCTTCCCAAATCACTATGACAACATGAAATGATTTTTAATTCTTATCTCGAGGGAAACCAATCAGAATAACCACTTTAAAAGGATTTTAATCCCTGGCAGGACCAATTAAAATAAATTACTTGAAAGGGGCAGCCATGGTAAGAACATTACAAGACACAACCCCTTTGGAAGCCGCCACCATGACTATGCATTAAGTCATTTTTACTTGTGCAACTATTAAAGGGTTGGAGGATAGATTGAGAGAGTTTAAAAAGGAGCAAAAATTCCTAAATGATGAAGTAAATAAGTTGTTCATGGAAAATGTAAAACTAAAGGAGCAGTTAAGAGGAGTAGGAACTTCATAGGAAAAGAGGTGGTGCTATATGGGCATCTGAGTGCTCTAGTGGATGATGTACACAATATTTCTGTTGAACAAATGCGATCTCTGGAGAAGGAAGTGGAAGAAATGAAGAAGACTAGCACTACTTCTTGGCCAAACACAGTTTGTTTACCATCCACTTCTTCAATGAATGCATTAAAATCAATCTTTTGGGATCCATACTAATCAATGCAGTGTAAGAACTTGATCAGATTTGTGTCATCATTTAAGACCTTCCAATTATAAATGTTGTCAGGAACTACAAATCTGGTCTTGAGTTCCACTTGTGAGATCCCTTCCAAGGTAATGTCATCCCTTTTCAAGGTCACATTTGCTAAAAAATAAGCCATTAAGTTTTTTGATCTATCCACCCACTCAATGGAGAAAGCTCAAAGAGTTATATAGTATCCCATATTGCATTTATGTATTGCTTCAATCTCTAGTTTTTTGTAGAATACTTTTCCCCCACTTGTGAGATAACCAACTTTGAATCCCCATAAATGGCTAACACCTTGATCCCATGCTTTATGGCAATGTTTAAGCCTAGCAATAATTCCTCATACTCTACTATGTTATTTGTGTATTCAAATGTTAGCAGAAATGAGTACTTAAATGTTGTGCCATTGGGTGAAATAAAAATAATTCAAGCTCCATCCCCCTCTTTACTGCAGGCGCCATTAAAACACATTCTCCATATGCTATGTTCATTTTGAGAAATATCTTTGGCAATTGGATGTGTTTAACAAATTAGGGTTTGAATGTTCAATTTTAAAACTTCCAAGGTCCATGTCACAAAAGTAGTTCATTTGATTAGGGTCAAAGAGCTCAATGACATGCTCTAATCTAGGTTCTTTGTACAATTTGACTTCCCTTCCATTCACAGGTATTGTGGCATAAGATAAATCTATTTGGACATTTCCACCCACTGCTGTGGTCCGTTGTCTAGATAATAACATTCCATAGTAAGGGGGAGTGTCCACCACAGTGATTTTTGTCCTATATGTTGCCTCAAGATATGATGCCAATTTTAATTTTACATCCCATATCACTCCAACCACTAGGACCGATTTGCTATCCATGGCGTAGCATTTTCCATAGCTGGTGTTCACCCACATACCTAATTCCTTCATGATAGCCAAAGGCATGATATTGATTGTTGCTCCCGAGTCAATCATGCAATTTTTTACCAACTTGTTATTGATCACTAGTGTGGTGTAAAATGGATCCACTTGGGAGGGGTTTCTTGTAAGGGTATCTCCCAAATAGACCTCTGGTGCCTTTGTAGCTTCCTGCTCAATGACATTGATCTCTTTGTTATGATTCTTTTGCTTGTGAGATGTGTTGGAAATCAACTTGAGGGTTGTGTCTTTGTATTCATCAAATTTCATCATCTCCATCAAGGGCACTGACACCTTTATTTGAGTTAGTGTTTGAGTGATATCAAATGAAGGGGCAATCATCCCTTGTTTTCTTTTCTCTATTTTAGTGGCCCTTTTCACTTTAGTTTAAAATTTATTTGGTGTTTTCTTAGGTTCAATATTTGTAGCTTCCTTTTGAACAATCTTTTGAGGCTTCTTTGCTTCACTCTTCTTTTGGTCAAATGAGACACTCTCCTTATTCTTTTGTTCTTTTATAAACATGGCTCTAGGTGTTCCCTAGTCTACATCTATAGGTCTATTTCTTAGGTTGTATTTTATTTTGGCTTCAACCATAACTTTTGCTTCAATGAACTTCTTCTTTTCTTTAGTTGGTGTTCTTAACTGAAATTATGGAGTTGTATTGTATGCATAGGCTATTTCTCCTACATTTTCTTCCAAGTTAGAGAACACCTATTACTCCATATTAACATTATTTTTTTGGTTGCTGACATCATACTCACATCCATCCTCAGATGATAAGTATCCATCATTGGTTTGATGGGAAATCCATCTTAACATATTTACGGTGTGGTCACCCTATCCTGCTCTTGTGTCCATTCATCTTCCTGGTAGGCTTGAGCCACCACACAATATTTTGGGGCATGGGGTTTATGACATGGTGGACACCATGGTGTAGTCTCCACTACATGTGCTCCATATTTTTTCAAAGGATCCAGAGTATCTTTCCAATTTGTCTTTCCCACTAGTCGCCCATCCTTCCAAGTGGTGTTATATGGCATGTCATGCAATCTTGGCCATTCATTTTTGTACCGGTTTTCTTGTCTATTTTGGTGACTATTAGGATTTCGTGGGATCCTAAGGTTATCTCTTTTTCCAATCATGCCAACTACTTTACTATTGTTTTTTATGGTTATAACAACCTTTTGTGCTTTGGTCAAGTTGCTAGGACATTTGTTTCTAAACTCATAGCCTATTTTAGGATCAAAGGCTTTCAAATAGATGCTTAAAGTTGTTGAGTCAACTAATTTAGATCCATGTGGTATCTTGTTATTAAGCTTGGAGAATCTCTGGTTGAAGTCAAAAATAGATTCATTTTGATGCTTCTGAATGCCTATTAACTCATGTGTAAGGAAAATTTAGGAGCACATTGATTCCCATATTGCTCTAGGAATTGATCTTTAAAGTTTGTTGCAGACGTAATTAAAGAATCTGGTAGGCTATTAAACCAATCCTTTTCTTCCTCAGTCAAGGACATCATGAATAGCCTCATAGGGAAATCTTCATGTTCCATGCCTAGGTCTTGAACAAAAGCATTGAAGTTTCTAATATGCTCCTTTGCTATAATTGCATTACTCCTTGTGAATTTAGGGACAATATTCCTCCAGTTGCTGTCGATGGGGTATGGGTACATTTGATATTCAGTCAAGTCAAATTTTTTGCTTATGCTTGTAAATTTTTGGATAAGGATTCTGAGATGGCGGATTAGGGCAGTATTGGAATCCATATGGAGGTTGGTGTGCATTTTGTTGGATGTTATTTTGAGGATACACATTCTGTTAGGGCACATAGTGTTGATAATGTAGTTAATATTGTTGTCCTGGCCATGGGTAATATTGTGAAATGTTGCTGGTGTTTTGTGGATGTGAATGTTGTGATGGCACATTATGTTGCATATTTTGTTTTGATTTCCTAGTTATATTGTAAGGTGCTTTTGAAGTACTTGGAGCACCTGTGTTCTGAGATGACCCATATGGATTGATGTTTCCTCCTTGATTATTTGGAGGCAAATATATTGGTGGTTTTGATGAATGGAAATTTAGCTAAGAAATTCATTGATCTATCTCTTGGCTTTCTGTTATCAACTTCTCCCTTTTCCTAAGATCATCCCTTTTTCTTTCCACATGTTGTTCCAATTATTGAGTGGTCATTTCGTTGTAGTTCTTAGCAGAGGCAGAGTGATCCATAGATTCATATTGGGTCTCCTCTCCTTGCTATATGAACATCATGTAGTCATATTCCTTTTGGTTTCAGATCCTTTTTTCCTTTGCTTGTGCAAAGAATTCACTTTCCATTTGTGGATCTAGTTTGAAATTGCAAATGTTGTTAGTTAGATTGTTTCATTCAAGTGGCATTGAGTGGTATCCTTCATCAGTGTGAAAAGGGCTATTATGCACTGTGAAAGGCTACTCCAATGTATTCCCTTTATCACTGCAAGTGATATCTGATTGATTAGACACTACTTCATTTTTATTTGTGTCGATCTTTAAAGGAGGAGATCCATGCTTGTCAGTCCACATACCATTGTTCTTCTTTGGACTCCCTTTGTGCAGTGACCTTTTGCCATCCATTTTGGGTGATATGGTATATCTCTGATGTCTATGATCTAATCTCTCTGATATTATGTTCAAATTATCAGTCATAAAATTTTAATAGAGTCACCACCTACTTCTTCATAAGTAGGAAAGTTAAGATTTGGATGAGCTTTGTCTTGTCCCAACAGAGTCTTTTGTTCAATCAAGTGATTGAATTGTGGATGCTTATGACTCTATGATGAGAGGCCTAGATTGGCCCAAAATTTTGGGTAGGATAGAATAATTTCCCTGAGTGTCCCCAGTAGAGTTTCCAACCTATTAGGTCTAAAAAATGTAGTTTTTGATCCTTAAGAGGGTGCCAGTCTCTTAGTACATTTTTGGCTAACAAACGGGGCGAATATGATTGACAACCCCCTACTCCTTAGGCTTTGCTAAACCTAGGTTGGTGTACTCAAGTGTTGAGGCATATTTTAAGGTTTGAATAAGATCTCTAATCTAAGAAACCTACTCACAATGGAATGTGGGTGTGAATTAGATGTAATGCTAATGACTATTTCCTACTATAGATGTTTTGAAAATTAAATGAATGAGTAGAGTTTGAATAAAATTGTTCTTAGTTTGATGAGTGCCTAATCTATTGGGTGAATGGAGTCAAAAGATGGATGGTGATGATGGAAATAGATGTGTAGGATAGGTAGATCTATTCCTTAGCTTAACTCTAACTGTTGGGAACTTTTAGATGTTTGCACCTTTTACAAACGTGCAGATTAGTTGGTTAGTGTACTCTTTATAAATCCCAGTGTTATCCTCCCAAATAATTATGATAACATGAAAGTAATTTTAATTCTTAGCTCGAGGGAAGCCAATCAAAATAACCACTTTAAAAGGATTTTAATCCTTTGCAAGAACCAATTAAAATAAATTACTTGAAAGGACTTTAATTCACTCTACCCAGACCCTAATCAGAACAATCACACAACAACATCAAATGTGTCCTGAAAAATTATATATATTTGAATAACTTAAGAGAACCACTTTGGAGATAGCACAACAACACATAAGAATGAATATCAACACAATAATTGAACATTGGTAGTAAATCACCGATTATAAACAATCTTCTCCATTATATTGCTTCAAAAGATGTACATTAATAATAGAAGTCTTTGAGATATGGAAATTGATGGATGGAATATGTTATACTAATGCAATCTATCTACTACTAGTGACAATGAATGATCATTTAAATGAGGCCTTGGTTTCCCCTTTTATATGGGAAGAAAACAAGCTTTAGGCCCTTTACAAAATGAGGCAACGTTTCAAAACTATACCTCTTCATTAACTACTTGCCTGATTAACATTATTAAAGAAATTTTCAGAATCCAAGACATTAGACATTATGAATGTATTAATCATTTTAGAAGGCTCATGATCATTAATTTGACAAAGCCTTCATCTCCCTGATAGACATCACAATGCTCTCGTCCCAGTGACCTACTCCTCAAAATCTAGATACTTCTCCTCTCACTAATATATGGTGAAATTTGATGACCATTTGTATTCTTGGATCCTTGGTATATTTGTGATATGAGCATGTCACCGACTATCTAACAATTTCTTCACATTAGTAACAAATTTCAGATACCCAACATCGAAAGCAATTCATCCATCCAGAATTAAATTAAGCCCGTGAAGATTTATGTCACCATCGTTATGTATGTGAGCAGTAAACTTATGAAAAATTTGACCAAACTCCCTCTTCTACTCTTCAAGGTCTCTAAGTTGGCCATCATCGTTTACTATTTCTGGTATATACCACTACTTTAGAGTATGGAAAGAATCAACTTGTGTCTTAATCTTTTTGTCCTCAGCCTATATAAACTAAAATTCATCTATGATCATCTAGACTATCTACTCAGTTGGTTTCAAGGTTGCTAGAGCATCAGTACTCATTTGTAGAACTTTGCACAACTTAAACAAAGTGTGGTGTATAGGCTGCCACTTTTTGAATAGGGGATCCAACACAAGAATATGTGCTTTCATTTGATCAATAGCCTGTTGGAGTAATTTGTAACGGTCATATACACTCTCCAATTTATCTACAATCAACTTCACCCTATGTTCAAGAATCTTCTCTATAACTTCCCCCTCGGCTTTATTACTGGTCTTCTTCATTTCTTCCACTTACTTC
The DNA here is from genome assembly GCA_007115665.2 of Sequoiadendron giganteum. Taxonomy (NCBI): domain Eukaryota; kingdom Viridiplantae; phylum Streptophyta; class Pinopsida; order Cupressales; family Cupressaceae; genus Sequoiadendron; species Sequoiadendron giganteum. The sequence goes on from CM021100.1 coordinate 197,246,501, forward strand.
TCAAGAGCTCTCATTTGTTCAGTAGAAATATTTTTCACATCATCCACTGGAGCACTCGGATGCCCATACAACACCACCTCTTTGCCCTATGAAGTTCCTGCTCCTCTTAACTACTCCTTTAGTTTTACATTTTCCACGAATAACTTCTTCATCATTTAGGAACTTTTTCTCCTTCTCAAACTCTCTCAATCTATCGTCCAATCCTTTAATACTTGCACAAGTAAACATGGTTGAATGCATAGTCATGGTAGTGGCTTCCAAAGGGGGTTGTGTCTTGTAATGTTCTTACTATGGCTGCCCCTTTCATTCCTTGTATCACATCCAATAGTTTTGGCTTTTGTGTAAATTCTTCTGCTTGATCCATATAGCTAGGGTTTCTATCTTGGGATTATATCCTTTACTACTCACTCTTTCATCACAATTGAACTCTACAACTAGCATAGGATCTTCTTGGGCCCGAAATTGGTCAATATTGTTAATTCTCAATTCCCCGAAGGTTTGTGCCACCACCTAATCATTTTGGGATTCTTCAATTCCCATCTCATTTATTCTATTCTTTCCTCAAATTCTTTCACCTTCATTTTTGTCCAAAAATCCCTAAATTCTGGAGTTTTAATAAAATCATCTTCTATGAATCACCGAGCTGCAACCTCCCTTTCATCTTCATGTATTTTTGTATTTTCTTTTTCTTTATCATCCATCCTTTCTTCAGGCTTATGGTAACTAGTCTCATGGACTAGCCGGTCGACTTCAACATCACCTTTTAATGATTTTAGCACATTGGCTACCTCTTCACTGTCTCACACCCCTTCTCTTTCTTCATAAGGGACCAATTGTTCAATATCTTGTGTCTTTTAGGAGACAATGAGTCCATAGGAGATTCTAAAATTGTGTTTGGGGTGTGCTGTACAATTACCGTACCATTGTGCTCTTGAAGAAGTGATTCCCTTTTGCCATATAAGTCCTCATACTTATCAATTATCAAACTTATTCTTGTGATAGGGTCACTCTCTTCAAAAAAATAGCCTAGGAAATCTTTGTATTTTTGCTTCTTTTCTTCTTCAAGTTTCCTCATAAGTCCTCATTTTTTTTTTATGTAGAACACTTCTTGAAAAGTAAGGCGGTTTCTTATCACATCTTCTTTATAGTCTATTTGGTGTGCAATTGTTGACTTGGTGAGAAGATTATGCCTTATGTGATTCATATGATTTTCAAGATAAAAAACTCTTCCTTTTCCTGAAACCAATGAATATCTTATCTTTATATAATACTGCAACTCCTCCAACATGTCTAAGCCTACTGACCAGTCTTCACACTTGGTTAAATTTGGTAGAAATGTGCCCTTCTTCTATTTATGCATCACATCTTTTTCCATCCACACCATTTTCCACATAAACTCTAGAAATGCTATTCTAAGGGGCACAAGGTTTGGTAGTATGTGTGCGACAATAGGGCACCTATAGACTCTTATTATTATGACTTTAGGGAGGAAGAACCAATCACCAAAATTGTGTGTATGACCCTACTCTGGTCTTAGGGATAGAGGTCTAAATAGTTGTAGCATTTTAGTGGTTAATCTCGATATTGAGTAACCAAAGACTCCTAGGATTTTGTGCACAAAATCTTCATAAATTATCACAAAACTTGAGTTTTTACATCAACTATCCCAAATATAGCACCATCTCTGAACAGGTTTAGGATTCCCTTGTTCATCAATTTTGGCCAAGTCTATTTGTTTGGTCCATTTGTCTCGATTTTGATATAATATCAAATGACACAACATATAATAGTGTCTAAATGTAATGGGTGCTCTGTCTTCTATGACCTGTAAGAATTATTCATCCAATGCCTTCTTCAGGTATGAAGCAAAGTCATATTCTATATTAGTCTCAAGATTCTAGATTCTTATGGCCATCATCATTAGGCTTATTGGCATCTTATCTTGAGCATCCATCCCCAATCTTTGGTACAAAGTAAGATATGTATTTAAAAAATAGTATTGACAATCTGTCATAGTGATTGGCTCAATAATGGAATGGGAAATGGGGATTTTTTTGTTGCCAATACCTCTCTTCATGTAAAGGGGAAGCTCGTCACTCCTGTAAGTTCTTCTCAACCTAGCATAGTCTTCCTCACTCTTTTGCAGGTTCATCTTAGTCAAGGCTTGTTTGTTTAAGTTGAAACACTCAATGATAGTTGTCCTGGTTACCTCAACCAACATTGAACCATTTGGAAACCTCATAGTTTTAGTATCGAGGTGGTAATGTTTAGCTAATAGTTTGATAAACTCTACATCAACAAATACATTCGAGACAATTAGTTTGTCCAAACTTCTAAGACCTAGGGGTTCGACACTGGAACTTTCCCATTTCTTTTACTATAAAAATACCAAAATAGGTCCCACCCCGATTTAGGAATGAGGGCATCCCTACAGCCTTGTGCGGTATCTATGAAGAATTTCTTATTACCTTCCTTGGTGGATCTTGGGAGTATATCAAGAATGGAATGGTGTAGAGGCCTCTTCTTTGTCTTGGATTCTTCATCTTTAATTTCAATTTTACTTTTTTGTGCTTCTGATTGTTTCCTTTTAGGTGACATGATTCTACCCCTTTTTGCTAAAATTTTTTGAAATGACAGAGCTTTTGAAAAATATTTACACCAATTGAGCTTCTTTAGAGAGTTATTCGTGCACTTACTTGGGTGTTTGACGCTTGCAGAGCTCCTCCTTGAGTATCCTCAGCTCCCTAATGAATTTTTTTTACAAATGAGTGCTATAGTTGGGGGCAATGTTCTTATTTTTAATGGAGCTTACACTCAGTCATGTCGACGTTAATACCAACCTTCCACCAAATATTTTTGTAATAAGCTCATATCTTGAATTTGATTATGCACTGATGGATTTGTGCGTCAAGGTGACTAATGTGATCTTATACATTTATTACCACAATCTATAATGATGCCATGATAGGTCTTACTATACTACCGTTGTCACTTGTTATGATATGGCAGTGTCGATTTTTATGCCTTTTCATCTATGTGTTTTCAATATTTATGATCACAATGTTGGCAAAACAAGAAGAGACAATTGAGAGGGGGGTGAATCAATTGTCACAGAACTTATAACTTAATCAATCTTATTAACCTTTAATTCCAAATTTGATGAATAAGAGTGAAAGAAAGAATTAAGAAACACATCAGAAACACACAACACCAATATTTTTGCATGGAAACCTTGTTAAGGAAAAAAACCACAGTGGAGGTTAATCCACAATTATACCCTATTAAAAGTATAATGAAAAATGAATAGGAAATGCACTTGCATTCAGGCACACTACTTAGAGATCACTGCTCAAAGGAAGGCTCACTACCTTACATAAGACAATCAAATTAAAACCATCTAAGTGGGATGAACTGCGAAATTAGCTTCTACACAAAGCCTGATGATAGTTGCAATTAGGAACATAAACACTTCTTCACACTCTGCTTTGCACTTGAATGATCTGATCTTTATTCACACATATATTCACATACATACACTGAGTATACCCGAGCATCTATGAGCATACTTAAAAATGAGGAAAAAATTGCTCTTATATATCTGCAACATGGATTTACATCAACAACTCTATCGACCACAAATAAAAAATGAATTACAAATTGTCGGCCCAATACATGAACAAATCTCAATATGCACCAACCTAAGTCGATCACAACATAGAGAGGACCTAAATCAACACCTTCAAACATGCCAAGCAATAATAAATTAATCCATGAGGATCCATAACACGCTACAACCATCATGTTGGCCAAGAACATGGCAACCCGAACACATGTTGGAAAAGTCTCTGATCACGAACACACCAAATAATGTGGGCATACCATACTAATAGAGCATGATCCAAAAACATCATTGATCATTTCAAGAACATACACAACAACTCAATTCATCACAATTGTAATCTCATCATCCAAAATTACTTGCTATTGTGACAGAATGACTATAGGAACACAAAAATTCATAACTTCTTCAATCCTTGATGCGCACCACTGAAACTTATAGAAAACATACTAGATAGGGTCAGCAAAAATCCCATTAGAGTGCAACACCTAAAGATCATCGTACAAGATTTTACACCATATAGAACTTTACAACTTCATAGACTGTCTGCTATATATCTATTCTAATTTTCTTAATATCTTTGACATATACAACCTTCAGAACACTTAATGCTAATAGTGTTGACATCAATGAAAACCACATATCAACAACATAACCATAGCTTCCAAAAATCTCCCCCTTTGGCATTGATGGCAACACATGATGTGAAAAATAATACCATCAACCCAACTAGCTCTTCTTCCAACAATCTCCCCTTTACACATTGCTCTTCTCCCCCTTTGTTCTACAAAGGTTTTTCACATTGCACTTCTCCCCCTTTGACATCAATGGCAAAGGTACACAAGCTCTGAATCACATATCTAAAACATCTGACTACTCCCCTTGAGTAGCAACCACCACAACATCAATCTGGAATAAAATATGGCTATGAGTTCACAAACTAATGCAAAGACTTACATCATTAGTTTAGATCAAGAGGAGAAATCATCCCTAATTTGCCTCTGGGGTACTCAAAAGTATCCTTAGGAAATGACTTGTTAAAGATGTCTGTAATTTGCTCCTTGGTAGGCACATACTCTAGTCTGACTTCTTTGTCACTCACTTTATCTTTCAAGAAGTGATACTTGATGGATGTATTCTTTGTCTTTGAATGCAACACTGAATTCTTAGAAATGTTTATGGCACTTGAATTGTCACATAATATGGCAATAGGCTCTTCATACTCAATTTTAACATCTCTCAACATCTACTTCATCCACATTACTTGAGTACAGTTGTTAGCAACAACAATATACTTTGCCTTAGCAGTAGATAAGGAAACGAAATTATGCTTTTTACTTAGCCAAGATACCAACTTCTTCCCCAAGAAGAATGTACCACCACTAGTAATTTTATTTTCATCCACATCTCATGCCCAATCTACATTAGTAACGGTTCTTAGAATAAGATCATCATCCTTAGGATACCAAATACCAAAGTCAATTGTCCCTTTTAGGTATCTGAAGATTCTTTTCATAGTAGTTACATGTGATTCCTTTAGATCCGCTTGATATCTAGCAACCATGCATACATCATTCATAATGTCTAGTCTAGTCTGAGTTAGATAAAGTAATCCATCAATCATTGACTTGTATCTTGTTTGATTTGCTTTAGGAGAATCATCCTTCTATGTTAGTTTGCATCTAGTTACCATAGGTGTACCAACTAGCTTTGAATCTTCCATGCCAAACTTTTTTAGTAACTCTTTTACATATTTGGATTGAGATATGAAAATTCCATCTTTTAACTGAGTGATTTGTAATCCTAAAAATAATTTCAGTTCTCCAATCATTGACATTTCGAACTCACTTTTCATTTCATCAGCAGACTTCATACATAATTCATCATCACCTTCAAAAATAATTTCATCAACAAAGACTTCAATTATCATCTCTTTATCTTCATCCAAATTGAAATACAGATTGATGTCTACAGTATCCTTATTCAATCCAAGCTTCATCAAGTATTTATCCAATCTAGCATAGTAAGTTCTAGGAGCTTGCTTAAGTCCATATAGAGCTTTCTTCAATCGACATACCATGTCCTTTTCATTAGTTAGTTGAAATCCATCTGGTTGTTTAACATAAACTTCTTCTTCTAGCTCACCAATTAGAAATGTTGACTTTACATCCATTTGATAAACTTTGTAATTATTAAAAGCAACATAAGCAAGAAATAGTCTTATAGCTTCAATTCCAGCAACAGGGGCAAAAGTTTCTTCAAAATCAATACCTTCCATTTGTGAGTACCCTTTACAAACCAGTCTTGCTTTGTTTCTAACCACTTCACCTTGCTCATTCAGCTTATTCCGAAATACCCATTTGGTTCCAATCACATTTTTGTCTTGAGGTCTAGGAACAAGAATCCATGTGTCATTTTTCTCTATTTGTCTCAATTCTTCCTACATTGCTTCCATCCAATATTCATCTTTACATGCTTCATTGATATTGCTAGGCTTAGTTTTGGAAATCAGGCAATACTCTTCTAAATTCTTCTTCTAGTCTGCACAACTTTGTTCTTGTCTCCTATGATCTGACTATCTGAATGATTTCATCTTACATACCTTGGAACTTTAGGATTTTCTTTGATTTCTAGTTCTTCTGCTCTTTCTTCTGCACTACCACTAGCTTCACCTTCATGATTCTTTGGATTCACTGGAACAATTTGAAGTTGACTCTGTGTCTAAACATTCTTTCCATTGTTAGTACTATCATGTTGGTCATTTGAATCATATCCACTACATCTGGATGGTCTATCGATATCTTCATCAACTCTGACATTTGCACTTTCAACTATTTTCTTTAATATTTTATTAAAGCACCGATAAGATTTTCTCTTAGTAGAGTAACCTAGAAAGATTCCTTCATCACTTCTAGCATCAAACTTGCCTATATCATCATCTCTCTTGATGTAGCATTTGCTTCCAAAAATTATGAAGTATTTAACATTAGGTTTATAACCAAACCACAACTCAAAAGGAGTCTTACTAGAAATACCATTAAAATTTACCCAATTGATAGTGTACATAGCAGTGCTTACAGCTTCTCTCCAGTAGAAATGAGGAACATTTTCTTCCAACATCATATTTCTAGTAGTATCTAGAATGATTATGTTCTTTCTTTCAACAACTCCATTCCATTGAGGGCTCCGAGGAGAAGATAGTTGTCTTTGGATTCCATGCTCTTCACAGAAAGAATTGAATTCTTAGGAAGTGAATTCACCACCTTTGTTTGACCTTAAGAATTTGATCTTTAGACCTGTCTCATTCTCTGCTATAGCTTTGAAGCTTTTGAACTTTTCTAATGCTTCATGTTTTTCTTTTAAGAAAGCAACCCATATCATCCTAGAGTAATCATCAATAAGCAACATAAAGTACCTTTCTCCTTGAAGAATTTTGATTCTAGAGGGACCACATAGATCCATATGTACCAATTCCAGTACTCCATTAGAGTTGTGTTGTTTGCTCTGAAAATAATTTCTAGTCTGCTTTCCCATTTGACATTCCTTGCACATAGTGTTAGTAGGCTTCACTAACTTAGGAAGATCTCTGACTGCTTGAGAGGAACTTATTTTGACAATGTTATCAAAATTCACATGACACAACCTCCTATGCCACAACCAAATTACATCAACTTGATCAATTAAACAACTTTCACTAGCAACACTTAAGTGAAAAATGTTACCTCTTGTCTTTGTACTTGAGGCAATCACATTTCCAGAACTTTCCCATATCCTGCACTTACCATCCTTGAACTGAAGATTGTATCCTTTCTCTACCATTTTTCCAACACTCAACAAGTTGTTCTTTAAGCCTTCTACATAAAAAACATCATTAGTATTATGTTTACCATGAAAATAAATAGTGCCTCTGCCACGAATCATACCAGAAGTGTTGTCTCCAAATCTTACAACACCACCATCATAATTTCCCAAGCATACAAACTTTCTTTTGTCACCAGTCATATGATGTGAGCATCCACTGTCAATTACCCACTCATCCTTTTCTTCAATTTTTGCTGCAAGAGATTTTTCAACTTTCACATTACTAGTAGATTCAGTGAACACATGACCATTTTCCTTGATAGCAATGAATACCCATTCATCTTCATTTCCAGTTTCTTTATTAGATTCATCATCAGTAACACCTTCTTTAGCATAATATCATTTATTTTCAAATCTAGACTTGTCAAGTTTGTACTTAGAAACCCTTTCAGGACACCTTGATGCAAAATGACCTATCTTACTGCAAGAGAAAAATTTAATAAGCAACTTTCCTTTGTACTTACCTTGTCCTCTGGCTTCTCTTTTTATAATCATTGCTTCCAGCTCTTCTAATTCTCTTTCTTCATCTTCAATTTGTTTCATTTCATCTTCATACTTGAATGACTTCCTGGAACTCTCTCCTGGATCATATTTCTATTTTCTTTTCCTAGATACAGTAGCTTTGAATGCAGATTATGTCTTAGGAGAAGATTCACCAAATTCACTTAACTCAAAGGCAACAAGTTTTCCAATCAGCATGTCTCATGTCACATTAGTTACTGTTCTAAGTTCTTCAATAGCATGAGCTTTTGTTTTGTAAGAAGTAGGCACAAATCTAAGTATTTTAGCCACAATCTCAACTTCTTCCAAGACTCAATCGATACATCTAATGCTCATCACCAATTCATTTATCTTTTGCGAGAAAGCAAATATGGTTTCATCTTCACTCATCTTCATGTTCTCCCATTTCCTTTTAGACTTTGTAGCTTAGCAACTTTCACTAGTGCATCTCCTTCATACAATGTTTCCAACATTTTCCAGATCTCATGTGCAGTCCTCAGACCTATTACATTTGTCATCTCTGAATATGTCAGATCACTCAATAATGCTTCAATAGCCCTAGTATTAGTTTCTGCTTCTTTGATCTCATCAGCAGTAGAGGGACCATTATGAGGAATAGTATATGCATTCTCTGTAATCTTCCAGAAAGGCTCACCAATGCACTTCAAATGACATTCCATTCTAACTTTCCACAGAGAGTATTTTGCACCATTGAATCAAGGACTATCCTTCTTGTATGATGCCATCTCGGATCACCTCAAGCTGTTAAGCTTTTCCTTCAGAGGAACTTTCTATGATACTAATTGTTGGCAAAACAAGAAGAGACAATTGAGAGGGGGGGTGAATCAGTTGTCACAAAATTTATAACTTAATCAATCTTATTAACCTTTAATTCCAAATCTGATGAATGATAGTGAAAGAAAGAATTAAGCAACACATTAGAAACACACAACACCAAGATTTTTTCATGGAAACCCCGTTAAGAGAAAAAACCACGGTGGAGGTTAATCCACAATTATACCCTGTTAAAAGAATAATTAAAAATGAATAGGGAATACACTTGCATTCAGGCACACAGCTTAGAGATCACTGCTCAAAGGAAGGCTCACTACCTTACATAAGACAATCAGATTAAAACCATCTGTGTGGGATGAACTGAGGAATTAGCTTCTACAAAAAGCCCGATGACAGTTCCAATTAGGCACATAAATACTTGTTCACACTTCGCTCAAACTTCTTCACACTCTGCTCTACACTTGAATAATCTGATCTTTATTCGCACATATATTCGCATACATACACCGAGCATACCTGAGCATCTATGAGCATACTTCAAACTGAGGAAACAATCGCTCTTATATATTTGCTACATGTATTTACATCAACAACTCTGTTGGCCACAAATAAAAGATGAATTACAAACTGTTGGCCCAATACATGAATAAATCTTAATGCACACCAACCTAAGTTGGTCACAACATAGAGAGGACCTAAATCAACACCTTCGAACATGCCAAGAAATAATAAATTAATCCATGAGTATCCACAACATGCTACAACCATCATGTCGGCCAAGAACATGACAACCCGAACACACATCGGAAAAGTCTCTGATCACGAACACACCAAATAACGCAGAAATACCATACTGATAGAGTAGGATCTAGAAACATCACTGATCATCTCAAGAATGCACACAACATCTCAATTCATCGAAATTGTAATCTCATCATCTAGAATTACCTGCTATAGTGATAGAATGATTGTAGGAATACAAAAATTTATAACTTCTTCAATCCTTGATGCACACCATTGAAACTTACAGAAAAAATGCTAGATAGGCTCAACAACAAACCCATTAGAGTGCAACACCTAAAGATCATTGTATAGGGATTTACACCATACAAAACTTCACAACTTCATAGATTTCCTGCTATATATCTATTCTAATTTTCTCAATATCTTCGACATATACAACCTTCATAACACTTAATGCTAATAGTGTTCACATCAATGACAACCACATATCAGCAACATAACCATAGCTTCCAACACACAGGACAGTGGTATGCATACCACCATGCCACAACTATAATATCCTTCTTATGTGATACTACAGTGTTCACTATCCTTGTTTAATACTTACCACACTATCGCTATGCTTAAATCTTCTTATTGCAGGGTGGGGGTACATACTGCTTGACTGTGTATGCTGATTAACCCCTCGGTGGTATGGCGGTGCATATCGCTTGACCGCATATGCCTATTTACCCCTTGGCGGTATGGTGGTTTATGCTTTATTTCATGAGTTATGAACCACCAACCTACTGGGACTTCATTTTGTTGTTGTAGTATTGGAATAAAGGCATAGATTGTTCTATTATTAATTAATTAAAAGGATGAAAGGATATATACAAAGGGAATGTCATCGATTTTATGGATCTTGTCTCATAAATTGTTGTATTTCATGTTGAACACAATGTAGAACAAGAGGTAGTAGATCTTTTGATGTAAGTGAAATGTGGATAGGAAAATGGAGACCAATGGATATTGAGAAAGTTTTAGCTCTAATAGTGGTCTGCATGATATTTATGTTTATTTTTGTTTAAGTTTATATAACTGTTAAATATCTATAAAGTTTTGTGTTATTCTCCTCTCAAGATTAGTGTAGGAAGTTGTTCCACTACCTTAGCTTCCTTACATCATCAACACCATTTGAATCTAATTCCTCATTCTTCTTTGCTTTGCCAACTTTGAAAGTAGTCTCTTTCTTTGAATCACTTGATCTAAACTCTCTTAATTCAAAAGTAGTTAAAGTGCCAAGTAGCTGATCTCTAGAGTAATTATTTAGATTTTGAAATTACTCAATAGCAAAAAACTTATGATTATAGGATTTAGGCAGATTTCTCAGTACCTTCTTTACCACCTCATCATCTTCAAGATTTCTACCAAGCCTTCTGATGGAGTTGACTTCATCCACTTTCTACATGTAGCTTGTAATGTTTTCATCTTTTGAAATCTTGATATTTTTAAACATGATCTTTAGATTCTACATCTTAGCTTGCTTGACCTTATCATCTCCTTCATAAATTCTTTCCAACTTTGTCCAGATTTCCTTAGAATTTTTTTAGATTCATAACTTTCACAAATTCCATATTAGAAAGACCACTTAAAAGAGCATACCTTGCTTTACCATTGTTTTCATAAGCCTTGATCTCATCATTGGTACTCAAACCATTTGTAGGCATAGTGTATCCAGTGACAATAGACTTCCAAATTATATATCCAAGGGATACTAGAAAACCTTCCATCCTTATCTTCCAGAATGCATAATCCGATCCATCAAATAAAGGAGCATCTCTCTTGTGCACCATACTAGATCTACCTCAAGCAGTTAAGCTTTCTTCCAAGGAACCTTACTTTGATTATTGAATGCACAAGACAATTGAGAGGGGGTGAATTAGTTGTTCATTAAAACATCAAAACTCTCATTAATATTTAGATCCACATAAACATGTTAATAACCTTTAATCTACTAGAACAATTCAACATGAAAGCAAATAACAAAAAATGAAACACATGAACACTATACCCAATAGAAAACTAGATTTACGTGGTAAACCCAAGAAGGAAAAAAAAATGATGAGGATTAGCTCACAATATAAAGTACTTGCAACATCAAATACAATAGGCTCACTGCCTAGAAGAAAGAAGAAAGAAGGATGTTACAGTGAAAGATCTATCTCAATGCAATAGAAAATTCCACCACGGTGTCACCAACACATTTACAACCTTTCTAAAGATTGTAGACACCTTCTTCTCACTGCTTCTAGTATTCTAACTCATTAAGGTTTTGACTACACTTCACAAATTCACACTTCACACCTTTGCAATTTTTATCACACATATCATACTTTCTTCCTACTTTTATCCTTCATCAACACATCACTTATTTATACCTGGGTAAAAAGTACAAACCTGTGTCACACTTTATAAAGGAATCAACCAACATGAAAAAAAGTTCTCAACATCAACCACATAAAAATGGTATTTATGTTTTGAATTTAAAAATGATGTAAACTAATAAAATGTAGAAATTTTGTTGAAGTTTATGACTGTAATTTTTTAATTTTTTTTTTTTAAATTGAGTATTTTTTATCAATTTAAAAGAAGATTTCGTAATGCTGAAAATTTCAAGAAAAAGTGACGTTCAATTGATGTCAAGAAACAAATAGAAAAAAAAATCATTTTCTCCTGATTTTTTTTTCCCAAATAGCCGACTTCAATATCTAGGACATGGAATTTTTTTTTGAAAATTTGGTGTATACTTTTCTCGTAATAACATTTTAAAGTCAAACAAACTTGAATTTGATAGTTTTCAGTTGACGTCAACTATTGTTTTTTTTTCATTTTCAAAAAACAAAATATACCCTTTTGAAGAGGATTCTCTCCTCTAGGGCATCATATATTTTCCAATTTGTTTTATGATGATTTACTATTTTTTATTTAATTTCAACTGAGCATCTTTTTGTCTTTGAACAACCTACTTGTAATATTTTAAAATATTTATATACTAAAACTAATCAAAATATAAATATGTATATTTTTGGATTCAACACTGTGAGCTCTATCAAAGGGTATTTTTTAAATTAATTTTGATTGAAGAAATATTCACCAAGAGTTGGAAATTTCTCGAAATTTGAAAAATGGTGACTTTGTTGCCAAGTCACCTGCCATGTGGATATATTTGGCCAAATACTTTTTGACCAAATCATATCCAGCCGAAATGTTGATTTTTTTGAATTTGTTTTTTGAATTTTTTCTGATTTCATCCAATTTCTTTCCAAATTCATCCAATTTTCTATTGAAACATATTTGACCGACTTTCTATTTTTTGAATTTGTTTTTTAGATATTTCGCATTTTTTCATCCAGTTTTTATTGAAATAATTATTTAATTCAACTTTTATTAGTCTTTTTTTAGGTTTTTTCTATTTTTTCTCCACTTTTAATGAAGTAACTATTTCCTTTTAAAAAAAAAAAACTTTTATTATTTACTTTCACTCCTAAATCACTAAGCATATAATACTAAGCAATAATTTTCTAATCATTTGTCACAAGCTATCTAGTTGAATACTTAAATCTGAGGAAAAGATCAAGCAATCTAAAGTAAAAGATTTTGGTAATTTTCTTTAATATATTTTTTGTTTTCATGCTTATATTTTCATTGTGCTTTAATCAGATTATTTTGAGATAATGATTGGACTAACAAGTGGTGTTAAGAAATGATGTTGATAGACTCCTTGGTGCAGTGTCACTCTCGTTGGGAACTTAGACCAATCATTACATAGAGGCAGATGCAGAGGCTATGTTTATAAGTGTTAGATATGCTATCAGTAAAGGGTACTCCAAATTATGGGTGGAAGGCGACTCTATGAACATAATAAATTATCTGTGTGGTACTCATACTCTGAGTTGGAATGTTGACCAACTCATTAAGAATATGATAATCATGTTGCAATCTTGTGAAGAGACCCACGTCTCTCACATTTACCGAGAAGGAAACTCATTGGAATTTTTTTTGCCAACAAGGCTACCAGTTTAAATGAATTTCGTTCATGGGAGGAGGGTTTGATCCTTCTTGAGAAAGCTAGGGGTTTATTGATGAATGATGGCATGGGCTAAGGTGATGCAACATTTATGGTCTAGTACCTTCCTCCATTTCACACGCTTTGTGGGTGTCTTGTTGCTCTCTGGTCTTCATTTGAGTGTTTTCACAAGGGTTTTGTGAGTCGTGTGTTGGTAGCCATGGGCGGTGATAGGAGTAGAATCAAGCCGTATTCATGTGGGGAAATTCAGAGAAAGAAGAAACTCTGGAATATTCTGCACCATGTTAGTTTTACTCCATTTTTGGAGAGATTGCACACGCATGACCCTAATGCCTCAGTGCAATTTGTTTCTTTTGGCATAATTGAAAGCTCAAGGTTAAAGGTTTGGAAGTGGAGGTAAATAAGGATTTGGTTGCCACTGTTATTGGGATGTCAACACTTGGCCAAATTTTTTTCAAGGATAAAAAGAGTAATGAGGAGGCGATGATCCAATTTTTTAAAGATGATGAGTGGAAGCAATTAACCAAATTGGAGAGCTGGGGCTATGAGAGAACTTCCCTCAAGCAAATCTGGGTGAGTGTTGTTGAGGTTCTCCTACGTTACATGACTTTGGAAGGGAGGTTTAGGACTATTCTTGGTCACCATTTTACTCTCCTCAACCATTTTAGACATGGTTTGTTCATTTCATTTCCTTTCTTTCTGTTATCATCTTTGGAGGTCTCAGTGTATGCACATCTGAAGAATAGGAGGGCCCCCATCCTCTATGAAGGGCTTATTTTATTAATTATGGAACATGTCAAGACTCTTATCCCTGCTCCTACTTTCAAGTGCAAGGAAAAGACTTTAAGTGATGTGTTTGGGTTGTTGGGGTTGGAGTCCTCTTTAGATGAGGAGGAATGGAATGAAGAGGAGGAGGATGTTTCTCTTGCACCCACGACTACGTCTTTGAAGAAGAGGAAGGTGGTTGGTGATAAGAGTAATAGGGCAACTAAGCAGCTTGCCCTTTCTGGGAGTGAGGACATAGAGGTGGGGTTGGATTATTCTTCTCCCAAGTCTGTGGAGGTAGTTGCTGGTAGAGATGTGGTGTTCTTGAGGTGGGGACATAGGAGAATGTTGTGGGTTTGGATTACAAACCAAGGAGGCTATTGATGTATATTGCTAACTTGAAGAACAAGGCCTTAGAGGTTCCAACTAAGGACCCCAATGTAGCTGGTGATGACAAGGATTATGGTGATAAGACGATGGCCATTGAGGAATCCCCTATGCAGGACTTGCCCAAGGAGGAGCAGGACAAGGAGATTAGGGGTCGGGATGAGGAGGATGCGAAAAAGAAAAAAGCCAAACAAAAGCCTTTGAAGGTAAATCCTCTTTTCAAGAACTTTTCTTACCTTGATGATGACACTACCTCCATGTATAAATTATTGGATATGGTTAGAGCTAGGGCCACTAGTACCTATAAATTAGATAAGTGGACTCTGTAGGAGTTCAATAAGATTAATATCAAAATTAGAGGTTTGAAGAAGAATTTGAAGAATGTTCTAAAGGGTTCAGTGTTGGACATTCTTATTGATAGAATGGTGGACCTTGAAGGTTCTTATCACAACTTTAAATCTCTATATGATGAAAGATTGTCTACACCAGAAGCCAAGGTTTTAGGTATAAATGTGAATATCAAAAAACTAATGTAGGCATGCCATATCTCTATGGAGGACAAAACTAACTCCTTGGAAGTCCTTTTTAGAAAGATTAGTGAGCTTAGGGAGGATTAGCTTTATTTCTTTGAGCTTATGGAGAAAGATCATGCGGCTAAGGGAAAAGGTAAAAAAGCTGCTAAGGATGATGACAAAGGACCTATTGTCAGAGGGTCAACTAATTGGAAGAAATCATTTGATGTTGAGAAGGAGCTGTTGGATATGGTCAAAAAGCATAAGAACCAACAAATTGAGGTGGCCAACACTTTGAGTGGCTTGAACTAGCACTTGGTCTTTTTCTTTGTTGCTTTTTGTTTCCTGTTGGGTGTAGGTTTCTTTTTGGTTGTTTTGTTGTTTTGTGGCTATTGGGTGCTGATGGTAGTTTTTTGCCATATTTTTAGGTTAGCACCCGCTTTGTTGTGTTTTTTGGTTGTTGGGTTGTTGTTGGTGGTCTTTCAAAAATCCTTTCTTGTAGCATTCTTTATCTTTTGTTGTAAAGGTTTTCAACTCCCTTCAAAACCTATTTTTCCCTTATAATCAAAACAAGTGGTGTAGCTATCGACTATCAAAGACTAATATTGAAAACTACTAATTTGTGGTTTTACAAGACGTTTGGCCAAAGACTTTATTTTTCCACTAATTTAAGCACTAAATTTAGATTAAAGGATAAATGAACCTATTTTTTGTGCCTGGAAGGGTGTAATAGACGTATGCTCACCCCTCGCATCTAGTGTGATCTTAGGGATCAAAAATCTTTACATATCTTCATTCTATTTAGATCAATGTTTTAGGTAAACTTTTTGGCATATTTTGTGGCATGGTAGTGATTTCTTAGTGCATATATACTTCTCTTGCACCTCACAATGATCTGGAGAGCTAAAGGCACTTAGAGATTATTTCTTTGCCACCCACACATTTAGATTTGGGTTTAAAATGGACACCATGCGAGTGTGAGGAAAAGGTGTTGTGTATGCACTCTCCTTGCACTTAGTGCAATCTGGGATGAACAAAAACAATGTACTTCCTCACTTTTGTGTACCATTTTAGAGGGCCTTCCTTGGTGGGAAAAAGTACCCACCCCAAGGGAATGGCCCAAGTGGTAACAAGCTGAAGCCAAGCTATTCCAAGCCACTATAAATAAAAGTTCTCTTTGACGAAAGCCATTTATCAATGGGTGTGGATTTGACATAAAAATCCTTCCTTAGGGAAAGGACTGGGAGGCCTCTTAACTCACCATAGTCATGAGCTAATATTACCACATGTATGGCCACCTTGAAGGGATGCCCTTGCTGGAAACCAATTTTTTTTAGTGGCCAAAATCCTTTTTTATATGCTTGTTGATTGCAGGAGGTCGGACCTCCAAAGCCACCCCACATTCTCACTGTTCATGTGTAGAGGCAAAAATTCCTCTTTGGGGAATTGAGACTTGGTGAGCCCAAGAAGTGAGTGAAATGTAAGGGGGAGCCTATGCCACCAAGTCTCTAGTTGTCCACCTTGAATAAGAGTGGCTAGAAAAATCCAAGTGGGGATATCAACCAGTAGTTTCCTTGCCAACCATAGGGTAGTGTGCATGTTTTCTATGTGTGTTTTCATTTGAAACAAAACTTTTCACATTTAGAAAAGATAGAAAAAGTGTTTTCAAAGTATTTGCAATGTTTTTCAATACTAGATTTCACATTATCACCTCAAAATTTTGACAAAATTCAACCAAAATTCAAACAAGTACAGTGTGAATTGCAACTGACTATGCTAAGCCGTAATTTCTAGAGACAAAAATCTGAGACCAAAACTGAAACAAAACCTCTTTCTGATCAGTCCTGAGCATAACCAAAGTATTCACCTACAGACTTGCAAACCTTTTATTCAACATTCAGTCATTTAGTTACCATTGCATACCTTGCATCCATTATAGACAAAGCATTGGCTTACCTTTTAGCTTGCATAGACCTTGGTAGAAGCCCTAGAAAAATTAAGATTAGTCCATAGAGATCAAATTAAATTTACCCTGATTTCATCATCCTCCATCATTTTAGTCCTTTTGTCACCTAGGTTGTCCCTCAACTCCCAAGGCTAGTTTGAAGGTCACCTTTTGTCAAAATTTGTCACTTAGTCACCATTACCATTGAAGTCTTGGCAACCCAAATTGGCATCTTTGGTCCTCTTGGTTTAGTTGAGCAATCTTACCTTTGGTTTCCTCATAGGGTAGTTTATGGTCATACCTTTAGTCTCATTTCTAGATCATTTCCATTACACTTGCATTGGCATTACCACACTTTGGACCTCATTGTGACACTTACATTTGAGATCTTGTCACCTTGAATAAATATATATTTGACATTTGATATTTGAGATCTTAGCATTACCATTATCCCCTCTTCCATTAACATAAATCAACGCAATTTCCCCCCATTAACAAACACAACCTCTTCCATAAAAACAATCTCATCCAACACCAACTCACCACTTTCCTGAAGTACCACAACACCTTTCATCATAAATACCAATGTCCCTCTTTACAGAAACATAACAAACCCCTAAATAGCCTACCCCACTTTCATCACACCTAAGGGTCACTATCCCCCCCAATGCTAGCGTCACTTATGCCCCCACCAAACCAACTATAACCACACAATCTCACCCCACCTCATATATTCATGACAAATATATCACCCCACAAAACACATCCCAACCCCCTAATAACACACTACTTCCCCCACCCCCTAACAATCCAAATCCTCAAAAAAAATCACCTATAACCAACCCTTACCCCCTAATAATTTTGATTATACCAAGGACTTGCTAACCATTTCCCAAAATGAGACACTTGCCTCCTTTGGACATAATAATCAAACAAATGACATGAATAACATCAAAGAAGAATATAAATAAGCTATTCTAGATCAAGTTAAATAAGAAGATACAAAAGCTCCCATGGATCAAATTGATATCTCAAATGATCAAGACAAGATGAGCATGACGAATGATAAGGCCAAAATATCCTATCAACTAGGATCATCCACTTTTATCAAATCAGGTTTTCTCATAGAGGAGAAGATTCCAAACAACAGTTTCCACATACATAATGATTGGTTCACATCTTGTTTTCACAATAAAAAATAGTCATACCTCCATGATATTAGGGGACACTTTATCCAATTCAAACATAAAAAAGTTTGAATGCACATTATTTTTGTATCTAGGTGAATTCAAACCTGAGCAATTTGTGATGGGGAATAAAAAGACAAGAACAAGGTTGTATGATTGAAGAAGAGATACTAGAAATGTGGATGAAGGAACATATTTTGAAGAACAACCCATGGAAATTGTTGATGACCAAGGAGTATAGGTACCAAGACAAATTGAAGGTGGTGATAGAAATATTTTCCTTGGTAAGGAAAATATTATAGAGATGGATGAGGAATCCCTTTTCAATAATATTTCATCTAAAGATATGTTAGTTGAAAGCACAGTAAAATTACACTATAAAATAATATGGGATGATTTTTTTGAAGAAAAGTCTATAGTTGGAAGAGCATAGTTATTTGCAAAATTATTTAGGAGGAAATAAATGAACCTTGTTTTGGAGTTGTTAGGGGTTGATAATAAGAAAAAGCCATCACGATCATTAAAGGAAACAATAGTTGAAAACCTACAAGAAGCATTGAATTCTATTGAAAACAAGAGTTGAGTTGTTGATTTAACTGCTACAAGTAGAGCATTGATGACGGTAATTTCTAGTAAGAAATTATCACATAGAAGACAAGTTAAAGCAATTTCTGAATTAACCAATGTTTCTAGGAGAACTATTCAAAGATTTATCAAAAAGAGAAATAGATTGGATGAAAATATTGAGAATAATTAGGTAAATATTTGTAGGGTTCCCCAAAAAGATAAAATCTCAGAAGATGTAAAGGAACGGGTGATTGAATATTGAACCAGCCACTCTCATTTTTCTTCCAATAGAAGGGAAACTATACAAATAAAAGGTGAAGATGGTAAAATATTTCACATACAAAACATTTTATAGATACAACACAAAGTGAGCTTTTTGAAGAATTCAAACAAGAATTTTCAGATGTGAAGATTTGTCAAAGGATGTTTGAGAGATTACGACCAAGTTTTGTATGCATAAATAAGATACTTGAGAGTTGTTGTTTTTGAAATCATGTTGAATTTCACCTACATTCATATAGAAAAACTATGACAGTAATCAATCCAAATATAGTCATCCCTGGAAGTACACCACAATTTGTGAAGTCTTCTATGCAAAAATCAAAAGATTCAGATGAATTGGAAGTAATCAATCTAAATATACACCTACAGTCATATAGAAAAGCTATGACAATAATCAATCCAAATATAGTCATCCCTGGAAGTACAACACAATTTGTGAAGTCTTCTATGCGAAAATCAAAAGATTCAGATGAACTGAAAGTAATCAATCCAAATATACACCTATAGTCATATAGAAAAGCTATGCCAATAATCAATCCAAATATAGTCATCCCTGGAAGTACAACACAATTTGTGAAGTCTCTTCTATGTGAAAATCAAAAGATTCAAATGAATTGAAAGTGCAGTGTATAAAAAATATATGTAGTGAATGTGGAAATTTGAAGAATCTTTTACAGGTTGAAAATCTTGATCGTTCAATGCAAGTTATGTGGAAGAGATTTCAATATGAGAAATACTCAACAAAGTCAGGAGTTGAGACCAAAAAAATTGTTCTCAAAGAGCGTGTTGTCTTACAATGAGTTTATGAACAAATTTTGCACTATCATATATCCACATATTCAAAATTGTCATGGTGCTAGATGGCAAGCTAAGCAATTTTGTGACTCAAAGGACTACTTTCCAATAGGTTGTATTCTCTGTATTGTTGATTTCTTTGAGAACTATGCATTTAGTCCTTAAACTAAGATTCAAAGTCAATATTATCATTCAAAGCAAGTTGGAACATTTGTAGAAGTTTGTTATAGGCATGCTGAAGAACATGTGGATGGTCTACAAAGTAGCAAAGATGAATGAAATATCATCAAAGAGGTTCACTTTTATATTAGTGATGATACAGGTCATGATAGAAGCTATGTAGCCCATTGTTTTGCAATGTTTTTTGAAGACCTTAGATGACGTCAAATAGATGATTCACAACACTGGATATGGTTTGATGGATGTGCTGGCAAGTGTTGATTTTTTTTTTTTGTAAATTATATGTTTATTTAAATTGTTCAGACTTATATGTTGTACACATATAGTCTATTTTTACTATCTTGGTTTTAAATGAAATTGGTTGTAATGTCACAAGAAAATTTAAGTCTACAATAGCTTTTAATTGGTTAATCCAACCAAAAATTAGACGTGACATAAATATTTTGTGAAATTTCTATGAGAGTGGAAATGGAAAAGGAGAGCATGATGGAGCTGGAGCATGTGTGAAGAGTGCACTTCACCAACATGAACTTGCGGGTAACACCATATGGATTTTTTGAAAAAATCTAGAATTATGTTTTTTGATATTGTCCTTTCCTTTCAACTACAAAACCTCTTAACTTGACATTTCACCAACATGAACTTTCAGGTAATTCCATAAGGAATGCACATGAAACTGTTGAATGGTGCAAAATTTATTTTGCTGCCCGTGACTCAATAGACAACACACAATATTTTTGGGAAGTTAAAGGTACATAAATGATTTTTTTTTATGAATTTCAATGTGTACATGAATTGAATTTTCAATTATATACACTTTTTAATTGCATGTTTGAAATTTACAAATATTGATTGATTAACTCTTACTAATTGTCAAACAATTAGTGGTATTAGAAGTTTGCATCAAATCATGATAGTAGGACATAGTAGGCCTCCAATAATTCAAGTGAGAGAAAAATCATGTTTTGTGTTGATTGCATTGAGAACAATGCAAATACTCTATAACGTGAGAATATTAGAGATGAGTATGTTTCACAATGGGAAATAAAATAATTAGTGGACACATCGAACCCTTTTAAAGATAATGACATTGTAGATATCTATGATCCTCTGTATTCAGCTGATTACGAATGTGTATCAGATTTAGTTGTTACAGGTAATTTTTAAATTTTTAAATTGAATTTTAGTTCTTACAATTGATTTATATTCTACCTAAGTTGAGCATGGTGTGTACAAGAGATATTTTTGTTGTTCTTGTAGATCCTAATAATACATAAGGTGTAGATTACTATCTACTAATATGTACACAACCAAAATTCAAATTTTCAGAATCAATGACATATGGTGATGGAAAAGAGTATCCTATTAGATTAGTGGTTGTTAAAGGCACATACTATCAACAAACGAAGATAGATACAAATGACATTATATTTATTGATTATACGCCATGTCAAAAGGTTTTACATTATAGTCATTTAGTTATAGCAACAAGATTAAATCTTGAAACTTTACCAAAAAGAGGGTGTGCCAAACAAAGGTGGAGGTTGCCTATTGAAGACCATGAAAATATTTTATAGATAATAAAAGATAGAGAGGATCCAGATTATATGTACCAAGAACTTTAAGATATTTTTGTGCATATATATTTCTTATGACAATATATACATGTTACATTTGGGGATGAGGTCCCCCATTTGTGACCTCACAGGTTCATAGCTCTGGGTCAAAAGCATTTACCCCTTGAATAAAAAAATATTTGGACCTAAATTTGAAAATATTTTTATTTTTTGTTGAATTGAAATAATTTCATTCAATAGTAGCCCATGAAGCTTTCTTTTTTGTGATCTTATTTTCCTATAAAGCTTTCTTAAGGTGATCTTATTTCTGATCTTATTTGCCTATAAAGCTTTCTTAAGGTCAATTTAACCTCATGTTTGTGGATATCTTTGGTGCATAATTATAACACACAATTTTGATCTTAATTTTGATGATATAAAAAATACTATAGTTGAGAACACTCTTCAATTAATTCATAAAACCCTTCCCTTCCTACATTGTATTTTGAATCACAAACACATACTTGTTAGCATTGAAATGAATGTAACATCATAGTATCAAAGATAGAATAGTAAAATTTATAAATAACTCTCATTTTCAAGTGAATTAAATATTTATTTGTAAATCTAAATATGAAATTTAAGTTTTTGTTAAAAATAAATATTTAATCCTTTATTAAGCTCAAGCACCTTAGTTAAAATGGAATTTTACTTGATTTAGTAAAGTAAAAATGATTTTGTGAAGTATGGTATACATTTATCACTATTTAAGTTTTAATTAGACCAGCTATAAGAGACCTTCAGTTATGTGTCTAGATTTAAGCCAATAGCATAACCCTATTATATAATCACCATCACATAGTCTTCATCTCAAGGCTCTAATACTAAGGAAATCTTGAAAATAGAAAATATTTTCCCAAAAAAATGGGCTCAAAGCATGTGCCAAGTCTTGGTCCAACCAGTCGAAGTTGGACCCATATTCCCTTCCACTTATGTGAGACCTCCAAAAGTAAAAAGTAGGCCCTATTACACATTTTTATTTTTATGACCAAGGGGATCATATGTAATTCTCAAGAACTTCATATAAGAGCACTAATTATACCTACAAACCTCTTCCATGTGGGTATTATTAGTTATTCAAAGATAATATTTCATGTCCACTATGTAATCCCCCTCTAATAATAAACTTCTACCAAAAGTCTAGTCTTGTACGTTTTTAACTTACCATATACACTGAATTTTTATACAACACTCATTTACAACTTACATGAGCTTTCTTCCTTCATTTAAATCAACTAGATCTCAAGCCTTTCATTTACGCAAGGTCATCATCTCCTTTATCATGGAATCTATCCAATAATTTTTCTCCTTTAAAGAGAGATTATTTCACAAATATAAGTCCATCACTAAAATTAGTTAAATTAAATATACACAATAAAAAATTGGAGAGATATACCTTTCAAATTATTTATGTTCTCTTGTGGACCTTCTTAAAGGCTATGAAGATATAGACTCTCATTTTATTCTTCTAAATTATTTTCCTATAATTTTTTCATCATCTTTGGCTCCTTCTTATCCAACCTATTCATTTCCCTATGCATCTTCACCTTAACTTGATATCAATTTGTATTGTGCCCTCCTCTCCCTTTTGTTGTATAGATCCTCAAAAAACACTTACTTCCCTACAAAACATATTTCTAGAATAAATAATTTTCTAAGTTGGAGGATTCCAAATCTTATACCATTAAATTTTCTACCCATAACCAATGAAAAAAATATACTTTGAAATCTAACTTAGAGGATTTTTTCCTAGGTGTTTTGAGTGTAAGCCTTGCAGCCAAACACTTCCAAATGTGCAATTTAATATTTTTTCCCATCCATACTTTGTATGTTGTCTCTTCAACAAGGATGGAAATAGGAAACTTATTTATCAAATAACAATAAATACTAACAACTTACACCCAAATAATTTGTTTCAAATTAACACAACTTAACATACTTTTATTTATTTCCTAAATAATATTATATTCATTATCTTAGCTACCCCATTTTTATATATATGGAATATTTTTCTATTAAATTACAATCCAATTAAGTTTGCAAAATTATTTAAATTATTTAGATAAATATACCCCATATTATTTGATCTCAAATTTTGTATTTTTTTCCTTATGAGTTTCCACAGGCACCTTAAATTCCTTATGCTTAAAACTTCATATTTGTGCCTAAGAAAATAAACCAAACATTTTCTTGAAAAATCACCAATGCATATGGCATAATATAGATGGTTTCTAAGATATATGAATTAACTCTAAAATTCATTTTGCTATGAGAGTTTAACTTTATTTTTCTTATGAAACACACATTCTCACTTATATATTTATTCTTCAATGTTTTTGATCCTTTCTCACCTAGATGCATATCAACTAATTCGTTTACATGATCAAAATTCATGGTATAGTTAGATTAAGTAGTACCATCCAATCCAAATAAATTACCATGCCTAATACCCTTTTCTAAAACCAAATCTCCCCTAACCAATTTTTAACCATGATTATCATAAATACTAGCAGTTGCACCTATAGGAGGTTCAAGGAATATGCTGATAGGAATGCCAAGGTAAAAAAAGAATGAGTTTGAATATCACCTAATTCATTATATTTAAATATAAATATGTATAATTACATTATATAATTGTTGTGGATGTCTTCATTTTTTTTAAACAAGTAAATTCATGTGACCGATTAGTAGCCAATCTACATCTATTAAAGTGAAATGAGAATGTAGTTTTCTTTTTGTTACTCCTCTTTTGATGTCCTTGAATTCATAAGAATTAAAACACAATGTTGTTAGTTGGGAAAAATATAACTTGGAAATATGTTTCTTCATATGTAAGTATAGCGATTTAAAAAATGTAAGAAAAAATTGTTTAGAGAAAGAGGTTAAATCTTCTTTTTTTTCTTTTCCTAATAATTTCCTTGTACCTGCTCTCTAAAAATACATGTACTCACTATTGAGGCGATTGAAAGTACCCTAATTTGATGTAGAACTCAATTTCATCGATGAGGAAAGTTGAAAAATGCTAATGAAATCAAGCATTGATAATCCCTAAAGCGTTCTATTTAGAAACAAGATAAAAGATAGTTGGATCTACAAGGTGGGGATTGTTTTAGACAGTGTCATAATTCATATACATGGAACAACACAACACCTCTATGACACATAGACATCATCATAAGAATGAAATTATACCCTAACTAAATTTTTGGTTAAGCTTTGTATAGTTTAATACAGTTCAACTACATGCAACAGTTCAACTAATAAAGTTAAATAAATAACAACCATGGACTTCATCATTAAGTTGAGTTGAAACTTAAAATGCCAATCATACATTTTCTCTAGGGGTTTGGGAATTTCACATTAATAAAGTGGAATTAAAATTATAATAAAGAGGATCTCAAAAAAAGTGAAATTTTAGAATAAGGTCTTTTATAATTAAAATTTATTGTAATTTTTTTTTTCAAATATCAATCAAAGATCAGGAAGGAAATTTGAACATTACATAATCTAGTATATTTATATACAAATTTATATTATTACATTATATATTTGTTGTGGATGTCTTTATTGTTTCCAAACAAGCAACTCCCTTCTTCTCTTTTCTAACCAGATGTTTATTCTTTCCAATGTAAACAACAAGACTTCCATGATTTGTAACCATGAAAAAAATTGTATCCTTATACATAGATTGTCCTTGAATTCCAAATCGATTTATCTTAATTATACACATCTATTGTTATAATCGTAGTACTATTTATCTGCAATAAAAATAAATAAAAACTTCAATAACATACACCTCCCTGAGAATTTCCTCTGTAAAATCTTAATAAAGCTTGTGTATCTATATTAGAGAAAACAATAAAAAGTATTATTTCAACTATTAGTTGATTGAACATTTTGAATACAATAATTTTATATAATTAAATAATTATACTTTATCAATCAATCAACAAGAAAATAATCCACCACTCAAATTACCTTTTCTTCATTATTTTTAAAACCAAATGAACACGCAATTGAACTGTGTAATTATCATTTACAAAAGATCCACCATTATACATATATATTCTTGGATGTTCACTAATTCAGAAGGGGAATCTTGCTTCCACTAATTCAGAAGAATGGACTCCTTCTGCACCTTTGAAAATCTGGAATTTCTATCAAAGTGCAGAAGTGGCATTGAATAAGTTCCCAATGAGTGGCCTTGCGAATCTAGAGATTTGCAACCAAGAATCAGTAACCAAGATCTTAATTAGCAGAAACCACTATACAAGCCTCAAAACCCTCAATCTTCATCGCATGGAAAATTTGATTGAAATAGATTTATACATGGTAAAGACCTTGAATTCTCTTCATGTTAACCATTGTGAGAATCTGGAAAGGGTGACAGGAGTATCTAATCTTAGCAAGCTTGTAAACTAAACATTTCTTGGTGTCCAAAGCTTGAAAGTGACTTGTGTCTGTCTAGGTTAAGCGACTTGAAAATAATTAGAATTGAAAATCGTGAACATTTGAAAAGAGTGTCACAAATACATTGATACAACTACTTTAAACAATTCTCGTAAAACTTAAATAGATTTGTTTTTGACATATATTTGTTTAATTCTTGTCAAGTTGAGAAATGAATTTAAAATTTATTTGCCTAGAGAGATGAGCAACATTTAAAAAAATATTATGCAGGGCACAATAGTTAGACTCAGGAATCCACCAGTCAAACAAGTGTTGCGCTTAACAAGGCACATTCAAACAATTTTCTCATAGCCTTAAATAGATATGAGTGTGTCGTCAACTAATTTTATTCTGTGAGGTGCTCCAGTATGTTGCATGTTCAATATGTCATCCACAAGTTCTAGATACGCTTGAGTCTCTAACAATAGAATAAACCTCCAAGAGAATCCATGGGTTAAATTTCCCTTTGCAGGATTGCTCTCAATGATGGTAGTGATTCTCACTTTTTCTATAAACTGCAGTGCTATAGCATTTTATGCAAGGGTCTATAGCAGGGCACAACAACAAGATACATTATCACTACTTCGATTAGCAAGGTGTAAGTATATAGCCTCCACACCTGTAAAAGCATCTTATTTTGAAGAAATGCGATAATTTTAATCCAAATATGTTCATATTTTTGAATTTATAATGCTTTAAGTCACCTCAAATTTTGATTAATGAAGCATAATGTGATAGGTCTATCGGGTAATCAAGCTTCTTTCATGAGCAAGGAAGAGATTCTTCTTGGTATATTTTAAATAATGTGTACATAGAAATTTTTGGAGCAACTTAAGTGGTGCTTTTAGAGACGCCAAATTTTATCAAGCTTTCGTTGTCCATTGTTGCAGCTTAACGTATAAATTGGATAAACATATTGGTGCTATGTTGGAGATTGGAGGGATTTTGACAAGAAAACTAATTTGCAGACCATAACCTTAGACTGCCGTCTAGATTTTACTACCATGTGCAGTGCAGCCCCTAAATATCACATAATGGGCCTATTTTTTTTGCATCTTCTTCAGGTCTTGTTGGCACTCAACTTGGAGGATCTTCAAAATTGCTAGTTTTTTTGGCTAAATCTCATAGGGTTTTGATGACTATGATATTTAATCCTTAAGGGAAAGTAAGTTTGCAGCGAAAATATTGAACCGTAATGTCATATTTTTTACCATATTTGACATGAGACAATATTTTTCATTCTTTTCCACTTGTTTTCCCTATTACTATGAACAAACAAGCAAGGGTTTGATGGGTTTAAGTTTTTTCGTAGGAGATTTTCTACTTGCAGATGCCTCATATGGTCAAATAAAAAAGAATTAGGTGGAATGTTAGCTAACTTATTGGCTATATGTTGAGATGCAATTTTGTCTACTATTATGAAGGATCTTATCAATATTTAATAAGATTTTATAGTTAGTGTTTTAGAAATAGTATATAGTTCACCGTATTTAATTCCTCCCAAGTTTATGTATTAAAAAACATTCTAAAATACCATAATAATAGATTTGTAAGATATCCAACTACAAAATAAATGAAATAAATCCATTCCTAGAGGCCTTTGGTTCTAGATAAAAACTTCTTCATGGTGTTTATACATTTATCCACTAAGTTTTTTTGTTCTCTAATTTCGGTTAGTTATGGAAAACAGTCTAAATTCAACATGAAAAATATAACAGAAACACTATACAAATGTCTATGGAAAAAAATGCAGTATTGTTTTCTCTATATCTCCTTGTATGTCCAATTCCAATCCAAAATAAAGTGTCTGAAATCATTACCACAACATTTTTTTTTCAAATGAGATGAACCAAAACCTATCTCCCTAATGTTGTTGCTTTAATCTATTCACATTAATTGAAAAGGGAGTCTACAAATATCTCGGATTTAGGGCTACTAAAAACACAAATCACGGTAGATGTAAATATATTAATGTCCAAGGGAAGCAATCTGATGACACCGATAGTACATAGTAAGCAATTATTCTACAACTAATACAACCCAAATGAATTCCATAGACTCCATGCCACCCCCTATGAGGATGGAACATGGTGGAGGAAAAAGAATATAAATTAAAATGTAAAATTCCAAGATCACGACAACATTGGCCTCAAGGACCAAATCATTCTAGTATTGTATAGCTAGAGAAGGCATCATCACTATTACAACAACAAGGGTAGCAACACAACTCCAAGCAAGCTCATGTTACCTGCCTTGGCAATCCATGCAGAGCTTTCACCGCCAGTAGGAGCAAGGGCTATGGTGGGTGGTGTTACACCTCCAATATTATTGGGGGTAATTGGGGGCTCATGGTAGAGCTTTCTGAAGGTGTAGGGATAGAGGATACAGGGGACCCAGATGAAGGGGTTGGTGTTGTGGGGAACATTGTGGGGGTAGCAATAAATGGGCTAGGAGGTGATGTCATTGGACTGGCTGTGGTTTGTTGGGGATGCTACAGGACTAACTATGGGAGTTGTGGGTGTTGCTGGACTAGCTATGGGAGTTGTCACTACCATTGGGGAAATTGAAGGAGCTAGGAATGGAGACTGAGACAAAGTTGAAATGCCCATCAAGTGAAAAACAACGCCACCCCTGAAAAAGCAAATGCACTCCTACCTGCCATTGTTATCAAAACATTGAATAAACTTTCCAAAGTTCTAACCAGATTTTTCAAACAATACAATAAACACCCTAAAACTAGACAAGTTTCAAATCCTGAAGACCAAATTACAAAGAGAGAATTGGCCTTCATCTAGACCTTATTGAGCTATGAAGATTGAAGTGAAGGTGGAAGGGTGTGGTTCCAAATTATAGGTGACTAGTGGGTGTTTGAGTGGAAAGAAAAATAGTCATTCCCTAGTTAGCTTTTGTCTATGCTCCATCTAGTTTATTGTGCGGCTTGGCAGAGAGAGTGGTGGGAATGCAACAAGTAGAATGTGAATTTAAAATATAGAGGTTTTAGATCTGCTCTATTCTTGAGCTAGAGACAACTTTTTTGCAGCATTTTAAATGAAAATATTTTGATCACCGACTCAATGTCAGATTTGATTTGGAAATCCGATTTCATTTGATATTCTTTTTAATGGTGGCTGGGTTAGTGGTGATCGGAAACCCGTTTAACGGCGCGAGATAGGTTTAGTGAGCATTTCTAGACTGGCAAGTCCAAAGGTAAAGCCATCGGCTAAATATGCACAATATTATCATTCATCTTAAAATCTTAAATATGATTTTTGGCTAAACCATAGACATGCAACACATCAAATAGTGTCTTCATTGTGCCATCACTAAGAACATATCCAAAATCCTAAGATGCAAAAGCTACTTGAAAAAGAACTTGGATCATATCCTAGAACATATATAGCTCAATACTTTCACAAAGAAAAAAATCAACCTAAAACCATGTAACAAATTATCCATACCCACTCATGAAAACAACCATTGTAAAGCCTTGATTATTCAACCCACCATTCCCAACTACCTTATTGAGCCAAAAATCATTAAATTAATTCAATTTTTTAATAGATTAAAAGTGAACAAGAATATTAGCTTCAAGAATTTATATTTCGATAATAAGATGAAACATAATGTGAAACCATAATGTAAAATGTATATATAATGTAAAACATAATAAGATGAACCATAATGTGAAACCATAAAGTAAAATGTATTTACTGTAAAACATAATAAGATGAACTATAATGTGAAGATCATCATATAAGAACCATAATGTCACAAATCACAATATAAAATGTATAATAAATCATGTGTCTTCATGTAAAACAAGTCAAAGTGGAGGATGCATAGTATGATTGTGGATCGATCTCTCTCCTGATCCCTTTCTGGATCCATGTCCTAATCTCTCTTTAGATCCATGGCTCGATGCCTCTCTTGATCCTTGCCTTGATCCATGTCTTGATCCGCCTCCCTGCACAAGAAAGTGCATTAATTAATTTAATGTACATGTGTAAATGTAAAGTCATCTTAAAGTTTTGTACTTTCAATGTTTGAATGTATCAAGTAATTTAAATATTATAAATGTACCTCAAATGTACCATGCATAGGATCATCTACATGCTCCAAATCTCTGAAGCATGCCAAATCCTCGTATTGCTAGAAATTTAAAAATACAAGATTTCAATGAAGAGTGAGAACTACTTTAAATTCAATTTTATTTTATATATGTATGTGAATTTTTAGAACAAAAAATATATAGATTATTTGAAAGTACTTGCATCTCACCTTGGAGCACTCTACCAATGTCACTAATGTCACAACAATGCATAGTCACATTAGGGACACCTGTATCAGGTAAAGGACCAGTGTCAAAGAAAAGTGAGCTATATGTGCCATGTACATCATGTGCAGTAACCTCAACTCGATGTTGTGCAGGGGCTGTAGGTTGGTCTGGAATATGTTGATCATCTTATGAAGTCGCCTCACCCCAACCCGATTGTCTACCAAAATGTCATCTAATATGAGTTGGTACAGTATCTAAAGGAATCCCATACTCATCACTAATAAACTGGTATGATGATAGTAAATCAACAATGGAAACCGAAGCAACATTACATACAATGGCTTCACTCATTTGGGCCACATATGACGGTGATGGTAGCTTTGCATAAATGTAGGGATCATAATTGGTAGATGTAGCCTCAGTGGGAGGAAGGCTAATCCACATACATAATAAGTATCTACCTACACGATTAGATGACATCTAATCGACCTGAGTAGCAATCGTGGCAATACTGTTAAAAAGGTCAAATATGAAAGGTGTTGTTGCTATACCTCCTATTGCTACTAGTTCCAAACGTTTTGGAAGAACCATAAGGTTTGGACCAATTAAAGCCCTCTTGTTGACGGGCAGTGGAAAATCTGCACGTCTAAATTGAGATTTGTAGCAAACCTCCCTTTTCCTTGTCCAACATGCGAAGGAATAGATGTGTAGTCCACATCTAACCCTAAATGAAACTTAGCATATAGTTGTTTGCAAAAATAAAGTGGCAACTCATCATTATGTGACCATCTGTGATGGGCTACCAATCATCTAGGATATATAAACAAAGCAACAAGCTCATCTGTACATCTAGTAATAACATATCCTGTAAGTTTTTTTTGTCCCATATAGTGAGGGAACATGCTGCACACATTATGTGTTGAAACTCTAGTACTAATAGAATCTATTTTCATAGTGCCAATAACACTGCTGGAAAGGGACCTATAAAACTCCTCAGTGTTGTCCTTATCATAAGGATTATAAGATTGAATCGTGTGAATCATATGTTGGATCTCTTGTTGAATCCTAACTAATCTATCTCGATTAGGGAGATTAGGGGAGTTTTGTGTTGTTTGGTCCAAACATCTCAAAGAATTCTCTAATATCCTAATGCTATCATTATGTAAATTAGACCTAGCCTTAGCTTGCTCCCGAGATTGAGTGG
This sequence comes from Sequoiadendron giganteum, assembly GCA_007115665.2. Classification (NCBI taxonomy): domain Eukaryota; kingdom Viridiplantae; phylum Streptophyta; class Pinopsida; order Cupressales; family Cupressaceae; genus Sequoiadendron; species Sequoiadendron giganteum. The sequence continues at coordinate 197,278,255 of CM021100.1, forward strand.
ACTGATGCGATCCCTGATCATCATCCATATCTATATAAATAGAAAGATCTGCACATTTAATTAAAACAAAAAAATTACAAATAAATACTTATTTTATTTCTCTAAAAGTAAAATATGCAATAACCATTTTATAAGTAAGATGCTCCATAGGAAATTATAAAAAATAGGAAATATGAGCAATGAGTAGCTTGAATGTCATGAAGTAAAAATAAGAACAATTTTAAGTTCATTCAACTATCTATGAAAAAGAGGGAGAAAGGGAGAAAGTAGGATTAAATTTGACTAACTTCATAGGAAATTTGAAGTCTTCAACAAAAAATCTCATGTATTATCATTTAAAATTGCAAGGTATCTCTAAATTCCAAATAACAATAATACAAGTGTGTATAGTATAGGATAAGAGTGTATGATTAATTATAATGCATCTATATAAGTAGGGATAAGGAGATAATCATGCATCTTAAGTGTTTATCCTTTTGTCACTGCACACATCTAGGCCTTTTTGGATGCCTCACTAAGTGAATGTATAATACCATTCTTGGTGATGGTGTACATTCAATATAATAAAGGATCAATCAAATACAAAAGAATATTAAATAACAATAAATGATCAATCAAATAATTTATTGAAATAATCTTGGAAGGCTATTAATTAGAGTTATGTGAATGGATAAGTGAAACTATTTATAGTAGAAATTTTGGTGGCTACAATGTATTTTAGGATATGACTTAAACAACTCTATAATTTCATTTAAATGCATGATTTTATAAATATATTTAGGTGGTGCATTGAAATGAAATTATAGTCATACTTTCTTACATTAAGTTGTAAGTCATATCCTAAAATATATTGTGCTAGGTATCAAAATTTCTACTATAACTAGTTTCACTTATCCATTCACATAACTCCAATTACTAAGGGTAGTAATTGGAGTTATGTGAAAGGATAAGTGAAACTAGTTATATAGTAGAAATTTTGGTGCCTACAATGTATTTTAGGATATGAATTACAACTAGACATAATTTAGTTTAAATGCATGACTTTATGAATATATTTAAGTGGTGTGCATTTAAATGAAATTATATTCATACTCTTACATTAAATTGTAAGTCATATCCTAAAATACATTGCGCTATGCACCAAAATTCTACTATAACTAGTTTCACTTATCCATTCACATAAACTCCAATTACTACCCTTCCAAGATTATTTCAATAAAGTATTTGATTGATCAATTATTGTATTGAATATACACTATCACCAAGCATGACCTATTAAACTCCAATTATTACCCTTCCAAATTATTTCAATTAATTGTTATTCAATATTCTTCTATATTTGATTGGCATTTTGCATGTTTAATGAATTGACTACGTTCGAAGGCTGATATGTCATACAAATACATTTTGAACCCAAGTTTTCCTACATTCAATACATTAAATGATCAATCAAATACAAAGGAATATTAAATAACAATTTATTAAAATAATTTGGAAGGGTAATAATTGGCCCTTTTCACCATTCTCAATGATGGTATACATTGAATACAATAAATGATCAATCAAATACTTTATTGAAATAATCTTGAAAGGGTATATTAATTGGAGTTATGTGAATAGATAAATAAAACTAGTTATAGTAGAAATTTTGATGCCTAGTACAATGTATTTTAGCATATGTATTTTAGGATATGACTTACAACTTAATGTAAGAGTATTCAACTATAATTTCATTTAAATTCACCACTTAAATATATTCATTAAAATCATGAATTTAACTGAAATTATATCTAGTTGTAAGTCATATCGTAAAATACATTGTAGGCAACAAAATTTCTACTATAACTAGTTTGATTTATTCATTTGCATAAACTCCAACTACTACCCTTCTAAGATTATTTCATTAAAGTATTTGATTGAGATCAATTATTGTATTGAATGTACACCATCATCAAGCATGACCTATTAAACATTCACTTAGTGTGAGGCATCCAAAAAGGCCAATTATTACCCTTCCAAATTATTTCAATAAATTGTTATTCAATATTCTTTTATATTTGATTGGAATTTTGCATGTTCAAGTGAAATGACTATGTTCAAAGGCTGATAGTTCAAAGAGTGAGTTTACAAATACATTTTTGAACCCAAGTTTTCCTACATTCAATACAATAAATGAACAATCAAAATACAAAATAATATTAAATAACAGTTTATTAAAATAATTTGGAAGGGTAATAATTGGCTCTTTTCATCATTCTCCATGATGGTATACATTGAATACAATAAATGATCAATCAAATACTTTATTGAAGTAATCTTGGAAGGGTATTAATTGGAGTTATGTGAATAGATAAGTGAAACTACTTATAGAAATTTTGGTTCCTAGCACAATGTATTTTAGGATATGACTTACAACTTAATGTAAGAGTATGACTATAATTTCATTTAAATGAACTACTTAAATATATTCATAAAATCATGCATTTAAATAAAATTATATCTAGTTGTAAGTCATATCCTAAAATACATTGTAGGCACCAAAATTTATACTATAACTAATTTCACTTATCCATTCACATAACTCCAATTTAATAACTCCAATTACTACCCTTAGTAATTGGAGTTATGTTAATGGATAAGTGAAACTAGTTATAGTAGAAATTTTGGTGCCTAGCACAATGTATTTATATTTTAGGATGATTGACAACTCTATAATATAAAAATGCATAAAATTAGAGTTGTAAGTCATATCTATAATTTCTACTAGGCCCACATCCTAAAATACATTATTTTAGACACTAAAATTTCTACTATAACTAGCTTCACTTTTTGCAACAAGGGTTGACGTTGGTGAGATTTCATTTTTTCATCAATGTTTACTAATTCTTTTGCTTAATCTAAGTCTTTCATAGATTTTGAGTAGCATAGGTTATATGGTTTAGGTTGTTCTCTTATGCTCACAATTTTGTGTACAAAAATGGTTTCATTTGCTTGGACTACGATTCATCAAATAAAGACTCAAAAGTAGAGTATATGTCAATGAGAAAATTTCATCACCTTTTATAGCCAAACATTGGAGTTTAAATTGTGTCTTGAACCAAGAAACCTCCATAAATAGTGGTATAGTCATCTACCCCTAGGATTAAATCATTAAGGAGACTCAACTTCACATCCACCAATCAAAAGCATGACAGGCACTTAAATTCCCCTCTATAGGCACTTAAATTCCCCTTCATAGGTTTTCAAAATCCCCTCTATAGGTTATCCTATACATGACCATTAAATCAAGGTCATGAAACAACAACTAGCCCACCATGGGAATGAATAGGATGATGTCCCAAGACCATATGTTGGCCTTGGTATCATTATATCCCTTTCTTCAAAATCATATTTGTATGCACGTAAAAATGGTCTGGAGCACGATTAATTAAACACTTGTTATTTAATTAATAAATTCTAATTCCTCTACTATTATAAATAAATTGATAAATTTATTTACATGGTTTATTCCCTAAATTCTTCTTTTCCAAAAATCACTTTCCTCTTAAATTAATTAAATGCACAAATTTAAATAAATTTGTTATTTAATTAATTTCCCTTTTCCATTTAAATTTGAATATTTAATTCGAATTTAGCACATGTCTATATATTTCTTCTAACCACCTCCAACTCATCCTCCACCTCATCATATGCCACACATTTTCATTTATTTGTAATTTTTAATTAGGAATATTCTCTCTAACCTCTCAACCTCCTAACTTCCTCGGAGACACATGGCTCCTTCTTTTAAATGATGCTCTTGGACACTTGGAAGATTGGCTCTTCCAAATGGAGTAGTCTCCATGAATTCCTCTAACCTCTTCATGCTCCACTGTCGATGCCTTAGGATCATGATCTCAACCGTTTGCCTTTGCCACCTCAGCTCAAGCTCGAAAAAATCTATAAATAGAGAGCATTTCTACAGCTTTTCATAAGGATATTTTCACAAAACTATGCTGCAGAAATACTAGTGTTATATTAAGAGAAAATTGAGAGCATTGTAGTTAGGTTTTAGCATTTTATTTCATCTAGTGTTATCATAGAAATTTTGTTTCAGCATTTTAGTTTATTGCACCTTTTATACAACATTATCATTAGATTTGCATTATTAGTTTTAACATCATTTGAATATATCAGTACTCCATCATAGATCATTCAAAATTCAAGCAAAAAATATATAAAAATATAGTGATGTAGGCATGTAGTTTGCATTGCACATCTTATCATTTCTTAGGTTGTCACCTCTACAGATTCATGTACAACATTTAACTAGATTTGAGAGCATGAATTTCGAAGGTCCTTAAGATTAGAGAACCATAGAATGATTTGAAAGGATAGCAGTAGCAATTTAATTTTTTTTATTTCTATTTATTTTATGTAATAGATTGCATGGATGTGTGTGTTTAGTTTTATTAACTAATTTACTCTCATTGCCACATTTTAAAACATCACAGATAAATTGGCCCCCACCGTGGGGCCTCGCCCCATCTTTAATCTATTTTTTTGTTGAGTTTTTCCTTGCAAGTTCTGTGAAGAGTGACGAAATAGCACATTCAAATATTTCTCTGGTGCATCTGGGAAATTTATCGACGTATTGAGTTCTTGTTTCAACCCATCTGGCAGTTCTTCTAGCGCATTCAACTTCTGTTTTGGCACATCGGGTTGCTGTTTCGGCACATACAACTGTTCTTTCGACGCATCAGGGGGTTTTAATTTTTATTCTATGATTTTCTAATTTAGCACATTTGGTCTATCTTTTAGTGCATTTGGTCTCTCTTCTAGCGCATTCGGTTTGAGTTTTAGCACATTTAGTTACTGTAATGGTGCATCTGGTTTTTAGGGTAAATTTTCTAGATTCTCCAAAATAATCTATTTTTTTCTGTCTTACAGGAACCTTGTGCACAGTCAAAGACTTTTCTGAAACAAATAAAGAATGTTGTCAAAGAACAATGGACTAAAACTACTAACAATTGTTTGTAGGGTTGAATCTATTTGGCATTTCCTTTGGTTAAGTTAGGAATCTAGCATAATTAGGAGGGATACATTTACACCATGCTTGTTGTGTTTGGAATGGTAGGCGTGTATGCTCTCCCCTTAATTGGGTGATCACAAAGCCGAACCCATTCATTTTATTGCATTTTAAACCTTAGAGGGCCTGCCTCCCCACTTTAAAAGGAGAGAATGAACCAATCGGGAACACGCTAAAGCCAAGCGACTTCCACCCATAATATAAATGTGGGTACTCGAGAAAAGTTTGAGTATCATGAGGATTGTTCTGACAAGAAGGGAAAAAATGGTCTCTTTCCATATGGAGGATCCCCCACGAACAAAATTCCCCTACTAAAACCCCTTTGTTGTAGTAAGCCAAAAATTACCCTTATCTATTCTTTGGTGCAACAACGGTCGTTGCCAAGGCATCCACATTCTCACAGTTCTTATTAGAGGTGAAAAACTTGCCATGGGAGTTTTAAGCTTGGTTGACCCGAGAAGTGAGTGCAATGTAAGGGGGAGCTTGTGTGGCCAAGCTTCTAAATCACCCACTAAGAATAAGTGCGGTTGGAGTAAAATTTGCATGGAATCCAAAAGAATATTGTCTTATACAACCTAGGATTGTGCTTGTTTGATATGCCTTTACCAATGTGTTTTAAACCAATATCCAAGAAATCATCACACAAGCATGTTCAACTATTGATTCAAAAGAAAATCCAAACCAAACAATCCAAAATTCACTACTAAAACCAAAAAAATCTGTCAAACTGCCAAAAACCAGAAAGAATTTTCTAGATCGACACATCCATTGACTGTTCTAGCACATAGCTTTCATCTTTTAGTGCATCTATCTATTTTTTTGGCACATCACTGTCATTATTTAGTGCATATATTTGTTGTTTTAGCACATCCATCCTCTGTTATAGCACATCTGTGCAATCCTGCAGCGCATCTATTTGTTTTTTTAGTGCATCCATTGCCTATTTTGGTGCATACCTACAAAACTTTAGTGCATTTGTACCATTCCATAACACATCCAAGTTTCCACACATCTGGACACTGTTTTAGCGTATCTTGTAAATTTGCAAACATAAAGCTAAAATTGACCTCCCCTCTACCAATTAACACCAAATTCAGAGATTCATTCTCAAACAACATATTGTCCTTGTCCTAAATTTTCCTTAAACTTGTTGAAATCAACATCTTAACTTGTTGCTTGCGGTGTTTTCAAAACATAAATTCATATAAGATCATTTAGAAAACGCAAGAATTTGGCAAATCAAACTGTGACGTTTACACTAATCATTTTATGTTAAGGGATTGGAAATCAACAACATTTGTCAAGAAAACCCTTATTAAAAGAATCAAGAAACCAAAGAAACAACTTAGCTACAAGAAATTTCTTAAAGGGAGACGCTTCTTGTACCAAATTAGGAAGGTCTTGCTTGACTATCAAACTTTCATCCATAGATATCATGACTTTGATAGAGGATATATTGATGATTTTTCTTTAGAGCCTTTATATTCACAAGCTTATTATCAATGAAGAGCTCTTTCACAAAGGCATAATCATAGTCAACCTATTTGTCATTCTTACATTCTGCAACCAGTAATACAATACTCCAACCCTCCAAATCAATTGATACAATAGAGCAAAACTTGTTGAAACCAACATTTTCAAGCGAAAATCTCATCTAAATTTTGACCAAACATCCAAAAGTGCCTCCTCATCACACCTATTTATGATTTAGTAGGTGCATTTCACCATCAGGATTTATCATGCTTCATTAGGATTCATCATCCTTTATCTTGAAATAAAGCTTGCTTAATCAAATTTTAACCAATCCTTTTGGCACTCTCAAACTTTGGTCAAATGTTTAGAAAATTTTCGTCACTTGTATTCCTGTCTTAACGAGATTGAAAAAGTGAAAACTTGAGCAAAAGGAAATCGAAAACCAAAACACCATGGATGAAAGAGAAGAGATTCCCTTTTTCAGAGTTCCTCGAGATGAGGTGGAAAAAATAATAGATGAAACCCTAGAACAAGCCCAACAAGATCCAAATTTTCATAAATTCATGGAGAGGATCTTTGAAAAGGAAGGTGAGAAATACCTTTTGATGCTAGCAAACAAAGGGGTCCAACTACCCGATGATTTTGATGTCACAAAATTGAAAAGAACCCCTAAGAAAATAGAAGCAAAAATAAAACTAAAACAAGAAGTGAAGCAAAAGCTAATGATCCCATGGACACTTTAAAGCAACAAATCTAAACCCTCCAACAACAAATGCAAAACATGCAAACAAGGACTACCAAGAGATACTCCATACAAGATATATGTCCCTACCCATTCGATCAAACTGTCAACATGATACCATTTCCCAAACATTGTGAATTTCCTAAATATGATAAGTACAATGGGAAAACCAATCCAATAGATCACATAAGGGAATTCCAAACAACGAGCCTTGAATTTCCCCATGAGGAAACATATTTGATCAGATTATTCCCACATATTTTGGGAGGGCAACGCATGTAATAGTTCTCGCAATTACCTCCAAGGATCAAATCTTTTCAAGAATTGGAAACAAGTTTATTACCTAATATTCATATAATATCCAACATGAAATCACAATGAAGGACCTTTGTAATGTCAAACAAAAGAAAGGGGAATCATTCCTAGTATTCTTGCAAAGGTGGAGAAGATTATTTGCAAGGTACCCTCAACCCATACCAAAAAAAAGAGAAGATAGAGGTATTCATTGACAATTTTAATGATGACATGAGCTATAGGCTTGAATTACAATGTCCTCGAGCTTTTGAAAAATTGATCGAAAATGGGATCAAAATTGAAGAGGCTTTGATCAAACGAGGAATTTTGAAAATTTATAATGAAAGCAATTCATCCAATTCGTCCAATAATGACAAACCAAAGTTTTGGAAAAAGTATAAAAATAATGGAAATGATCTACTTCAACTGATATGCATAATGCTAAACCGGTCTTTAATTTGTCAGGATGCACCTTGAATACCAATCAAAAGACCACCCAAAATACCAATCAAAGCAACAACCAAAATACCAACCAAGGAAACACTCAAAAAAATCAAAGCAACACACCATCCAAGTGCCTACCATATCAAACATCGAACAATTGTTGAAAGTTTACACCTTTGGGTCAATCATATGAATCTGCATTGAAAGAGCTTATTATGGAAAATATTATCACTCTACTCAACACCCAAGGTTTTGAACCCAAAGTAAAATCATCATGGTGGAATGAAGCCCATTTTTATGAATTTCATTGATGCAAAGGTCACCTAACCAATAGCTGCATGCAATTGAAACACAAGATACAAGATTTGATTGACAATAAGATCATATGAATAGAAGAGCCCCAAACAAACACTGATCATGGGTTATTCAAAAAACTTTTGCCAAATTATGACAAAGGAGAATCTTCTAACACAAATGAAAAAGGAAAGATTGTTAACTATGTTCTTGACACTACCATTTATCATATTTCAGCTATTGAAGATCACACGAACAACATTGAAATCAATAATAAACTAGGTCTTGTTGCAACCCATTATCCAATCAACGATACCAGCATCCCCTCTAATCAAGTCCCTAGTATCCAACAAGACATGGTTCTAATGGATAATCAAATTAATTTTATCAAAATCAATAGAAAGAAAGATAGTGTGTCCGTAAATGTGACCACAAGGGCTCAAACCAAATATGTTTTAAAAGGAAGCAACTCTAAAGCATATGCTGCTACATCTCATCAATATAAAATTGTTGATCAGCTCCAAAAAATCCCCACACAAATATCAATATTGGAGCTCCTCAAAATCTCACTTGCTCACAAGGAGATCTTGGGAAAAGCCCTAGTTGATACAACAATGCCAAATAATTTGGATGTCTGTGCTTTCCAAGCCATGGTGGGACATCTAGTTGTGCCTCATTGCTTATCCTTTTCAAAAAATGATGGCGTATCTCTCACCCACCTTCATAACGGAACCCTCCATATTGAGGTTCTAATCCACAAAATTTGTGTCAAGCGTGTCCTTATAGATGGGGGAGCCGGTCTTAATATATGCACCTCGAAACTTGTCTGTGCACTAGGGTTCTCTGAAAATGCAATAGATGCAAGTAAAAAGATCACCATCAAAGCATATGACGATGAAGAAAGAGCTTCAAAGGGATTGATTGTATTACCAATTGAGGTAGGGCCAATTCAAAAAGATGTGGTTTGTCAAGTTTGGATAAGGATTTAACATATAATATACTCTTGGGTCATCCTTGGATCCATGAAATGCAGTTTGTACCTTCAACATACCATCAGTGTCTGAAATTTCCTTGCAATGGATAATAAATTACCATTCCTATTGATTCCAATAGTCCCCAACATTGCAATACCCTTAAGATTGTCTAGGATGTGTTTGTGCCTCATAACCGAGAAGCTCCTGATTCCACCCCTAACATCCCCAATAATTCAAGTCAAGCCAATCCATTGTCAAAATTGCTAGCCACATCCTCCAATGAAAGAAGCCACCCAAGTTCCTTGTCCAAATAGCTTGAGAAAAAGGAAGAACCTAGCCCCTCTTCATTTTCCAATCTTGAAGCCCAGCTCAATACTTTGGCCAAATAGTTTGAGAAGAAAGTCCAAGTCAAATATAAAGGTGTGGGTGAATACTCCATTGGACAATCCCTTTGCCTCTCGCAATTAATTTCACCAAAATCCCATGGTCAACCATCAACCTCATCACAATCAGCCTCACAACCTGTCATACTTTTTGATGGTTGATTCATAAAAACAAGAACCCAAGCAGAGGAATCTAATGAAAAAGATATTTTGAATTGGCTCTACAAGGATGAAACCGATTCTCAAGTAGCAATGGTTAATGTCCAAACCACACAATATGGCAAAGGATTCTCAATCCTAGAAAATATGGGATATGAGGGAAAAAGACCTATTGGGAAAAGGAAAGAAGGTATCATAGAACCTATCGAACCCATTATAACAAATCCAAAATACAAGACAGGTTTGGGATATAAAGAACATCAAAAGGATGAAGAAAAAAAGGAGGACCTAAAGCAAAAGGTTGTTGAACGAATTATACAACTCCAAGCAAGTGATCACTATGAAACTGATTCTAATGAATATGAGTTGGATTCGCTATCAAAAGAGTCATGTCATGATAAGGAAATTGATGTGGTACACAACTATACTCCCACACTCAAGGAGGGACAAAGCTTAGGGTTAAGACCACTTGAATTAGGATTGCAAAATATTGATGGTTCAAGCGAACATGATCAAATTCCTAGCAATACAAATCACTCAGGAAAGGGTAACATCATAGACCTTGACCTTGCTATAGACTTGTTCGATGACAATGTCATCATTAGGACCCTTACGACCTCTAACTTGAACCCATCTGATGATCCCCTACCCTTGGTACATCCTGAATTCATAGATTGGGACCAAACAAAACCTATTGATATCCCCACCTTTTCAAATGATGAGGACATCGTCAAATTCCTCTGCGCTAGTAATCTTGAAATAGTTTCCACCATTGAACGTCATAATGAATCTTCTAGATAGGGGAGTGCCAAATTTCCCAGTTGCAAAATAAATGAAGCAAAAGAAAGATATGATGTTGAAAACCATTCAATGGCAGTATCAGATCAAGAAAGAATAAAAATAAAGAGTGCATCTGATGGTGAAAACCTCTCTGAGGTGCCGAAGGATGGGAAATTTGACACTCTCCCTGAGCACTTCCAAGAAATATCCAAAGTCCTAATCGAGCCAACACAATCCATCAATGTCGGCAATGCAGAAACGATGAAATCTCTCCATCTAGCAAAATCATTGACAAAACAAGAGAATCCCGAATTTATCAAGTTCTTTGAAGAATGACAAGTCAAATTTTCTTGGTCATATGTATACATGCTAGGGATAGACCTAGATCTCATTATGCACCATTTATCCCTCCCTCCAAGAATTAAATCGATCAAGCAAAAGTTGAGAAAAATACATCCTCATATTGCCCTATTGGTGAAGGTGGAACTAAAGAAGTTATTAGATGTAGGATTCATTAGACCCATTGATTATGCAGAGTGGATATCCAACATTGTACCTATTTCAAAACCTAATGGCAACATATGGATTTGTACAGACTTCAAAGACCTCAACAAGGCTTGCCTGAAAGATGATTTCCCCTTGCCAAACATTGATATCATTGTAGACTTAACAACAAGTCATGGAATGTTTTCACTTATGGATGGGTTTTCTAGCTATAACCAAAACAAGATAGCACTTGAAGACAAGGATAAGAAAACTTTCACTTGTCCATGGCGAACTTTATGTTGGAACGTCATGCCGTTCGAATTGAAGAACGTAGGGGCCACATACCAAAGAGCCATGACAACCATTTTTCAGGACATGATGCATACTTTTATGGAAGATTATGTGGATGACTTACTAGAAAAATCTTACACTAGAGAAGGAAACTTGGAGATACTAGACAAACTCTTCACCCGACTAGAGAAGTTCAACGTCCACCTGAATCCAAAGAAATGTGTGTTCGGGGTAACATCAACAAAGCTACTGGGATATATAGTGTCAGAAAAAGGTATTGAGGTAGACCCTGCAAAAGTGAAAGCTATCATGGAAATGCCACCTTTGAAAAACATCAGTCAGTTAAGGTCACTTCAAGGCAGATTCCAGTCAATTAGAAGATTCATATCACAATTGGCTGATAAGACTCATCCTTTTACCCACTTGTTGCACAAGAATGTTTCCTTTCGATGGGACGAGAAATGCGAGGTAACTTTCAATAACCTAAAACAATACCTAATGAGTCCACCTATCCTAGCACCACTAGCAAAAAAAAGCCTCCCTTATTATACATAGCCACAACAGATCGATCATTGGGAGCTTTTTTGGCACAAGAAGATTCAACAGGAAAGGAGAGAGCGATCTATTACATCATTAGAACTCAAAATGGTTATTAAATCAACTATACATCCATTGAGAAATCTTGTTTAACAATAGTGTTCACTACCCAACAATTGCGGTACTATATCCTGACTCATACAGTCAAACTCATAGCCAAGATAGATCCATTGAAATATCTCCTTAGCAAAGAAAAATTGACAGGAAGGTTAGCCAAATGGGTAATGATAATCAATGAGTTTGACATCCAATATGTTTACAAAAAAGAAATGAAAGGACAATCTATTGCTGATCAACTAGTAGAAGCACCAATTCATGATGATCATCCCCTACACATGGAATTTCCAGATGCTGATGTCTTCGTAGTAATAAAAAAATAATGGGTGTTGTATTTTGATGGCTCGTATACCCAACATGGATCAAGAGCCAGAATTCTATTCATCACTCTCCAAGGGAATACAATTCTAAAGTCATATCATCTGATGTTTCCTTGTACCAACAACATGACAAAGTACGAAGCACTTATCATTAGAATCAAGATAGCTGTGGAGTGGAAAGTTACAAAATTGCAAGTCTACGAGGATTCTCAACTAGTCATTAATCAGGTCACTGATGATTACCAAACAAAGGATGACAAACTGATTCCCTATAAAAGAATGATTGATGAATTCAAGAAATATTTTGTTGACATGATTTTTTTTCAAATCCCAAGGATTAACAACAAGGCCACTGATGCTATGGCTACCATTGCTTCTTTACTCCAAATTCCAAAAAAAATGAAGTCATTATGAGTTTAAGGTGGAGCAACTATTTACCCCTGCTTATGATGATCCTAAATCCCAACTCATATGCCACCTAACTGATGTTGATACCTCCATTTACTAGAAGATCTATACTTACCTGAAAGATAATATACTTCCTCTCAATCTTTCCTGAAACCAAAAAAGAAATTTCATCCACCAAGCTGCCCGTCATACCCTTATAGCAGATGTACTATACCGATGAGGTCTTGAACTCTCTTACAATGTCTAGAAAGCGACGAGGCTGAAAAAACTTTACAAGAAGTCCATGAGGGTATTTGTGGCACTCATTCAAGTGGTCTAACCCTCGCTAAGAAACTCCTCCGTTTGGGATATTACTAGCTGACTATGGAGAGAGAGGCCTTCCAATTTGTCAAGACATGTCGGAAATGCCAGATCCACAGTAATCTTATCCATGCACCAACACTAGAGTTGCAACCCTTCACATCAACATGGCCATTTTGTTAGTGGGGGTTGGATCTTGTAGGTAAAATTCACCCATCTTCGTCCAATGGACACAAGTTCATCATCACAACCACAAAGTACTTTATGAAGTGGGTCGAAGCCATGCCTCTAACCACCATCACAAGAAATAAAATCTCATCATTCATCCTGAACTACATCATCTATAGGTATGGTATCCCTCAATCCATTGTCACTGACAATGGTAGACCTTTTAAGAATCAAGACGTGCAAGAACTCTGTGAAAGGTTCCATATCCAACATCAGTTTTCTATGCCCTATTACCCTCAATGGAATGGCCAAACAAAGGCCTCCAACAAAACTATCCTGAAAATCTTAAAGAAAATCGTCAACGATGTTAGACATGATTAGAATATTCAGTTGAACCTCGCTTTATGGACCTATCGTACAAGCATCTGCACGCCCATGAGAGCCACACCATATGCACTCATGTATGGATCTAAAGCAATATTGCCCATTGAGGTTGAGATACTATCACTTTGTGTGTCAAGCTTGAAAGGTCTCATTTCAAATGAAGATTACCATGTGTCTAGACTACAAGGGCTAGAATTGTTGGATGAATGTCGTCAGCTTGTAGTGGATCACCTGAAAGCATACCAATAGAGAATGTCAAGGAGCTACAATCACAAGGTCAAACCTAGTACATTTCAGGTAGGTGATCTAGTACTGGAGGAAAATCCCCATGATCAACAAGATCGAGAAAAGAAAGGAAAATTTGAGCCAAATTGGTTAGGTCCTTTTGTTATTGTATCAGTCTTTGGATCAAAGGCATATCAGTTGTCTACACCAGAGGGGGATCTATTTGAAGAACCAATGAAAAGTCTTCATCTAAAAAAGTTTTACACACAATGCATCCAATACATGCTTAAAAGTATTGAAAAATCCATAAAAATCAGAAAAATGCTTGAAAAGATCATAAAAAATCAGAAAAAGTCTTGAAAAAATCACAAAAAGTCAGAAAATGTCTTGAAAAATGGTCGCCCTAATGAAAACTTGGCAAACAGGCATCTTGGTGACAACATAAAAATAAAAAAGATCAGAAAAAGCAAAAAAAAATACAAAAAGAGAAAATACAAAAAAAGTAAAAAATAAAAAAAATGGTTGCCTTGATGAAAACCCTACAAACAGGCATCTTGGTAACAACAAAAAAATCAGAAAATTTGAAAAAGTGCAATAAAAACAAATGGTGAAAACCTGGTAAATAGGCACTATTTGTGATAAGTCAGCTTCTCCATCTATTTGAGTGTGTTGACTGTCCGCTTTCCACTATCACTGTGCATTCATGCCTATCATACAACGAGCTTCACGTCTATATCCAGTTGCTATGATCGTGTCCCACCTTGGTTTGGTCTTCATTGTGCATATCCATAATAAATTTGGTTTGTTTCTCATTGGTGAGAAAAATCCCGATCTCACTAGGGGCAAATAACCGTTGGGATTAGAATCAACAGACAATCAAACAACAAGGCAACCTTGGTGAAAACAACAATCACTTTAACTATCACACAGATCACTTTCAAAACTGAACATCAACCAATCCAATTAAACAAACATCAAGGAAAATCAAATTAATTCTATCTGGAGGATCATCTTCTGAATCATGGTTGGATCACTTTAGCACAAATGTTCAATTGATGTATCTTGATTGTTGTTATCATTTCTTTGGATTACCTTGATGATGTCCTGAACTAGAGGGGATATGATGGAGAATGATATTTTCCTTTTACTACTATTTGTGAGTCAATCATTACTATTGTGCAAATTGTCACGAGACATGCTCTGCAAAGTATCATTGATGACATTCTGAATTTACATGGGAACATGATTAACTCTTGACTATTTACACAAGTGATTCTTAGGTCATCTTGATCTAATTATACCTAGATGCTTGTGTTATCTTGTACTATCAAATCTCAACGGAAGTCGTATGGCAGTTGTACTTAGTTCATCATGGTCTAATTATACCATCGATGTTTGTACTAACTTTTAACATAATAAAACACTTAATGATGATAATAAGAACAATGAATAAGATGACAACATTGCATATTTAGGATTGCATTCATATTAGTTTTGTATTTGCATTATAGATTTTTCCAAGGCTAGTGACTCTCAACATGATGTTATCTCTCACTACAAAATTGAGTATATTTGACATAACAAAAAAATCATTCATTTGCATTGACATTTCCATTTCATATCATTAGAAAAGCATTATCATACATCCATCCATACATTTATGCATTCATTCATTATAATATTTGCATCATGAAAATTTCCAAAAATAAAGCATGTTCCACAATACCATCATCATTCATAATCCATGTCACACATCGAGGTCATAATAAATTCATTCTTTCATTCACACAAAATCCATCCATATATGCATCTGTCACAACAATCATTCATAATAACATCATAATCCATTCATCATCATAATTCAATTTTCATTTATGCATTAAGGTCATATATTTGGATTAGAAAATACCAAAAACTATAGAAAAGTGCATTGCATTCCAAGTAACATAATAAAATTCATCGCATAATCTATAATCATACACTAGGGCATAACATAAAATCATACATGCATTTGCATTCATCATCCATCCATACATAGGCACCATTCATAATCATAATTCATCTACATAATCATCCATACATTTAGATCATGTATTCACCTCAGGAAAAATCCAAATAGAGAGCATTATCATAAATCCATACATCTGCACATATCATATTCAAAAGCCATTCATTCATTTATCATACATTCAGATTCCATTAAATCATTTCATATCAACACATTTAATCATGTAGTTGCATTACATAATAAAACCATTTATGCATTCATTCATTCATCCATACATTGATATATACATGAGAAAAATAAAAAAATACAATGCATCTCATATCATTCACATAACTGCATCCATCTCATTCATCCTTTATCATCACATAAAAGCATAACATCTTCATCTCATTAATGCATCCATGACATAATCATATAGAATATCACATCACATAGAACATAAAATAAATGCATCCATCATAAGCATCCATAATCAAAAGCATAAACGACATAGATCAATAAATCGTCGTTGCATATCATATAACCTCAAAATAATACTGTCAAAGTGTACAATGATGTCAAGAAATGAGAAATGTTACATCAAAAATGTGGCAAAGCTAGGCCTCTAAATCAATATAACATATATCAGATATGACCACGGGATCCTGTGGTACTACCCCCGGAGGTCGTAGGCCTCTCCCCAACACCACCTGCCCCTGATGGTCCTGCTCCTAGACCTCCTCCTAGTGGAACTCCACCTAGTGGGACCCCTAGCAGTGGCTATGTGAAACCCCTGCTAGTAGTCCAAGATCGAGAATGACTAGATCTAGAATGAGTGTAGCTAACTCTCTGCTCGGCTGGCACGATCTCATAGTATCTACCCTTGTAATACTCCACCTCCTTGGCGGACTCACAAACCTCTCTAACCAGGTCCCCTATCCCGACACCCTCGGCTGTTGTCTAATCCTGTCAGCCACTACTACTACCTGCTCTCCTTGCCATCGGGTGACATCTCTCTTAGCTGTGAGGGTGGCTACCTGTGCCTACATCTATACCATCTATCCCTATACCTGTAGCTGCACTTGTGCCTCTACCTGTAACTAAGCCTAAGCCTGGGCTAACTACACTTGTAGTGCCTATATTTTCCCCTGTAGAGTCTGC
Source organism: Sequoiadendron giganteum (assembly GCA_007115665.2). Lineage (NCBI taxonomy): Eukaryota > Viridiplantae > Streptophyta > Pinopsida > Cupressales > Cupressaceae > Sequoiadendron > Sequoiadendron giganteum. Next base: position 197,295,250 of record CM021100.1, read on the forward strand.
ACCTATGCTTGCAACCCAACTATCTACATCTGCTACCTCTAGGAGGGCATCCTCAGAACAACTGGTCATTATCCGACAAGAGCTGACCTCCTCCTCCTCCTCTATATGGCCAAAATCTAGCACATGTCATCCTCCATTACCACCATCCCCCCCTCCATCTCCTCCATCATCACCACCATCATCCCCCTCCTCCTCATCTACCTCCTCCTCACCTCCATCTCCTCTCCTCTGCACTACCTGTACTACCCTCCTCCCAACCTCAAAAATGGGTGTAGGCTCATCTAGACTTGAGATCCATGGAAATGCATGTGTATAGAAATTCTCTACATAATCTGTGTTCATCTGTGCATCAATGGCCTCTCTATGATACTACCACAAAACTGGCTGCAAACCGTAATACTCTACATAAGCCGCATCATAGTCTAAGGTAGGCCCCCACTCTGGAATGTCCTGCCTCTATCTAGCATAATGTGCCACCCCTTGTGGCATACCCTGAATCCTGTACTACTACCTATACACTCAACCAAAAAGGAATCTCTCAATAATATATGACATCCTACCGATAAGATATCTAGTACAAAAAACATAGGGCATCTCTGTGTCATCCTCTGCGCATACCTTATAGCTGAGATATGGTTGCCAAATAACGGTATCCATGTCATCAAGGACCCTCCACCAATAATTTAACTTGCCCAGCTTATGCTTGACAAGTGGCCCTATATAACTAAAAATGTAGGGTCTCCTTGTTGGTCGAGCCCTCCCTCCCACTAGCCATGTAACCGCTATATGCTCCTAGGCCTAGAGCTGTAATAATGTACACCCTATTGCAATACTAATAGCCTAAAGATATACGACTTGTTGCAAATCATGATATAGGTGTGCAAGCATGCATGAACCCCAAGAATATCTGGTGCCATGGGAAATCATGCCCTCTAAAACCTGACCCCAACCAACTGAAAAGCCCTTCGACCTATGGTCGGGGCAAAGGAAACCTCCAATGAATCCTGCTAGAACATAGGGCAAGGGATGATGAGTCACAATCAACTCCCACCAAGAAATCTCGTATCCACCAAGCTAACCATCATGAAAAATATATCAAATGGAGTCAGTACCCTATTGGAAAAACAAGGATAGACAACTGAGAGGGGGGGTGAATAAGTTGTTATAGAATTTAAACTTATCCAACATTAATCAACCTTTAATCTTTGATCTGATAATTATCAGTGCAAACATAAATCAGCAACACATCAAAAACACGTGAACACCAAGATTTTTGCATGGAAACCCTGTTAAGGGAAAAAACCACTGTGGAGGTTAATCCACAATTATACCTTGTTAAAAGTATAATGAAAATGAATAAGGAATGCACATGCATTCAGGCATACTGCCTAGAGATCACTACTCAGAAGGGAAGGCTCACTGCCTTATAAAAACATTCAGATAAAAACCATCTGAAGAATATGAACTGAGAAATTAGCTTCTTCAAAAGCCTAATTATAGTTCCCGTTATGTACATAAATACTTCATCACACTTCCTCAAACTTCTTCACACTCTTCTCTACAATCAAATGATCTAATCTTTATTCACATATACACTTCACATACATACCCCGAGCATTACTCAAAATGAGGAAACAATTGCTCTTATATATCCGCTACATGGATTTACATTAACAACTCTATTGGCCACAAATAAGGAATAAATGAATTACAAATTGTTGGCCTCAATACATGAAAAAATATCAATGTGTACCAACCTAAGTTAGTCACAACATAATTAAGACCTAAATCAACATCCTCGAACATGCCAAGCATTCAAAAATTAGTCCATAAGGATCCACAACACGCTACCACCATCATGTCGGCCAAGAACATGAAAACTTGAACACACAAAGTAAAAATCTTTGATCACAATCACACCAATCAACACAGATGTACTAGAATGATAGAGCACAATCTAGAAACATATACGAACATATCAAGAGCATACACAACAACTCAATTCATCAAAATTGCAATCTCTTCTTCTAGAAACATCTGCTACAGTAACAGAATAATTGTAGGAACTCATAAACTCATAGCTTCTTGAGACTTGATGTGCACCTATGAAACTTACAAAGAGAATACTAGATAAGCTCAGTAATAAATCCTTTAATGTGTGACTTCTGATTATCAACGTATACAACTTTCCACCACTTTGATCTTCACAGCTTCACAGATTTCTTGCAACATATTTATTCTAATTTTCTCAATATCCTCGACATATACAACCTTCAAAACACTTAATGCTAATAGTGTTGACATCAATGACAACCACATATCAGCAACATAACCACAACATCCAACAATCTCCCCCTTTGGCATTAATGGCAACACATGATGTGAAAAATACCATCAACCCAACTAGCTCTTCCATCTTCTCCCTTAGTTTTGATTGCACTTCTCCCTCTTTGTTTTGTAAAGGTTTTTCACATTACACTTCCCCCCCTTTGAAATCAATTGCAAAGGTACACAAGCTCTGAACCACATATCTAAATCATCTGACTACTCCCCTTGAGTAGCAACCGCAATAACATCAATCTAAAACAAGATTTGACTATAGGTGCACAGATTGATGCAAAAGCTTGCATCTTTAATTTAGATTAGGAGGGAAAATCACCCCTAACTTCCTCTGAGATACTCAAAACTATCCTTAGGCAACAGCTTAGTGAAAATATCTACAATTTGTTCCTTCGTAGGCACATACTCTAGTCTGAATTCTTTATCATTCACTTTCTCTTTCAGATAGTGATACTTGATAGATATATGCTTTGTTTTTTAATGTAGCACTAGATTCTTAGAAATGTTTATGGCACTTGAATTATCACAGAATATAGCAATAGGTTCATACTCAATTCTGATATCTTTCAGCATCTGCTTCATCCATATTACTTGAGTACAATTGTTTGCAGCAACAATATACTCTGCCTTAGCAGTAGATAAAGAAATAGAATTCTTCTTTTTACTTAGCCAATATACCAACTTCTTCTCCAAGAAGAATGCACCACCACTTGGTGCTTTTCTTGTCATTCACATCTCTTGCCCAATCTACATCTGTAAATGTATTCAGAGTAAGATCATCATCCTTAGGATACCATAGACCAAAATCAACTATTCCTTTCAAATATCTAAAAATTCTCTTTATTGCAGTCACATGTGATTCCTTTGGACCAGCTTGATATCTAGCAACCATGCATGCAACATTCATGATGTCTAGTCTAGTCTGAGTCAAATAAGAAATCCACCAATCATTGCCCTATACCTTTTTTGATTAGCCTTAGGAGAGTCATCATTTTGTGCTATTTTGCATGTGGTAACCATGGGTGTACCTACATGCTTTGAATGTTCCATGCCAAACTTTTTCAACAACTCTCACATATTTGGATTGAGATATAAAAATTCCATCTTTTAGTTGAGTAATTTGCAAACCTAAAAAGAACTTCAACTCTCCTATCATTGACATTTCAAACTCACTTTTCATTTCATCAACAAACTTCATGCATAAGTCATCATCACCTTCAAAGATAATGTCATAAACAAAGACTTCAACAATCAACTCTTTATCCTGATCCATCTTGAAATATAGATTGTTGTTAGTAATACCTTTATTGAATCCAAGCTTCAACAAGTATTTATCCAGTCTAGCATACTAGGCTTTGGGAGCTTGCTTTAGCCCATATAGTTATTTCTTTAAGGGACACACCATATATTTTTCATCAGTTAGTTGAAATCCATCTGATTGCTCAACATAAACTTCTTCTAATTCTCCATTCAGAAATGCTGACTTCACATCCATCTGATAGACTTTATAATTCTTGAAAGAAGCATAATCAAGAAACAACCTTACAACTTCAATTCTAGCAACAGGGGCAAAGGTATCTTCAAAATAAATACCTTCCATCTCAGAGTATCCTTTACATTCCAGTCTTTCTTTATTTCTAACCACTTTACCTTGTTCATTCAACTTATTCTGAAAGACCCATTTGGTTCCAATCATATTTTTATTTTGAGGTCTAGGAACAAGAGTCCATGTATCAATTTTCTCTATCTTCCTCAGTTATTCCTTCATTGCTTCCCTCCAATATTCATCTTTGCATGCTTCATGGACATTGCTAGGTTTTGTCTTGGAGATTAGGCAATACTCTTCTAAAATTCTTCTTCTAGTTTGCACACCTTTGTTCTTGTATCCTATAATTTGACAATCAAAATGATTTTTCTTTCTATACCTTGGCACTTTAGGATTCTCTCTAACTTTTGGTTCTTTTGTTCTTTGTTTTCTACTTTCACTAGCTTCTCCTTCATGATTCTTTGGATTCACCAGAATAATTTGAGCTTGACTCTGTGTTTGAGTAGTCTTTCCTTTATTTGTACTATCTTCCTAATCATCTAAGTCATATCCACAGTATCTGGATGACCTGTCACTAACCTCATCAACTTTGACATTTGCACTTTCAACCATTTTCTTCAATATTATATAGTAGCACTGGTAGGATTTTCTCTTTGTAGAGTAATCCAAAAATATTCCTTCATCACTTCTAGCCTCAAACTTTCCAATGTCATCATCTCTTTTGAAATAACATCTACTTCCAAAGATCTTGAAATATCTAACAATAGGCTTATGATGAAACCACAACTCAAAAGGAGTCTTACAAGAATTACCATTTACATTTACCCGGTTGATAGTATATACAATAGTACTTACAACTTCTCTCTAGTAGATGTGAAGAACATTTCCTTCCAACATCATAATTCTGACAACATCCAAAATTATTTTGTTCTTTCTCTCAACAACTTCGTTTTGTTGAGGAGCCTGGGGAGCAGATAATTGTCTTTTAATTCCATGTTATTCACAAAATGAATTGAACTTGTGGGAAGTGTATTCACCACCTCTGTCTGATCTTAAGCATTTGATCTTTAGACCTGTCTCATTCTCTACCATAGCTTTGAAAATTTTGAAATTTTCTAGTGCTTCATGTTTTTCTCTCAAGAAAGCAACCCATATCATCATAGAATAATCATCAATAAGCAACATAAAGTACCTTTCTCCTTGTAGACTTCTGATTCTAGATGGACCATATATATCAGTATGTACCAACTCCAACACTCCATTAGAATGATGTTGTATACTTCAAAAATAATTTCTTGTTTGCTTTCCCATATGATATTCCTTGCATATGGTGTTAGTAGGCTTTACTAACTTAGGTAGATCTCTAACTGTTTGTGTGGAGCTTACTTTGACAATGTTATCAAAATTCACATGACAGAGCCTCCTATGCCATAACTAGCTTACATCAACTTGAGCAATTAAACAAATTTCACTAGCAACATTCAGGTGAAAGATATTACCTCTTGTTTTTGTACCTCAAGCAATTACATTTACAAAGCTTCCCAAAATCCTACATTTTCCATCTTTGAACTGAAGATTATATCCCTTGTCGAACATATGTCCAACACTTAACAAATTATGCTTCAATCCTTCAACATATAAGACATCATCAATATTATTTTTACCACCAAGAGAAATAGTGCCTCTGCCACAAATCACACTAGCATTATTATCTCCAAATCTTACAACACAACCGTCATATTTTGCCAAGCTTATGAACTTTCTTTTGTCACCAGTCATATGATGTGAGCAACCGCTATCAATCACCCACTCATCCTTTTCATCAATGTTGGCTACAAGATCTTTCTCTACATTTTGGTTTCTATTATATTCAGTGGACACAAGACCATTCTCCTTGATAGCAATGAATACCCATTCATCTCCATTTCCATTTTCTTTATCAGATTCATCATCAGTAACACCTTCTTTAGCATAATAACATTTCTTTTGAAATTTAGGCTTGTCAGGTTTGTACTTAAAAAATCTTTTAGGACATCTTGATGCAAAATGACCTATCTTACTACAAGAGAAACATTTAATAGGAAACTTTCCTTTGTACTTACCATGTTTTCTAGCTTCTCTTTTCACAAGTAATGCTTCCAGCTCCTCTAGCTCTCTTTCTTCATCTTCAATTAGTTTCATCTCATCCTCATACTTGAATGTCTTTCTGGAACTTTCTCCTTGATCATATCTCTGTTGGCTTTTTTTAGATACACTAGCTTTGAATGTAGATTCTATCTTAGGAGTAGACTCACCAAATTCACTCAACTCAAAGGCAATAAGTTTTCCAATCAACATGTCTCTTGTCACATTTTTTACTGTCCAGAGCTCTTCAATAGCATGAGCTTTTGTTTTGTAAGAAGCGGGCACTAATATGAGCACTTTAGCCACAATCTCATCTTATTCCAAAGTTCCACCAGAACATCTAATACCTAACACTGGTTCATTTACTTTTTGCATGAAAGCAACAATGTTTTCATCTTCACTCACTCTCATATTTTCCCACTTGCCTTTTAGAATTTGCAGCTTAGCAACCTTCATATAATGTTTCCAATTTCTTCCAGATCTCATGCGATGTCCTCATACCTATCACATTTATCATTTCTGAATTTGTCAAAGCACTCAATAATGCTTCAATAGCCCTGATATTGGCTTCAACCTTTTTGATCTCATCCTCAGTAGAGGGACCATTTTGAGGAATAATATATGTGTTCTTTGTAATCTTCTAGAAGGGTTCACCAATGCACCTTAAATGACACTCCATTCTGACCTTCCACATAGAGTAATTTATACCATCGAATCTGGGACTATCCTTCTTGTATGATGCCATCTCAGATCACCTCAAGCTATTAAACTTCTTCAGAGGAACTAGCTTTGATACCAATTGTTGGCAAAACAAGGATAGACAACTGAGAGGGGGGGTGAATCAATTGTTATAGAATTTAAAATAAACAAATTTTAATCAACCTTTAATCTCTGATTTGATAATTATCAATGCAAGCATAAATTGGCAACACATCAGAAACACATAAACACCAAGATTTTTGCGTGGAAACCCAGTTAAGGGAAAAAAACACGGTGGAGGTTAATCCATAATTATACCCTATGAAAAGTATAATGAAAATGAATAAGGAATGCACATGCATTCATGCACACTTCCTAGAGCTCACTGCTCAGAAGGGAAGGCTCACTACCTTACAAAAACATTCAGATTAAAACCATATAAAGAATATGAATTGAGAAATTAGCTTCTTCAAAAGCCTGATGACAATTCCAATTATGCACAGAAGACTATGCTCAAACTTCTTCACACTCTGCTCTGCAATCGAATGATCTGATCTTTATTCAAACATACACTTCACATACATACCCTGAGCATTACTCAAAATGAGGAAACAATTGCTCTTAGATATCCGCTACATGGATTTACATTAACAACTCTGTTGGCCACAAATAAGGAATAAATGAATTACAAATTGTCAGCCTCAATACATGAACAAATCTCAATGTGTACCAACCTAAGTCAGTTACAACATAATTAAGACCTAAGTAAACATCCTCGAATATGCCAAGCATTCACAAATTAGTCCATAAGGATCTGCAACATGCTACCGCCATTATGTCGGCCAAGAACATGAAAACTCAAACACAAAAAGAGAAAATATTTTATCACAATCACACCGATCAATGTGGACGTACCACAATGATAGAGTGCAATCTAGAAACATCTACGAACATCTCAAGAGCATACACAACAACTCAATTCATTAGAATCACAATCTCTTCTTCTAGAAACATTTGCTACAGTAACAAAATAACTGTAGGAGCTTAGAAACTCATAACTTTCTCGAGACCTGATGCGCACCTTTGAAACTTTCAGAGAACATACTAGATAGGCTCAACAACAAACCCTTTAATGCATGACTTTTGATTATCAACATACACAACTTTCCACCACTTTGATCTTCACAGCTTCACAGATTGCCTGCAACATATTTATTCTAATTTTCTCAATATCCTCGACATATACAACCTTCAAAACACTTAATGCTAATAGTGTTGACATAAATGACAACCACATATCAACAACACAACCACAAAATCCAACATACCCCCTGCTCCTTATGATCATACACCACTAGGTCCTTCATGACTGGTATCCTCAAAATATGATAGAAATCCTCTGGTGTAACTATGATCTCACCAATCACCAAATGGAAGGTGTTGTGGTCACTATGCCACCACTCTACAAGTGTCGTCAATAGCCCCCAATTAATCCAATACTAGGGCATATCAATCAAGGAAGTAAGTCTACATTGGTCAATGATAGCCAAGTCTACTGGGGTAAGCTGTGGGATCATATCCCATGTCCGAGGAAAGTGCTCTCAAACCTGAAGAACTCCTAAGCCACCCTCCTATGATCAAATCAACATATCAAGCCAGCACATCAATCAATCAACCTTATCTATCCAATCATCGTTCCTCACCTACCATGAGGATGATCATCAACCTATCAATCAACATATCAATTATCAAATCAATTCACGTGAGATTTTGATCAAATCTTGAGGAGCACCTATCCTATCAATCAACTCTCATTTGTCATGAGATCGATCAACATCAATCAACCTATCTCTAACTCTCATTTGTCATGAGGTCAATCAATCAATCATCCTTATCTATCCTATCATCGATCCTTGCCTATCATGAGGATGATCATCAACCTATCAATCGACACTATCCTATCATCGGTTGATGTGATCACCAACCATCAAAATCTAGGAGGAATCATTCAAAATCATCAATTTAGGCTCAATGCACTAAAATAGAGTTTCTATGCGCTAATCTACTAGATGCGCTAGAAAATTTACCGTATGCGCTAGAACAAGCCTTCTATTCGCTAGTTCTCGGATGCACTAGAAAACTAACTCTATGCACCGGAATAGGGTTCTAATGCGTCATTTCCCAACTATGCTAATTGCACTACCCTATGCGCTAGAATCCCTATGCGTTATTCCAACAATCTAATTCGCTAAAGCCATGACCTGATGCACTAATCTATTTTCAGACCAAAAACCTAACCCTATGCGCTATTACAGTGACTCTATACGCTGTATCAGGTACTTGATGCGCTATTTTCCTAACCCTATGTGCTAAAACATGTGGAAAACTGAGTTTTTAAAATGCAAAAAGTGGGAAAATTTGATTTTAAAAATTGACAAAGGGCAGTTCTCGGGGTACGTACCCAAGGTCTGTATACGGTTGAACGCTGGTGGTGGCAAACTCGCTCGAATCTATGAGTGTGGCACATAATCCTATCCATCTTAGTTTTGTTCAGTCTCTTAGTTTGCACAATGCAAAGTTACAAATTTGCTTTATTTCACCCATTTTGACCTTTTAAGGGCTAATTAAGGGGTAATTATGGTGGCGTTTATTTAATTTTTCAAAATGGGCCTTTTAATCAACTAATCAATAATGTGGCTGGACTCTAATCATTTTCGAGAGATAAATCGGGTCATCCTCCTCAAAATTTGAAGATCATCAACATATCATTGAAAAATCATTTAATCATCAAAATTTACCAAAAAAATTCAAAATTTTCAACAAATTCAAAAATCCTTGATTTATCTCTTGAGGGGGCATCCATTCTTCATCGCTGCAAAATCAGCGTCTAGGGCATGTCAAAAATTTTATTATCACGGTCTGAAATTTTTTTCTTTGAAGCAATGTGTCCACGCACATCACTTCAAAGAGAGGCCAAATGTATGCACATAAAAATGGTCTGGAGCATGATTAATTAAATACTTGTTTTTTAATTAATAAATTCTAGTTCCTCTACTATTATAAATAAATTGATAAATTTATTTATATGGTTCATTCCCTAAATTCTTGTTTTCCAAAAATCACTTTCCTCTTAAAATAATTAAATGCACAAATTTAAATAAATTTTTTATTTAATTAATTTCCCTTTTCCATTTAAATTTGAATTTTTAATTCGAATTTAGCACATGTGTCCATATTTCTTCTAACCACCTCCAACTCATCCTCCACCTCAACATATTCCACACATTTTCATTTATTTCTAATTTTTAATTAGGAATATTCTCTCTAAGCTCTCAACCTCCTAACTTCCTGGGAGACACATGGCTCATTCTGTTAAATGATGCTCTTGGACACTTGGAAGATTGGCTCTTCCAAATGGAGCAACCTCCATGAATTCCTCTAACCTCTTCATGCTCCACCATCGATGCCTTAGGATCATGATCTCAACCTTCCATCTTTTCCACCTCATGTCAAGCCCGAAAAAATCTATAAATAGAGAGAATTTCTATAGATTTTCATAAGGATATTTTCACAAACTTATGCTGCAGAAATACTAGAGTTATATTAAGAGAAAATTGAGAGAATTGTAGTTGGATTTTAGCATTTTATTTCATCTAGTGTTATCATAGCAATTTTGTTTCAACATTTTAGTTTATTGCATCTTTTATACAACATTATCATTAGATTTTCATTATCAGTTTTAGAATCATTTGAATATATTATTACTCCATTGAATATATCATTCAAGATTCAAGCATCAAAAATATAAAAATATAGTGATGTAGGCATGTAGTTTGCATTGCACAACATCTTTTCATTTCTTAGGTAGTCACCTCTACAAATTCATGTGCAACATTTAACTAGATCCGAGAGCATGAATTTCGAAGGTCCTTAAGATTAGAGAACCCTAAAATGATTTGAAAGGATAGCAGTAGCAATTTAATTCTATTATTTCTATTTCTTTTATGTAATACATTTCATGGATGTGTGTGTTTAGTTTTATTAACTAATTTACCCTCATTGGCACATTTTAAAACATCACACAATATCAAATTCCAAAGGGGGTTGGAAGCTACCCCGAGAAGGCCAATTCATTTGTAACTCTGCCATCCAAGCATATCATCACAATCATTTTCTATATAAATGTTGGCTCTATAAATTTTCATGATTACTTTTGAGTTAATTTAACTACATCTATATAGTTACTTTAACTACTGATATGTTTGGTTTTCATTATGTCTAGTTTTCTTATATATCTAAGCACTTTATTTTCTCCATATCTATAGTTAGTTGTGTAATATATCTTTGAGCAGACCTAATTGTATTATTCAAAACTATGAACCAAGATGAATTCCAATTTTGAGATGATTTTCTTGTATAGAAGCACTTCATTTTCTCCATATCTATAGTTAGTTGTGTAATATATATTTGAGCAAATCTAATTATATTGTTCAAAACTATGAACTATATATTTGAGCAAATCTAATTATATTATTCAAAACTATGAACTATATATTTGAGCATATCTAATTATATTATTCAAAACTATGAACCAAGATGAAGTCCAATTTTGAGATGGTTACATGAACTGAATTTATTTTATTTGCAAACTATATCAAAGAGTCCAATTTTTTAAGCCTCTTACAAGTTACAACATTTCAGTATATCCTTAATGTTCCCTTCCCTTTGTAATTAGTTAAAAGCAATAGGAAAATATAATGAGGGTGCTCTTTGAGATGGTTACATGAACTGAATTTATTTTATTTGAAAACTGTATCAAAGAGTCCACTTTTTCAAGCCTCTTACAAGTTACAACATTTCAGTATATCCTTAAAGTTCCCTTCCCTTTGCAATTAGTTAAAAGCAATAGGAAAATATAATGAGGGTTCTCTTTGAGATGGTTACATGAACTGAATTTATTTTATTTGAAAACTGTATCAAAGAGTCCACTTTTTCAAGCCTCTTACAAGTTACAACATTTTAGTATATCCTTAAAGTTCCCTTCCCTTTGCAATTAGTTTAAAGCAATAGGAAAATATAATGAGGGTGCTCTTTTGATCTTCTTTTTTAGGAGATCCTTTTTATACTTAATTTTTAAGTTTTTCATGGCCCATATTTTTTAACTTCAATTAATTGTGATGATGAAAGTGACCAAGTACAATAAACAAATCTAATTTTATTATATTTTTCTTCATTGACTAAGTTGAATTCGATCTCATTTCTTTGATGATACAAATAATAAGTGGTGCTTGAATGAATATGGAAGCTTGTTAATCTATGTTTTTTGAGAATTTGAGTGCAATTTCCCAAGGTTAAGTTAGATGAGTAAAAGTTCCTTTCATTTCTACACTGAAATCATGGGTTTAAGTTCACTATTGTCCAACAAATGTTTGTCTTAATTCTCATGTCAATCTTTCAAACTTAAAAAAAATTGTGCATATTTTCTTAGAGAAATAGTAGAGACTAAAGAAGATAAAGTTGATTAATCAACTTTGATAATCAGTTATGATTAGATCTTCATGTCTTATATGAGCAGGCATGGACTGTAATGGGTAAATCATGACACCCCAACATTATGGATGGTATGAGATAGGGTAATCATCCTAGCATCTATGAGGGTCCCCTACATAGTTCTATGTCTAAAAGTGAAAATATTTAATAGAGTTGATAAAATGATTTACAACTTGACTTTACTATTTGGAAGGATAAATGCTCAAGCAAAGTATTAAGAAAAATGACAAATACTAAATTATATGTTTCAAGGGGTTGTTTCTAAAATACAACATAAAGCTATTGGAAACTACCGATTCAAGATTCTAAAATGGGGTTGAAAGGAAAGATAGGATATTACTTGATAATTTTCAGTTGCAACTCAAATACTTCAACATCTTGTGTAAATGATTAGTTTCTTCTATTGATTGGTCTCCTCACAAGTCAAGCAAAGAAGGTGATGTTTTGACACTAGAAAAGCTCATGTGATTCAACACTTCACCAAAATCAAAATACTAGTTTCATTTGTTTGTCCCACCACTATTTTCATGTTTGCTTTATACTAATTTGGCATGACTATAGAAATGATTTTCTTGGGCCAGCACACCCTTTCAAGTTCCACTTCAAGTTAAAGGTATTCCCTAAGTTAGCTTCCATTTCAACTTCACAACTATAAGAATAACCTATTTTGGTTGAGCCTTAGGCTTTTGAGGGTCATAGAAGTGAATTTGACATATATACTAAAACCCAACTGGAAGAAAACTAATATGACAGTGCCTATTAAATATAATTCCAAAAAATCACTTTGTTGTTAAAATCTTCACACTATCATTCCAAGAATTTACCTTGTAACATTTGCATGCTAATCAAATGTGTTTTCCTCATTTTTTAAGATTTAATTCATATTATTGGGTTTCATTTAATCAATCAAATGTTTGTTTCAAAAATACAAGTTCATCCAATATTATGCTTTTTTAGAAAGGAGGTATGCTCTTGCATTCCTGCAAGCTATGATAACACCCATGCGAGGACTTGAACAAAATTGAAATTATAACCCTTAGGATTTTGAATTGAAATTAAAAATACCATTTTTTGTTTATCAAGGAAGTGACTCACACTTGTAGGATATTTTTGCATATAATTTAATAAAGGAACCTTTATTACAATCACCCTTTGTTTTAGTCCTCTGCAACCATTTTTAAAAAAAAAGATGAAGACTTGAACAAGAAGATTTACAAACCACTTTTTTTCCTTTCAATGCCATTATGTTCAAAGTTTCACTATAGAGACAGTCAAATGAATCCACAAAGGAAAACTTTTCATTCAAATTTTTTCTTCATCCCTACTTTTGTTTATTGTAATTTAGGTTATTATTTTAGAGCTAGAAATAAAGAATAGAAGGAGATCTCGACTTAAAACCCTTATCTTGAAAACCCAAGACAAGCGGCTATGTTTTAGTTCACAACTACTTTCATGTCGCAGTTATCAAATTCCTCATGCATAAAATTGCACATTAGATTTTTTTTTCGTCTTTCTAAAAAAACCCTTAGAGGGAACAAATTTACACCATAATTTCAATAATCAAACCCTTATATGAGAAAATATACGACCTTATCAAAAATGGCATGGGAAAACCAATATTTAGCAAAGAAGACTACAAAATAGAAAAACCTAAAGAAAGCCCCCTAACTAACTGTCGCTGCATGAGGAATCATCAAACAAACCAACATTTAACACTTCTAACTAATTGATTATTGAACAAAACAAGCACTTCACAAATGAAATCAATCAAAACGAATGAATGAAACTTGGCTTCGAATTCTCTTTTGTAGACAAAATCTTCTCTTGAGTAGCCTCTGACTGCAACTTCTATAGGCAAACATCCAAAATGCCTGGGCCCAATATTTTTTTTGTTTTTATATCCATCTACTTCGGTCGGAAGTAATTTGACTAAGTAGGTTTCAGACGAAACCTACTTGGCCTAAATGGTGAGGCTACATAGGTGCCATGTCGTTGCCATGTGGTTTTGACTGAATCCTATTCGATTGAATCTCTTTCGGCTGAAATAGGTTTGATAGATTTCATACGATTGGCCTAAAGTGTGACACAGGTTTGTACTTTTACCCACCTCCTTCAAACTTGAAAACATTCTCCAAGATTGGCTATGCACCTCAACCATGTAAATTAAAATTAGGTCAGAACAAAAATATTTCTACGATGGAAAGGAATGAGGGTGGACCACATCACACCTTAACTCATATCTAAAATAACTCATACACACCATGCCATGCTTCCACAACCATCAAAGCAATTCCACAATTAGTGTAAACACCAAAGGTCGGTCGAACTTGTGTAAACACCATTAAACAATTAAGTACAGTCTTCCTTTGATCTAAATATGACTCATAGACAACATACATCACTTGAACACAAATTGGAATATTCCAAAAATACCCTTAAATCCAACAAATTCCTTTGCAACAACTTTCACCTAAAGAACAAACACATCCTGTTCACCTAGATAATCTTCCACATATTGTAACTCAATAAATCAGCTTGCGGAGCACCAAACCATGGAAAAATTCAACTAAAGGTAGATATGAACCCTATCAACATACTTCTAGAATGACAAGACCAGAAACCAAATCGTGGAGAAATACAAAGCAAAACCATTTCTCCTAGACACCATTGTAATACATAGTTCACACAAATTTCTTTACACAATGGTCTAGACTAAGAAACTCTAGCTATAACACCTATGAACACCTCTAATAATAAATCTCTACTGCATAAGTAGATCTTCAACACAGAATAAATGTAGAGCAAAACTAGAACATCACTTTGTATGCCAAATAACCTCTACAACACATTGTTTCCTCTTTTATTCAAGTTGTCTCAAAAGAACTTGGAAAACAAGCATCATAACCACATTATCATCATATTCACATCTTCTTTATCATTACCAAACTAATTGCAACACAAAAACTTAACGAAAAACACCCACAAATAGAATCTTATCAAAGAAACACTAGAGGTTGACAATAGTAACACTTACTAATGACAATATAATGCAACTAATTTCAAAGCATCATTACAAAATCATAAATGCAAGAGCATAGATCTTTTGACATCAATGAAAACACTGACTACACAAACTTACCACACACAATTCAAGAATGTTAGAGTAATAAGTTATTTCACTTAATTAATTTAATCACACTGGTTAATTAATTAAGTCACTTATCACTTTAGGTTTACTTAAGTTAAAATTAGGCACATTAATAATTATTTATTGATTATTAAGTGTGCACACTAGGGTTTCATTTAGGGTTTTGATCTCCTTTCTTAAGGATTGATCTCACTATAATTATTCATTCTCTTAATGCATTTTTCAGCTTGAGGCTTGTAGAGCATCTTTGTTGTTCTGTACATCTTTCTCTCTTTGTGATAGGTTATTTCTTGCAAGTGATTCTTGGGGTTTGTGAAGTTGGCTTTCTCAAATTCTTCATGGTATCAAAGCTCCATATCTGCAGCTACCTATTCATCTTTTGAAGGATACTACCTTATAGTGATTTTCAAGTGCAAGGGTTTCAACCAGGGATCTTTTTGCAAGATCTGGAGGTAGCTAATTTTTCTGTGCTTTTTTGGGAAAAACGGATGTCACCGTCATGATCAAAGCACCCAAAAACCTTAGAAATTCCTGTTGTTTCATCAATTTTTGAAAATTTGAAAAGAAGGCAAAAAAAAAAAGCAAGCTTCATGAAGCAAATTTTCTTGAAAATCGTGAAAAAAATTCAATTTTTTTTTAGTTTTTGTGTCGCTTGTTATAAACCAGATGCACCACCCATACAGGAGGTGGCCACCAAGTTTCTTTTCCATTGGAAACCTTCTATAGTGGCGCCGCCAATCCTCAACACCTCCACCGCCGACCTCCACTTAAGCCCTCGCAGGCTCCCTGCAGTGTAGCCATGGTCGCATTGAAGACCAGGAGTTACACGCCTAGCCCCTGGTGGCTCCAACTCCTAGCCCATGGTCGCATGGGTGACCAAGGGCTTCGGCCTCAACACCCAGCCACTAGCCCCCTGGTTGCCATATAACTAGGGGCCGAATTTTTTTTAGCCCCTAAGGGCTCTTTAGGGTCAAATTGGGCTTTTTGGAGGTGTTTCACGAAATCAGGCATAAATCGAGCGTACGATCTCTGTTTTAAAAAAATGAGATACCATTAGAAAGCTGATTCTGATGCCATTCTAGTGGCACTAGTTTTTTTTTCTGATTTTTTTGTTTTACTTCCTTTTTCGGCCTCTAAAGTAAGAAAATGTTGTTTTCACTCCGAGAGGCGTAAATTTTGCATCCTAACTCTGTTTTACGCAAACGAATAGGAATTAGAAAGCTGGTTCAGTGCTCTACACAAATATTAGACTTAATTTTCTAGAATATTTACTAGGTATCAGATATTCTTATTTGATCTCATATTTTTCTTTCTTGGTTATTTTCTTGGGAAACATGCAATTCAAGCATTTTTTGAGATCAAAGAGATTTTTTTTTTCATTAAGAGTATATACTATTGTATTCATTATGGATTGATATAATATTGTACCCCTTACTTCATTCAACTAATTTGGTTGGAAAAAATAAATGGAGATTCATTTGAAGCACAAAGGGGTACAAGGTGACCATGGGTACAAAGGTTGAACCTACAGGTTCTGCTGAAAAGAGAAAATGGTTTAATAGATGTGACGAGGCTTTAGGGAAATTATGCTTGTCTATTTCTTAACCTTTTGTTTGGAGTCTTGCACTACACCCAATTAGATCTGGACTACTTTAGAGTCTTTGTTTGGGAAGCAAGATACTATGAGACTTGCACTACACCCAATTAGATCTGGACTACTTTAGAGTCTTTGTTTGGGAAGCAAGATACTATGAGACTTGCACTACACCCAATTAGATCTGGACTACTTTAGAGTCTTTTTTGGGAAGCAAGATACTATGAGGGTTTCGGTTGGAGAATGAGCCTATTGGCTTAAATCCTAGGGATTTTGATAGCATCCAAAAGTTCTTCACAAAGCTGAAGTCTCTTAGATTACAACTTTCACAGTGTGGTGTTCAGAAGGAAGACTCTCAGTTGATATTGTCCATTCTTTCTAAGCTTGGACCAAATTATTCAGTTTTTGTATCTACCTTTTATGCCACTAGGGATGCACTTGGTACTAGATTTACTATGCCTTCTTTTTATGAGTTTTCATCTTCTCTCACTTGAGAGTAGGCCAAGCTATCTAGCATGGGAAAGTTGAAGCCCTCTTCATCACAAGAACTTATTGCATCACAAGAGCCAAGAGATCAGAAGGCTTCTACAAGCAAAGGCAAGAAACAAAAACAAAAGGATTCCAAATCTCATGAGTAGCAAAAGGAGTCCTCAGATTCATCTTCCTCTTCTAAGGGGAAATCATCTAAGAAGGAGAAGGTTACATGTGTATATTTCAAGAGGGAAGGACATGGAGAACATAGTTGCTATAAGGACATTGATGAGCTGAAGCATCTTCTTCAGAAACATTAGATTGATTTTCCTTATAGGATGTCTGCATCATCTCCTTCCCCTCATTCTTCTTCTTCAGAGCAGCATGATATGGGAACAACTAGTTTACATACTTCATCAGATATGAAGGGACATGCTCTTTGTGCTTATTTAGGCTTTGGATCAAGGAGATGGCTTCTAGATTCAGGAGTATCTCATCATATGGAATCTTCACAGTCTATGTTCACTTCCTTTGAGCCTTGCACTATGTCTCCTATTTTGATGGGGAACAATACATACATGAGTGTTACAGGGAAGGGGTCTATTAGTTTTGGGGATAACACTTTTCAGGATGTCTTGTGTGTTCCTCATTTGACGAACAACCTTCTTTCCATATATCAGATCACACATGGAGGCAATGGGAGATATGTGGAGTTCACACTTGATTCAGTTATAATCAGAGACTTGGAGACTAGAGTAGTTATTGATACTGGAGTGGTGGATCACTCATCTTGGTTGTATTCCTTTGCAGATTTTGCTACTGATGGTGCTTCTATTCCTATAGTTGTTCATCACACTTCTAGTGTGAATCATCATTTAGAGGAGACATTTGGCTACTTGAACATTGGAGTTCTCACTTCAGATCCTATTCTTGATCCACTATTTCATCTCCTTCACCTTCTATTGTAGTTGTTGATACTTCTATGACTACAAATGTGATTTCTTCCATTTCAGTGCAGCAGGACCTCATTGAGCATTCATCTTTGGAGGTTTCACTTCAGTCTTCATCTAATTTGACTTATTCATTGGTTGAGGTCACACCTGCTTCTGTGGAGACATCTTGGGCTACACCTCATTCACCTTTAGAGATTGCATTCATGCAGCTTCTTCCCTCTCATTTCTTTTAGGAGATGCAGTTTCTTCAATTTTTTTGGAGCTACTTCTATGGGGGCCTATTTGGTCTCTTTCTTCCTCTCTTTTGGGGGGGTTCTTTCATGTACCTTTGTGATGGATGGTGTCTTTGGGGGGTCTTATGGAGTCCTCCTTCTTTCATCACTTAGTTGTTTTTTTCTTTCTATTTTGGGGAGGAGTTTTGTTCCCTCCTTTACCCCATTTTCTTTAGTTTGCATTGCATTTGTACATGGGTACCTGATCAAGCCTTTGTTGTCGGGACCCATCTTTTCTTTCATGCATCTTTTCCTAGTGATTTAGCTACCCCCTAAGTTCATCTTAAAGGGGGGTGTTAGAGTAATAAGTTATTTCACTTAATTAATTTAATCATATTGGTTAATTAATTAAGTCACTTATCACTTTAGGTTTACTTAAGCTAAACTTAGAAACATTAATAATTATTTATTAATTATTAAGTGTGCACACTAGGGTTCATTTAGGGTTTTAATCTCATTTCTTAAGGATTGATTTCACTGTAATTATTCATTCTCTTAATGAATTTTTCAGCTTGAGGCTTGCAGAGCATCTTTGTTGTTCTGTACATCTTTCTCTCTTTGTGACAGGTTATTACTTGCAGGTGATTCTTGGGGTCTGTGAAGTTGGATTTCTCAACTTCTTCAAAGAACTCATGGATGTTCTATTGGTTGCTCACAAGATGCATAATACTACAGGTGTTTAGCATATGTCGAACTTTTGTAGGGCCAAGCATGGAAAGGGGGAGCATGATGGTGTAGGATCATGTATCAAAAGAGCCATAGTATGAGAAGAGTTAAAGTATAAAGACAATGCAAAGTTGACATATGCGAAATCAATAATTGAGTGGTGTAATGCTTTGATGGGTCTAGGTAATAAAGGTAAGTCTTCAATTCATAGATCTTTTTGGTTGATAGATGATACTAACATCATATAATATGAGGATTGTTATACACTTATAGGATCAAGTGAGCTACACTATTTCAAAATATATAATGTAGGTTCATGAAGTGTCCATATGCGAAAGATGACATGCTTTTATTTTTCATGTGCAATTCAAGCCTAGAATGAGTGAGTCAAAGGAGTGGGTTGACAAATGGCCGTTAAGATTTCTAAGCCCACTTGATACATATCAGATCCTAATGAAACTTAAATTACCTTATATGTAATCATTGGTTGACTTTGATCACATATTAGATCTAGTTCAACTAGGTAATATATCTATTTGCATAGTTTTTAAAATTTCTAATATTATCTTACTTTTTAGTGTTTTTGTAATGTTGACTAAATTCATCTAATTTGTTGCACATGTATCAATGTAAGGCATGTTTATGCAGTTATTGCAGATGAAGACAATGAAGAGGGAATGCATTATTACTTATATCATTATGTTGAGGCCAAAAATAAATTGATGGCCCCATTTAAAGATGGAAAAAACATCAAATACCCTACAAGCTCGGTGGTTGTTATTGAAATATGGCTTAGAAGGTACCCACATAAGAGTGTTAATTTTTGGCTATTTCATGACTTTGACATGCATTGAAATATTCTTTGTTGAGAAAATGTGTCTTAACCTTGCAATTAAATAAGGTACTGTTCAGCCGACGATGGCAAGGGGGTCCATGGGCAACGTGCCTTGGTGGGGGCTCAAGGGTAGTCCCCTTAAAGGAAAATTTTATTTATATTTTCTTATTGTAAATCTAGACCATTCATCCTTATGTCTCATATCTAATGGCCAATATTTTATTAGCTTGACTTTCCCTAGAAGGAAACCCTATTCTATGAAGGCATTATATGATGACTATGTATTGCGATGTATTCTAAGAGTCTGATAGCGACTGTGTTGCCTCTAGATCTATGAGTGGTGATACACTTGTGAGAAGCTTTCTCTACAAGTATATTGTAACCTTTGTGATTTCATAATAATATATTGGGCAGCTTTTGGAGTGTGGGGTTTTTCTCCTGAAAGGGTTTTCCCCCCGTAAATCATTGTGTTTCAGAATGCATGATATTTGTGTTTATTTTTGGTTAAGTTTCTATAACTGTTAAAGATTTGTAAAAGTTTTGCATTATTCTCCTCTCAAAATTAGTGTAGGAAGTTGTTCTGCTACCTTAGCTTCCTTACAAGTGGTATCAGAGCTTGATCACCTTTGGTTTCAATTGTGGGTTGTTGGGTTTTTTGAACTAATCTAGTTTTGAGTGGGAGATTATGCAAAAGACACTTTTTGATCTTGTTGCAAGAATTTTCAGATGGCAAGTTCATTGGGGAGAATAGAGCTGGATAATGTTTTTGGAAATAATTTTGAAAAGTGGAAGTTGAATATGGAGGATATGTTAATAGATTGAGATCTGTGGGATGTTGTTGATGAGAATGTTTTAAGGCTTGTGGATCCTACTCAAGTTTCTCAATATGATGTTATGGACCATAAAGCCAAGGTCTAATTAGAATGTGTTTGGAAGACTCTTTTTTAATCAATGTCCATGAAGAAACCTCTACACAAAAAATATGGAAGAAGCCTGGTGAGATGTATCAATCTAAATATTTAGTGAACATGATTTTCTTGAGGAAGAAATTGTGTACCTTGAGAATGGAAGATGGTGGATGAATTATAGACTACTTGGAAGCATTCAATATCTTGTTGGCTCAGTTGGCATTAGTTGATGTCAAAATGGATGAGGAAGAGAAATATTAGATCTTGCTTTGTTCTTCGCCTCATTTGTGGGATTCTCTTGTTATGGTTATTGGGAGCACTTCTATTATATTGAAGATTGAAGATGTGGTGGGTTGATTTCTTTATGAAGAAATGAGGAAGGTATCCATCAATGCTAAGGAGGCCATGAATGTTTGTGGTAGACCTAAGGAAAAAGGAAAGAAGAATGAGAAGTGTGACAAATCCAAGTCCAGGGGGAGATCTAAGTCTCTTGGAAAGTCCAAAGTTATTTGATGGAATTTCGGTAAGACTGGACATGTTTGTAAGGACTACAAAGAATAAAAGAATAAAAGAAATAAGAAATTTTATTTTGATTCTAAGTCTGAGAAGGAAGATGGTGACACATTCATTGCAGATTTGGAAACTCATACAAGTAATGATGCATGGTTAATTGAATCAGGTACATCTTTCCATATGAACTTTAATAGAGACTGGTTTTCTAAATATGAATAATTTGATGGAGTTGAGGTGTACTTGGGTGATGATTCCCATTTAGATGTTTTTGGCCATGGTAAAGCTAAAATCAGGTTTCCTGATGGTAGAATAAAAAGGATTAATGGTGTGTTGAATATCCCTGGTTTAGCATAAAATTTGTAATCTGTGAAAAAACTAATAGATGCAGGTGTGGAGGTAGTATTTTTTGATGCAGGATGCAATATGGTTAGAGGTGCTATGTGTTGGATATTGTTGTTGTGCTGTTGATATGTGGTTGTCATTGATGTCAACACTATGAGCATTAATGTCTTGATGGTTATATATGTCAAGGATATTGAGAAAATTATAATAAATATGTTAAAGGCAGCCTGTGAATCTATGAAGTTTAGTGTGATGGAAAGTTCAATACATTGATATTTAGAAGTTGTACATTAAAGGGTTTGTTTCTAATCCTATCTAGTTTATCCTCTAGAAGTTTCAAAGGTGTGCATCAAGATTGAAGCAAGTTATGAGTTTCTGTGTTCCTACAGTTATTCTATTACTATAGCTGGTGTTTTTGGAAGAAGAGAATATAATTCTAGTGATTTGAATTGTTTTGTATGCTCATGTGATGTTCATTGATGTTTCTAGATCATGCTCTATCTTTTTTGTATGTCCGCATTAATCGGTGCGTTCGTGAATGAAGATTTTTCCTTTGTGTGTTCAATGTTTTGTGTTTTTGGCCGACATGGTGGTTGTAGCATGTTGCGGATCCTCGTGGATTAATTTTTGAATGCTTGGCATGTTCGAGGATGTTTTATTAGGTCTTCATTATGTTGTGAATGACTTTGGTTGGTGCGCATCGAGATTTGTCAATGAATTGGGCTGACAATTTATATTCATCTATTCTTTATTTTTGGCCAACAGACTTGTTGATGTAATTTCATGAAGCGGATATATAAGAGTGATTGTTTTCTTCATTTGAGAAGTATGTATGTGAAGTGTGCAAGTGCTATTTGTCAATAAAGATCAGATCATTCGATTGTAGAGAAAATTATGAAGGAGTTTGAGTGAAGTGTGAAGAAGTGTTTCTGTGCCTAACCAGAATTGTCATCAGGCTTTTGAAGAAGCTAATTTCTCAGTTCAACCTCTTCAAATGTATTTAATCTAAAATTTTTATGTAAGGAAGTGAGCCTGTTAGGTCTCAAAAATGCAAGTTTGAACCACAAGAGTTTTCCAAGCTCTTACAACGTTTTTGGCTAACGTACAAGGCCAAATAATGAACTTGAACCTTCTACTCTTCAGGCTCTGCTAAACTTAGGCGAGTGTAACTATATGAATGATGCAGATTTGAACTATGTCTCCTACTTGACCAATCTATCCACAATGGAAATTTGAAAATGGAGAGATGTGATCCTAATTTGGAATAAATTGTATAAGCAATATCAAGGTAAAATCTAATATGTTCAATTAACATATGTCAAATAAAATGGATAAAACTAAATGATGAAATGGGGAAAATCTAATATGTTTAGTTAACAAATGTCAAATAAAATGGATAAAACTAAATGGTGAAATGGGGAAGACCAGTGCCTTGTTGGGTAAATGGATGCAATGGAGTATTATGATGGACAACTAATATCATTTACAATTCTGGTTGTTTGGCACCTTGAGAATGAGATTCTATGACTGGCATAAAATTTCATTAAATTTATGACTTGCATAAATTTGCAAATAGGTAACTGGCAGACTCTTCTTATGAATCCCAATGATATATTTCCAGGTTACTGTGATTACTTGAAAGAATTTAATCCTTCCTTGAAGGAGCCAGTCAAATAAATCACACAAGAACAACAAATGTGTTTTGAAAAATTAAATATATTCTTGATATATTAATTTGAACAATAGGAAAAGACAATTATGGAGACAGTATGACAACTATATCAACCACAAAGCTCTTCTTATTAATCCCAATGTTACTTCTAGGTTACTATAATCAATTTAAAGGAGTTTAATTCTTTAAAAGAAACCAATAAAATGATCACACAAGAGCATCAAATGTGTTTAGATGAAACTAAGGTATCAACTTGGATATGCAGATTCAAATAACAGAGAAATAACACTATGGAGACAGCCCAGTAGTTGCTTAATTTCAAAAAATAATAGACACCAATATTAAGTCACAAAAATTAATATCTTCCATTGATTTCTCCAAAATTTTATACATGCTTCATGGTCTCCAATGTAAAAATTTATATGATAAACATTTTGAAAATAATTTCAGTATATCTCCTACCCTACTCCTAAATCTAATCCTATCCACTTTCAATTTTGAATTCAATTAACATATATACATTACATATTCTAGGGTTATGACCCTTCATATCTATCCGATGCAATTCTTCTTTTCAGTGCAGCTCTTCGTTTAATTATTCTCGAAAAAATAAAATATCTAATTAATTGTCGTTTCGGCAAATTAAATATTTCGACTTTAATCTCCATGAAATTTAATTCAATAATAATCTCCTTTTGCTGAAAATTTTCACTTCACTTTCTACATGTATATATCTTCAATATGCTCTTCGAGTAAAAATAATTATCCCTTTTATAACCCTCTGGTGAAAATTGGTTCATTTTCCCTTTCACATGAAAATATCCTTTAGGTAAAATAATTACCTAATTGGTTAACTCTTCCATAAAAATATTTTACCTCCCAATACAAACACTTTCCTTCTTTGGTAAAAAATATTTTTCCTTCTAGTGCAAATATTTCATAATCTCTTACCCTTTATGCTTCTTATGAGTAAAAAAAATCATCCGCCTTGAAATCTCCTTGATAAAAAATGAAATTTATATTTCTATTTCTCAAAGTACTATTTATTTCCACCATAATCTCATTTTATTCAATCTTTTTTTCACATTATAACCACACGTAGTGATGTATCGGGGTAGCTTGAATAATTGAGGAGACTTTCTTTACTTCCACCGATTGTGATTTTCTCACTGATGAAGTCAACATTATTTGGCTATCGACAAGACTCTTCCCGAAAACCTCATCCTGGGGACCTTCATGATCAGAAAGAGTTTAGGAACTCACTCCGATTGCATATGTTACACCGATGCATTTAGGGTTTTATCCAAAATCTTTGTGGTATTACGCTAATATTAGGGTTTTTTCCCTTGTCATTCTACGAAGATGCAAGTCTTTTCTCCAATCACATAGGAATCTCTCTCCACTTATTCGATTCTTGAGTGTCATTACATTAGTTGATGTAGCCAAGCATGGACAAAGCATTTGATAAATTTTGTTCTCCTTAAATGTACCTCTAATCATGTTTTTCTTAGATAGACCTTTTAGGTCTGAACCATGGATCCTGATATTATGTGGGATGTGGTTGACAACAATCCATTTATATTCTCATTCAACTAATTCAAAGTCCCTTGGAAGCCTCTGTGTGGAACATAGCACGAGCTAATGCATTTAACCAAACTAGTGGATCACCCTTATACATTTCCTATTGAGCCAATCAATGAATGTTTTCCTTGAGATACAAAGAACGTCCTGTGCTTGAATAATCATGACAATCTCGAGCCCTTCGTTTCAATGTAGTCGAGCCTCCAATGTGTATCAATCCATTTAAATTTTAATCTACTGGGTATGCAGTCATGTTTGCTCCACTGAGGCTCTCATGTAATCATAAATATCACGAGGATTATAATTTGTATTTTGTTCCTGACAATGCTTGAAACTGAAATCATAGAGGAAACAAATCTCATTATTGCAAATGTCAAGAAGTTAAGGTCCAATATGCCTTCCAAATAATTAATGTGCGTGTGTCCATAGCAAGAGTCCCCTCATGTGTCATTTCCTCTTAGTCCTTGACAGAGATCATTAATGGAGCTCATCCTATCATACTTAGATATGGTGCCTATGATAGTGAAAATGTACCATGGTTTTGAAAAGTGTGAAGAGCTTGCAAAGAATCCCTAGACTCCCTTTGTCCCCATTTTCCCCTTAATCTCCATCGACTCCACTATTAATACGCAAGGTATATGTGTTGTGTCTTTAGAGATGCATGGATGTCAATTTTTTTTTTGAGCGCATTCCTCATATTACAAGTCTGATATGTTCTTCAATGTGGAAAATGGGGGACTCCAATCTTTGTAGCAATATGTGACTTGTATATTGTTTGGTGAAGGCAATGTCATTGTTATGTTGTTTGACTATGGTAAAGGTGAGCTAACTGTATTGCACCATGCTATTCATTCCATTTATTTTCTACCCCTTGCCAGTCAATTTACATCATTTTTATCCCTACATATGTTCATTTCAATTTCTCACTCCAAGCTCTAAAACTTGCTATAAGACATGGAGCTGCCATCGTTCTTCCAACTTCACCAAAATAGCATTCTGATATTTGTATTTGTCATCTATGATGTCTCCAATTTGAGCCTTGGGTTGCTCAATTATACTTTTCGTCAATCTGTTTTACTTTAAACTTTAAATGACGGTAATGACATTCATTTATAGTCTTACCACTTGATAATACATTTGAGACATTAGGCATCTTAAAAAAGATGTTTCTCATTGCAGTTTCTTGTATCTTTATAAAATTTCCTTTGCAATATCAAATTGACCCCTTTCAGATAGCACAATGGTGATGGCATAAAATCTACCAAGTTCAAGAATTAGCTCATTATCAGGATTATTTACATGTTTACAACAACAAATGTCTCCATCATTCACCCCTTGAATACAAAATCCCTTTCATTATATGTCATTTCCTCTTTCAAAGGATTATATTCTCTCATTCTTTACAAAATTAACCAATCTTGAAGTAGTCATGGATGAAAATTTATTACATTTGGAATCAAATTCTCTTCTAGCATATGTATATACATTTTTCCATTTTCCTTACCTTCGCTGCAAGGTCTTTTATAAAAGATTTGTGACAAGATTGGGCATAATGCCAGTTCTCTGTGAATTGAGTGCTTCATTCAGGTTACTGAACCTTCTCTACATAATCTTTTCATCCGAATCTGAAATGCATTCAAAACTTAGATAGACATTTCATGTTGTGACTAAAAAGGATTAGGTAGCCTCCAAAATTGCTTTAGAAAACTAGTCAAACAATCTCTCTGAGCCACAGAAATGCACTAATATATTGAGTCATGATAGGAGAGTATTGATGCAAAACAAATTGGTATGAATTTATCATGTTTGCAAACTATCAACAGTCAAAGTAGCCTACTTGCCATTTTCTGAAATCTGCCACTGTAAAAAGATCACTTGAAACTCATCAAATTGCCTTTTTTGGAAAAATATCAGATCTGATTCCTAGAAGCTGCCACCCTCGGGATTGGTTCATTTAGCTCACATGGACATGTAGGAAAATGGGTTTTTCTTCAATATTTTTCCTTTACAAGATATTAAAAATCAAACTTGACAACTTTGTAGTTGTCTGGAAGTGCAGTCATCAAATTGTGTAAAACCCATTTAGATTTGATTTTGGAAATATACCAAATGATGTCCAAATGACCTAAAAATTGGCATGGAGGTAGAATTTGGTATAGAGAATCAAGGGTACAAATCAATTTTTCATGATCACCATCCATTTGCTTAATATTTACCCTCAAAGTTGACCCACTTGGCAGATTTTACTGTGTAGACAACAAACCTTCACAGAACCCTTTAACTTGACCTTTTAAAACCCAATCAAAACTAATCGTATGAAACTAAAAATCGGCATGCACACTCCCATATGTCAAATAAATATGCTTGTAAAGTGGTTTGACATGAAAATGAATAGATCCAAAGTTATGATTTTTCAAAATGTGCTCCTGAGGCTGATTTTACAACTGAATTTTCTGAGTGTCATACTAATTTTTTTGATATGGCACCTTCAAAATTTGGCCAAAATTTGAAGGTTCCAACAGAGCCTTCCCTTTTGAGCAGTGAGCTCTAGGTAGTGTGCCTAAATGCATGTGCATTTCTTATTCATTTTCTCTTATACTTTTAACAGGGTATAACTTATGGATTAACCTCCACCATGGTTTTTCCCCTAACAGGGTTTCCACACAAAACATATTGGTGTTATGTGTGTTTCTAATGTGTTGTTGATTCATGTTTTCATTGTTATTTATCAGATATGAGATTAAAGGTTGTTAAGGTTAAATAATTTTTGAATTCTGTGACAATTGATTCACCCCCCTCTCAGTTGTCTATCCATGTTTTGCCAAAAATTGGTATCAGAGCAGGTTCCTCTAAAAAAATTTAATAGCTTGAGGTGATCTGAGATGTCATCATACAAGTTCCCTTTTGAAAGATTACAAAGAACAAATATGTTATTCCTCAGAATGGTCCCTCTACTCCTAATGATATCGAAGATGCTAAGAATAATATCAAGGCTATTGAAGCATTACTAAGTGCTCTAACAGATTCAGAGATGACAAATGTGATGGGTCTGAAAACAACACATGAGATTTGGAAGAAGCTGGAAACATTGTATGAAGGAGATGCACAAGTGAAAGTTGCTAAGCTACAAATTCTAAAAGGCAAGTGGGAAAGCATGAAAATGAGCGAGGATGAAAACATTATTTCTTTCATGCAAAAAATAAATGAACTAGTGTTGGCTATTAGATGTGCCAGTGGAACCTTGGAAGAAGATGAGATTGTGGCTAAAATACTCAAATCATTGCCTACTTCGTACAAAATGAAATCTCATCCTATTGAAGAGCTCATGAGAGTAACAAATGTGACAAGATATATGTTGATTGGAAAACTTGTTGCCTTTGAGTTGAGTGAATTTGGTGAGTCTACCCCTAAGATAGAATTTTCATTTAAAGCTATTGTATCTAGAAAAACCAACAGAGATATGATCTGGGAAAAAGTTTCAGAAAGACATTCAAGTATGAAGATGAGATGAAACAGATTGAAAACGAAGAAAGAGAGCTAGAAGAACTAGAAGCATTGATTGTGAAAAGAGAAGCCAGAGGACAAGGTAAGTATAAAGGAAATTTCCCTATTAAATGTTTCTCTTGCAATAAGATAGGTCATTTTGCATCAAGATGTCCTAAAAGAGTTCCTAAGTACAAACCTGACAAGTCTAGATTTCAAAAGAAATGTTATTATGCTGAAGAAGGTGTTACTGATGATGAATATGATAAAGAAAACGAAAATGAAGATGGATGGGTATTCATTGCTATCTAGGAAAATGGTCTGGTGTCCATTGAATCTGCTAGTAATCAAAATATTGAGAAAGCTCTTGCAGGCATAATTGATGAAAAGGATGAGTGGGTGATTGACAGTGGATGCTCACATCATATGATTGGCAACAAAAGAAAGTTTGTAAGCTTGGAAAAATATGACGGTGGTGTTGTAAGATTTGGAGATAACAATTTTGGTGTGATTTGTGGCAGAGGCACTATTTCTTTTGGTGGTAAATATAATTACGATGATGTCCTATATGTTGAAGGATTGAAGCATAATCTATAGAGTGTTGGACAGATGGTCGACAAGGGATACAATCTTCAGTTCAAAGATGGAAAATGCAAGATATTGGGAAGTTTTGGAAATGTAATTGCTTCAGGTACAAAGACAAGAGGTAACATTTTTCACCTGAGTGTTGCTAGTGAAATTTGTTTAATTGCTCAAGTTGATGTAAGCTGGTTATGGCATAGGAGGTTGTGTCACGTGAATTTTGATAACATTGTCAAAGTAAGCTCCACTCAAGCAGTCAGAGATCTTCCTAAGTTAGTGAAGCCTACTAACACCATGCACAAGGAATGTGAGATGGAAAAGAAGACTAGAATCCCTTTTCAAAGCAAACAACATCATTATAATGGAGTACTAGAGATGGTGCATACTGATCTATGTGGTCCCTCCAGAATCAAAAGTCTACAAGGAGAAAGGTACTTTATGTTGCTTATAGATGATTACTCTAGGATGATATGGGTTGCTTTCTTGAGAGAAAAACATGAAGCATTAGAAAAGTTCAAATTTTTCAAAGCTTTGGCAGAGAATGAGATAGGTTTGAAGATTAAATGCTTAAGATCAAATAGAGGTGGTGAGTTCAATTCATTCTGTGAAGAGCATGGAATCAAAAGATAGTTATATGCTCCTCAGACTCCTCAACAGAACATAGTTTTTTAGAGAAAGAACAAAAAAATTCTAGATGCTTCCAGAAATATGATGTTGGAAGGTAATGTACCTCGTATCTACTGGAGAGAAGTTGTAAGCACTGTTGTGTATACTATTAACTCAGTAAATGTCAATGGTAATTCTGGTAAGACTCCTTTTGAGATGTGGTTTGGTCACAAGCCTGCTGTTAAATATTTGAAAATATTTAGAAGTAGATGTTATATCAAGGGAGATGAAGATATAGGAAATTTTGATGTAGGAGTGATGAAGGAATATTTCTGGGTTACTCTACTAAGAGCAAAGCCTATCGGTGCTATAATAGAAGATTGAGGAAAATGGTTGAAAGTGAAAATGTTAGAGTTGATGAGGATACTACTACATCATCTAGATATTGTGGATATGAGTTAGATGACCAACATGATAGTACCAAGAAAGGAAAGACTACTCAGACACAAAATCAAGCTCAAATTGTTCTAGTGAATCAAGAAAATCTAGAAGGAGAAGCTAGTGGAAGTATCGAAGAAAGAACATAAGAACCAGAAGTTTGAGAGAATCTCAAAGTTCCAAGGTATGTAAAACTAAATCATTCTAAAGATTTGATTATAGGAGACAATAACAAAGGTGTGTAGACTAGAATTGCAGAAGAGTATTGTCTGATTTCCAAGACTGGGCTCAACAATGTCAATGAAGCATGTAAAGATGAATATTGGATGGAAGCAATGAAGGAAGAACTGATGTAGATAGAGAAAAATGATACATGGATTCTTGTCCCCATACCTCAAGATAAAAATGTGATTGGAACCAAATGGGTCTTTCAAAATAATTTGAATGAAGAAGGTGAAGTAGTCAGGAATAAAACAAGACTGGTATGCAAAGGGTACTCACAGATGGAAGGTATTGATTTTGATGAAACCTTTTCCTTTGTTGCTAGAATTGAAGCTGTAAGATTGTTTCTTGCTTATGCTACTTTCAAAAATTACAAAGTCTATCAAATGGATGTGAATTCAACATTTCTAAATGGTGAGTTAGAAGAAGAAGTATATGTTGAGCAATTGGATGGATTTCGACTGACTGATAAATAATATATGGTTTTCCGATTGAAGAAAGCACTGTATGGAATCAAGCAAGCCCCTAGAGCCTGGTATGCTAGACTAGATAAATACTTGTTGAAGCTTGGATTCAATAAAGGTACTATTGACAGTAATCTGTATTTCAAGATGGATCAGGATAAAGAGTTGATTATTGAATTCTTTGTTGATGACATCATTTTTGAAGGTGATGATGACTTATGTATGAAATTTTCCGATGAAATGAAAAGTGAGTTTGATATGCCAATGATTGGAGAAATGAAATTCTTTTTGGGATTACAAATTACTCAGTTAGATGATGAAATCTTCATATCTCAGTCCAAATATGTAAGACAGTTACTAAAAATGTTTGGCACGAAAGACTCAAAGCCTGTTGGTACACCCATGGTAACCAAATGCAAGTTAACACAAAATGATGATTCTCGTAAGACTAATCAAACAAGGTATAGGTCAATGATCTTTGGATTACTTTATTTGACTCAAACCAGACCACACATCATGAATGTTGTATGTATGGTTGCTAGATATCAAGCCGATGTGAAGGAATCACATGTGACTGCAATAAAGAGAATCTTTAGATACTTTAAAGGGATAGTTGATTTTGGCCCATGGTATCCTAAAGATGATGATCTTAATCTGAATGCCTTTATAGATGCAGATTGGGTAGGAGATGTGGATGATAGGAAAAGTACTAGTGGTGGTGCCTTCTTCTTGGGGGAGAAGTTGGTGTCTTGGCTAAGTAAAAAGAAGAATTCCATTTCCTTATCTACTACTGAGGTAGAATATATTGTTGCTGCAAAGAATTGTACTCAAGTAATATGGATGAAGTGGATGCTGAGAGATATCAAAATTGAGTATGATGAGTCTATTGCTATATTTTGTGATAACTCAAAGTGCCATAAAAATTTCCAAGAATCCGGTGTTGCATTCAAAGACAAAACATATAGCTATCAAATATCACTTTTTTGAGAGACAAAATGAGTGATAAAATAAGTCAAACTAGAGTATGCGCCTACTAAGGGAAAAATTGTAGACATCTTACTAAGCCGTTGCCTAAGAATACTTTTGAGTATCTCAAAGGAAAGTTAGGGGTGATTTCCCCTCCTAATCTGAACTAAGATGCAAGTCTTTGCATCAGTTTGTGCATTTATATTCATATCTTATTTCAGATTGATGTTATGGTGGCTGCTACTTAGGGGGAGTAGTCAGATGATTTAGATATGTGGTTCAAAGCTTGTGTACCTTTGCCATTGATGTCAAAGGGGGAGAAGAGTAATGTGAAAAACCTTTGAGGAAGAAAGGGGGAGAAGAGTCATGTGAAGAAAAGGAGAGCAGAGTGCAATATCCAAGGAGGAGATTGTTGGAGAAGAGCTAGTTGTGTTGATGGTATTTTTCACATCATGTGTTGCCATCAATGCTAAAGGGGGGGATTGTTAGATGTTGTGGTTGTGCTATTGATATGTGGTCATTTATGTCAACACTATTAGCATTAATGTCTTGAAGGTTGTATATGTTGAGGATATTGAGAAAATTATAATAAATATGTATAAGGCAGTCTGTGAATCTATGAATTTTAGTGTGATGGAAAGTTCAGTACGTTGATATTTAGAATTAACCCATTAAAGGGTTTGTTGTTGAGCCTATCTAGTTTATCCTTCGGAAGTATTAGAGGTGTGCATCAAGACTAGAGCAAGTTATGAGTTTTTGTGTTCCTATAGTTATTCTATTACTGTAGTTGGTGTTTCTGGAAGACGAGAATGTAATTATAGTGATTTGAATTGTTGTGTATGTTCTTGTGATGTTCGTTGATATTTCTAGATTGTGCTCTAGCTTTATTGTACATCCACATTGATCGGTGTGTTTTTGATCGAAGATTTTTCCTTTGTGTGTTCGAGTTTTTGTGTTCTTGGGTGACATGGTGGTTGTAGTGTGTTGTGGATCCTCATGGATTAATTTTTGAATGCTTGGTTGGTTTGAGGATTTTTTTTTAGGTCTTCATTATGTTGTGACTGACTTTTGTTGGTGCGCATTGAGATTTGTTCATGAATTGGGCCGACAGTTTGTATTCATCTATTCTTTATTTTTGGCTGACAGAGTTGTTGATGTAATTTCATGAAGTGGATATATAAGAGTGATTGTTTTCTTCATTTGAGAAGTATGTATGCAAAGTGTGCAAGTGCTATGTGTGAATAAAGATTAGATCATTTGATTATAGAATAGAGTATGAAGGAGTTTGAGCGAAGTGTGAAGAAGTGTTTATGTGTCTAATCGAAACTATCATCAGGCTTTTGAAGAAGCTAATTTCTTAGTTCAACCTCTTCAGATGGATTTAATCTAAAATTTTTATGTAAGGCAGTGAGCCTTCCCTTTTAAGCAGTGAGCTCTAGGCAGTGTTCCTAAATGCATGTGCATTCCTTATTCATTTTCTCTTATACTTTTAATAGGGTATAACTTGTGGATTAACCTCCGCAGCGATTTTTCCCCTAATAGGGTTCCCACACAAAAAAATCTTGGTGTTATGTGTGTTTCTGATGTGTTGTTGATTCATTCTTTCACTGTTAATTATTAGATATGAGATTAAAGGTTGTTAAGGTTAAATAATTTTTAAATTCTATGACAACTGATTCACCCCCCCTCTCAGTTGTCTATCCTTGTTTTTCCAACACTATGGTGATTGCTAGAGGTTTCAAATACGGCACATTGTATAAGCTCGATGCATGCACTATTGAGTGTAACAGTACTTCTATGAAAAACAAGTCTGTGGAAGAAGTGAGGGGTTCACCTTTAGCAGATAGTCATGGATTTTGGGTACCCAAGGGTGCTCTTTTTTCTAAATCAAAGTTACTTGTAGAGAAAACTATGTTATGGAACTAGAGACTTGTCCACATTGGAGAAAAGGGTCTAAGGACCTTGAAAAATAGAAACCTTGTCGAAGGTCTGTCTGATTATAATCTTGAATTTTATTTTTGTGAGTATTTCATTTATGGAAAATAAAACCACGTTCAGTTTACCCGAGTTCTCATAAATCGTGTAGTGTATTGGATCTCATTCATTCTAATGTGTTTGGTCCTATAGGTGTTCCTTCATTTGGTAAATCAACATATTATGTTTTATTTATTGATGATTATAGTAGAAGCACATGGGTATACTTTCTAAAGAGTAAATATGAAGTCTTCGGTCCATTTAAAGAATTTAAAGAAATGGTTGAGTTCCAGACTAGAAAGAAATTAAAATGTTTAAGGATTGATAATGCAAGTGAATTTTTCTCTAATGATTTTAATAGATTTTGTAAATATTATGGTATTCATAGACAAAAGAGTACTTTGTATTCTCCATAACTCTTGTTAATAAGACACCTATAGCTCGGCATGATTGAGTTGCAAGCCTTCATTAAGACATCTTAGATTTTTTGGTTGTCAGGCATATGCACATGTTCCAAAGGAGAAGAAATCAAAGTTGGAGAACAAGGTTGTGAAATTTATCTTCATTGGAAACAGTTATGGTGTGAAAGGATACAAGATTTGGGATCTTGTTGCACAAAAGGTAATACATAGTAGAAGTTTTATGTTTAGAGAAACTAAGCCTTCTTCATTTACATTGTAGCTAGAACAAAGTAAACAAGAAGACGTGATTCAATTTCCTTCTACACCTGAGAAAGTTGAATCAAGGCCCATTAATACACAAGAAGTTGAAGAGAGCTCATCTAGCTCTGAATCTTTAGAAGAGGAGGAAGAAACTCCAACTCAACTTGTTTGTAGGTCTACATGGAACAAACAACCACTTGATGATTGGAGATGTATTTTTGCTTTGAATACTAACATGGATCAACCCAGATCAGTAGAAGAGGCATTAGGTATGAATGATGCAAAATTTTGGAAGATTGCTATGGATGAAGAAATGACAGCTTTGAAAAGAATGATACATGGGATCTTGTACCATTTCTTGAAGGATGAAAACATGTTGGTTGTAAATGGGTATTCAAAAAAAAGATTGGTTCAAATGGAAGTATTGATAAATACAAAGCAAGGTTATTTGCAAAAGGTTACTCTCAAGTTGAGGGTGTTGATTATGGTGAGATATTTTCTCCTATTGCAAAAATGGCATCTATTAGATTTTTTCTTTCTATTTTTATTGCTTATGATTTAGAGGTTGAGCAAATAGATGTGAAAATTGTTTTCCTTCATGGTGACTTGGAGGAGGATATTTATATGACACAACCAGAGCACTACATGGTGAAAGGTAAATTGGTTTACAAATTGAAGAAATCTTTGTATGGTTTAAAACATAGTCCTAGGATGTGGTACTAGAAATTTGATACATATGTGTTGATTTATGATTTGAGCATTCTAAATCAAATCATTGTGTTTATTATAAAATTGATGGTGATTGTTTCCTATTTATTGCAATATATGTTGATGATATGTTATTCATTGGTAAAGGGAAAGGTATGATTTTAGAACTAAAATCTCAACTTGCTACTAAGTTTCAAATGAAAGGTTTTGGTGCAAATAAGCACATTCTTGGGATGGAAATTAGAAGAGATAGAGTGAATAAAAAGCTATGGCTTTGCCAAAGTAAGTATGTGAATTCAATTTTACAGAGGTTTGATATACAGGATTGTACACCATTGTGTGTTCCTATTTCATCTGGAACAAAGTTATCTATTTTAAACTATCTAACATCCCCATCAAAGATGGAAGACATGAGAAAAGTGCCTTACCAAAGAGTTGTTGGAAGTTTGATTTATGCTATAGTTTGTACTAGACCAAAAATTTCCCAAGCAATGGGAGTTATTTCTAGATATATGTCTAATCCTAGTAGAGTTTATTGGGATGCAATTAAAAGAGTCTTTAGATATTTGTGTGGTACCTTAGATTATTCCTTATGTTATCATAGTAATACGATGTGAAGATGAGATTTCCCTTGATATTCATGGTTATGTGGATTCAGACTGGGCAAGTGATGTTGATAGTAGAAGATCCACTAGCGCTTATGTGTTTACTTTATTTGGTGGTGCAATTAGTTGGATGAGTAAGTGATAGGTTGTGGTTTCTTTTTCCACTACTAAAGCAAAGTATATGGCAGCTACTCATGTAGCACAGGGAAAAATCATGGGTTAGCAATACAAGCATAAACTTAAACTAATCCTAAGCTAACAATAAAGAACAATGGAATTAAAGCATAAAAAAAAAAAGATCTCACCAAACTCTCATCCATTCCATGAATCACCTTCATTTCACTTCTTCATTTTGTTGTAGTATAGAGGCCCTCAGATTTCTCTTAAGTATGCAAATATGGCCTATTGATAATGATTAGCAAAATGTTGAAGATTCTTAAAGTTGCTTCCAAAAAGTATAAAGATTTCGGGAGAGAGTAATAATGATGAAGGTAATGCCAATTTATAGAGAATATGATTTTCGAATGATAGACTTAGATTAAAAGATAAATCAATGACTGAGATTAAAAGAGGTGGCATGCGATAGAGTTAAGTTTAGATTAGTGTGAGTGAAAAACATAAATGGTGGGGTTTAAATTAAATAATAATTTAATCACTAGTGGAAACTAGTTGGGACAAGAAGAATAAAGATTGCATGTAAAGATAAAGATTGAAATAGATAGAATATGAGAATAAATTAATTAAAGTTTAATTATTTAATAAAGGTTTGCAAGTAGAAGATAAGAATAAATCTAGATAATAGACTGATCAACATAGAAAGTTTGTTCGTTAAAGACAATCAGATATTAAACCACTAAATAACCGAATGATCAAATTAGATCTAGACTTAAGTGATAAATGACTAATTAGATAACAAAGAGATTATCTAATTATAGAAGAATGTGATATGGATAAATCTTTTATGAATTAAATAATAATTTAATTCAACATTCAAGATTTTGGGATTAAATTAAATAAATAAAGATTTATTTAATTAAAAGGAGAAAAGGCTAAATACTAATTAAATAATTTAAAGTGATTATCTAATTATAGTTGAAAGTGTGATAGGAATTAATTAAATAATTTAAAATGATTATTTAATAGAAGATAGATTTAATTAGCGACATAATTAAATAAATAATATTTATTTAATTAATCAAGAAAGAATAAAGGTAAGAATAAATTAATTAAATAATTAAATTTATTTAATTAATAAAGGATTGCATGTAAAAGATAAGATTGACATAGATAAAACTATCTATTAGAGAAAATCGAATCTTATCTAGACTTAAGTGATTAATGACTAATTAAATAATAAAGATATTATTTAATTATAGAAGATTGCAATAAGGAGAAATCATCATTTTGAATTAAATAGTGATTTTAATTCAAAATTCAAGGATATTGGATTAAATTGAATAAATAAAGATTTACTTAATTAAAGAGAGAAAAGGCCAATGAATAATTAAATAATTAAACTAATTATTTACTTATAGTGGAAAGTGACATAGGAAATTAAATAAATAAACATTTATTTAATTTTAGAAAGAAAATAGGTTTAATTAGCAACATAATTAAATAAATAATATTATCTATTTAATTAATCAAAGAGAAATAAAGATGGGAATGAATTAATTAAATTAATTAAATTATTTAATTAATAGAGGATATATGGTCATAGGAAATAATTAAATAATTAACATTATTTAATTATGAGAAACGAAGATGAAAGAATTTTGAAGAAGATAAGGGTCACAAGCCTAGGAAAATTTTTAGTGTTTATAGTTTGCCCCTCTTTGATACAATGTTGTTTATCACATTGTGTCAAAGAAAATCAGTCAAAAATATGCTCGAGTGAAAGGGAGAATGATGAGGAGGTAGTGGTATACCCCCTCGAGATGATAGGTGGGTTCAAAGAACATGAGTGTGCTGTCGACATGGATGTTAGCATGGAAGACATGGATGTTAAAAGAATCTTGGAATCTTCAATACTTTGCCGAATCATAATAGGCCTTGCATTAATCATCATTGGGTGTTAAATGATACACATGGATAATAAACACCATGATCTGAGATAGACCAATGTGTACAAAGTCATCCACTTGCAAAAAATAGACAATCACAAACAAGGAGTGTCCTAACTCATACTAAGGGAAAAATTGCCCTAATCATTTTGTCAAGACAAACCGCATACAACAATCAAATAAAAGACGAGTCATGATATCATTACTCCTCTAAATCCTTCATGGGACATCCTCAAGGATGCTAGTAACCTAACTCCAAGACAAAGCCAAAAGACAATAGACAGACAACAGTCAAAGAAAATGAGTCCTGAGACATCCTTGCTTCTCTAAATCCTTCATGGGACATCCTTGAGAAATCTAGTAGCCGGACTCAAAGACAAAGGCAAATGAAAAGATAAGACAAAACAAACCATAATGTCAACAACCAGTAAGAAAAAAAAAATATAAAATTTGATTTGTTCGATATTTAGTTGATTGTTCAATGATGCCTGGTTTCAGGAAAGACACATATTGTATAAGACATTAAGTCTGGTTTCGATCATGTGACCACCTATATAAAGCAATGATAAAGCCTATTTTTAGAAAGACACATATTGTATAAGACATCGAGCCTAGTTTTGATTATGTGACCACCTATATAAGGCAATGATAATGCTTGATTGATTGATAATGTCTATTGTTAGGAATGACACATCTTGTTTAAGATATAGGTTGATTTTTTGAGTGTTTCGGCAATTTGTTTGGTTTGGCTTGATGACCTTGTTGACTTGTGTGTCTTGTTGATGTGTGACTTGTCTTGATGTTTTAACCATTGTTTGTATTTGATTGACAATGTCTGATCTATTTTTGACTGACACGACATACCCTAAAGGATTGACCTAGTGTGGCCTCAGAGGCTCATCGATTGATGGCCTTCCCTATGTTATACATGCAAAGACTTCATAATTCGACATGACCAATGACTTTGTATTATTGACCATAGGATTGCGTCATGATTTTAATTTGACAAACCTAAAAAAATTGACCTAAAGGACTGACGTGTGTGATAGTGAATGTGATAAACCCTAATGGACTGACCTAGTGTGGCCTTGGGGGCTCATCGATTGATGGCCTTGCCTACATTATTGCAGAGACCTCGTAGTTCAATACAACCAATGACTTTGTCTTATAGACAAAGGACTGAGTAGTGATTTTATTCTAAAAAACCTAAAATGACCAACTTAATGCCTTGGGGGTGCATCAAGTGATGGCCTTGCCTACATCCAATCACAGAGGCAACGTAGTTTGACTTGAAAATGACCGACTCACACAATTAACTCCGACTCTATTTTTGGGATTTTTAAAATATATTTGAATATTTTTGGGCTTTGAAATATTTTGATTTTTTTGTCTTTTGTTGTTTTATGAGGATCATAAGAAATGCACGTGAATGATGCTTATAAGAAAGTGAGCAAGCATGCACAAGAATCCAAGGACAAACATGATCTTTCCCCTAGTCAAGTTGAATACTAATTGATAAGTGATGATGATGACAATGTTGTTTGACGTGGGAAGGACACATCCTAAAACAATGTGAGGATTATGATAATGTGACTAAAGGGGCAAGGTTTACAGCAAGGCTAGAAATAAGGCCAAGGAATGTTTTGAATGATGTACTAGATTGCATAGCAAGATTGTATGGATTGGGCATGTTGCATTTGGAATGACTTGGTTAGGACTAGATGGGATGATGGGAGGATGTTGGATTAAAATCCTTAGACTGTTGACAAGGGAACACCAAGGCATGTGATAGGTATAAAAGGATAATGGATCTATTTTTGGTAAAAGATAGGAGACATGAGGATTATTGGCTAGGAGAATTATCATTTGGTCTCCAAGGACAATGTCTCATAGGATAATTAAACTATGAAGGTAATGAAACGATGCTTCATGGATAGTGTATGACCAAAGGATAGACATGCCAAAAGTTTTCCCAAAGCATGATTTATATTTGTACCCTAGTCCTTAGCAAGATCAAAGTAGGTGGTAAAATGGAATAGGAATGATATGGATTATATGGACAGATGGAAATGTCATAAGAAATGTCATGTGAAGGGGATGGGAGATGAGACAACTTTCCCCCAAGTGTAATGGTCCACATGGATAATTTATTTTATACATGATACTTGTTTGCCTGCTTTTTATCATGGTACTTATCCAAAGCGCCATTAAAATGGTTTTCACTATTGGACGAAATTTTACTCTTTACTATTTTCTTGATTTTTTGGTTTTTTTGGTGACACCTGTTTGCCAGGTTTTCATCAAGATAATGATTTGTTTTTTCAGGACCTTTTTCTCATTTTTTGTATCTTTTTTTTAATATTTCTGGATGGCCTTGCTGCTTTAGATGATCACTGGTTGTTCTGAACCTACTGATGGTTCTGATGTAGAGACTGGTGCCATGATATGCCAATAATGAACTTTATGAAGTAGTTGCCTTGTTAGGATCATAGTGCTTGCATACAACTGATTGATGTCATTGCGATCCTTTTTAATACTAGAGTTTGCCTAATCAGAATACACACATCACAATAGAGTGTCATGAGAGTCCTTACAATAAAGAGTTGTTTCCAAGATGTGATGAATTCATGTGGTATGTCTTTTAGACTTTAGGTATGATGTAGGATTATGATGGATGATGGTCAATGTGGAAGGATTGTTTAGACATTTGGATGAATCACTTTTTATTTTCCAAACTTGGGATGTTGAATGGCGGAGTTTGGAATTTTGATTGGGATAGCATTTGGAACCAAAAAATTTATATGTCTTGCTTGATGACCATTTTAAATGAGGTGAACATTTATTATATGTGGGAGTCCTCTTTTCTTGTGGCTCCACATTTTGATTGACTTATGGATTTGAAATATTTTCTTTGCTTGATCCATTTTTCTTTGGGATCCATTTTAACTTCATTTTTCCACTTAGATTTTTGATTGATTTGATGGCCTTTGACATTTGATATTGAACATTGGATTTATAATAATAATTTTTTTCTTTTTGTTGGTTCCAAATGGAAGGTTTATTCATGTTGGAATGATAGTTTATGGTGTGGATGGAAGGAGTGTTGGCAGAAACCTTATGATAAGAACTACTCATGGCCCCCATTTTGATGTTTGTATCAGATAAAGTTACCCCCAATATTGAGGAGGTACCACTAACATCATTAGATTCTCTAATTGACGAATAGTCGAGGCCTTGATGTCTAGAATTTTCTTAAAACTGTACTGGCTCTAGAATTCCTTGCTCGTTGAGGCCTAGTCCTTTTCCTTGATATTGCATGCTCTGACAGATTTTGTTTGCGATGGGGTATTTTTTGTTTTGAAAACAAGATGCTAACCCATCATTGTGTATGTCGAGATCATTACTTAGTATTTTCTCATCTACAAGAAATATTGCTTTGACAAAGATAGATGATCCTAGTTCATCAGATGTCATAGCTTCATTGACATGTAGGATATATTTCTAATTGATATCTTTGGTTTGATTTTGTCAAACATTGGATTTTGATGATTCTTCAAAAGATATCAGTGCTTCTAAGTCGATCTAGAAACCTTTCGTGGTCATTATTATAGAGTCCAATGAGTTTAGTTATATCTTGATCATTTGCAAATATTCTAGAGTAGGAGACTCTTGTTCTAGATGAAGATCATCTATGTGTCCAAAGGAGGCAAGCATCTCATTTTGGGAAATGACGGTGTTTGGAGTTTGGATAGGATCGACTTCAAATGTTTTATCTTGAATGGCATAGAGGTCGATGAGCGAATCATTTTGGATTTCTTGATCAATGGTAGTGTCTTGGTCAAAGATGGGTTTGTCTTGGACGACATGATTGGAAATGTGATCTTGATCAAGGATAGGTGTATTTTGTATTCCATGATTATGTAGGAGGACTTATTGAATGGACTTAAGGATGGGATCATGGGATGAACTAAGTTTCAATCTTGACATGAAGGTGAAGTTATGCTTTCATGCCTTAGGTTTTCCTCTTGACATGTATCCTCAAGTTTAGGCAATTGGATGTGTTTTTGGAGACCATAAACAAATGTATTTTCATGACTAAATGTATGTTGGTATTTTTGGATGTTATGGTTGTGTTTCTCATATGTGGTTGTCATTGATGTCAACACTATTAGCATTGATGTCTTGAAGGTTGTATATGTCAAGGATATTAAGAAAATTATAATAAATATGTTGGAGCCTATCTGTGAAGTTGTGAAGTTCAGTGAGGTGAAAAGTTTAGTATGTTGGTATTTAGAAGTTGTACATTAAAGGGTTTGTTGCTGAGCCTATCTAGTTTATCCTCTGAAATTTTCAGAGGTGTGCATCAAGATTGGAGCAAGTTGTGAGTTTTTGTGTTCCTACATTTATTCTATTACTGTAGTTGATGGTTCTGGAAGAAGAGAATGCAATTTTGGTAATTTGAGTTTTTGTGTTTGCTCTTGCGATGTTTGTTGATGTTTCTAGATCGTTCTCTATCATTATTGCACGTCTGCATTGATTGGTGTGCTCGTGATCTAAGATTTTTCCTTTGTGTGTTCGAGATTTTCATGTTCTTGGCCGACATGGTGGTTGTAGCATGTTGTGGATCCTCGTGGATTAATTTTTGAATGCTTGGCACATTTGAGGATGTTTTTTTAGGTCTTCATTATTTTGTGACTGACTTAGGTTGGTGTGCATTGAAATTTGTTCATGAATTAGGCCGATAGTTTGTATTCATCCATTCTTTTATTTTTGGCTGACAAAGTTGTTGATGTAATTCCATGAAGCAGATATATACGAGTGATTGTTTCTTTCATTTGAGAAGTGTGTGTGTATGAAGTATGTGTGAATAAAGATCAAATCATTCAATTGCAGAGCAGAGTATGAAGAAGTTTGAGCGAAGTGTGAAGAAGTGTTTATGTGCCTAACCAAAACTGTCATCAGGCTTTTGAAGAAGCTAATTTCTTAGTTCAATCTCTTTAGATGGATTTAATCTGAAATTTTTATGTAAGAAAATGTATCTTCTTTGAGTAGTGAGCTCTAGGCAGTGTGCCTAAATGCATGTGCATTCCTTATTCATTTATCTTATACTTTTGA
Organism: Sequoiadendron giganteum; assembly: GCA_007115665.2. Taxonomy (NCBI): domain Eukaryota; kingdom Viridiplantae; phylum Streptophyta; class Pinopsida; order Cupressales; family Cupressaceae; genus Sequoiadendron; species Sequoiadendron giganteum. The sequence goes on from CM021100.1 coordinate 197,338,352, forward strand.
CAGGGTATAACTTGTTGATTAACCTCCATCGTGGTTTTTCCCCTAACAGGATTTCCACGTAAAACAATCTTAGTGTTATGTGTGTTTGTGATGTTTTGTTGATTCATGCTTTCACTATTATTTACCAGATCTGAGATTAAAGGGTAATAAGGTTAAATAAGTTTTAAATTCAGTGACAAATGATTCTCCCCCCTCTCAGTTGTCTATCCTTATTTTTCCAACAATTGGTATCAGAGCAAGTTCCTCTGAAGAATTTTAATAGCTTGAGGTGATCCGAGATGGCATCATACAAGAAGGATAGTCCTAGATTCGATGGTATAAATTACTCTCTATGGAAGGCTATAATGGAGTTTCATTTGAAGTGCATTGGTGAACCTTTCTAAAAGATTACAAAGAACACATATACTATTCCTTGGAATGGTCCCTCTACTCTTGATGAGATTAAAGAAGTTGAAACTAATATCAAAGCTATAGAAGCATTATTGAGTGCTCTGATAGATTCAGAGATGAAAAATGTGATGGGTTTGAGAACATCACATGATATTTGGAAGAAGCTGGAAAAATTGTATGAAGGAGATGCACAAGTGAAAGTTTCTAAGATACAAAGTCTAAAAGGCAAGTGGGAAAACATGAAAAGGAGTGAAGATGAAAACATTATTTCTTTCATGCAAAAATTAAATGAACTAGTGATGGGTATTAGATGTGTAAGTGGAACCTTGGATGAAGAAGATATTGTGGCCAAAGTGCTCAGATCATTGCTTACTTCTTACAAAAAAAAATCTCATGCTATTGAAGAGATCAAGACAGTAACAAATGTAACAAGAGATATGCTGATTGGTAAGCTTGTTGCCTTTGAATTAAGTGAATTTGGTGAATCTACCCCTAAGACAAAATCTACATTTAAAGCTATTATATCTGGAAGAAACCAAAAGAGATATGATTCGAGAGAAATTTATAGAAAGACATTCAAGTATGAAGATGAAGAAAGAGAGTTAGAAGAGCTAGAAGCATTGATTATGAAAAGAGAAGCCAAAGGACAAGGTAAGTATATAGGAAAGTTTCCTATTAAATGTTTCTCTTGCAATAAGATAGGTCATTTTACATCAAGGTGTCTTGAAAGAGTTCCTAGGTTCAAACCTGACAAGCCTAGATTTCAAAAGAAATGCTATTATGTTGAAGGAGTTACTGATGATGAATTTGATAAAGAAAATGGAAATGAAGATGGATGGGTATTCATTTGTATCAAGGAAAATGGTCCAATGAACACTGAATCTACTAGTATTAAGAATATTGAGAAATTTCTTGCAGCCAAAATTGAAGAAAACGATGACTAGGTGATTGATAGTGGATGCTCACATCATATGTCTGGTGACAAAAGAAAGTTTGTAAGCTTGGAGAAATATGGCGGTGGTGTTGTAAGATTTGGAGGCAACAATGCTGGTGTGATTTGTGGCATAATGTGTTGAGTGTTGGACAGATGGACTGATGATGTTCTTTATGTAGAAGGATTGAAGCATAATCTGTTGAGTGTTGTACAAATGGTCAACAATGGGTACAATCTTCAGTTCAAATATGGAAAATGCAGGATACTGGAAAGTTCTGGAAATGTAATTGATTCAGGTACAAAGACAAGAGGTAACATTTTTCACCTGAGTTTTGCTAGTGAAAGATGTTTAATTTCTCAAGTTGATGTAAGCTGGCTATGGCATAGGAGGCTATGTCATGTGAATTTTGATAACATTGTTAGAGTAAGCTCAACTCAAGTAGTTAGAGATCTTCCTAAGCTAGTGAAGCCTATTAACACCATATGCAAGGAATGTTAGATGGGAAAGTAGACTAGAGTTTCTTTTCAGAGAAAATAACATCATTCTAATGGAGTACTGGAGATGGTGCATACTGATCTATGTGGTCCCTCCAGAATCAGAAGTCTACAAGGAGAAAGGCACTTTATGTTGCTTATTGATGACTACTGTAGGATGATATGGGTTGCTTGCTTGAGAGAAAAATATTAAGCATTAGAAAAGTTCAAAAGTTTCAAAGCTATGGTCAAGAATGAGATAGGTTTGAAGATTAAATGCTTAAGGTCAAACATAGGTGTTGAGATCACTTCCTGAGATTTCAATTCTTTCTATGAAGAGCATGGAATCAAAATACAATTATCTGCTCCCCAAACTCCTCAACAAAATGGAGTTGTAGAGAGAAAGAACAAAACAGTTCTAGATGCTAGCAAAACTATGATATTGGAAGGTAATGTACCTCATATCTATTGGAGAGAAGCTATAAGCACTGCTGTATATACTATTAATCGAGGTAAGTTTGGTAAGACTCCTTTTGAGATGTGGTTTGGTTATAAGCCTATTATTAAATATTTCAAAATCTTTGGAAGTAGATGTTATATCAAGAGAGATGAAGATATAGGAAATTTTGATGCTAGAAGTGATGAAGGAATCTTTCTAGGTTACTCTATTAAGAGTAAGGCCTACCGGTACTATAATAGAAGATTGAGGAAAATGGTTGAAAGTGTGAATGTCAGAGTTGATGAGGACATTGCTAGATCATCTAGATACTATGGATATGATTCAGATGACCAACATGATATTATTGAGAAAGGAAATAATGCTCAGACAAATATGATTCAAATTGTTCTGGTGAGTCAAGAGAGTCTAGAAGGAGAAGCTAGTGGAAGTGCAAAAGAAAGAATAGAAGAACCAAAAGTTCGAGAGAATCCCAAAGTTTTGAGGTATGTAAAGCTAAATCATTCTAAAGATCAGATTATAGGAGACAAGAACAAAGGTGTGCAAACTAGAAGAAGAATTGCAGAAGAGTATTGTTTGATTTCCAAGACTGGGCCCAACAGTGTATATGAAGCATGTAAAGATGAATATTGGAAGGCATCAATGAAGGAAGAACTGATGTAGATAGAGAAAAATGATACATGGATTCTTGTCCCCAGACCTCAGAATAAAAATGTGATTGGAACCAAATGGTTCTTTCGAAATAAGTTGAATGAACAAGGTGAAGTGGTCAGGAATAAAGAAAGACTAGTATGTAAAGGGTACTCACAGATGGAAAGTATTGATTTTGAAGAAACCTTTGCCCCTATTGCTAGAATTAAAGTTGTAAGATTGTTTCTTGCATATGCTACTTTTAAGAACTACAAAGTCTATCAAATTGATGTAAAGTCAAAATTTCTAATTGGTGAGCTAGAAGAAGAAGTATATGTTGAAAAACCAGATGGATTTCAACTGATTGATAAGGGAGATATGGTTTTTCGATTGAAGAAAGCACTATATGGACTCAAGCAAGCCCCTAGAGCCTGGTATGCTAGACAGGATAAATACTTGTTGAAGCTTGGATTCAGTAAAGGTACTGCTGATAGTAATCTTTATGTTAAGATGGATCAAGATAAAGAGTTGATAATTGAAGTCTTTGTTGATGACATCATTTTTGAAGGTGATGATGACTTATGTATGAAGTTTGCTGATGAAATGAAAAGTGAGTTTGAGATGTCAATTATTGGAGAGCCAAAATTCTTTTTGGGATTGCAAATTACTTAGTTAGATGATGGAATATTTATATCTCAGTCTAAATATGTAAGAGAGTTACTTTAAAAGTTTGGCATGGAAGACTCAAAGCCTGTAGATACACCCATGGTAACCGGATGCAAGTTAACATAGAATGATGATTCTCCTAAGGCTAATAAGATAAGATACAAGTCAATGATTGGTGGATTACTTTATTTGACTCAAAACAAAACAGGCATCATGAATGATGTACGTATGGTTCCTAGATATCAAGCTGATCCGAAGGAATCTCATGTGACTTCAGTGAAGAGACTTTTTAGATACTTGAAAGGAACAACTAATTTTGGCCTATGGTATCCTAAAGATTATGATCTTACTTTGTGTGCCTTTATTGATGCAGATTGGGTAGGAGATGTGGATGACAGGAAAAGTACTAGTGCTAGTGTCTTCTTCTTGGGGAAGAAGTTGGTGTCTTGGTTAAGTAAAAAGAAAAATTCCATTTCCTTATCTACATTTGAGGCATAATATATTGATGCTACAAACAATTGTACTCAAGTAATATGGATGAAGCAAGTGCTAAGAGATATTAGAATTGAGTATGATGAGCCCATTGCTATATTTTGTGATAATTCAAGTGCCATAAATATTTCTAAGAATCTAGTGTTGCATTCAAAGACAAAAGATATATCTATCAAATATCACTTTTTTGAGAGACAAAGTGAGTGATAAAATAATTCAAACTAGAGTATGTGCCTACTAAGGGACAAATTGTAGACATCTTTACTAAGTCATTGCCTAAGAATACTTTTGAGTATCTCAAAGGAAAGTTAGGGGTGATTTCCCCTCCTAATCTAAACTAAGATGCAATTCTTTGCATTAGTCTGTGCATTTATAGTCATATCTTGTTTCAGATTGATGTTATGGTGGCTTCTACTTAGGGGGAGTAGTCAGATGATTTAGATATGTGGTTTAGAGCTTGTGTACCTTTGCCATTGGTGTTAAAGGGGGAGAAGAGTCATGTGAAGAAAAGGAGAGTAGAGTGCAATATCCAAGGAGGAGATTGTTGGAGAAGAGCTAGTTGTGTTGATGGTATTTTTCACATCATGTGTTGCCATCAATGCTAAAGGGGGGGATTGTTAGATGTTGTGGTTGTGTTGTTGATATGTGGTTGTCATTGATGTCAACACTATTAACATTAATGTCTTGAAGGTTGTATATGTTGAGGATATTGAGAAAATTATAATAAATATGTATAAGGCAGTATGTGAATCTGTGTACTAGGGTTCAAATGAACCTTGGGGGTTCGCTCGAACCCCCCATTTCCCTCTTTCTCCCCCTTAGGTGGTAAATTTTTTTAGAATTTTGCACTTCGAAGCTTAGGTTGGATGAAAATGGAGGAGACTTCACAAACACAACTAGATGATGGTAGTCCTCAAAATGAGCTATCCAACAAATATAATTTTAATATGTTTTGGTTTTATTATGTATTTGCTTTTTTAGTTTTATTAAACATAGGGTTTTCACTAAAAAATCAAGCTCTCTGTTCTGCACATGTGGAAAAATAGTAGATTATGAAATTAAAATTTTGAAAAATATGTTCAGGTTGTGTATTGATGTCCTTGATCCATTTAAAAAAAAATTGAATTTCGATACATACAAAAAAAGTTATGTTGTATACAATCCGCCTATGTTTGAATTGTAATTGGTTTGACTTCAAAACTTGATTAAGGAAAAAATGTGTAATAAAACACTATGAAACCAAATGAAAGTGCTAGATATCGTAGTTACAAATCTAAATTCAAAAAAATTAGAATTTTATCTTTCATACAAAAAAAGTTATGTTGTATATGGTGAGTGTCACTCCTTGAAAATGTTGTTTTTTAAGAAAGCTAGTTTTTGAAGGAGATGGAAAAAGAAGTGCAATCTGATTCCAAAATTTTTGAAAAAAATATATTTAGAATCTATAGACAAAACATCACAAATCACTAGTTTACATCATCTTCAAATTCCTCACGATTTAGTTGCTATAGGAGCTCGAAAGTGAAGATTTAGTTAAAAAAAATCAATTTAGTGTCCAGTTTGCCCAAAAATTGTAAACCAATATTGTGGGATCACCCTATGTTTGTGATGTGTTATTGGTTCATGCTTTCACTGTTATTTATGAGATCTGAGATTAAAGGGTAATAAGGTTAAATAAGTTTTAAATTTAGTGACAACTGATTCACCCCCCCTCTCAGTTGTCTATCCTTGTTTTGCCAACAGGGATGGAGTGGCTTAGAAGGGATTAGTGGATGAAGGACTAGGATAGGATGTGGAGACTTGGAATGGGTTGAGGGAGGATGGACTAGGATAGGATGTAGAGGCTTGGAGGCTTCAATTTAGTTTGTTAAAGGACCTTTTGTAAGAGACAAAGTGAGTTCCCAAATTGGATTGAAAAACTAGAAAAGACTCACCAAAATGACAAAAGATAATTGATGTGACAAATGACTTAGTTCTATAATTTTCATTGAAGGAAAGGAAGGAAAGGTTTATCCAAAGCATGGAAAGTTGGCCTATTTTAAAATCTACAAAAGTGACTATCCTAAAAGTATTATTGATCTAAAGATAATGAAGACTCCTAAAATGTAACTAGAGTATGCACTTAATATGTCTATTGCTATGGCTAAATGATACTAAAAGATGCAATGATAAAAAGTGTGAGAAAATCTTTCTGGTTTTTGTTTAGAGATCACTGTGAAAGGATAATCAGAGATCGGTTTTGACTATTTGACCTTAGGTTGTGATAGTGAAATTGGTTTTTTCTGATTGTCAGGAAATTGCGGTTCAGATTTATCAGATGTGTCGTTTGACAGTCAGTTGCATTTTTCTGTAGCAGATGCGTCATTTGACAGATGGTTGTAGTTTTTCAATGGTAGATGTGGTTTAGGAATAACAATTGCAGTTTTCTATAAATAGGATCTTATTTTCGCATAAATTTTGGGAAAGTTTGTAGGTTTGTTTCAATCTAATTCTGATCAAATTTTGGAAAAACATAAGATGGTAAGAAAACACTTTATTTTTTGTTTGGTTTGAATGTGAAAACATTTAAATTTATATAGACAAGTACGATCCTATGCTTGGCCAAGACAATATTTGCTGAATTCCCACTTGGATTTCTCTAGTTGCGCTTATTCAGAGTGGATGATTAGAAGCTTGACCATAGTGACTCCCCCTTACATGACACTCACTTCTCGAGTCATCCAAGCTTCGAGTTCTCATGAATCTCCCATGAAAAACTCTTCATCTCTACTAAGAACCGCATGTATGTGGGATGACATCAGAGGTCCGACCTCCTGCACTAGCAAATGGAGGATTTTTTGGCAATCTAAAAACAAATGGATTTTTAGTAAGGACACCTGTTTAGGAGGCCATGCAAGAGGCAAGATTAGCTCTGATAAGGAGGTTTCCCAGCCTTTAGAGGTTACACTCTACAATTTTTGACACACCACAAGGGTATTGAGGGAATCACTAGCACTTGCTTGTCTGCAGGAAGTCTTATAATGCTAAGTTTTCCTCAAAATTAAAATTTGTATACCAGTTGGGAGTAGCTTGGCTTTAGCTCATCACCAGTTTTGAGTCACTTTGGGGTGAGTAATTTTTCCCACCAAAGCAGGCCCAGATCTAGAGTTAATAACAATTTCTCTTACACCCAGGATGACACAAGTGCGCAAGGGGAGAGGATAATTTTGTTATCAAATCAGGTTCTAAGCTAACCAAAATGTGTGAATGCATCAAACACAACTCAAACAATGATTTGATTTAATCAGACAATCAATTTTAAAATTTAATCTTCGACAAACATCCTGCATAAGATTTCATCAGTAATTTTGATTTCAGCCTTCAACAAACAAGATTTTTATCTTCTAGGTCTTGGTCAAACGAAGCTGCAAAACAAAATATCAAGTTCCTCTTGCCACACATTGTCAACAGATTGTTAGTGACCATAAAATTCTAAGCTGCTGACCGAAAATGTAAACAAAACTAAAAAATAAAAATGAACCCAAAATCAAATAATTGTGTCACAAAATGACAAATGTGGTGCACGATGATGATCAGTTATGGTTTAGAATAGGCAATTACGGCGTATGGGTTGATCATTATGGTGCAAAATAGTGGATGCAGCTTGGGTTATTGGCAATTGCATCATTCTGTCTTGGTGATTATAGTGAAAATGTACAGAAAAATTGTAAACCACAAAAATTCATACAAAATTTGCAGCAAACTTTGTTGTTCACATTGGGTTCACAAGACGTAACACAAGGAAAAATCATGGGGTTATCAATTCAAGTGTAAAATTAATCTAATCCTAAGCTAACAAAAAACAACAATGGAATTAAAGCATAAAAAAAAGAAAGATCTCACCAAACTCTCATCCATTCCATGAATCAACTTCATTGCACTTCTTCATTTTGTTGTAGTATAGATTCCCTCATATTTCTCTTAAGTATGCAAATATGGCCTATTGATAATGATTAGAAAAACGTTGAAGATTCTTAAAGTTGTTTCCAAAAAGTATAAAGATTTCAGGAGAGAGTAATAATGATGAAGGTAAAGCCAATTTATAGAAAATATGATTTTTGAATGGCAGGCTTAGATTAAAAGATAAATCAATGACTGAGATTAAAAGAGGCGACATGTGATAGAGTTAAGTTTAGATTAGTGTGAATGAAAAAGCATAAATGATGGGGATTAAAATAAAATAATAATTTAATCACTAGTGGAAACTAGTTGAGACAAGAAGAATACATATTGCATGTAAAGATCAAGATTGAAATAGATAGAATAAGAGAATAAATTAATTAAATAATTAAAGTTTATTTAATTAATAAAAGTTTTCACATAGAAGATAAGAATAAATCTAGATAATAGGTTGATCAACACATAAAGTTTGTTCAAACGTTAGAGACAATTAGATATTAAATCACCAGATAACTGAATAATCAAATTAGATCTAGACTTAAGTGATAAATGACTAATTAGATAACAATTAGATTATCTAATTATAGAAGAATGTGATATGGATAAATCTTTTATGAATTAAATAATAATTTAATTCAACATTCAAGATTTTGGGATTAAATTAAATAAATAAAGATTTATTTAATTTAAAGGAGAAAAGGCTAAAGATTAATTAAATAATTTAAAGTATTTATCTAATTATAGTTGAAAGTGTGATGGGAATTAATTAAATAATTTAAAATAATTATTTAATAGAAGATAGATTTAATTAGCGATGTAATTAAATAAATAATATTTAATTAATTAATCAAGAAAGAATAAAGGTAAAAATATAAATATAAAATAATTAAAGTTATTTAATTAATAGAGGATTGCATGTAGAAGATAAGATTGACATAGATAAAACTGTCTGTTAGAGAAAGTCAAATCATATCTAGACTTATGTTAGAGAAAATAAAATATTATCTAGACTTAAGTGATTAATGACTAATTAAATAGTAAAGATATTATTTAATTATAGAAGATTATGATAAGGAGGAATCATCATTTTGAATTAAATAATGATTTTAATTCAAAATTCAAGGATATTGGATTAAATTGAATAAATAAAGATTTATTTAATTAAAGAGAGAAAAGACAAATGAAAAATTTAATAATTAAAATAATTATTTAATTATAGTGGAAAGTGACATAGAAAATTAAATAAATAAACATTTATTTAATTTTAGAAAGAAAATAGGTTTAATTAGCGACATAATTCAATAAATAATATTAATTTAATTAATCAAAGAGAAATAAAGATGGAAATAAATAAATTAAATTATTGAAATTATTTAATTAATAGAGGATATATGGTCATAGGAAATAATTAAATAATTAACATTATTTAATTATGAGAAATGAAGATGAAAGAATTATGAAGAAGTTAAGGGTCGCAGGCCTAGGACAATTTTTAGTGTTTACAACTCATGCTTATAAAGAAGCCATTTGGCTTAAGAGGTTGCGATTAGATATTGGAATAAAACAAGGTGCAGTGATAATTTATTGCGACAGTTAGAGTGTGATATGTCTAGCCATGAACCCGACATTTCATGCCAGGACCAAGCACATTGATGTACAATATCATTTTGTTAGAGATATGATCAAAGATGGTAGGGTGAAGCTGGTTAAGGTAGATACTTTTATGAATGTTTCTAATTATTTAACTAAGCATATGAGCACAAATAAGTTTAAATGGTGTTCAGAGATTATGGGCCTTTTGGCCCCTAACAATTAAGAGATGATGATGACTCCCTTCCATTGTCCTGACAAGATGTTTAAAAAGTGGGAGATTTATTGAGAAAATTAGTCTCAACCTTACAATTACATAAGGTACTATTGATATATAAGGTATTGTTCAGTTGACAACGATGGGGGGTCCAGGGACAGCACGCCCTGGTGGGGGCTCGGGGGCAACGCTCTTGAATTATTTTTTTATTTATATTTTTTTATTGTAAATTTAGACTGTTCATCGTTATGTCTGATATTTGATGACTAATATTCAATTAGATTGACTTGCCCTAGTAGAATTCAACCCTATTTTATGAGGGCATTGTATTATGGTTGTGTATTGTGATGTATTCTAAGATTCTGATAGTGACCGTGTTGCCTCAAGGTCTCTAAGTGGTGATACTCCTATGAGAAGCTTGCTCTACAAGTATATTATAATATTTGTGATTTCATAATAATATAATGGGCGAATGTTGGAGTGTGGGGTTTTTCTCCTGAAAGGGTTTTCCCCATGTAAATCATTGTGTTGTGGAATGCATGATATTTTTGTTTATTTCTATTTAATTTTCTATAATTGTTAAAGATCTCTAAAAAAATTTCATTATTCTCCTCTCAAGATTAGTGTAGGAAGTTGTTCCACTACCTTAGCTTCCTTACATTCTTCATTACTCAAACCTTGTTGTGGCATCCAATGTTTATTTGATCAAAAATAGGGGTAGACATTTGAACAAGAACTTGTGGAAGGTGTGTGAGTCTGACCATGAGGCAATAATTGACATAATAAAGATTAGAACAAACCTAGATGGTTGCTTGGATTAATTTGTAAATATACACATTGAATTTGTAAAGTCATGTTATTGATATTAATGTATTGTAGTTGATAGTTAGACCTTTCGCTGTCACATTTCAACTTTACTTATGTTTTGGTTCCAAATTTCATATGGCATAGGAAGGACTTACTGCCCCTCTTTAACTTAAATTTTCTCATTTTCTTATTGTTGTATTTTTACACATATACAATGAATATTGGGCAAATTATATGCATATTTATGGTAGGTCTATTTAAAATGGTACATAGTGGACTTTGCTATGATAAAAATTACAATCGCCATCTTTTGTTGTTTTTCACTATCAAGTCAAAATGACATGATGTGTTTCCCTTAGTGGTGGTAAATGGACCATCTTATTAGGTGTAACAATTTGACATGACATATTTAATATGAACATATAATTGTGTTCAACTCTATGTGGTAAGTATGATCTACACTTTGATACTAATGCAATAGCTTTATGCTCACTTGTGGGTGTGTAAGTGTTGTCAAGATCCATTTAGGTATAGTGATGAGTCTCTATATGAGTGTAGGTGGGTTTTTGTAATTTCAATATAAGAGTGTTAGTGATAATACTTTCCCCCTTCAATTGGTTGTATACAAAGTGTAAAAAAATTAGAGATGAAAAATAGTTTATGAAAACTACATGAAATCTAAAATTGAAATCATGCAAGAACATAGATCATGAAAAGTAATGTAAAAATCATTAGTGATAGCATCATGTAACAACGAATATATATTGAATGATAACTACCAAAATCATATAAACAATAGATAATCATCAAGACATAAAAGATTGCTCCCAATAAGGGTAAATGTAGTATGATATAATGTGTTACATAAGAGATTAGCATCAAGGTACATTCACATTTTTTGAAAAAGATGAATCATTTGCAATTACTATATTATTTTTTGTCTTCATTTTATTCTTGATATTTTTAAGATTCTACTCTAAGATAGGGCAATCATGTGCTTCTATTTATTTGGTGTCAGTTGTAAAGTTCATATTTAGGTTTTGGCCAAGTTGATCAATAATAGTTGCACCTAGTGCTTAGGAATGACCAATTGATAGTTAGACCTTTCACAACTATCACATTTCAACTTTACTTAGGTAGAAAATCAAATCATATTTATAAAATTTTATTTATGACATCATGCTCTAAAATTTCCATTCTATTAGTGCCCTTAAAACCTACTATATAACATTCAAAAAACTATAAGTTTAAATGGTATCCTATCTGAAATCTACAAAAACTAGTTAGAATTCATAAGCCCTAGATTTGAATGTCATATTAGCATTCATAGAATAAATTTCATTAACTTCTCATTCTACCAAAGCCTTCACCACTCTCCATACTCTATGATTGGCTCAAAGATTCTGTTTTGCACCGCTATATGCCAAAACGTTCTGGGATACATTACACCAATGATTTCTCTTAGGAGACCAAAGTACGAAAGGGAAGAAGACTTTGATGAGTTGTTACTCAGAAACCATGGCACCTAGAAATAATTTTTCCAAAGGTACACGGTCATGTAGGGTCCTCTACAATTACCTCTCTCAATTTTTTATACCACCAATCCATTTTCTCTTGGTGACAAGTTTTCAGTCGATGGAAAAAGTGTCAGATGCATGCAGTGTAAAGTTGCAAAGTGGTGTAATTTTTGTTCTATTTTTTGTGCAATAAAACTGATAGTTCCAACATGTCTAAATGGGTGGGTTTATAATAGGAAAGGTCGTGTTTCACACTTCTGCATGTCATAACCTTCTGGGCTACATTACACCAATGATTTCTCTTAGGAGAACAAAGTGCAAAAGGGCAACAAACTTTGATGAGATGTTACTCAGAAACCACGACACTTAGAAACATTCTATCTAAAGGTACATGATAAGGTAGGTCCCCTTTGTAATAACCTCTCTCTCTTTTTCATATCTTTGATCCATTTGCCCATGGTAACAAGTTTCAGTTGATGGAAAAAGCATCAAATGTATGTAACTTTTAAAGTTGCAAGGTGATGAAACTTTTGTTCTATTCATTGTGTGACCAAACCAATAGTTCCAACACAATATATGGGTAGGCTTACACTAGGCAAGGTATTTTTTTTCACCCTATCATTTTGAAATATTTTGAGCTACATTGCACCGACGATATCTCTTAAGAGACCAAAGTGTAAAAGGGCAGAAAACTTTGACAAGTTGTTACTCAGAAACCATAACAATTATAAATGTTTTATTTGAAGGTACAGGATCATGTAGGGCCCCTCTACAATAACCTCACTCAATTTTTCATGTCTTCGATCCATTTTCTCGTTGTGACAAGTTTTTAGCCAATGGAAAAAGAATAAGATGCATGCAATGTAAAGTTGCAAGGTCATATAATTTTTGTTTTGTTCATTGTGGGACCAAACCAATAGTTCCAACACATCCAAATGGGTAGGTTTACACTAGGAAAGGTCCTATTTTGCACCCCAACATGCTTTTTAAATAAATAATAATTTACACCAAAGGTGTATCCAATGTGAAATGATCATGCTAAAATATTTAATCAATGGCTTGGAGTTCTCATTAGACCTTGCAAGACAATAAAACTAATTGTGTCCATTAATTTTTCCTGCAACCTTTTATACTATTTTTAATATTTAATATGACAATATGTGGTTGTATTATGTTCTCATCACATCAAAATGCAACTTTCATCTTATGATGGTATGCCAAAAACTTCATCTTTATTACAAAAGGGTACATGCTTAAAATTGGTGTGATTTTAACTAACACATCTTTAATTATTCTGCAAGTGGGTGTGCAATCATTCTACAAGTTCTTCACCATATTTATTATTGAGTCCAATAAAATTTACACTAAATGTGTGAGAATGAATTTACAACCATGAATATGATCACCTATCGTAGATATATTTAAGTAACAATTATAAGGAGATTTCTTTTGGTTAGTCTCATTTAAAAAATAAAAATGTTGTATAATGGTTTCGTAAGGCTTTTTTACAAACCATTCCAATTATTTTCATCAGCATGGTTGAAAAGAAACAAAATATATGTAGAATCTTGAGGTTAGTCACTTGCCATGGTTTCAATGAGTTTTATTTTTTTGAAATTTGAAGGTGGTCAAATTATTTTTTTGTTGTTTTTTATTTAAATTTTTTCACATTATTGCTTATTTTAGATCTTGTTGACTATGAATAGATTGAAGCAATAGTTGTAGAAAGACTTGTTTTGGTTTGCATCATTTAAAAAATTATGGTATGGTAGGGTTTTGTAAATTTTTCTTGCAAAATCTGCCCATTTTTCTCATTTGCACTATCAACAACACAACACAATTTGTGCAAAGTCTTGACTAAAGTTTATTTCCATGGTTTCTATGTGTAGTGAAATTTTCTTAACCTAAAGTGAAAAATGCAATGCAAGGAAAGAAAAATCACAACAACACCTCAGATGAGCCCTGAGTTAAACTTGAAAAATGCAAGAATGGAAAGATATTACCTTGCCCAAGTTGATCTTTTGGTTGGCCCTGTTGATTGTTCGGTTGTGTGTGCTCCTTCAATGGCAATGGCATAAAAGTGGATGCAAAAGGATGAGGATGAGATGGTGGATGCAATGGTGAATTTGGGTGTTTGGATTGATGCACAATGTGGATACAAATGAGCTCAAAAGTTGCAGCAATGGTGGATGCTTGAGAGTGCAAGTGTGATTGCTTGAATGCTTGAGTGTTCAAAGTGCATGTGTTGAATGTTGCAAAATGGGGTAAAACCCTCTAATTTTAGGGGAAATGCCTCTAAGTAATGAAGGATCAAGATGCAACCACCTTGGACAAGATCAAGGGCTTGGATGAGTTGAGAACTCACAAGCCCTCCTCTCCTGACATGTGGCGAATGATGTGGCCAAAAGGACATGAGGTGGAGGTACTTTCCTAGTACCTTGGGATTGGATAAGATCTCCTCATAAAGGAGGTCCTTGTCCCCATGTGGGTGATGTGACCTTTGAGGAATTTAAAATTCCTTAAAGTCCTTGGAAGAATTAAAAATGAATTTAAAATTCACCTTGGGAAGGGGGTGCCCTCTCCAAAAAGGGAAGCATTTAATGAAAGGGTTGACTTTTGAAATTCTATAAGTGGCATAGGGATTAGGTTGACTTAATCAAGTGATTAAGTTGTGCAAAGAAGGGATTAGGTGGTAAAAGAACAATTAAGGCAAGTGGGGTATGATGGGGGATGCGACATTAATCCCAATTAATGGTGTGCACATCCATAATCAAAGATTAATTAGATTAATCTGGATTAAGGATGGGACAAGGAGAGAGAAAATAAATGAGTTTAAAATTGATTTAAATTCATAAAGGTTGAATGACTAAATTAAAAAATGAAAGTATTTATTTAATTTAGAGAGGAAAGGGGGCTAATGATAAAGTATTTAATTAATTGAATTAAATACCTTAGGAACGTTAGGGAAAAGGAGAACATTAATTAAATAAGTGATTTAATTAATGTTGATGAAGAAGATGAACTGAATGGATGGAAGGGATAAATTTGACCTTATGCAAGGGGTCAAATTTGGATGTCTACATTTTGCCCCTCTTCAAAATATTGTTAGAATAATAGTGTTTCAAAGAAAAATAAAATATAGTTGACTCGATAGAGGAATAGACTAGAAAGGTAATGCCCTAGTGTCGAAAGGATGGTAGGAAGTGCAAAGTGAAAGAGAATGCAAGAACATGCCCCGGTGTTGTCGAGAAATGGATAGGACAGAAGAATGGATGAAAATGGTAGAGTAGGAAGGGTATTACCCCTCAATGGGGTGCAAATGGTGGCCCACAGAAGATAGAGGATTAATTAGAGGGAAAAAAAATTAAATAAAGGGTAAAAATACCCAAAATTTAAAAAGGGGAAAAGTGAATATATAGTAATTTTTACAACTTACTATTCACCATTTTCATGTTGGAGATTGAGAGAGTGAGAAAAAGAGAGGGGAGGAGGGATGGCAAGGAGGGTCCATGAGCATGACAGCAGGAGGGACAACAGGGATGAGCACGAGGGAGTAATCATTCATCAAGGTGAGCAGATACGACGGTTCTACTATGAGTGCGTAGTACCCTGCCAGGTTAGAGAAAAACCCCACCTTTGTAATTTTTGAGTTGGATTTTAAAATATATAAAAAATGTTCATTCCAGGTAGTTAGAATAAGATAGGATGAGAAATGGGTAGTCAATGGGTGGGCATTTTACCCATCCAAAGATCCAAGATTGCCCCATAAGGATTTTGGCGTGAAGAAGTGAATTTGTTCACTACACAGACAAATTCGCCCAAAGAAAGAAGAATGGTGAATCTGCTTGTTGGATAAGAAGGTTCACCTGAGGGAACAGAGGACTAGGTAGAAGTTGGAGAGGCGATTCCATCCCAAAGGGGTGAATTCGCTCTACCACAGGGGCAAATTCGCTCCGCCATAGGGGTGGTTCTACCTCCATGGGCGGTAGTGCCCCCCAAGAAGGGGTGAATCCACCACCGCAGGTGGCGATGCCCCGTACACAAGGGTGGGTCCACCCCACGAGGTAACAACACCACCCACGCACAGGTGGGTGTGCCACGCAAGGCAGGAGTGCCCCCTGCATAGAGGTGAATACGCATCTGCGAGCGGGGGCACCGCCCAACACTCCCGCCATGGGCGAGGGCGCGCCTTCCACTCTCGCTCGAGGCGGGGGTGCCACCGGCACACCCGCCCAAGGTGGGGGAGCCACCAGAAAACTCACCCAAGGTGGGGGCACCATAAGGAGCCCACCCCAAGTGGGGGAGATCCCACCCCAAAAGGTGAGATCGCCCCAACCGAGGGGCGGAACCGACCACTGAGGCAGGAAAAAAGAGGAAAAAGGGGAAGGAAAAAGAAACGGGAGGGAAAAGATGAGGAAAAGGAAAAAATATCATGGGAACCATCCTGAGGGAGGGGAAATAGGAAGGCAAAGAAAAGATGGAATTAGCAAGGCTAATATGTGATTTTCATGGATGCATGATTTGACGTGTTACGCATGAGGGAGAGACACTCGATCATGCTAGCAATGACTACTCACACTATGAATGGCGCGGATCACAAGGCATTTGCTCAGGTGGGCTTACTACATATGTTGAATTATCCCAACATCTAGGCACATAGAGCATTGTTGATGATTTTGATGGAGCGGTGGAGTTTGGAGACTTCCACGTTTCATCTCCCGACAGGGGAGATGACCGTGACCCTAGAAGATGTTTGAAGGATTTTGTGGCTTCCTATTACAGGTCATATGGTCAGCTGAACATGGTGCGAGGTGGGAGATTTGCAGAGGTGTCTATGGATCCTATTTGGATGGAGGAGGTTTCCTATTCAGGGATGGACTTAGATGTATATAGATTTCTAGGATTGGGAGTGACTGCCTTACTGCTATACCTGTGTGGGTTGATTAGCGATATTTTGCTATCAGACTAGAGTGGGAGGTTTTGCAGTCTCAAGATTATTGAGATTGTGCAACACATTGTTGAGAGGCATGAGGGAGATTTTGCATGGGGGACCTACATGTTAGCACCGTTGTACAGGGATATGCACGTAGTATGCTACCAAAGGGAAAAGAGTATCACACATGTGACACTCTTACAGATATGGGCATGAGATCATATCAGCATGACCAAGCTAGATATTGTGGTACACGGGACAACATATGAGACATTACTAGTAGCCTACTGGTATGGGGAAGAGGATGGTTGGCGCTTGCGCTATACAGATGTTGGTGACCTAGAGGGGTGGAGGAGGAGATTAGATAATATCTGGGAGGAGCATATCACTTGGAGGCCATACATGACATGGTGGTTCACAGGGTAGAGAGATGATGAGCAGAGGCATACGGGTCATTTCTAATTTATATGCTACATAGTCAGGAGGGAGTCGTACATCATTGAGCTTCATAGGGCAGACAGGGTGCTGAGGTAGTACGAGAGAGAGAAGGATATTCTAGTGGCACCGCAGATGTTCAGGCGGATTTCACGGGAGATGCTATGGGGAGACGCACTCACTAAAATTTTTTGGAGGCAGATGTGGGAGGAGTAGCAGGTGATAAGTTTTCCCAGGAGGATAAAGGGGCTAGCAAATGCAGGGATGATTGCATGGTTTGTAGCATGGTAGGCTCGACATTGGCCGAGATGGATGACAACTGAGCACCCGATAGTAGGGTCTCAGGGATTTGGTGTAGAGGATGAGGTGAGGCCAGTCGCACTGAGGAGGGGTAGGAGGAGGGATGTAGCCAGGGAGGTGGAGGCTGAGGTGAAGAGGGAGGATCAGATGGGAGAGCAAGGAGATGCTGAGGAGGAGAGGGAGGATTAGATGGGAGAGCAGGTAGATGCAGAGGAGGAGGGGGAGGATCAGATGGAAGAGTAGGTAGATGCGATGGAGGTGAAATTTCTAGAGGTCCATCCTTTAGTTGTGATGCCTTATGTACCACTGCCACCAGAGGATATGACCGTATTGATGGTAGGAGCTCTAGCTAGGATACAGATTGTAGAGCAAAGACTGAGGGGATCAGAGACAGAGAGGGAGAGACTACAGGTCAAGGTAGCTAGGATGCATATTACAAAGTAGAGAGTCACAGAGTTGGAGGTTGATAGGGATAGGTTACAAACATAGGTTGAGAGGCTGTGGACCACAGAGGATATGGCCTTCAGGACCCTAGCATATGAGGTGGGATATGAGGTCATGATATATGAGACAATGACACATGAGTTGGAGGGGATGCTAGCAGATGTCTAGAGGGAGTTAGATTATGGGGGGAGGTTGATAGAGGAGCAAACTAGAGAGTGGGATCCGCTAAGGAGGGAGTGGGATGAGCTCCAGCAGAGAACGGGGAGTGCAGAGGTAGTTGTGGGATATTTAGGGGCGATCCTGGAGAGAGTCGAGGCAGCAAAGAGGAAGATTCAAACACTTTAGAGTGAGAGAGATACAACCAAAGGGAGAGTAGAAAAGCTGCAGGAGCGGTTAGATTAGCTACAGCGAGAGAGGGACATAGCAGTGGGGGGGATGACATTGATGCAAGGTCAGATAGGTCAGTCATAGGGTGGGAGAGACATGGCAAGGGAGGAGATGAGGCAGATGCAGGAGGATATGGAGCTGCTGTGGGGTGAGAGAGATAGGGAAGCAGAGGAGAGGTCATGGATGCAGGGACAGGTAGATCAGTTGTGGATGGTGCAAGATATATGGGAGCATGAGAGGAGATTCTTGTCAGGGTTACAAGACAGGTATAGATCAAAGTGGGATATCGTGAGGATGCAGGTGGCAGAGAGGGAGGAGCTCATGAGGGAGTCTAGTTACTACATGGTGGCATATCACATAGTGGTTCTAGATCCAATACATCATGTACCCCCATTTGTCTGAGCAGCACCACAGATGCCAACACCATCCCAGATAGTGGGGACACACACATGAGGCTATAGCAGCTATAGAAAGACTCCCCCACATAGAGGGTTAGTGCCATACTCCCCTCAGAGATCTAATGGAGCTAGCACAGGTTTCAGGGGATAGGATGGACAAGATCCCGATGTTTGACAGGTGCAGGATGATTATGTAGGGGATAGGGACAGAGGCCACGAGTTCCACAGTGCAACACAAACAAAGAGCAATTTATTCATTGATGTGGTTCCATTTTTGAGGGGCACTTTGTACTTGTATTTTATTTGATGCCATATGATGGAAACTATGATGAATATTATTATCCAGACTTGGATACTATATATGATGTGATGCCCTTATTTATGTGATGTCTTTGCAATGTTATGGATGTTTTATCTGTGGATGTCTTTATTATGAAAGGTGTTCTATGCCTAGATGTTATGATTAGTCATGATATATGTATACATTTATGATTACTTAGGGGATATATGTGATGCCTAACATGTGATGATGTAGGATGTGATGTGTATTATGATGATGGACTAATGGTTTGTGATGCAGACGACGATGCATGATATGTATGCTTTTGATTTATGATCTATACTATGGACTATATTATTGTGATGTGAAAATGTAATGTAATGACATGTAATGGATGCACCAAGTGTAATGTATGTATATGATGTAATGAAGATAATGAAATGGACTAATATGTGGTGAAATTCTAATGAAATGAATGTAATGTAGGATGCTTAGAATAACAAATCTATACCAATCTAAAATAACTTAAAACGAGTATAATAATGGTAATGAAATGAAGTTAAAATGCTTAGAATAGAAAATCTATGTCATTCTAAACAACCTAAAATGAGGGTGAAAATGACAATGCTATGCAAGTTGGAATGCACATAAATGCCTTACAAATATCAATTTTTGAATTAAATTAACATAAATATGGATGTAAATAAGGGCATGTATAGGAATGGGACTGGGTTATTTGGGCTCAATGGCAAGTACGTTCCCTGGAATGGGGGAAGAGGTGTGAAACTACACCTATTAAAACCGTTCAGGTCTTGGAATAAAAAGAGACAGGAAGTGAATGTTTGCACAACCAAACCACTAGTCATAGGTTAGAGAAACGTAGTGGGATAAATGCAATGCAATGGAATGATGTATGAAAATGCAATCATAATACCATTTTCCAATTTAGGAGCACTAATTTTTGCTATAGAAAAAGACACAAGATGCCAAAGTATGAGGAACTAAGGTGAGCATATGTCTAATGCATAGAAAAAACACAACAGACAAGGAGGCTATACCAACACCCCAAAGTTGAGATGACTACAATCAGGCTAGGTATTGGGATAACCACAAGCACAAGAGGATGCCCCGACATAACGCAAGACCTCAGGGGTCTTGGTGGGTACTATGTGGGACAACCAAGAAAACAACAAGCAGAGAAAATAGATCAAGATACACGCCTATATTTACTAGTCAAAGCACACCATGATATGATAGATCATGGAGATCCTAAGAAGGCACAATAAGAAGCTCAAATGATAAAAAAAAATGTCAAAAGCATCCAAAGATCACAATCAAATTCAAACATCCTTTTCCATAGGATTAAGAGGATGGATGAGGTTGACATAGTTTGTTAGGAAGGATGCATCTTGTTGAGACCAAAGGTGGGAACTAAACTAAAGGAGTAACATGACGTAGGATATTTGAAGATAACTGAACCTGATGATAGTAATGACCTTTGTTGTAATACCAGCTAAGATAGGGATGTACTTGATGACACAAAAAGATGACAAGACATGAGACAAACACACCCTAAAGACCTAGGGGATCAAGGGTTGATCAATGATCAGCCTTGCCTACATGAAAGTGTAGAACCCTCGTAGTTCGACAAAAGACCATGGATAAAAGATGAAAGAGGACAATGGAGACCATGATGAAGAATGAAGACAAACAAACAAATGCCTTGGGGGTGGATCAAATGATCAACCTTTCCTATGTGAAAGTGTAGGTGCAACGTAGTTCGAAAAAGACCACAAATGAGACAATGACAAGATGAGAGCTAATGATGACCGACAAGATGGATGAGCCAAGATGATGATGAAAGACCGACGATGGGACATGATGTACAAGTGATGAAAAGACTAGATTAAGGATGAAAAGCTCAGGAATGTGGATAGTCGATATAGATTGTCCAATGCTCAATCACAAGATACCATGCGAGGGATGAAGGGATGTTGACGGAAGGATAGGATAGGATAGGGCAGGAGGCCAAGATAAGCGATGATGATAAGATGAGTGTAAGGATGGGGTAGCTAGGATGCAAGGTAGATAATAATTAAGCCCTCTATGAATGGCACCTATTCCCAGGTTTTCACCAACGTACTTATCCAAGGCAGTACAAAAATGTGGTTTTCACTATAGGACGAATTATTTCTCTTTACTATTTTTGGATTTTTTTGACTTTTTCTGATTTTTTTGCATTTTTGTTCATTTTTTACATTTTTTTTGGATTATTTGCAGGATAGGACAACCCAAATGACTTAGGTATAGAAAATTTTTAGGTGCATAATATTGATGGGATCTTTTAAGGGTTATCCTTCGGGAGTGGCAAGCCTGCATGCGCCAAAACCATACTTAGCTGTAATGACATAAGGACCTAGCCAATTTGCCTCAAACTTTCCTTTTTTATCTTGCTCTTGCTGATTACATTGATTCTCTTTGAGGACTAGGTCACCCAAATTGAATTGGTGAGGGCGAACCTTCTTATTGTAGCTTCTCTTTAGATGATGTTGATAGGCTTGTAAATGGTTGTAAGCTTTGATCCATTTTTCATCTAGGAGTTCCAACTGAGCAAGTCGTGCAACCCGAGTGTCTTCATCACTTATGGGATTCTTCAGAGATATGCAAAGTGATGGGATTTTGACTTCAATCAGCAAGATAGCTTTGGCAACACAAACTAGTGAATATGGAGTGGCCCTGGTAGGGGTGCAGATGGAAGTGTGGTAGGCCCAAAGGGAGGGATGGAGGTGGAGATGCCAATCTCGACCAGTGTTGTTAACCATCTTTTTAAGGATTTTGATTAATGTTTTGTTGGTTGCTTCTGCTTGACCATTACCCTGGGGGTAATATGGGGTAGAACAATGATGTTGGATGTGATATGTCTCACAGATGAATTTCATGCACTTGTTTTTGAATGGCTTGCCATTATCAGTAATAATGGTGGAGGGGATTCCATACCCATAGAGGATATGATATAGGATGAATTTCGATATCCGAACTTTAGTAATTTGGGTGAGTGGCATTGCTTCCACCCACTTAGTAAAGTGTTCAATGGCAGTGATGATGAAGGTATGACTATCGAAGGATGGAGGGTAAATCTTGTCGATTAAATCAAAACCCCATTATGAAAATGGCCATGGCATTGTGATGGGTTGTAGCTCTTGTGTAGGAGCATGAATCAGATCCACATGTTGTTGAGAAGGAAAGAACCTCTTTACAAACTCACAATAGTCATGTTCCATAGTAGGCCAGTAATATCTTGCTCTAAGAATCCTTTTGTCCAAGGCCATTCCATTAGAATTGGCCCCACAAATACCACTATGTACTTCTACTAACCTTGTACGAGATTCGGTCTTGTTCAGACACCTAAGAAGGGTTCCATCATACCCACGATGATAAAGAGTATCTCCCACTATGGTGTAATGGGAGGTACGTTGGATAAAGGATTTTTGTTGGTTACGTGTGAGATTGGGAGGTAGGATGTTGTCATGGAGATAAGTGTAGATGTCATGATACCAGGGTGATTCAGGACCTACAATGTCGCACACCATATCACTTTCAAGGATATCATATGCTGAGATTAAGATTTGTTCCACTAGGAACTGACAATCTGTGCGATCTTTTGGCATATCAATTAGGGACCCAATAGTAGCCATAGCGTTTGCTGCCTTATTCTAGAGTCTTGGAATTTGCTTGAATTGGATGAAGGTGAAATACTTCTTGAAATCATCCACCATGCATTTATAAGGTAACAAATTTTCATTTTTGGTTTGAAACTCGTCGTTGACTTGTCTAATGACCAATTGGGAATCGCCAAAAACTCGTAAATGAGTGATATTCCATTGGGCGATGACTCTAAAACCTGTGATGAGAGCTTCATACTCTGCTATGTTGTTCATGCATGGGAATGCCTTTACCTAAATGATTTTGGGATTTAGTCACCTTGTGGTGTGACAAAAAAAATACCTACCCTAGATCCATTGTGAGTGTATGAACCATCAAAGTAGAGTGTCTAGGTAGTGGTTTTTGTGACTGTAAATACTTCTTCAGTAGGAAACTCTATAATTAAGGGATAAGTGTCCTCCAAAGGAGCATTTTCCAAGCGATATGCTATCACTTTCCCTTTAATAGATTTTATGTCCATATATTCTATATCAAACTCACTCAGAAGCATGATCCACTTAGCCATGTGACCGATTAGAGTTGTTCTAGATAACAGATACTTGAGTGGATCAACCTTTGATATCAACTTTAATGGATGATTCGGCATATAATGACATAGCTTTTGTGAATAAAAGATAACAACTAAGCATGCTTTTTCCATCAGAGAATAGTTAAGCTTGTAACCCTTTAATGTTTGACTGATATAATAGATGACACGTTCTTTGGATGACGCATCATGTTGGGCTAACAATGCCCATAGTGCAACTGAAGTAATTGAAATATACAATAGGAGTGGTTTTCCTATGTTCGAGGGCACGAGGACGATCGGATGAGCCAAGTATTCTTTGATCTAGTCGAAACCTAGCTAACACTCTAAATTCCACTTGAAGGTGATATATTTTCATAGAAGGTGGGAGAATGACTGGCACTTATTAGCTAACTAGGCTATAAATCACCGGATGGGCTGCAACTTTCCTTTAAGACTTCTTAACTGCTTTAAAGTGCGTGGTGGGGGAATTTCCATTATCACTTTGACCTTGGTCAGATCCACTTCTATGCCCCTTCTGGAGACAATAAAACCTAATAACTTTCTTGATGTGACCCCAAAGATACACATTTTTGGATTCAGACAAAATTTGTAATGCCCCAGTCATTCAAAGATCCTTTTTCAGGATTGTAGGATGTTCTTCTCTTGTTTTTGACTTTCCTAATAGATGATCAACATAATCTTCCATTATGATGTGAATGAGGTCATGGAAGATGATTGTCATAGCACGTTGATATGTTTTCCTCGCATGCTTGAGGCCAAAAGGCATGACATTATAACAAAATGTACCCCAAGGTGTAGTGAAGGCAATCTTTTGTTGATCCTTAGGGGAAATCTTAATCTGATTATAATCGGAGAAGCCATCCATGAGGGATAGCATCTCATGTACTACGGTGAGATCGACCAACATATCAATGTTTGGCAAAGGGAAGTCATCCTTAGGACATGCCTTATTGAGATCTCAAAAATCCATACAAATCCTAATACTTCCATTCGGCTTGGCGATAGGTTCAATGTTGGATATCCAATCTGAATAGTAAATGGGTTTAATGAATCCCGCTTCTAGCAGTTTCTCCAATTCTTTCTTGACTAACAGGGCTACTTGAGGATGCATTTTTCGCAGCTTTTTCTTGACAGGTTTTGTATCTGGACGAACATCCAAATGATGTACAACTAGAGCAGGATCTAGGCTAGACATATTTGAATAAGCCCATGCAAAATATTAGACCAAATCAAATATTGAAGGATTTAATCTAAAATCTCATGAAATGCAACTAATACAATTAGTAATGCATCTAAAGATCTAAATGCTATGCTAAATGAAATCTAAAATATGCTATGATATGATGAGAGTGACAATGCAAGAGAAATGCTCAAAATGACAAGATAACTAAGATGCAATTTACAAAATAGCTGGGGGGGAACAATGAGACCAAAATTGCTCTTTTATAGAAAAGGGAAATTTTCTGTGAACGGTCCAGATTTGAGAGTTACAGAATCAACCGGTTGACTCTTCACATGGCCAACCTTTGGAATTCCAAAAGAGAGTGGGTCATGTGTTAGTAAATAATTTAAATTATTTACTAAAAGAGGGAATTAATTGTGACAGAAAGGGATCTTTTAAATTAAATATAAGAATTTAATTTAAAGATTGGGAGAGTGGACCAAATTAAATAAATAGAATTTATTTAATTTAGGAGAGAAAAGGCTAATGAATAATTAGATAATTAAATATAATTATTTAATTATAGTGGAAGGTGGATTAAATAAATAAGAATTTATTTAATTTTAGGAAGGAAAAGACTTAATTAGTGACGCATTAAATAAATAATCAAAATTTATTTATTTAATAATTATGAAGAATAAAAAGATATGAATTAATCAAATAATTATGAAGTATTTAATTAATAGTTGAAAGTGGGTTAGAAACATAATTAAAATGTCCCAACCAAGGTTAAAAAGAAGAGCTTGCGGGCGTAGGTCATTTTTACGTGTCTACATTTGCCCCTCTTTGTCATAATGCAACTTGTCGCATTGTGGCAAAGAAAGTAAGTCAAACGTATGCCCCGGTGCAAGATAGGATGAGGAAGAATGACAAGGAGGGTTTCGGTATGCCCCCTCGAGAGGAAAGATGGGTTCCAAGAACATGGGTGTGCTCTCGAAATGGATGAGAAGATTAGAATATGGAGAGACAAAGAAATGTTAGTGAGAAAAGATATGGATGATGGTATGGATGCAATGCCTATATGAGATGCATGTTAGTTCCTAGATCAAATCCTTCAACATAGAACCATAGGACTTAAATATTTATTGCTCTTTTAATCATCATTGAGCAGATTATTGTAATGGCCAACAAACACCATGATATGACATAAATCTAGGTGTGCAAGGTCATACCATCACGTAAGACAAGCAGTCACAGACAAGGATGATCATGACTCATACTAAGAGCACAATTGCCCTAGTCTTTTTGTCATAACCAACTGCAAGTAGAAAAAGACAAGAAGGACAAACCATGAAACGTCGTTGCTTCTCTAAATCCCGTTTCTAGGACATCCTCGAGAAACTAGCAACATGATTGCCAAAAGCATAAAATAAAGCCACCATCATGATACGTCGTTGTTTCTCTAAATCCTGTTTCCAGGACATCCTCGAGAAACTAGCAACATGATTTCCAAAAGCATAAAAAGATAAAACCACCATCATGGTATGTCGTTGTTTTTCTAAATCCCATAGTCAGGACATCACTGAGAAACTAGTAACATGAGTGTCAAAAGATGAGACAACCATCATGAGATGTCACTATTTCTCTAAATCCTGTTGTCGGGATCTCACTGAAAAACTAGTAACATGATGAAAAGGCCAAAGATAAATGCCAAGCATTTTAAAGACCAAGGTTGCCAATTGTCGGGCGATATCAAATTCAGGAAGGACACATCCTGAATGACGCTAATATCCAGGAGATCAATTCTCGGAGTTAGGAGAATCCATCAAAATGCCAGATGATGAGGACAATGCTTAGGAAGGACACATCCAAAAGCATAAAGAGATGACGAGAGCTGCTCTTCAAAAGGACACATCTGAAGAAGAACCCAAAATTTTGCCAGGTTAAAATGCCTTGATAGAATTTGATTACATGCCATTGCTGACATGCTGAAATTGACCGAGATTGCTGATGAAACGGACTGCTGATAGATTGCTTGCTTTGTAGATTGATGAAAGACTTGCTTGATTTGAAGATAACTTGACTTGTGTGAGAACAGTGTGCCATGAACCCTAATGGACTGACCTAATGCAGCCTCGGGGGCTCATCGATTGATTTGCCTTGCCTACGTTGTATACGCAGAGACCTCATAGTTCGACATGACCAAAAGACTGAAACATGATTTATTTCGACAAACCTAAAGACTAACCTAAATGTCTTGGGGAGTTAAAGATGAATCTTGCCTACGTAGCAAATGCGCAGAGACAACGTAGTTCAGACGAGGACAAAAGACTGATTGATATGATTGATTGAATTGATCAGATTGACTCTATTTTTGGGATTTTAACATTGATTTGGATGGTTTTGGATTTTCTTAGGACATTTTCAAATTTTTAGGATTTTTTCAGGACTTTTTCAAATTTTTAGGATTTTTTTAGGACTTTTTCAAATTTTTAGGATTTTTTCAGGACTTGAAGAATGCAGGATCATGCGCAGTACCCACTGCAGTTGCACGATAAAGGTCTTGCCCCCAGACAAGTCAGGGAATACCAGAATTCAATGATATGGATTTAGGCAAACAAAGACTAGGATATGCAAGGGATAATGATGTCAACCAAATGATAACCATGGCCGGAATCGACAGGACTTTAGGATAGATGTCATGAATGTGCTAAGCTTGTGATAATGATAAGTGGACAAAGGTCGATTGGAGTAATAGTAGATGGTGAAGCAACGATCGACTACGCATGGCGCCTATTTGCCAGGTTTTCACCATGGTACTTATCCAAAGTGCCTGTTTGCCAGGTTTTCACTATTGGATGAATTTATTTCTTTTTACTGTTTTTGCCATTTTTTTATTTTTCTGATGTCACCAAGACGCCTGTTTTCCAGGTTTTCATCAAGGGACGATTTTTTCTATTTTTCATTTTTTTTGTATTTTTAGATATTAACCCAGCTCTCTAATGCTATTTATAGAACTTTCTCAGATGCAAGTTTTTGATGGGTTCTGCCAGTTGTTCTCCATCAGGTGTGACCAACTATAAGCTCCAGAACCAAATGCAGCAGTAATGATATAAGGGCCAAGCCAATTAGCCTCAAACTTTCCTGGCTTTTCACGGTCTGCCTGATTTCTGGGGTTCTGCATGAGAACCAAGTCACCAATTTCAAATTTTCTCACCATGACTCTTTTGTTATAGCTTCGACAAAGACGATTTTGATATGCCTGCAAGTGGTTTAAGGCATTTTGTCTTCTTTCTTGTAGCATTTCTAGCTCATGTAGGCGAGTATGTATGTATTCTTCATCATCAATCATTCCTTTCAAAGAGACTCAGAGAGAAGGAATTTTAACCTCGATGGGTAATATAGCCTCAGATCCATAGACCAGGGAAAATAGAGTGGCTCTAGTGGGGGTACGGATGCTGGTACAATAGGCCCATAAAGCAGGATTGAGTTGTAGGTGCTAATCTTGACCAGTGTCATTGACTATCTTCTTCAATATGCGAAGGATTGTTTTATTAGATGCCTCAGCTTGGCCATTACCTTGCGGGTAGTATGGAGTGGAAAAATGGTGTTGGATGTCAAATCGCTCACAGAGTTCATGAATGTTCGAATTTTTAAATGGACTTCCGTTATCTATGATGATGGATTGTGGGACACCATACCGGCAGATGATGTAATTTAGAATAAACTTAGATATTTTTTTTCCGGTGATGTAAGTGAGAGGGACAGCTTCAATCCACTTAGTAAAATACTCAGTGGTGGTGATTATGAATTTATGGCCATTAGAAGAAGATGGATGAATCTTACCCACAAGGTTGAGTCCCCATTGTGTGAAAGGCCATGGAGAAGTGATTGGTCTCAATTCCTATGCAGGTGCATGAATCAGGTCACTGTGTACCTAGCATTTCCGACATGTTCTAACAAACTGGAGAGCATCTTTTTCGAATGTCGACCAGTAGTACCCCAATCTGGTGACTTTCCTAGCTAAGGTTGGACCACTCGAATGAGATCCGCATATACCCTCGTGTACTTCTCGTAAAGTCATTTGGGCTTCATCAGTGTTGAGACAGTGAAGAAGGGTGTTGTCAAAGCCATGGCAGTATAAGGTATCACTGATGATGGTATGTCTGGCCGCTTTTCGGATAAAGGATTTTTCGTTGGTTGTTGGATAAGTTGGGTGGGAGGGTTTGGGATTTAAGATAGTCATATATGTCCTGATACCAAGGTGAACTAGGACCAACAATCTCGCACACCATTTCTGATTCTGGAATATCATATGCAGGCATCAAGAGCTATTCCACTAAGAATTCAAATTGTGACACATTCTGAGGGATGTCTAGGAGAGATCTGATGGTAGCCATTGCATCAGATTCTTTATTTTGTGTTCGTGGGATTTGTTCAAATGCAATCATTGTGAAATATCTTTGGAAACTATCCACCATTCTTTTATAGGGAAGCAATTTCTCATCTTTTGTGTCATATTCATCATTCACTTGATTGATAACCAGCTGAGAATCTCCGAATACGAGCAATGTCTGGATTTTCTATTTTATTGCTATCTTGAGACTTGTGACCAATGCCTCGTATTCCGCAACATTATTTGTACAAGGGAAAGCAATCCGAAATGATTTAGGAATTGAATCCCCTTGAGGTGTGGTAAATAATATGCCAGCTCCTGAGCCATGACCAGTGTGGGACCCATCAAAGTATAATTTCCATGGTAGAGCTAGTTCTCTGTGAAAGATGGACTCATCAGGAAAATTTGTTATCAATGGATGTGTAGCTTGGATTGGTGCCTTTGCCAATTGATCTGCTATTACTTGACCTTTTATTGCTTTTTACTCCACATATTGTATGTCATACTCGCTTAATATCATGACCCATTTCACCAAACGGCCTGTCAATGCTGCTCTGCTCAAGAGATATTTTAATGGATCAATTTTTGCTATTAAATGTGTTTTATGACTCAACATATAGTGTCTTAGTTTTTGTGCCGCAAAGACAACTGCAAGGCATGCCCTTTCAATGGTTGTGTAGTTAAGCTCATATCCAATTAGTGTGAGGCTAATGTAGTATATGGCTCTTTCTTTTTCTTCATAGTCATTTTGCGCCAATAATGCCCCCGGTGCATTTGTCGTTGTGGAGACATACATAATCAATGGTTTTCCTTCAATAGGCGGCATTAATACTGGTGGTGTCATAAGATATTCTTTAATTTGGTCAAAGGCTATGTTGCACTTATCTGTCCATACAAAAGGATAGCTTTTTCTTAGCAGATATTGAAATGGTTGACATTTGTCTGCTAATTGTGCAATGAAGTGGCAAATAGACTGCAATCTGCCCTGAAGAGATCGCAACTCACTGATTCCCTTCGGTGGAGGCATGTCTAGAATTGCTTTTACTTTTTCCAGGTCTACCTCAATGCCTCGTCTTGAAACTATGTATCCCAACAACTTACCTGAAGTGACTCCAAAGACACATTTCTTTGGGTTCAATCTAACCTTGTAATCTTCAAGCCGTCTAAAATTTTTGTCCAAGACCTTTAGATGTTCTTTTCTTGTCAAAGATTTCGCCAATAAGTCATCCACATAATCTTCCATTAGGATATGTATCATGTGATGGAAGATTGTTGTCATAGCCCTTTGATATGTAGCACCTGCATTCTTTAGTCCAAAAGGCATGACGTTCCAACAATACGTTCCCCATGGGTAGGTGAATGCTGTTTTATGCTAATCTTCTGTTGCAATTCTGATTTGGTTATATCCCGAGAAACCATCCATGAGGGAAAGCATCTCATGCCCTGCTGTGAGATCAACGATCATGTCTATGTTGGGTAGGGGGAAGTCATACTTTGGGCAAGCCTTATTGATGTCTCTAAAGTCTGTGCATATGCAAATGCCTCCAGTTGGTTTAGTCACTGGTACAAGATTTGATATCCAATCTACATAGTCTATTGACCTTATGAATTCAGCATCCAGTAATTTCTTTAGTTCAACCTTGACAAGAAGTGCTATTTGTGGGTGCATCTTGCGCAACTTTTGTTTGACTGGCTTGATTCCTGGGATGAGAGGAAGATGATGTAGAACCAATTCTGGATCAAGCCCTGGCATGTCAGCATATGACCAGGCGAAGTTAACTTTCCTGTCTATGAAGAATTGTTGAAATTTGGGTTTTTCTTCCTCTGTCAATGATGCAGCCAGGAGAATCATTTTGGGATTCTCTGGTGTGGCTATGTTAACTTCTATCGTGTCCT
Source organism: Sequoiadendron giganteum (assembly GCA_007115665.2). Classification (NCBI taxonomy): domain Eukaryota; kingdom Viridiplantae; phylum Streptophyta; class Pinopsida; order Cupressales; family Cupressaceae; genus Sequoiadendron; species Sequoiadendron giganteum. The sequence goes on from CM021100.1 coordinate 197,369,348, forward strand.
CAATGAGCATAGCTGATTTTTCTTGTGTTACAGGGAGAAAGTCCAATCCTCCATCCTTAGGCGCCTCAGAGAGGTTTTCACCTTCGGATACGTCCTTTATTTTTACTATTTTATCGTCAGAAGGTGCCTTGTGATTTTCACCTAAAGACATTTCTTTTTCCTTTTTAATCTTTGTATTTTTGTGACTGGAGGATTGTACAGTCTCCCCGAAGTAAGCTGTACAATCTAGATCAATGGAGAACCCTGCCTTGTGATCACCGCACGGAATACCTTCCCGTAGCCCCATGAATTCTTCAATTGCTTCATCATTCTGAAAAATGTCCATTCTCGGTGGATCTTGTTGGTCCCAGTCAATCAGTTGTGGGTAAACAAGATGGATCCCATCGTTAGTGTTGGTGAAGGATGGGGATGATGTGGAAAGTGTGCAAATTGATGCCTCAAGTGAAAAGACAAAGTTGTCAATTTCAACTTCCGTGTCCGATGCAATGGATGGTCCATACTTTGAGTCAGATGAATCGAATTCAAAATCATAATATGGGATAAAATCATCATGACTAGTGGTGGGCATTTCAAAGGTATGGATAGTGGACTCAAGTAGGTTAGGTTCATGGGTGGTTTCAGGAATGGGGTGGGATAGTTCAGGTATTGTTGATGACACCTTGTGTTCTTCGGGATTCCAAGGAATTCGCACCCATTCTTTTTTAGAATGTCAGTCAATAGGGTCAATGTTATATTTTTGGTTGAATTGTTCTTCAAAGGAAAGTTGGCCAGGTTCTAGGAATAGTTCATCAATGTCATAGTCACTTAAAGTTTTGTCAGATCCCCATTCCCATTCGTTTGAGTCAGTTTCGGTAAGGGATTCTTCGCATGTCTCAACACTTTCTATAGCCTTTACAACCTTACTTGAAAGTTCGAGGGTACATTGATCATTAGTTCTGAATGTGTCAAACCCTAGCCCTATATTCTTTGGTCTTGCAGTGATGGTAGTTGGTTCCCTTCTTCCATTTCTGTTCTTTCCAAGGCCACTTGTGTCGTCAAACCCTAGGGATTTGCATATATCATAACCTTTTCCATAGAGATGTAATGGTAGCGGAGATATCTCTGTTGGGTCTTTGTAAATCCAGTTGTCTATGTCAATAATGACTTCATTACCCATGTTGCCCCACCGTGTAAAAATGCTTTTCGGTGGAACCTTGAAGGTTGTTTTAGGCTCTATTGCCAAACATGGTCTACCATAGAACTTAGGTGGCTTTGGCATTTTGGTTATGCAGTAAGCTGTATTCAATTTGAACTCTCCACAACCAAGGTCCTGGATCTGAAAATCTTCACTTGGGATGGAGGCCGATGAAGATGGTGCGGTAGACGGTAATGGAATGGATGATTTCGTGAGTGTGGATGAATCAATGTATTTGGATGAAGTGGAAGTGGATGCCTCTTGATTTATGGGTACTTGATGCTCAGCGATGGCTCGCAAATTTGTGCAGTATTGAAAAGGATCAGGATCTCCTGGGATAGTAATCTTAGTACCATCAAAAGGGAATTTTAGGCATTGGTGGTATGTAGATGGAATGGCCTTTAAAGCATGAATCCAAGGTTGACCAAGTAAGATGTTGTAGTGTATATCACAATCCAGGACTTGGCATGTCGTATCTATGATAATAGGTCCCACTCGAAGTGGAATTGTAATAATGCCTTTAGAAGCACATTCTTCATCATCGTAGGCCTTGATGATGATACTCTTGCTAGCATCTACACATGCATTAGAGAAACTGAGAGCTGTAACCAATTTTAGAGAGCAGATATTCAATCCTGCTCCGCCATCTATTAGAACTCGTCTAACCTTTTGGTTGTGGACAAAAAATTCAATGTAGAGGGCATCATTGTGTGATGGTTCGGGTGAAAAATAATCGCTGTCTGAAAAGATGATGTGATGGGGTGAATTTAGATATCCGACCATAGTCTCAAAGTGGTTGACATCAATATTGGTTGGGACAGATGACTCTTGCAAAACTTTGTCTAAGATAGCCTTATGTGTGGGTGAGATACGGAGCAACTCAAGGATGGATATTTGAGCGGGTGTCTTATTCAATTGCTCAATAAGGTTGAACTCTGGCTTAGGGTTTGACTGTTTTGCAGACGGACTAGGTATGGTGACTTTTGGTCAACGTGGAGAAGGACCTGGAATGGTGATCTTGCCTTTGCGGGTGGTGACATTGCATTCTGGGACTTTTTTAATGGTGATGGTATTAACATTCGTATCTTCATCAGCAGCGCGAAGATTGTTAACATCGGGATGACCGTAGGTAAAACGGGTGGTATTGTAGGCCGGACGAATGTTGTTAGCTTGATTGTTTGTATGTTGTGTGCCAGACGAGGATGCTTTACCATGATCCTGCAGTGGATTCTTGTGTATGGGATGATCCGCATTAGATGTAAGAGATTGACCACCCAATTCAATGGTGTGATTCTCTATGAGGTCTTGTACCAGATTTCGCAATTGATGACTCCACAATGGAGTTGTTGGTAGCATCACACATGTTGGTGATAGGGGCAGCATGACTCCCTTGTTGTTGCGATGAGATGTATTGATTCAAAATTGGTTGTTGGTGAGAAAATTGAGTATTTTGAGGTGGTTGTTGGAAGTAAATATTTTGATGAGGCGGTTGTTGGAATTGAGTATTTTGGGGTGGTTGTTGAAATTGAGTGTTTTGAGGTGGTTGTTGAAATTGAGTGTTTTGAGGTTGTTGTTGGAAGTAAATGTTTTGATGAGGTGGTTGTTGGAATTGAGTATTTTGAGGTGGTTGTTGAAATTGAGTGTTTTGAGGTGGTTGTTGAAATTGAGTGTTTTGAGGTGGGATGTGTTGCTGCGTATGGACTTGAGTAGCATATGTGGGGATTTGAGATCCTGCCATGTTGGATGGAATTTGTGGGCCTTGCTGATGTTGAGTCTGTTGATGTCCAAATGGAGTAAAAGATTGGGTGCCTTGATTGCCTTGACCAAATGAGGTATTTGGGCCTTGATTGATGTTTTGTCCCAAAGGAATGTTGGTACTAACCTGTGAATAATGAGGTTGCGGTCCTTGGTTGTTAATTGTATGTTTATATGTCCCAACAAGATTTGATGAGGTAGTTTCCATAGTATTTGAAAGACCCAATAATAGGTTTGCTGATGGACCCATGGTATTGAATGAAGTTCCAAAAAGATTTGAAGTAGTTGCCCCTATTGTTGACCCAAATTTTTGTGAAGGGGTAGTGGTTGCTTTTTGGGGGATGGATTGAGATGTGGTGCTAATTTGGGTAGATGGTCCTCCAATGAATGTTGTGTTGGTTGTGGTGGCTGCATTAGTTGTGGTAGCAACATTGGTTGTAGCAACAACTTTGGTTGTAGTAGCAACATTGGTTGTGGTGGTAGCTTGACCAAGGGAAGTAGTATTGATGGGGTTAATGATGTTTTGTGAAGAGGGTCCCATGGACAAATTGTGTGATTGATTTGGAGATGTTGGTCTGATTGTGTTAAGGTGAAATCCTTTTGGTAACCTAGCCCCTTGGTCAAGGAGCATGGCTAAATATCTAGATGGGTCATGTAGGACTAATTCGTCCACAAAAGAGGCCACTTCTGGGTTTTGGGCAGCAGCTTGTAAAACTTCACCTTTTTGATCTCTGTGGATAAATTGCTCAAAGAGATTTTGCGGAATGGACGTCTCACCGAAAGCATTGATCACCGAATCTTCCATGTCATTAGAAAGATCACTCATATTGTTAGGGAAAGAATTCGTGTTATCGGTGAAATTGGAAATATTGATGTCTTCACCAAAAAGATCCATGAGTTTCTTCCTTTTTTGTAATCTAGTTTCAACCATAAAAAAATTTTCTCAACTTTGGGATGATGATGGATAATGACCTAAAATGTGACACTATGTTTTTGGTTTTTTGAGAATAAGGAATGCTATGGAATGCAAATGAGACTTTTGAAAGGTTTGGTGGATGCAAAAATGATATGTTTCTAAAATAATATGCAAACTAAAATGGAGCCTAAGACACACTCACTATTGATAAATCTAAGGAGATGACTACTTGACCAAAAAAGTGCTTGCAATGCTTCAAGTTTGGAAAATCAAAGGACCAAGGTAGGACTTTAAAGAGGACAAAGTGAAGTTTCCGCACTAGACTGTTGAGTGGGAAACAATTCAAAAATTTTTTGACTAAGTGACTAAAAGTGATGGGGTCCAATGACAACCTACTTTTGAAGACAAAGTCTTGACAATAGATGGTAAGGAGTGTACTCCTAAAATCTACAAAATGAGTGACTAAGGAGATGATAAAACAAACAATGCAACTAGTCAAATGCAAATGGAGACCTATGATGATTCTAGAAAATGATGTGCAATGAGGGAAGTTGAGCAACTCAGTATCTGGTTTGACAGAAACCAAAAGGATGGACTTGATGGAATTCTGGAAAAGACAAATTTTGACAGTGAGTAGAATGTTTTTCGAAAATCTGGAGAATGCAGCTCGTAGAGAAAATGCGGCTCAAAATAGTAGATGCAGCTTGATAGAGCAGATGCGGGTTGACAGAGCAAATGCGGCTCAAAATATCAGATGCATTACAGGAATTGACTATGGCAATTTTTTCACAGACAGGCAAATGCGGTTGAACAGAAAGCGTGCAGTAACAGAGCAAATGTGGCTCACCAGAGCGAATGCGGCTCAGAAGAGTAGATGCGGCTCTTTATTTGGCAAATGCGGTTTGCAAGATCAAATGCGGTTTAGAAAACCAGTTACATTGCATGAAGTAAATTCTAGAAAAAACATAAAGTTGTTTGGTCTATTTGTTGATTTTTTCTATCCAGGTTTGTTTGATGTTCAGATTGTTTGAAGATTGTTTGAAAATAGATAACAAGCACATAGAACCTAAATTAATCAAATAGACTCACTCTTAGAAGTCAAAAGGTCATTGTCATAATCACAGCCCACATCTTAAAATCGTGTCGACTCACACAACTGTGTCACCCCCTAGAGGGCACCTGTGTTTTTGTCTTTTCCAGGTGCGTACTCAAAGTGACAGAAATGGATACCGAATCCCTTGAGCAAACAATCCGTGGTGATTATATGGTGAGTGTCTTGGGGGCAGATTCTTCCCTCCCCTTGCACTGTGATGGAAACAATGTTTGGTTACTGACACGGCTGGCCTCTACACTAGGTTCTTAGTAAGTCTTTCCATTCGGCGTGACAATAGATAAACTCCCTCGAGAGACCTACCAACCTTTAGAACAAAGGCTTTGGGGATGGTTATCCTGTCTACTACCGTCAATTTGGATTTTCATACACAACTTGCTTTTGATTATAGTGGGTTGGAAACCTTGGCTTTAGGTGTTCCCACTTAGGTCGTTCCTGTAGGGTGAGTACTTTTTCCCACTACGGCAAGCCTGCTAAGGGTTGTAATAAAGCATGAATGTATAAAGAAAAATGGGTAAGTCTGGCTTTTTGATCACCCAGTAAAGGGGAGAGCATATACCTATTACCCAATCAAGCACAGTAGACAATGTTCAGTTTTAAACCCAAATGAAAAATTTGTTACTCTAAGTGAAGATGTTGCTTCACAACAGTCATGGGGTTCATTTTAACCAAACAAAAAGAAGATGAAGTGACTATCCTAGGATTGATAAATTGCCAATTAAGTGACTACCCTAGGGTTGGTTCATTTTAAGTCCATGAAAGTGAAAAACTGGTCGCGAATGCATCGGATCTAGATTACAATCCGAAAATAGAAAATGAAATTTTACCAGTCAAATGCGGTGCGCTTTGGCAGATGCAGCTCGGGATGTCAGATGTGGCTTTTGGTCTATTAGATGCGACTCGGCTTTGCGGATGCGGCATTTGGGGAAGTAGATGCGGCTCAACAGGTCACTTGCATCGCAGAAAATATCAAATACGTCGTTCGAAAAGCAGACTACTGATTCATTGACAGATGCGGCGTTTGGCATTTCAAATGCAGCTTGGTCTATCAAATGTGTCGTTTCATCTCTCATATGCGGCTCGTTAAGTCACTTGAGTCGTTTGATATGGCAAATGCGGTTCGTATTTGCAAATATGTCGTTTCATCTATCAGATGCGTCGTTTCGTAAACCTGCAATCTACGAAAAAAAAAAAAAAAATGCCGAAAAATCCATACTGCGACCTGCAAAAACATGACGAAAAATCCGTACAAAGCTTGAAAAACGTGTTAAAAAGTCAGGTTCACCAATGTGACAAAGGATAATTTTCAAAATGGATCTTAACTGTGAGAAATCTTGAAAAACCCTATGTGGTAATGGAGTGCAAAGGAATAGATGAACAATCTTGATAGATTGTCGTCATCCTCCATGACTAATCTCCATTACACCTTCTTAACTTGCTGAAATATGCATTTTGCCCTCAGATTGTATGAGCAAAACAATGAAATGACAAGACCAAAGCAAATATCAAAGGATTTAATCTAAAATCTCATGAAATGCAACTAATACAATTAGTAATGCATCTAAAGATCTAAATGCTATGCTAAATGAAATCTAAAATATGCTATGATATGATGAGAGTGACAATGCAAGAGAAATGCTCAAAATGATAAGATAGCTGAGATGCAATTTACAAAATAGCTGGGGGGGAACAATGAGACCAAAATTACTCTTTTATAGAAAAGGGCAATTTTCTATGAACGGTCCAGATTTGAGAGTTACAGAATCAACAGTGTGACTCTTCACATGGCCGACCTTTGGAATTCCAAAAGAGAGTGGGTCATGTGTTAGTAAATAATTTAAATTATTTACTAAAAGAGGGAATTAACTGTGACAGAAAGGGATCTTTTAAATTAAATATAAGAATTTAATTTAAAGATTGGGAGAGTGGACCAAATTAAATAAATAGAATTTATTTAATTTAGGAGAGAAAAGGCTAATGAATAATTAGATAATTAAATATAATTATTTAATTATAGTGGAAGGTGGATTAAATAAATAAGAATTTATTTAATTTTAGGAAGGAAAAGACTTAATTAGTGACGCATTAAATAAATAATCAAAATTTATTTATTTAATAATCATGAAGAATAAAAAGATATGAATTAATCAAATAATTATGAATTATTTAATTAATAGTTGAAAGTGGGTTAGAAACATAATTAAAATGTCCCAACCAAGGTTAAAAAGAAGAGCTTGCGGGCGTAGGTCATTTTTATGTGTCTACATGGATATGATAAGACTGATTGATAAGATGATGTGATTGATTGGATTAGATATGATTGATTGGATTGTTGATTGATTTCACAAGATGATATGATTGATTGGATTGATAAAACCGAGTCTAGACTCAGGTTCGGAAGATCTGATTAGGTGACATAAAGTGCTCATTGATTGGATAAATGCGTATGATAGATGATTTCGACACCGAATTTACCTCAGAATAGAGGTAGATTGATTGGGTCGAGGATGATTTACCAACTTAGGACGGATGCAATCCTAAATGGGTGTAGATGGTGATGATCCGGATTAGGCACCTAAGCCAACTTGGATTAAAACTTCCAAAACAAAGTTTAGGGGATTCAGGTTGACGATCTAATGATGGATATGCAATCCAAGGATGATTTGGATGAGTTGATTGATCAAATGATGATCTTTGAAAGTGCAGATGAACAAGAATGATGATAACAAAAAGACAGATGATGATAATTTGCTTGCCCAAAAAAATTAGATTAGCCCGGAATAGAGGTGATGCACGTAACACGCTCTGAATTACGCAAATTAACAGATGATTTCACTAGACAATTCTAGGTTCACCTAAAAAACAATTAGAAATGCCTAAAGAACATAGCAGATTCACTTGTTTTATCATATTCACCCAAACAAAGATCATATTCACCCAAACAACATGCAGAATAACCCAAACAGTATGCAGAAACACCTAAACAATAGAGAAAATTCACCTATTTTAGCAGATTTGCCCAAAAAACATGCATAATCACCCAAACATCCTTTAGAATCACCCAAACAACATGCAAAAATGTTTGAACAACAAAGTAGATTCACCTGTTTTACCAAATTCACCCAATCAAAACATTCAAAATCACCACTTTTAGCAAATTCGCCCAATCAGAGTAGGTAGTCTCGCCACTTTTAGCAGATTTGCCTAAAAACACCCAAACATCAAACAAGATTGCCCAAAAAGAACTAGTAGAAACGCCCAAACATCAAACAAGATTGCCCAAACAACATGGAAAGCTGAGGAACAGACTAGTTTGACTCTCAAAACTATGTAACGAGATAACAAGCTCAGCGAAGTGGACTCGAACAATGACTCGAAACAAAGAATGATATGATAAATGAGAAAAACAAAGACGCGAATGGACCTAAAGGGGAGTCAGAATGATAAACGAGACTGAACAAAGCCCTGAGATGGAGAATGGTATGGTAGACAAGACTAAACAAAGCTCCAGAATGGTGAACGATATGGTGGACCAGGAAATAGACACGTGAACAGACATGACCAATTACCTAAAATGGAGAGCAGACTCCAACACGATCTTAAATAGAGACCTGGACTGAAGATCAGCTAGCAAATGAGCCAAGAACAAAGAGAAGAATCTCCTTTGTGTCAAGCAAGGTCACCCATTCTACAAAGCAGAATCGCCCTTTTTGGAAAATTCACCCAAACAGACTAGGTAGAATCGCCCTTTCTGGAAAAATCGCCCAAATAGACTTGGTAGAATCACCTTTTCTAGTAGATTTGCCCAAACAGACTAGTCAAAATCACCCTTTCTAGTAGATTCACCCAAACAAACATGGTAGGGTTCGCCCAAACAACTGATCAAAATCACCCCTAGAAGCAGATTCTTCTAAATAGGAGAACATAATCACCTTTGAAAAGGACCAACTATGACAAAGGACTGAAATAAAGGACACCAAACAACCAATGAGTGGTAGGACTTACTCAACCAAAAGCAATGGTATAGCACAAAGGAAACAATTCAGACAACACAATCCTAAAATTAGTGAAACGGGTTTGCAAACTCAATGTAGGCTCACCACCTTGGGCGAACAACCCAAGGTCAATAATCCATGATACTTGGGTGGTTCTCTGGATCACCCTTTTTTGCGAAGGTGTATAGCTAACATCCCAATGGCACAGGGTCGTCAACAGACGCCACAAGCTCACCTTCATGCTCTCACTTGAGGACTATCAAATTCCACCATGAGGATTTCTATATCAACCTAAGGGAGTACGTAGTGAGTAAATTCCAGGTACGATCCACATCCCCTGCACTACACCAAGCCGCAACTAAAACACAGGTTCCTATCTAGGCTAAACAAGGCTATCTCGTGAGTCCCCAATTTACGCACGGTATGTGGGGCACAACTGTGAACACCAGCCTGTCTACAAGTGTGAGTCGGGAGTAGCTAGTGAGGTACTGGAAGCTTGGACCAACCCTTCACATCTTAGCTAGGTATCACCGTAGCTTCGACACTTCACCAGACCATGACATGACTGGATTAAGGTACAACTTTAGCTCTCCCCCCTTATATACCTCGCCAGTAACATGTGGTTGGAATCATCCCCCGGGTGATGAAATCCCAGGCAGGTCCTGCTAAAGGAAGAAGACACTAGATGTCTTGGCTGGTCCCCAAGCTCACACGAAGCACAAGGGGAGAGCTTTGATGCACTAGTATCTTCTAGGTGGACTCAACTAGACAAGAGTGAGTTGTGATTTCTTGTCACCCAAGATTGCTAAAGAGGCACAAGGGGAGTGGATACATCAACAACCCACTCACAAGCACAACAAAAAATTGTATATTGACCCTCTAATTAAACTACATGTGCTTAAATAGTATGAAAAACAACAAACAACTAACTAATGTTCTTCGACCATTCATCCTACAGAAAAAAGCGTTAAAGTGTTGTACCACCGATCTTGGTCAAACAAGGGACAGGTGCACCAAACGTTAGTGAAACCAATCACACTCATTGACAAAATGAGTTAGCAAATTAGTACATGAAACTGAAGCCAAAGGATGTCAAAAACTATAACAAATAGGTCTTGGGTTTACCTCAGATTCACCTCTATAAGGAGTAGAATCACCCAAGTTGAAGTGCAGAATCACCCCTATTAGCAGATTTGCCCCTTGAAGTAGAAACACTGTTGTACCAGGTCAGGTTTGCCTCTTGTTGCAATTTCGCCTCTGTAACTAAAACCCAAACCTACAAAGAGGCAAACAATAGAAGATGTGAAAGAAACGACCCATGACGTGGGTCCCACTGGGCGTGCCAGAAATGTGTGCAGTGAAATTTTCTTAACCTAAAGTGCAAAATGCAAACAAAATGCAAGGAAAGAGAAATCACAACAACACCTCAGATGAGGCCTGAGTTAAACTTGAACAAAAGCAAGAATGAAATGATATTACCTTGCCCAAGTTGATCTTTTGGTTGGCCCTGTTGATTGTTTAGTTGTGTGCACTCCTTCAATGGCAATGGCATAAAAGTGGATGCAAAATGATGAGGATGAGATGGGGGATGCAATGTTGAATGTGGGTGTTTGGATTGATGCATAATGTGGATGCAAATGAGCTCAAAAGTTGCATCAATGGTGGATGCTTGAGAGTGCAAGTGTGATTGGTTGAATGCTTGAGTGTTCAAAGTACATGTTGAATGTTGCAAAATGGGGGTAAATCCTCTAATTTTAGGGGAAATATCTCTAAGTAATGAAAGGTCAAGATGCAATCACCTTGGACAAGATTAAGGGCTTGGATGGGTTGAGAACTCACAAACCCTCCTCTCTGGACATGTTGCAGATGATGTGGCCAAAATGACATGAGGTGGAAGTACTTTTCTAGTACCTAGGGATTGAACAAGATCTCCTCATAAAGGAGGTCATTGTCCCCATGTGGGTGATGTGACTCGTGAGGAATTAAAAATTCCTTAAAGTCCTTGGAACAATAAAAGTAAATTTAAAATTCACCTTGGGAAGGGGGTGTCTTCTCCAAAAAGGGAAGCATTTAATGAAAGGGTTGACTTGTGAAATGCCATAAGTGGCATAGGGATTAGGTTGACCTAATCAAGTGATTAAGTTGTGCAAAGAAGGGATTAGGTGGTAAAAGAATGATTAAGGCAAATGAGGTATGATGGGGGATGCGACATTAATCCCAATTAAGGGTGTGCACATCCATAATCATAGATTAATTAGATTAATCTAGATTAATGATGGGTTATGGAGGATGGGACAAGGAGAGAGAAAATAAATGAATTTAAAATTGATTTAAATTCATAAAGGTTGGATGACTAAATTAAACAAATGAAAGTATTATTTATTTAATTTAGAGATGAAAGGGGGCTAAAGATAAAGTATTTAATTAATTGAATTAAATACCTTAGGAACGTTAGGGAAAAGGAGAACATTAATTAAATAAGTGATTTAATTAATGTTGATGAAGAGGATGAACTGAATGGATGGAAGGGATAAATTTGATCTTATGCAAGGGGTCAAATTTGGATTTCTACATTTTCAATGAGTTATTTTTGGAATTTTTGAATCAATTTTCATTTATTTTGAAAAGATTAAAGCATCAACTTTAGGGAGCTTAATTTTGGTCTGCTTCATTTAAAACAAATCTACTGTGATAGGGTTTCATAAATTTTTCCCACCATCAATTTTATTTAGAAGCAACAACATCCAATCTAGGTTGGTACAAATTTTTAAACATTTTGAGAGGTTCCTATATAATTGTTTCTTATGTTTGATATTCTATAGCATCGATATGGGTGCTACCACAATAGTGGTTTACAATTTCTGAGAGGAATTGATTTTTGCTGAAATCACATATTTTTAGAAAATATAATGATTTAATCCTTAAAAATTTCCATTTTAAGGATTCTAATTCAAGAGGGTTTGATCAAATCACCTTAGATCAAACGCCCTTGGATAGAACCTCGCTAGTTTTAAATCATACATATAAATGAGTCTCCTTTGCACCTATCAAAATGCTGATAAAATATTACTTTTGATTTACCTTTTCGGGGATCAAATGAATTCATTTAATTTTTTTTTGAAATGATTATAGTAGTCCTCAGAACGATCTATCCAGCGAATATAATTTTAATATGTTTTGGTTTTATTATGTATTTTTTTTTAGTTTTATTAAACATAGGTTTTTCAACGAAAATGAAGGTCTCTATTATGCACTTGTGGAAAAATAACAGATTATCAAAAAAAATAAAAATGAGTGCACCAAATATTGATTTCCTTGATCCAACAAAAAAAAATTTGAATATCAATATATACAAAAAAAGTTATGCGTTATATGGTCGCGCTATGTTTGAATTGTAATTGGTTTGACTTCAAAACTTGATTAAAGAAAAAATATTCAATAAAAAACTATCTAACCAAATGGAAGCACTAGATATTGGAGTTAAAAATCTAAATTTGAAAGAATTAGAATTTCATCCTTATGGAAAAAGAGTTATGCATTATACGGTGTGCGTCACCTTTTTAAAATGTTATTTTTTGAAAAAATCCAATTTTCATGGGAGATGGAAAAAGAAGTGCAATCTGATTCCAAAAATTTTGAAAAAATTATTTTTAGAATCTATAGAAAAAATGTGATGAGACTCTATTTTGCATCATCTTCAAATTTTTCATAGTTTAGCTGCTATAGGTGCCCGAATGTGAAGATTTAGTTCAAAATAATAATGATATTGCGATCAGGATTCAACTGTGTAGTTTTTGAGTCAAACTCATTGACCCATGATTCAGTGTCCAGTTTGGCCAAAAATTGTAAACCACTATTGTGGGATCACCCATATGTAATGATATGTGCTTCATGTTTGTAAAGTACCCATACGCATTAATGAAAAGAAATACTCAAAAGGAAGTTGCAATGTGGTTGGAGGTACAACAAGGTGTCCCCCCCACAACTAGGAATGAACTTCTGTGCAAGACTAGAGGATTTTCATTTTAATTTTTTTTTTTTTAGTTTTTCTAATTTTTGTAAACACTTCCAAACTACATACATAATTTGTTTATAATGTATGGTGGAAGTCAATAGACTACATACAAATCCTATCCTTTTGAGTTGTATTTGAATTCTTCAATTTAGGGTGAAGTTAACATTAGTGTAAGGATTTATCTCTATGGATCTCCTTCCCACTACCTTCTTGGATCCCAAACAATATTCATAAGGTTGTCAAAAAGATACATCCATATGATTGCCAAAAAACACCAATAAAAAAAGTAATCCTTAAATAGAATCCTCTAAAATCGATAGAGAACACTTCAAATTTATATGTACAATCTTTAGGTAAGTCGCTTGCCCTGGTGTTTCATAACTTAGATTTCATTTATTGAAGTATGGTTTATAATTTTATTCAATACTGGATAGGAATTCTTTAAAAAAATTATTCTTAAATATCCATTTCATTCATATGTCTATATTTGTGTGTGTGAATAATGTGTATGCACATTTGGACTTGTAATTAGAGTATGCATAACATATTTGATAGAATTTTTATTGTTTGGGCCCTCCTAGAATTTAAATGGACTTAATAGTTCCTTAATTAATGTACTCCTTTACATTTTAACACTTGTTTGGGAACTCTTAATTAAAATAGACTTAATCATGCCTTAATAAGCCCTATTTTACATCTACAAACCTAATAAATTACATTTTTCGAAGGGGAAACCCAAGAATAATTAGTGCCAATACTTCACTTTTCCTTGAGAAATGTGTGTTTCAGAAATAGGGACCTGGGACCCATTCACCCATAGGTGAATGTGGCCTCCCTAGGCCTTCGAACCTATTTTTAAAACATGTTTTGGTGATATTTTTATCATCCTAAATTCAAATTTCAAATGCTAGCTTGTAATGTTTGAATTTTAGGAAATTAAGTATAAATTTCTATAAATACAAGGTTATTTTACCAAAGGGTGATCCCTCAATAGTGGTTTACACTTTTTGGGATATTCTGACTTTTGCTAAAATCACATATTTTTAGAAAATATAATGATTTAAGCCTTGAAAAGTTTCACTTAAAGAATTCCAATTAAAGAGGGTTTGATCAAACCACCTTAGATCAAAACCCCTTGGCTAGAACCCCGCTAGTTTTAAATCATACTGAACCACCAAAAATGATGCACTTTAGGAAAAGAGGATTCCCCAATGAGCTTCTAGGGTTTTTCACCCAAGAGCTTGGTTGAGAAATGGACTCTCTTTCACACTAAATTATTTTTGGTCAATTCATTCAAGGGGGTTAGGGGCTTAAAGTGATGTGTGTGAGATTCCCTAAATGTTGGAAATGGAAATAGAAACTAGCTAGTAATGTAAAATTTAGGAAATGAAACTAGGTTGGAAAACACAGTATGATATGCAAATGACCTAAGAAAACATAAGTAAACTATTACAGAAATAAATAGAAATGAAGGGGTGTAACTAGAGGCTGAAGAGGGATAGCATGGAGGTTTGGAATCCTAGAAAAACTAATGTAGAAGCTAAGAAGGATACTTATGCCATGCTGGGTGACCTAGTCCTTTTTCTATAAAAATCCGTTGGGACTTGTTTCTGCCAAAAGGGTACTCAGATCTATAGAAAACCATAAAATTCATGTATGGTGGGACTAGGTCACCACTAATGGTGACCTAGTCCCTTTCATCCTTTTAGGAAGTCTTAAATTGGAATATGGAGGTCTCGATTTACACTTTCTACTTCTCCAAGTGTTCGTATCTAAAACTTTGATTTTCGGTTTGTAGGTGTCTTTTTATGTAGATTCTTAACCTAGCCAACAAGGAGGTGTCTTCAAAATTTCTTCAACCTTATCTTCAATAATCTGCAAACCCTTAGAGTACCTAAATCTGCAAGCACACAAAGAAGGGAGAAGAAATGTTGATTGTTAGAGTATGGGGGCTTTCCTTGGTCAAGCCCCTTTGTAGATAATTAAATCAAATGATGAAATGAAATGAGAAAGAATGAAATGTGAAGAAATGGACTTAGTTACCTTGTCATGATGAGAGATCTTGAGTTACAACAAAGATTCAGCCCTTGAATGCCTCAGCAAAGACGTCTTGATGACTTAGAATGTAGGAACCCTAGCTTGCTTGAGAAGAATTGTGAATGAGGAGTGAGTGAATGAACTAGTTAGGGTTTAGAATGAATAGAATTAGGTCAAAATGAAGGGAAAACCCCTTATTTATAGAATTTATGCCCTAATTTTCTTGAAATAACACCATACAGGCCGACCTTAGGGTTTTAGAGACAATATCCTGAAAGAAATTAAAGTTAAATTTGAATTTTATGCCACGTGGGACTAGGTCGTCCAAGGTGGCGACCTAGTCCACTTGGGAATTTTTCATTGGTTGTTAGGGATTAAAAGGTGATTATTTATGTTTTTCAAGATTGTCTCACAAAAGACACTGAAATAAGGCATGTATGTGCATTAAGGGGTCATTAGAGAATAAGAAAGGGTTGATTTAGTGATGACAAGACTAGTAAAGTGTCAAAATGTTTTAAAACACCTTACAACACTTTGAAACAAGGCTTGGAAAGGGGTAAAAAAAGGCTAAGAAAGGTCCCAAAATCCATAAGCAAGGGTCCAAATGAGTGAAAAGTGTTAAAGGCTACACTTTTTGGTGACACATTTAGCCCCCACTTTAGTGAGAGGATGAAATTGCTTCAAACTCGCACTAAAGTAGCCTAATGGAGATGGTGAAGAATGAAAAAGAAAAAGAAGGTAGTTAAGCCCCCAAGGATTTGAGATTCTAAGTCAAGAAGACATCAATGCAAGAGGACACATTTAAGGGTGAATGGATTGCAGCAAAACAAGATGCATGATCATGCAATGACAAGAACTAGAATGAAGGAAAGAGGGAAAGGTGAAAATATGCACTCACTTTGGAGCCATAGAACATTAGGTCATTTTTAGGTGAGTTGTCCCAAAAGGTGAGAAACATACACATGTTTGGTATGTACTCACACAAACATAGGTGGCTATAGGGAAAGTCGTGCAACTAGTTGGGCTTCCCGGTCAAACCATACCAAAGTTATACCTCGTGATAACTTTAATAAGGCAGCACAAAAGGAAGTGATATTTAGAATGATTTTGTTCAGAGGGATTTTCCTTTTTTTCATGCGAAGTCTCATCTTGAGGAACATTATGTGTAATGTCTCCAAGAGAGGAAAAGTGCAAATGGATTCATCTTGTATGCAAGAGAGGAAAAATACAGATGTCTCATCCTGAGAAACATTGTACGTAATGTTTCCAACAGAGAGAATCACAAGAGAAATAAAATTGCACAATGAAATGTGAGTGGTGGGGTGATCCCACAATACTGGTTTACAATTTTTTGGGCAAACTGGACACTAAATTGATTTTTTAAAACTAAATCTTCACTTTCGGGCTCCTATAGTCGCTAAACCGTGAGGAATTTGAAGATGATGCAAACTAGTGATTTGTGATGTTTTGTCTATAGATTCTAAATATATTTTTTTCAATTTTTTTGGAATCAGATTGCACTTCTTTTTCCATCTCCTTTGAAAACTAGTTTTTTTTTAAAAACAACATTTTTAAGAAGTGACACTTACCATATACAACATAACTTTTTTTGTATGAAGGATAAACTTCTATTTTTTTCGAATTTAGATTTGTAACTATGATATCTAGCACTTTCATTTGGTTTCATAGTGTTTTATTAAATATTTTTTCCTCAATCAAGTTTTGAAGTCAAACCAATTACAATTCAAATATAGCCGGACTGTATACAACATAACATTTTTTGTATGTATCGAATTTTTTTTTTTTAATGGATCAAGGACATCAATAGCCAACCCGAACATATTTTTTAATTTTTTTTTTGATAATTTGCTATTTTTCCACATGTGCAGAACATAGAGCTTGAGTTTCGATAAAAACCCTATGTTTAATAAAACTAAAAAAAAATACATAATAAAACCAAAACATATTAAAATTATATTCATTGGATAGCTCATTCCAAAGACTACTATGCTCATTTGAAATAAATTTTAAATGAATTCATTTGATCCACCAAAAGGTAAATCAAAAGTAAATTTTTATCAACATTTTGATAGATGTAAAGGAGACTCCGTTGTATGTATGGTTTAAAAATAACGGGGTTCTATCCAAAGGGGTTTGATCTAAGGTGGTTTGATCAAACCCTCTTCAATTGGAATCCTTAAAATAGAACTTTTTAAGGCTTAAATCATTATATTTTTTAAGAATATGCGATTTCAGCAAAAAATAGAATCTCCCAGAAATTGTAAACCAGCTTTGTGGGATCACCCGGTGATGTATTCCCCCACTTTAAAAGAATTTCTACACACTGTTATGTGAGTAATTTCTTTAAAGTAGAAGAGGAGGAAGAGGATAGGAGAGATTGTTTAGAAAGCCCTATGTCGATTCATATGTTTTCGATAAGCTTTGTCATGAAGAGGGGTGTATTTCATATGTGGGTCAACTTAAGACATGTCGTATACATCTCAAGCTTGCTCTTATATGTTCATGAAAGGTTAATGACAAGTCACAAGAGACAACAAAAAGTGGCATACTAGGGAAAAGGCTAACTAACCCCTTGCCCCCACTTAGTGCAGGACAAGAGTGAGCCGAAGGGATAGATGAAAAGCAAGGTAGAGTGAAAATTCGTATCATTTAGAGGACTAAGGTGCCTCCACATAAGGGAGAGCACCAAAATCCAAGATGTTGAATTCTACAACTCAAGGCCTTACACTCATTAGTGTGATGACCATGAACTCGACGGTAAGCAAAAAAGGAATGTTTTTTGAAACATTTCTTTCGAGTTCTAGGAGGAAGGGAGATCAAGTGATCTTGGAGGAGTCTCAACAAGATACCCTCTTGATCAAGGGTAGAAGGTGTTCCTTTGGTTAGTGACAAAGAAGTGTCTTGCTTAGTAGAGGGTGTCATACTTACGCAAAGTTCTATATATTTTGAGATTTTGTATATGAGCTTTGGAGGAGTGTGTAAAATTTGAATCAGTAGTGGGTTGCGAGATGACATTAAGAAAAGAGTCCTTTGTTGGTTGCAAAGGATCACTTTGGAAGGTAGAGTTAGAAGGGTGATTTGGGATGGTGTTGATGTTGGAGGAAGGCTTGACAATTTTGATGAAAGGACAAAATATAAGACCATGGTTGGATGTTTGTGTGGGAAGCTCGATAGGGTTGCAAATACCTTGTTTGTTAGCACCACATCCTTTTCCACTATAGCCAAGTTGTTTCATGAGCTCATAACCTTTTCCATAGAGCTTTTTCAACACTTTTGGATCGACTAAGGGTTTGTTGTTGGTTGTATTGGTTGGAGTAGTTGAGGTGGATTCTTGCGAAGGATCGACCGAGTCTTGTGTTAACAAGACTACGTTTCCCTTGTTAGAGTCTTGGTTTGTGATCTTGGATTCTCCTAGTAATGGAGGTGTGAAGTGTAAGGAACCCCAATCATCATCTAAGGACTTTGGTTGTTGTATGGGTTCCACGGGGTTGGTGGGCGGTGAAGTGGTGAAGGGTTTGTATTTGTTTTTCTCAAGTTGTAAGACACTGTATGGCTCAAGATCGATGTCAAGTGTGTACACTTTGTTTTTATAGATGTATTTCATCTTACGATGAAGAGTGGAAGGCACACCATTCATAACATGAATCCATGGCCTACCTAAAATGAGGTTATATGAAAAAACATTTGGCATAACATGGATCAGTGTGTCTAATGTGGCCATTCTGACTGTCAGAGGTAAAGTGATCACACCAAGTGACGTTTGTCCTTTACTGTCAGATTCGCTGATAGATAAGGAGGTAGGTTGAATAGTTGATTTATTGATATGGAGCTTATCAAAGAGATTGACACTACACACATTAAAAAAAAAGCCATTGTCAACAAGGGTTCGCTTGATCCCTATGTGTTTGTATTGAGATATGATCATGAAGGCTTCAACTTGTTTTTGCACATCCAAAAGAGGGAGCTCACTTTGGTGGAAAAGAATGTTAGCATTCAAGCCTTGAATCATAGCTGCTATGTCATTTGTGTGTGCATTAGAAGGGATAGGAATTTATTGTAAGGCATCCTGCATCATGTTGTGATAGTGAGGGGAAGCTTGAGTAAGGTCCCATAGAGATATTTTAGTGGGAGTATTCCTTAGTTGATCAACAAGGTCATACTCCCGAAGGAATGAATTTAGGTGAGGGGAAGCAAGTAAGATAGGAGGGGATGAAGGTAATGAAGTGGAGGTTAGTTGTTGTGATCGCGGGTTGTTTCTTGTGTAATGTGTATGAGCAACGATATTGTGACTCGGTTGTTGCGACACATTATTCTTGGGTGGGTAGAGAATAAATTCAAGTTTAGGTTTTTTTGAAGATGGGTAAAGGAAAATTCAATATTATCCTTGTCTTGCATCATGATATCTGCCCTAGGAGGAGAGATTTTTGGAGAACTACAAGCCTCATGTTCTAGACATCCAAGGAATGGTTCTGCAAAAATGACTTCATCACTAGTAGGGAAATGATAATGATGGGATTAGCAATGGTGGGAGGTGAAGAGTATTCTATTTGATTCTTATGTGCCATGCAACCTACCCTAGTAGGAGAGCTTGGAAGAGGTTCATCACTAGCTTCATCGCAAGGAGAGGATGCATGAAGAGAAGCTCCACTATGATTGTCAAATAGATTATCCCAAATGGTGGGAGCATTAGGGAAGGGAGGGTCAAGAGTCTCATGACTTGTAATGGGTGTATCTTCTAACACCGACCTATCCTCATTGCATCAAGGAGGGATATGAGAAGAACACATTTGAGGGTCATAGCTATAAAGACAAGGTAAGGGGATGATGTTTTCATTGTGTTGTTTAATGTTTTGCAAAGGGGGAAGAGGATGAGGAAGAAAAACAAGACCATCATGATCTTCAATGGTTGTGTCTTATTTCACTAATATACCTTTGTCACCAATGGGAGAGATATTAGGAGAAGAACAATTATGATGATCATGATTATCGATTTTTGTATCCTCATCAGTCAAAGCTTTAGTGGATGAGTTAGAAGAGATGAATTCATCAAGAGCTTCATCTAACATGTCTAAGTCATCACTACTAAAGGGCTCACTATCTCTAAGTTTATGAGTGGGTGCATGTGACACTGTTAAAGTGTTGTTTTAATTTTCTAAAGAATATGATTTAAAGGATCTAGGAATTAATGCAACAAATGAAAATAACTTAATGATATCCACAAGTACCATGAAGTCCATTTAAAATTTAATAAAATCTATGTACACTTAAAATGCAATGTAAAAGAATGGAATGAAATGCAAGTTTTAGATTGTAAAGAAAGTAATGATTGATTACACCATGCAATGATCTAAAAATGAAATGTTGCAATTACAAAAGTGAAAATGTGCAATGCATAAAATGAGATAATTTATGCTAGATTTAATGAAATGCGTGCTACAGAAACACAACCCAGTGATATAGATATGTAATGGCACAAAACAAAAGCATAAAAATAGGGTTTTAAGCTCTGTAAAGGACAGTTTCAGTGTCCTAAAGGGACTAGGTCGCCCAGGGTGGTGACTTAGTCCTTCTAGTGATTTTTTTGAGAATTTTCAAGATTTTTGGATGGAGTTGGGTGGTTTCTGTATTGGGTGATGCAGACCTAACATCAAAATGAAAAATTTCACAAATGATTAATGTTAGAAGATGCAAAAATGCAACCTATTATGCACTTTCACTAATGCAAAATTCTAAAACCCTAGAATGCAAATGAAACAATGCACAATGCAAACCTAGGATGCTAAGGAGGTCCAAATCAGAAAAGAGGGCACGGATGTGAGGGTCACCAAGATGAACCACAAAAATGATGCACTTTAGGAAAATAGGATTCCCCAATGAGCTTCTAGGGTTTTTCACCCAAGAGCTTGGTTGAGAAATGGACTCTCTTTCATAGTAAAGTATTTTTGGTGAATTGATTCAAGGGGGTTAGGGGCTTAAAGTGATGTGTTTGAGATGCCTAAATGCTGGAAATGGAAATAGAAACTAGCTAGTAATGTAAAATTTAGGAAATGAAACTATGTTGGAAAACACAGTATGATATGCAAATGACCTAAGAAAACATAACTAAACTATTACAAAAATAACTAGAAATGAAGAGGTGCACTTGGAGGCTAAAGAGGGATAGCATGGAGGTTTGGAATCTTGGAAAAACTAATGCAAAAGTTGAGAAGGACACTTATTCCGTGCTAGGTGACCTAGTCCTTTTTCTATGAAAATCTATCAGGACCCGTTTCTGCCAAAAGGGTACTCATATCTACATAAAACCCTAAAATTCATGTATTGTGGGAATAGGTCACTACTAATGGTGACCTATTCCCTTTCATCCTTTCGGGAAGTCTAAAATTGGAATCTAAAGGTCTCGGTTTGCACTTTCTACTTCTCCAAGTGTTCGAATATTAAACTTTGATTGTCAGTTTGTAGGTGTCTTTTTGTGTAGATTATTAACCTAGCCAACAAGGAGGTGTCTTCAACAATTCTTCAACCTTATCTTCAAAAATCTACAAACCCTTGGAGTACCTAAATCTACAAGCACACAAAGAAGGGAGATGAAATGTTGATTGTTAGAGGATGTGGGGGCTTGCCTTGGTCAAGCCCCTTTGTAGATAATTAAATCAAATAATGAAATGAAATGAGAAAGCATGAAATGTAAAGAAATGGACTTAGTTACCTTGTCATGATGAGAGATCTTGAGTTGTAGCAAAATTCAACCCTTGAATGCTTCAACAAAGACGTCTTGATGACTTAGAATGTAGGAACACTAGCTTGCTTGAGAAGAATAGTGAATGAGGAGTGAGTGAATGAACTAGTTAGGGTTTAGAATGAATAGAATTAGGTCAAAATGAGGGGAAACCCCCTTATTTATAGAATTTATGCCCTAATTTTCTCGAAATAACACCATACAGGCCGACCTTAGGGTTTTAGAGACAATATCCCGGAAGAAATTTAAGTTAAATTGGAATTTTATGCCACATGGGACTAGGTCGCCCAAGGTGGTTACCTAGTCCACCTGGGAATTTTTAATTGGTCGTTGGGGATTAAAAGGTGATTATTTATGTTTGTCAGGATTGTCTCACAAAAGACACTAAAATAAGGCATGTATGTGCATTAAGGGGTCATTATAGCATAAGAGAGGGTTGATCTAGTGATGACAAGCCTAGGAAAGTGTCAAAATATTTTACAACTCCTTACAACACTTTGAAACAAGGCTTGGAAAGGGGTAAAAAAATATGTTGAGAAAGGTCCCAAAATCTATAAGAAAGGGTCCAAATGAGTGAAAAGTGTCAAAGGCTACACTTTTTGGTGACACACATACCTTTAATGGAGTCTCCTTTACACTTATCAAAATGCTGATTAAAAAAAAACTTTTGGTTTACCCTTAGGGGGATGAAATGAATTCAAATAAAACTTGTTTTTTGTAAGTATGTATTACTTATTATAAGTTTCCCAAAAAGTATAATTTTAAATATATTTAATTTGATTATTATATATATTTTTTATTTCTTGTGAATGTAGGTTTTTCATGGAAGATTAAGCTCTCTATTCTACACATGTGGAAAAATGTTAGATTACCATTTTTTTGAAAAATATATCCATGCTAGGTATTGATGTCCTTGATCCAACAAAAAAAATAAAATTGAATTTCAATACATACAAAAAAGTTATGTTGTATACAGTCTGCCTATGTCTAAATTGTAATTGGTTTGAATTTGAAACTTAATTAAGAAAAACCTATCCAATAAAATACTATGAAACCTAATGAAATTTCTAGATATCATAGTTACAAATCTAATTTGAAAAAAATAGAAATTTATCCTTCATAGAAAAAACATTATGTTGTATACGGTGAACATCAATCTTTAAAACTTGTGTTTACTATTAAAAACTAGCTTCCGAAGGAGATGGAAAAAGAAATGCAATTTGATTCCAAATTTTTTTAAATACATATATTTAGAATCTGCAAACAAAATTTCACAAATCACTAGTTTGCATCATCTTCAAATTCCTCATGGTTTAGTAGCTATAGGTACCCGAAAGTGAATATTTTATTAAAAATATTCAGTTCAATGTCTAGTTTGGCCAATAATTGTAAACCAATATTGTGGGATCACCCGAAATCAACTACAATTTTTGAAGAGAAATTTTGCAAGAGAAAATATTATTGTTAAGAGCAGATTTCTTCATCATTTGTTGCAACATTCAATATCTCAAGCATCATTTCAAAGTTATGTTCATTCATGCATGTCATTGGAGCTAACATTGTGATGTAGGTTTCAAGATCGAGTTCAAGCATTCAAGCATCAACTCAAGTCATTAAGATCCACATCCATTGAAGCCATTTCATGCAAGTTACAGACCTTCAAAGATCTCCATTGCCAAGGTTTCTACAAGGATTTGGTGAGTTGCAACAAACAAGTGTTCATTCATCATTCCCTCTCTT
This sequence comes from Sequoiadendron giganteum, assembly GCA_007115665.2. NCBI lineage: Eukaryota > Viridiplantae > Streptophyta > Pinopsida > Cupressales > Cupressaceae > Sequoiadendron > Sequoiadendron giganteum. The sequence continues at coordinate 197,392,848 of CM021100.1, forward strand.
TATCATTGTTTCAATTCAAGGTTTAATTACCAAAACATGGTTTGACCAAGGAAAACCCCTATTCAACCCCAAAAAAATTCCCTCTCTTTGTGTGTTGAAAATTTGCAAGTTCATAGGTTGAAGAAGGATTGGAGATCTTAAAAGTGCAAAATTATAAAGTTGCATTTGATTTCACCTTTATTGTCAAGATACAAAAACTTAGATCTCGAATTTATTTCTGAATATTCGAATATGAAACTCAGAGAATTTGGAAGTGCACAGATAAGAGCAGAGGACCCAAAAATCAATTTTGAAAATCCCTACAAAGACCCTGATAGGCTTACAAAACCAACCTTTTGTAACAGGTGCATAGTGCTCTCCTTTCCCAGATCTGCCAGAAGTTTTATTGTTTCTCCCACTTTTATGCTTAGTCTACAAGATACAAGTGTTAGATTGCATTTTAAAGTTGATTTTCTATTTTTATTTTTTCGCTCAAAAGTGTTGTAAGACCTTGACCCTCGTCCTCAAAGCATAAGGAAATCTGAAGATTCTCACATTGAGTTGATTCACCCAAGGGTTGTTAATCAATTCATTGCGGGGATCTCATTTCCTAATGAAATTAGGAAGATAGGGTCTATTCTCACCTTCTTGACTTACCTTTCCATTTTGGGAAACCCTATTTTTCTATATTTCATTTTGGTGAACCTGACATTGTACAACAAAATTTTGAAAATTAGAGTCCATTTCAACCCTATATCTGAATTTTGCACTAGTTTGCATTAGGTTTGCATTAGTTGCATTATATTTAGGGTTCTTTAAACTTGCATTAGTGAACATTATATTTAGGTTTAACGTTTCATGTTTGCATCACCTAAATTCACAAAAAAATATAAAAGATTGCATTAGATTTGCATTGCACTTGCATCAAGATCATTATTCAATCATTTAAGTTCAAATTTAGATTCAAATTGCATTTCAAAAAGTGTCATATAGTTCATAATTTTTCATTAATTCTACTTGCATAGGACATCAAATTCTTGAAAATCTTGTCACATAAGTTACAGTCTAAAACTTGACATAGAAAACACATAAAACAACTCAAAAATTGTATTTTTCATTTTTTAAACCCTGAGAAAGGACCCATTCACCCATGGGTGAATGAGTCCCTATAAAAGCATTTCAAACAATTTTCTAGGTGAATTTTAGCCTCTAATTTGTCTTTTTGTTGTTCTCATATCTAAGCATTGGTTTTCTAAAATAGTTTGTTTATGAATTCAAGTTATTGCTTCTTTAGTTAGATCTTGCAACTTTTTGGAAAACATTTCTTGTAAATTTCAATTGAGGATAGTATTAGATTTATGTAATTTTCCTTTATTTTCAGCATCATTTCATAGATTAGATAGATTAATTTACATTTTTCAATCATTAGGAAGCATAAACAAAAATAAAAAAACATCAAACAAAACAAACAAAAGCTAAATGGTAAAACCTTTAGTTTTGATGACTTTGACATGTTAGATGAAGCCCTTGTAGACTTCATCTCACCTAGATCATCCACTAAAGATTTGGTACAAGAGGGTGCAAGCATAGACAATCATGACAATCATAGTTGCTCTTCTCCCAATACCTCTCCTACTTGTGACAAAGGTATCTTGGTGTTAGGAGACCCAATTATTGAGCGTCATGATAATATTTCTTCTCCCTCTTTCAATGTTACGTTTCTCTCAAAAAATAGTAAGATGGATGGTATAGATGAATATGTTAAGTTCACATTAGATCCCCCCTCACTAGAAGGTAATTTATGTAAATCCATTGAGGTTATGAATGCACAAATTGGACCTCCTTTAATTAGCAAGCCTCCTAAATCACCTCCCATCATAAAACCACCTAAAAATAAACCATTTTCCTTAGGAGATATCTTGAAATTTACAATGAAACTTGATAGTAACAATGTTTCGCAACAACCAAGTTACAATACCATTGCTCACATATAATACATGGAACAATAGGCAACCACAAACCACTTCTACTTCATTACCATTGCCTCAACCTATTTTTCCTAGTGCTCCTCATTTTCCTTTACATAGCGGAAAGGAGTATGATTTTGTTCAACAACTTAAAAATACTCTCGCTAAGATATCCTTATGGGGTCTTATTCAAACATCACCTACATACAATAGGATGCTCCAAGAAATTTTGTAGAAGAATGATATCTAGTTTTCTGTGAAGTTGAATATGTAGCAACCTCCTTTGACTGTATGCAAGTGATAAATTTGGATATCACATTCCCTCGACATGAATTACCCTTGCTTGAGATCCAAAATAAACATGAAGAATTGATGATAAAGGTGATCATTAATGAAACTGTAGTTACGTGCACTCTCATAGACAATGGAGTTGTAGATCTTAATGTCTGTAGCATTGATCTCCTAGATAAAATTGGTGTGGACAAGAATTTTATTCAACTCAATAATGTTAAGATTCATGGATTTGAAAATGTTAATATAGGTAACCATTAGGAATGATCACATTTCCTATTAAGGTCAAACCTGTAGTTTTTCCTACCCCTATCCATATAGTGCCAACACCTCTTTCATACATCCTTCTCCTAGGGAGACCATGGATTCATTCTATGAAAGGAGTCCCATCTACTCTTCATCATGAGATGAAATTTGGATATAACAACAAGATATACACGGTTGAAGCAGATGGACAAAGCTATAAATCATAAGCTCAAAATGATCATGTAACACTTCCAACTCCCCTAATGCTTTGAGCTTTGATTCCAACTTCTAAAGTAGAACCTATACAAGTTGATGTTAATCCTAATTGTATTTCACCTAGAAAAAATCTCTTAAGTGATGATTGGGGGTCATTATATTTTACACCTTGTTTCAAAGAAGAGTCTAAAATCTCACCCTCAAAGTCCAAATATTCATATACAAATGATTCATCTTCAAACACATGTTTTAGGGATGATTGGGGTTCATTAATTTTACACCCTCCTTTATGGGAGAGTACAAAATATCACAATCTAAACCAAAAAATCCTTGTGTTTCATTTGCTCAACTTGGTGCTACATCAACAACATCACCCCATGGTGGTAATGGGGGCTCTTCAACTCCCATCCCTCATGAGAGGAAGATGCATAATTTTAAGAAACTTAAAAAAGGATTTGTGTTCTCGTGAAAAAGCCAATCCTTCTCAAAAGCATAAAACTTCTTCATCTGAGTTGCAAGAATTTTATGGTCAAGGATACAAACTCCTTTCTAAACATGGATATAATGAAAACATGGAGCAAAAGGATAGAGAACAAGTGAACTCTATACCACATTTTTTAAAGAAAGGTCTAGGTTTACCACCTTTATCTCTATTTTCATCTCATTCCTTATCATCTACTATCTGTATGACATCTTGTGATGAGAAAGAAATTTCCCCTCCTATTGATCAAGAGAGTATCTTGTTGAGGCTTCTCAAAGCCTACTTAATTACTCTTCCTCCAAAATGATGAAAGAAATTTTAAAATAAAAGTTCATTTTGTGCATATCATAGAGTTCATGGTCATTCTACTAATGAATGCAAGGCTTTGAGTAATAAAATTCAACATCTTAAGGATTGTGGTGCTCTTCCTTACATTGATACACCTATTTCCTATAATTGATACTAATTTTCATCCTATCATGTTGCTCATCACTATGTGGCATTAGTAGCTTTATGTGTCTTGCTCATTTCCATTCATGTTGGTACAATTTTAGGTGCAACCATATCTCTCTTAGCAGCAATATCATACTTCTTGGTGGTTGTATTTACCTCTATGATTGAGGGGAAAAGATAACTAGTTTTTGGGATGCATTCTTTCCAAGGATCACCTCCTCTCTTTCTAATTTAAAATACCAACATAGCAAGTATGTTGACATTTTAAGTGGGGGGCATATTATCCCCCATTCCTTGTTTGCATGTTCCCTTCTTAGTGACGATATCATTATCTCTTAGCAAGTGTGACCATTACATTAGCATTCACATTATTCATTTTTTCATTAATATTTTTACACTTTTTGTTGAATTTAGTGTAGCATTAGCAAAGCATATTGATCATGTTGTGTGGCACCTTATCAAAGTTATTAGGAGGTATAACTTTGGTATGGCTAGTACAATGAGAGCTTGTAGACTTGGTGTGACTTTCTCATTGTACTCTAAGAGCCTTTAGACCTGGCATGACTTTCTCACTTAGCCACTTTTTGGGGGCTCACCTAGTGGACAACGAATTTCACTAGCCCTTGTGAGCGTATTTTTTTGAAGTCCACTAAGCATACCACAACTTGCTTGCCTGTGGAGCCTTTGTGTTTTTCATGGCCACCAAGCATAACACAACTTGCTTGCTTGTCAGGCCATCTGTTGGATGGATGTGGCTTAATACAACTTGCTAGTCCATCTTTCTTTCCTCTTTGCATCAATTTTGGCATTGTATGTTTGTGTATCTTTTTTTTTGCTTTATATCATACATATTGTGCATGTCACTTTGTGCTTATATTGGTTTGACATGGGATCTTGGATCTTGGGGGCTTGCGCAACCTCCTTGATCTTGGTCATCCTATCCCCTCGACATTTGTGCACTTGGACCCCTTTTGACATGTATTTGTCTACTTTAGTGTGAGTTTTATGTAAGGTCATCCTCTCACTAAAGTGGGGGCTAAATGTAGTGTAGAAAAATGTATCCCTTTACATTTTCACACATGTTTGGGCCCTCCTAATTTAAAATGGACTTAATAGTCCCTTAATTTAGTGTTGAAAAATGTACTCCTTTACATTTTCACACTTGTTTGGGCCCTCTTAATTAAAATGGACTTAATCATGCCTTAATAAGCCCTATTTTGCATCTATAAGTCTAATAAATTGTATTTTCTAAAAGGGAAACCCGACAATAATTAATGCCAATACTTAACAATTTACCTTGAGCAATGTGTCTTCCGGGAATAGGAACCTAGGCGAGGGTGAATGGGTCCTCCTTAGGCCTTGGAACCCAATTTTAAAATGTATATTTTGGTGGTATTTTTGTAATACTAAATTCATATTTCAAATTTCAACTTGTAATGTTTGAATTTCAAAAAATTAAGGATAAATGTCTATAAATACAAGGTTATTTTATCAAATCAACTAGAAGTTTTGAAGAGCAATTTCACAAGAGAAAATATTATTGTCAAGAGCATTCAAGAGAAGATTTCTTCATCATTTGCTATAGCATTCAAGATCTCAAGCATCATGTCAAAGTTATGTTCATTCATGCTTGTTTTTGGAGCTCACATTGTGATTTAGGTTTCAAGATTAAGTTCAAGCATCCAAGCATCAACTCAAGTCATCAAGATCCACATCCAGTTAAGCCATTTCATGCAAGTTGCAAACCTTCCAAGATCTCCATTACCAAGGTTTCTACAAGGGTTTGGTGAGTTACAAAAAACAAGTGTTTATTCCTCATTCCCCTTTTTATCATTGTATCAATTCAAGGTTTAATTACCAAAATAGGGTTTGACCAAGGAAAACCCTCATTCATCCGAAAATAAACATTTTTCCTCTTTCTTTGTGTGTTACAAATTTGCAAGTTCATAGGTTGAAGAAGGATTGAAGATCTCAAAAGTGAAAAATTATAAAGTTGCATTTGTTGTCACCTTTGTTGTCAAGATACACGAACTCAAATCTTGCATTTATTTTTGACTATCTGACTGTGAAACCCGAAGAATCTGGAAGTGCAGGCATAGTAGTAGAGGACCCAAAAATCAATTTTGAAAAGTCCTACAAAGATCCAATCTCCCATGGGAGAATGAGTCCCTGACATGCTTGCAAAAACAACATTTTGTTACAGGTGCATAGTGTTCTCCAAGTTCCTAGATCTGTCATAAGTTTTATTGTCTCTCTTAGTTTTATGCTTAATCTACAAGATTCAAGTGTTGATTTACTATTTTTAGTTTTTTCTCTCAAAAGTGTTGTTTGACCTTAATCCCCGTCCTCAAAGCATAAAGAAATATGAAAATTCTCACATTGGGTTGATTCACCTAAGGGTTGTTAATCAATTCATTTTGGGGATCTCATTTCCTAATGAAAGTAGGAAGATAGGGTCTATTCTCATCTTCTTGACTTACCTTTTGATTTTGGGAAACCCTAATTTTCTATATTTCATATATATAAACACATCATGTACATTTCTACATATACAATTTGTATACATATAATATTTTGTTATATACTTGTAGTATGCTTCGGGGCATGATATGATTATGTTCAAATATGATTCCTTATTACAATTTTCCTTAATATTTTACAAAAAGATACACCTCTTCAAACATTGAGGGGTAATACACCTTGTTGAACAATATGTAATGTAAGTGGAAAAAATGCTCTTGTGTACATTGTGGATCTAACTTGGCCAAGGAGAGAACACATAGTTTAGCAGGCTTATAGAACATTGTGTCTTACTTTCCGAATACCTATTTGATTTAAAATTTGAATCCACATCTACGTGGATGCATGCACACATTGGGTCTTATGATTGGTTCAAAATAGTTTATTTCGTAGAAATCATTGCAATTTTGGTTTCTAAATATACTTATCATTGATAGACATATAACATGGGCTTATATGAACATATACATGTATATATTCTCATTGATACAACACCCCCCTCTCTCTCTCACTCTTCCTCTATTTCTCCCTATTTCTATTCCTCTCTCCCTCTGTCTATTATAAACATAGCATGAGCATGTTGGTAATGGAGCTTAATTATCTTCCTCATTGGGAGGTTTTGTTTTAGTCGTGCTTGGGTCCCTATAAAAGATGCATAGTTGATTTCAAGCTATCGCTTCTCCATTGAGACCTTTGTTGCACAAACATCATTTGCTAAGTGGCCTACCAAATGACTTCATGTAATGTAAACCGTTGAAAAAAAGACCAATTTTTTTTTAATTGACCTTTCACACCTCTTGACATACCCATTGCACACCATGATGCAATTGCTAATTATATTAATTATAACTTTTTAAAAATACACTATAAAAATAATCACACCCTAAAATTTAAACAAAACATCTCATACATATCCAAAGATAGAAAAACCAAACTACTAAAAAGAAAGCAAATCTTTAAGCAATGATTTCTATTGTATTATAGTTTAAAGATTAAACTATGCAAATTTTGAGCGTTGTCTGTGTGAAGACGACGTTAGGATGAAGATAGACACGCAGATTTCAAAAGATTTCATAAGAGACGTATCCTGCCATGCGTTTGACGGAGTTCGTTATGTAATTCCTGGTTATCTTAATAATGCATTGTTATCTTACATATGTCTTATCTCGACCTCCTTTGTACAAATAAATTTCTCTTGTACAGCTCATTGAAAGTCTCGAGAAAATTTTCTCAGTTGTCACTCAGAAAAGTACGCTAAAATGAGAACTCATAAAAAAATAATATGACGTTGTTTACAACGTATGCCTATCACGCGTTTTTTTCCAAAACACCTTCCCCCTTGTTTCGCACCGGACCAATCATGGGCTCTTTCCACTTTATTTCTATCCCCTCTCTGTGTTTCTTTTTACACATTAATAGCTTTGGCATTCTGAGCACCCATCTGATTAAAATCAAAGTCCACTTCCTTTCATTACCCTTCAAGTTTGTTTCCCTTCCTCTTCCATTTTAGTTCAATGGCAACAGATAAGCAGATTAGCTATGGTTCTGAGGAAGTTGCAGCTCCATCAACATCTTCATCAAAGAAGGTGCCCCGCGATGTTTTCATTAACTATTGTAGTGTTGATGCCGAACACACGCTGGCGTCCTCTGTCTACACTGCTCTCCGTGGCATGGGCCTTCGAGTTTTTCTGGATAAAGAGGTGCTTGATCTGGGCGATGTTATACCATCCGAAATAGAAGAGGCCATGCGTAGTTCCTTCCTTCATATTGCCATACTTTCACCCAATTATGCACAATCTCCCTGGTGTTTGGCCGAGCTGTCGTTTATGCTCACAACCGGCAACACAATCATTCCTGTCTTCTACAATGTTGAGCCCAGTAATGTCCGCGACGTGAAAGGACGCTTTGCTGATGCATTTGCGGAGTATGAAAAGAAGAGTGAATACACATCAGAAAAGCTTCTTGAGTGGAAAAGGGCGCTGCGCAACATTTCTTTTCATTGTGGCGAAACCCTGAAGGGGAACGAGTAAGTACAAACATTATGTTCCCTTGTAAAATCTCTGTTATATGAAATCTCTATGCAACCACTGTATTCTAAGTATACCATAGAGTCCTTTGCGAAGGAAAGCGTGGAAGGATGTCTCAATTTAAAACTTATAAATTATGATTTAGGACATCAAATAATAATTTATAATATTTAAAACTTATAAATTATGATTTATGACATAAAATAATAATTTATAATATAATATCATAAATCATCAATAAATGAAGTGTTACCAATACAAAAGGTAAGGCGATACATATTTAATTCATAATAATAAGAATATATAGCTAATAACTCACCGTTTTATAGTTGTTAAGAGTAATTACAATCCCAAAGCATAATAGTATATATCTCTCTTTTCTCTTAAATTTTGAATTATTTTTATTTTAATTAATTCTTTAAGATGGACAATTTTTGAGTCCAAATCTTTGGGACTATTTTTTTGTTTTCCATACTTCATTTTTAAGATAGTTATTTAAAAAGTTATATAATGATAGAAAAGGTACATGTTGCATCACCTTAAAAGTTATCTACTAATATAAAATTGTAATCATTAAATAGCAATAATTGGTAAAGACATAAATGCTATCATTAACTCTAAACTTTAATTTTTCCATTATAAAGGAAGTAGTCTATTTGTTAGAGTTTCTATAGATTTTTCTATTAGCCATTTCTTAAATATATATTAACATAGTATTAAAGGTCATAGTCTTCCTTATAAGATATATATTTTTTTTTAAATCATAATCTAAATTTACATTTCACCTTTGAAGATCAATCTAAGTGCATTTACAATTTCAAAGCTAGATGTTTTTTTGAAGGATTGTAGAAGATTTTGGACAATTTTGTTATGGAAAAGTAGTTAATCGTTTCACATCCAACAAATAGTCCCTATGCTTTGCCTTGAGTTTTTCTACATATTGAAATAGATCTAAATAACTTAAAAGAATTGAATCTCAAAGCTATAATATATAGATTTTGATATAATATCTTGTTAAAATATCTCTTGATGTTGCTTCTAAATGCACTTCTATTTTCTTTTATCATCTTTATAATAATAATCCATCTTTCTTTTTGCACATCAACACACCTCAAGTTAGGGTTCTATTTTATTAAATTATCTTTTTATATTTATATCATTTGTAAAAATATGATTTATTTTTATGTCATTCTTTATAAATCTACTCTTCTTATTATCACTGTAAACAAATTACACAACCATCAAATAGATATAAAACAATCATGTATGTAACATCTTTTAATTATATAATTATTACATATTGATATAAATGATTTAAATAATTTACTTTCCTTAAATATTATTATTGAAACAACAATTTTGACATAGACTTATCCATAATATATATTTAAATAATATTTATTTAGAATAATAATATACATTATGTAAAATTAAATATACTATATTTTGAATGCCAAAATATTTACATGTCTTTTTATAATATTTTTAAACTTGATTTTTTTAAAATTTAAATAAAACCATTATCAATAAATTTAATACTTAGAATGATAATTATTACAAATAATATTTAAATATTATTTAAGATATATAATCTCAATATAACTTTCTTACCGTATAAAAGAAAAAAGATTTGAATGGATTTTTCTTCTCATTCACATTATTATTATTCTTTTATAAATTGTCTCCTTCCATTTTATTTTAGATCTAACAAAAAAAAGTTTATTTATTCTATATATTTTCAATGAATCCATTTTACTTTTTTAATTTGTTGTATATATTTTTAATGAACAATTGTTCTAATTTATTCAATATATTTGCAGATTGATCTTAATTCTATTTATTTATCCAATTATTTTGGGTGATGATTATATGAGTTTTCTTGTCCAGTGATGGAGGAATGCTATTGAAGAGTATTGTGAAATATGTGATGAATCATATGAAAAAAATAAAATTGGAAGTAGCCAAATATCGGCCTGTAAGTCTTTATGAAGTAGTACAAGAGAGGCTTAAAGTAAGCTTCGATACACTAGGTAAGGAGGAACAAGAGGTATTCTTAGACATAGCCTGTTTTTTCATAGGAGAAGAAAAAAGTTTGGCCATTGCAGTGTGGGATGGGTCCGGTTGGAATGGGGTACATTGCTGGGATGTACTTGAGAATAAGTGCCTGGTTGAAGTCGATGAGAAAAACCAGATCAAAATGCATGATCACCTTAGGGATCTCGCGAAAGAAATTGCGAAGGAAAGGTCGCCTTACCGTGTTTGTTCAACACAACAAATCATGGATATTCAAAGACAGGCCACGGTGAGTTACTTATATTCTTCTATAAGCTATCCAATACACCTTGTCTGTTCATTGGTACACTATCTTAATTGTTTAAAAAGGTTTTTGTTTTTGCATTTTCCATTCAGGAAACAGTGCTGATTCGGGGGATTAAAGCGGCAACAGATGATTTCTACGAAGAGTGCTCATCCCATCATAGTACACCGTTTGAAGAGTGTATGGAGCTCGTGAGAAGCTGTTCTACAGAGTTTAAGGGCGTTACACCTTCTATCCTTGTTGTTAAGGGGGATTATTTTACAGAAGAATTAGCAATTCTATTCCCAGCCCTTCTCTGGCTGCGATGGGTCGACTTCCCGGGCAAAGCTCTTCAATCATGGCTAATGTTGAAGAATCTAAGAGTTTTAGAGCTTCCAAATGCTAAACACTTAGAAGAATTGTGGAACGACAGTGTCGATGTAAGTATTTTCCCTTACTTTATCAGCATTTATAGAATAATATCTATAAGTGTTTTATAGTTTTTGCACGGTTTTCTCTAAATTGAAATGGAACGTGGCTGCAGCCTCCTTTGGAATTGAGAGAGCTGAATCTTAAAAATGCCGAAAGTTTCCTCAGATTTCCAAGGACAATAAGCTGTCTTAAACATTTGAAAAAGATATCCTTGACCTGCAGCACAGGTGTATATCATCGTCTATCATCGTTCGGGTTGAGATATACTCCTATGGACAGTCTTCCAGAAGATTTTTGTCTACTTCAGTCGCTGGAGCACCTCCAGCTAGCAGGAAGTGTTAGGCTAACATCACTGCCTACCAACTTTGGCAATTTGACAAATCTGCAACATCTAGATTTGAGTTGTTGCTGGACGCTGAGAACGTTGCCTGAATCTTTTAAGCAGCTCATAAATCTACAGTATATCGATTTTCATGGTTGCAAGAGGCTCACCTTAACGTCAGAGAACAATAACATTCTGGAAAATATGACAAAGCTGGAGACTCTGATTTTTTTTGCATGTGAAAATCTGCAGAAGCTACCTCCGCATGTCACTAATCAGTTGTCGCTGAGATATCTGAATGTGAAAGGCACCAAGTTAAGGGAATTACCAAGTAACATTGGTGAACTAAGCAAATTGGAAAAGCTGAGCATAGAAAGTGAGTTCTTGACAAGGTTGCCGATTACTACTGTGAATTTGTCCTCCTTGACTAGCCTTGACATCTACAACTGTAGGGAGTTGGAAACTTTACCCGAGTCCATTGGGAATTTGGCTTCCTTGACTAAGTTCGGTATTTCCCATTGTATAAAGTTAAAATTTTTACCCGAGTCTATGGGCTATTTATCCTCCTTGAGGAAGCTTGATATTAATGTTTGTTGGGAGTTGAGAACTTTACCTGAGTCGATTAAGAATTTGGCTTCCTTAACTATGTTGAGTATTTCTAACTGTAAAAATATAATATTTTTGCCTGAATCTATGGGTTATTTGTCCTCTTTAATTAATCTTGAAATTTATGGGTGTGGAAATTTAAAATCCTTAACTGAATCTATTAGAAACTTGTCTTCCTTAACTAAGTTAACAATGCGGTATTGTGTGTTCCAATATCTACCTGATTCAATGGGTCATTTGCCGTCTTTAACTAATCTTAACATTTCTAATTGTTATCAATTAAAAACTTTACCTGAATCTATAGGTTATCTGTCTTCTTTGACCCATCTTCACATTTATTGCTGTCTAGAATTAGAAGCTTTACCTCAGTCCATAGGCCATTTGTCCTCCCTAACTAATCTTAGTATTTCTGAGTGTAGCAAGCTGAGATCTTTGCCTGAACCTGTGAGAAGTCTTAATCAGTTAGAAGAATTGAGCATAATGTCTTCTCTAGAGAAGTCTCTTTCAAAAACAAGTGCCCAGCTTGGCAACCTTCAAACTCTGAATATTAGTGGCTGCCCGATTACAGAATTGACTTTCCTATCAGGTTCCTTTTCTTCTTCATTGTGCAGCCTCAAGTCGATATATCTATTGAACAATCTTCTGTCCAGGATATCAATCTCTCAACAATGTTGCCCCAGCCTGGAAACTCTAGACGTTCACTACAATAAGCAGTTGGTAGAGATCGAAAGCTTGCCAATGTCACTAAAGGCCATAAGATTGATGAACTGTACAATGCTAAAGTCTCTTCCAGAAACAGGTGCGCAGCTTAGCAACCTTCAAAGTCTGATAATTCGGGAGTGCCCAGTCACAGAATGGACTTTCCTGTCGGGGTCCTTTTCTTCTTCATTGTGCAACCTCAAACAGATAGAGTTATGCAGCACTCTTTTGTCAAGGATATCAATCTCTCAACAATCCTGCCCCAGCCTGGAAACTCTAGAGCTTCACAGTAATGAGCAGTTAGTGGAGATCGAAACCTTGCCAATATCAGTAAAGGCCATAAAGTTGAGCAAATGTAAAATGCTGAAGAGCATAAATGTTTTGTGGGGCATGGTAAATCTTGAGACACTGTCTATAGAGGACTGCGGGGACAAGTTATATGAGCTTCCAAATCTAGTCTCACTTAAAGAATTTGAAATCATAGAAACTGCTGACCAATCAAAGAAAATACAAGGCCTGGAAAGTTGCAGTTCATTGGAGAAGTTGAGAGCACTAACTTGCTGCAACGTGCCACCCATACATAATCTTGCGCATATGGAGAATTTGCGGACCTTAGAGCTCTCAGCAGCATGCAACATATCAGAATTTGAACCTTGCCTTCAAACTCTAAAGGTAATGATAGTCTTTAGATTCATTAACTTATTATCTGGAGCATGTATAGATTGATCGTAAATTGTATACTGTTTGCAGAAATGGCCATCCGAAAGTATAATATGCGCAAGGACAGAACGTGGTCTGGAATCTGTTATGAATTCTTCTGCATTTCCTGGTCTTACATTGGTTGATTCCTGCGCGGAGAAGATTGTTAGTAAATATGGACATACTTTGTTGAGTTTAAAATGCAGGCAGAGGCGTCGTTCCAACGCAGCAGCGATGGTATGTTTTGAAATAAATTCGAGTGCCGCAAGGACTGCTGTAACTTTCAGGAACAAAAACTTTGCTAGTTCAGTGAACGTGGGAGAGGGGAAATGGATATTGTCAGGTGTTTTCATAACACCTTCCCTTCTGATAGAGGACTACAAACTAAGCAAAAGTGGTTATCGCTCTGAATTGGGGAGGGGAATGTTGGTTATAGGCGACCAAGAGAGAGTTGTCGACGGTTTTAAAAAATTATTGCTATTTTTGGGTCTGTGAGTCGAATCAAAGTCTCATTGATTTATAAGGAAAATGTAAATGATTTAAAAGCCATTTTTTAAAATATTAAGATATTTATGAATTCAACTATTTTAACTTACGTACATGTGAATTGAGATTTTCAATTAAGTCAATAGTCTTTCTCGTTTGTAAAATTTAAGACTAACTTTTTGTTAGATTGTTCAATTTACATAATCTCAGTAGAAATTAATTTAGATTATTAATTTATTTTGTAGGGGGTTAAATGTATTTGTGAATTTGATGTTAAAGTATGAAAATAAAATGTATATTGGCGAAGGATTTTTATTTCTATGATCAAAGAATAAATGAGTCTGATTTGGTATTAAAATTTAGATGTTCTAATATGAAAAACGATGATTTCTATTTAAATTTCACATCAAGATAAGTATTTGGGTCAATGACATTTTGGTCAATGCATATCTGACTTTTACATGTAGAAATAACTTGAAGTATTGTACAATCTTAATTTTTGTTGTGATTGTGTCACCTCGAGATAAGTTTGTGCATCAAAAACACTAGTGAATGCATATCTAACCTCTACATCTAGAAATAACGAAGTATTGTATAATTTCTTAATTTTTGTTGAAGTGTTGTTTATATATATTTATATATACTAATTGTGTCACCTCTAAATTATTTTCTATCTAAAATTGGTGGTCTTTATAGTGCCTTAGGAGGATTGTCATTATGTCACAAAATGACATGTTCATATACATCAAACCTTACACACCTTAGGTAGGTACAAGATCAAGGACAACAAGTCTCGACTATGAAAATGCTCTTCATATGAATGTGTAAATTTATATTTATTTTAAAGCACCAATTGAAATATTTGTTCCCTAGATACCAATGATAATCGAATAAATTCTTACAATTAGGAGATGATATTATGAGATATATAATGAATACAATAGAACTTTAAATACAAAGACTTAACAAGAAATCATGCAAACTTGTGTTAACTAGAGATAAGAAAGGAATGAGTAGGAGTTAGCCAAAATTTGAATCTAAATTTTGATAGTTTAATTGTGAAATCCTCAAGCACAAGCTAACCCCACATCCATAGAAATGACATGAGACATGAAAAGGACCAAAATGAGGTGGGTAATGGAGATATAAGAATGAGTGTATGAATAGACATGCAATTAATGCATAATTTGGGTGAGTGTATTCAAATGTGTATTTCTAGATAAGGTAAGTGGTAGATGCATATAGATGAATAAATACAATGGGAAAAGGGGCCCAACTTTACACAAGATAATGCCATTTGTTAATATCTAAATGTATTAAGGCTCCCCCAAAATGGGAATACAAATAAATAGGAAATGCCAAGGTTTATTAATTTCATTATTAGATTTTTCCTCCCAATTGAGTTGCATGTGAATCTTAGAATGATTATGTATCTCAAAGTATGTGGCACTCACAAAGATGCATGCAAAATAGATAATTATACATAAAAATATATCATAAGGGTCCATATTTAAAGTAATGGACCGTAGTAAATTTTTCATAAAGGTTTATCCTTTAGCATATACTTTTCACAGGAACCTACATAAAGATAGAATATGCCATGAATAGCTCCAATCATGCAAGTGAGAGGAAGTACAATCTAGATCTTCTTGTGCCTGATACACATGCCCCATTTTTATTTTTTTTAAATGTGGACCCCTTCTTTTCATTTTGCCTAGTTTTAGGATGGTTTGATTGAGTATTCTCTTTAATTTTTATTTCCATTCGTTTGGGCTTCACAAAGATAAATTAGTATTTGAAAACGGTTTGACAATCTTTAGTGTACTTAGAATATTTTATTAATAATCAATTTCATTTATAAAACTTGAAGTTTTCTAGTATTTTGTAGAGTTGTCGGATTCTTAGGGATATTAAAATATAAAATTTTACTCTTGATTTACTAAACAGTGTTATTCTCCTAACCGTTTAGTGTGTATTGGGTTATAACTAGTTGTCTTGTGGTTCTCTTAACCCTTAAATAAGTTATGCAATCATTTTTATAATTGTATATAGGTATTTAGCTCATCTTCAAAGTTATAATTAAGTATCTACGTCAACCTAGATTCAACAACCAAGGCATAATCAGGTACATATTATAGTTAGTGGTTAGTTATCAACAATCAAATCTTTCTTCCATCAATTTAACTCTTCTTCAATTTTAGAAACCTCTTCACTCCTCAACAGTTGAATAAGAATGAAATTGGAACTTCATGTGCAAATTTATCGATCATTTTAATTAGAAAATTAAATATTAATATTTTGTAGCTTCCATGCAGGGGCACATTAGCTCCAAAATAAAAAGTAATGCACATTAAACAAATTTTAGAAATTTCTTATATTTCACTTGTTTATATGATAATTTTTTAAAATAAAATTGTAATGCATTCTCCCTATTATTTAACCATTTGTTTCTTTGGCCAATAAATAAAGTTAAGTGGGAAATAAGAGATTGCAAGCATGTGGCAAGGACTCTCCAATGTGTTCTTATTGTATTAGTACTTTTTAAAGTTTCAAGTAATGTTTAACTTTTTTGCTTCAAACTTTCATAATATATTGCATGTGCCTTGTGAGGATGGTAGGGAATGAATAGAGGGGTTAGAATAGGGTCAGTTTTTTTTTTACTCTTCAAAATTATTTCCAGTATGTACTTAGTCTAGTGAATTACATTTGGCATTGAAGGATTTTTGCATGCTAAAATTAAAAAAAAAGAATCAAAACAATAGAAAAATAATTTTAATTTTAATTTAAACTACTAAAAATATATAAATCCTACCTTGTCAACCTCACAAACATTATGGTATTTTTGGGTTGAATCCACTCCAATGGATTTAAAATATGCTCATGCTATTTCTCTATTGCATTCATGCATTGTTGGAGAGATGGGCTTAGGCTACTATTATTTTCTTTCATAGAGAGAAAAAGATGATCATATTATAACACACTTGCATTACAACTTGATAGTGATTGAGTCTAGGTTGGTCATTTCTCTAGGCCATAATGTGATTGGGTTATATGCAACATGTACCAAAAATTATTTTAGCCATGTTTTGGTCCTCAATCTTTGTGTACATGCCCACATATACTTGCTTAAAATCATGTCAATAAAATGATGAATTTGATCTCCATTTATATATATTGATGTGGTGGATGGATGGTTGGGATTTTTCTTGGAACATAAACTTTTATCTTGATTAAAGGTGGAGTGGATGTGGAGAGGTGGCAACTATTATTAGCTAGTTAACTCATTTATTTATTTAAAATGAAAATATTTAATTATTTTAATCAATAAGTTAACTAATTTGATTTGATTTACTGATGTATTATGATTTTTATTAAATTATTTATGGATGATGGATTTATTGTAATATTTGAATATTAATGAGAAAATGGTGTTAAGATTAAAATGACAATTCATCTAATTAATTATTAGGACTTTTTTATAATAGCATGCTTAATTTTAATTAACTTATGTGTTTTTAATCTCAAGTGATAGTATTAGAGCACATTTCATGATCTAATTTAACCCTCACCTAATTTTTATTTATCCTTTATCAAGGATAATTCATTTTATATTGAAAAAACAATCAATTACTTATTACATCACTAGAGTGTTCAAGGTTTGATAGAAGATTATTATTTTCTCTCTTAAGTGATAGGGTGTTTTGGTAGTAGGTGATCTCTAGGAGTTGCATTATAGCTCACATTGATATTTCAGAGGAAAAGTTACCTATTATTTATTGCAAAAATTAGGGGGTGTTGAATCTCGTGAAGAATCTAGTTTTTCATGAAAGAACAAAGTATATTGAGGTTGAATTTCATTACATTCATGAAGTATCCCTACAACACCACACCTAGCTCCAATATTGCCTGATAGATTCTTAGATAGTTGACATACTCACCAAGACACTTGGAAAGGTAAAATTTGAATTATTTTGGGGTACATATGTAAGAAAAATGTAATAAGAGGGAATGTTAGCATAACATTCTTAAATTATTATTGATTAGGTGATGAAATATATTTAGTTACCTTATTTCAATTGAATTTCTCTATTTAAACTACCCACTTGCCTACTTCCTTTACTATATAAATGATTTTATTTCTTTTATAATAAAATATTAAGTTATCTAGCCTTTAAAATAGTGGATGGATATTGACTTTATTAATTCAATAAATATTGTTTAACTAATAAGGGGATGAAAATTAGATACTTAATTTAATAACTAGGGTTTTATTCAATCAATTATAAGAGAAATAGTCAAGTAATGGCGATCTATCATCTTTATTTTGTTTAATTAATTTCATGATATATTTTCAATGATTAAAAGTTAATAGTAATATTATAATTTTATATTTTTTTTCCATTAACAAGTAGTAAATAGCATTGTAAATGGGTACTAATCCTTCCAATCTTAACATAATCAAAACAAGTAGTAAATAGTTATTTTTATTGGTTAAATTTTATATTTTATTTTTGTTAATTCTTATTGTAATGTTTTAAAATAGGTTGATATTTATAATAGTACCTTAAAGTATTTACAAATAAGCATTGATTAATACAATTAAACTTAATTTAATATATTTTGTATCAAATTTTATATTTATATATAGAGAGAGGGAGTTTTATTTTTCTTAAAGATCATCTAGGCTAATTTAATAACATGCATGTCTATAAATACATTAATCCAGATTACTACATAAATAAGTTATGGACATTGAATATTATGGATTATTGTGATAATGACATGTAAAAATATAAATATAAATAATGACCTACTTAGCTTTATACATAAAGGCCCTGTAAGGGACCCAAGTGAACATTATGAAATCTTAAGTGTCATGGGATATATAACAAAGAATCTAAGATTAATATTCACCTTAGGATCAAAATACTCCTCTTTTAGTTCATTGAAAACTACGTTTTTACTTTGTGTAAATTAACATTATGAATATGGTAATCTTGCAAGTCATTTATATTATGATAGAATTATGCAATGATATGCTTATGCTTCCTATGGAATTATGAGAGTATTTGATGCTATTGGAATTAGATGAAATGTTATGAAAGGAAAATGTTCTATATTAAAGTAGATGTTAGTATGAATGCAATGTTATGCATAAGTTATAATGATTTTCCATGCTAACTACCATTATTTTTCTTGAGTGATAATGTAGGATGATCCGAGCACCTCCAAGAGAAAGAGGGGAAGTATCACCTTGGAGGAGGGTGACGTTGAGGATTCTTTGGTTAAGCCATGTGAGCTAGCATCGATCTTGTATTGTTCTAGTAACCTAATAGATCTAGGGGATGTTTCTTGCATGCTTGAGGTAAGCCAACTTGTGTCAGCTTGTTATGTCACTCATGTTTCTTTGGATGGTTGTTTTAGGGCTTGTATGCCTTGTTGCTTCTTTACATATATAAATATATATACATGAGAACAAAAAACATATGTGTATGTTTATTTATGAAGACAGTCAACATATGCATATATGGATTGTGTGTATGTGTACATGGATGCATATGCACGTATGCATATGAAACTATGTGCCTATGTGCATGTATTTTCATGCATGTGTAATCCAACACATGTGTGGATATGCATATTCATGTGTATATTCATGTTATCTAATAAACGTATTGATGTGATAATTTTATTTCAACAATGATGCCAAGTTTTGGCGTATTAATTAACATCAAATTTTAGGTTAATATTGTCTCCTTTCTTAAAGGTTATTACTATCCTTTTACTAGTATTTAAACCATCTTATAAAGCCATAAGAGGGAATGTTTGGCTTGATTCCTTCTAACAAGGAAGAGTTCTTAACTAAGTGGTTCAATACATTAAATTGAAACTTATAGCTTTTCATTAAAAGTTGGTCAACTATGAATATCAAATCCTTTATATATATCATTATGAATTGAGCTATTTGTCGTGGGTTAACATATTTTGGAGGTGATAATGATATAATAGTATTGCAAAGTTTAGTGAAATCAATGAAAAATTGTGGGTTGAGATTTTGAAAGAGGCATAAGTTTTAATATTTTTAAATGCTAAGGAAGCCATGGAATCTACAAGTGATCTACCAAAGGTGACACAAGAGTAAGCTTTGTGTTGATATTGTATAACCACGATTGGAACCATGGCTATCACCACGTATTGGAGTGAGTTAACTGTTATTTCTGATAATCACTTCTTGCTAATTCTCATCAAGTAATTTATGGAAGTGTTAGGGGAACCAGTTTAAACCGATTTTATAGCTACTTTGGTTGAAAATTATTCTTTTCCTATTTTCCCATTATGCAAATCTTTGAGAAGATAAATGGGAAATATTCTTGCAACCATTTTTAATCAAATTTGGTAACTAATTTATGTCACCCAAATTTGAGGATATATTTATGTCATTAGTGAATGGTGAAATGGTTGGTTGAATATTATTCAAAGCTAATTTGATTATAGAGGTACTTTTATAAGCATTAGAGGAAGGTTGCGGAGGTGACCAAATATCATACACTTTGTGTTGTTAATAGAAATTAAAAGAAGTTAGAATGTTGGTGAATAGCACAGATACTAAGTGGAGAAGAGTGTTTTCCCATCACTTTTCAAGGCAAACTACAAGCAAGAGTTTAATTTTTCAATACATATGTATCTTTTTTGTTCTTGAAAATTAGAGAGGTCAATTATGACTAGTTTTGAACTGTTGGGTTCTAGTTCTCTCTTGTTTGACTTTGTTATGTCTTTGTTTCAAAGATGCTTATTTCTAAGATAGTTCTTAAACAGAATGTTTGTTGAAGTTAGGGACATTATTTTAAGTTTTGAAATTCATTTTGAATCCCTCAAAGATTTGCATATGTCTAAAATATCTGCTAACTATAGTGAAATGAAAGCTTTATGTATCGTGTTAGCTAAGAACCTCATAGCTTGAAAATATAGGTGCTTGTACCCATGAGAGAGAAAAAAATATTATATTCTTTTTTAGATGTTCTTGAGCCTTGCATTTTAAGCCAAGATTGGAACAAGAAACTAAATCTTTATTGTATGGAGGTATTTTAGCCTTAATAAAATATACTCTCTTCTTTCTTTAAAGAATTGGTTGTAATCTTTTAATTTTTAAACCTGTTATTAAATACAAAGGTTTTGCATTCAAGTTCTTGAAAGGGACCATGGTAATAAAATAACAAACTAAAGACTCTTTGTTATTAGAGAACCAAACTTGATTATTTAAAATTTGAAAATAACAGTATATACACTTAAGCTCATATAGGAGTCATAGTTGCAAGATTGTCAAAGGAGTTGAAGAATAAAATCTTTGTTATTTTTTGGATAAATATATTGTGACTTGTTCTGCTTCTTGAGAAAGGAATTGATACATTGCTAGCATCTAAACCCTTCTAGGATCTTGTATTGAGCCAAGTACCATAACACTAGTAGAGGGTTTGTTGAAAAGAGAGTTCTTTGTAATCTGTGACCAATCAGGTCATGATAGTAGTTTGATAATGGAAAGCCAAGAATCCACTATGTGTGGAAAACCCTTGAATCTTATGACATTAACCCAGTGGTAGGAGCCAAGACCCGAGAGTTACACCAAGTAATACGGGGGTTCAAGAAAGGTCCAACCTTGTCAACTCAGTTGAAAAATGATAGAAAAATGAGTCATGTTGTGTTATAAATCTCTTGTGATGGTTTGTGGGGTGGAGTAGTTAGTTATAGTATACCCTAGGTTTGGAAAGGTTTTACATTGATTCAATTAGGGTGGGTGAAGAATCAACTTCACTCTTAGTAGCGATTATATATTTGATACAAATATTGTGGCCATAGTGGGTGTGGTTGTCTCTGCATGCACTCGTTGGTTCAATGTGACCCATATAATTAGCTAGTTAGAAATTTTGTAAATAGTTGGAAGAAGTCCATAGTTGTTCGACAAAATTAGTTAAATAAGGCACAACACCAGATCTTAGATGGTAGACTAAGAGGGTTCCTGACTATTCCCTTCGTTGAAGGGTAGGGCCACTTCCAATTAGGAAGGTGTGTGGGGAACCCTTTAAGTCCACAATTGGAGGTAAAGCACGTGTGTGATGCTCTCCCTCTTGCAGATGACTTTCTGATTCTTGGAAGACAGTAAGAATCAGATATGGATCTCTCTCCTTATTTACTTTAAGTTATTGTTTATAGCTCACTTATTTGAAATCATTACATTGTGATATAAAGTAAATGATGTTAATCTTTTCAATTGAAAGGTAGTTATTAATTTCTTGATCTATGTAAATGGAAATAGAATCCAGTAACATGTTTCTTATTTCAGTTTTTTTTTAAATCTCTTAAATTTGAATATTAGAGGATAAGCGTTTCATGATTAACTCATGGAAAATCTTTTTGTGAGATGGAAATAGATGTTACAAAATGTTACTTAGCTTGATACATAAAAGATTCAAGTGATCCAAGTGAACATTATAAAATCTTAAGTGTAATGGGATATATAACAAAGAATCTAAGATTAATATTCACCTTAGGATCAAAATATTCCTCTTTTATTTTGTAAGATTGAGTACAAAATCGTGAATTTTTCTAAATATTTCTAAATACTTTCCTTTCCAGAAGTAAAGAAAACTATGTAAAAGACCTAATAAAAGTATTTTAAACATGCAAAGAGTAGGTGATATTAGTGGATCTGAAGAGTATATCTTGTGTGTTACAAAATGAAATCTCTTGTGTTATATCATATCTAAGAAAGGTATTTCTATAAGTTGCATAAGAAAATATTTTGACTAAACTTTATAATCATGGGTATGTTTTGCATATAAGTATTTTGAAAAATAAATTCATTTACTATTTATTTTGTTGATCGTACACATGTATGTTTTGGCTTTCAAAATGTTTTAAATAAAAAATTGTCACTTTTGTACATCCTAGACTCAAAACTAAATTTTATCATCTAAGTAAATATAAAATAAATTACATACTTGAAAACTAGAAATAAAATCCTATATTTCATGTTTTTTCACTATATTAATATATATTCTATGCGTAGATGCAATAGATTGTTACCCCAACTATGACATACTTTAATTTTTTAGGAAAAATTCTTTCACTTTTTGGTCAAAAAGTGGTCTTAATAGAATATAGTTTGATTTGGACCAAGTTATTTGAAATTGAAAACCCTACCACCATTTTTCCTATGTTAACCCATCTGTTTCGATGGCTAAATCAATAGAAACCTAGGCGCCCAGGTTTTCCGCTATTGGGACCCAGGCTGAAAGAGTCTATTCATGCCCTCCCTATTTTTGTTGCCTTGGAAACAAAAGAAAACATCTTGGATTCTTTCGCGGCTAGGTGCCAGGTTCCAAACTCAAACCCTCTGAAAAGATAACAGGATGAGACAATGCGACCTGAAACCGACAACAGTCAGATCCCCCAATCTAACAACTCTGGAGGTATGCCAATAACCTTTGAATTTCTAGATGACATTTTAGATGTTATAGAATATTACAAAGCTAGATCTATTATCCTTCTTTTCTTGAAAGGCATTCTTTTGGAACAATAATTTTACAAATGGACTCACACAAACTGGGAACAAAAGGGATGGAATATAGAATCCTTTAGGGGCTTAGGTAGGGCTATGTTGCCTACACGTTGGTTGACCCAGATCATGCGAAAGCTGCTCTCCATTACAAATGTTAGATAATCTATGGCTAGATCTACTATCTCCAAGCTTGGGATATAGATTTTCATCAAGAAAGGATTTTTAAATCTAAATATCTGATGTGGGTGGAGCTATCTTTTCTTAACCTTGCCTTTCATCATTTCCTTCATAATATAGCTACCTAATTGGGAAGAGTTATTTGGTGCAAACCTAATTTTGATATATGGGCCAGCCTCAAAGTGTACCCTAGAGTTTACGTCGAGGTGGATTTAACCCAACCTCTTCCTGACTCCATCAAGTTAATAGGCCCTAGATTTGAGTTATCATAGCGGATCACCTACCTTAACAAACCTAATGCATGTTTCTATTGTTGTAAAGAGGGCCAGCTTATTAGAGACTACCCATATCATAAACCCCACCCCGTGCTAAGTTTTGCCTCTGAGCCTCAATCTTCCATCTCCCCACTAGTTTGTGTGCCTCTGATTGCACCCTCATCCTCCCACCTTCAACCTTCCTCTTCAAAGCGCCAACACCCTAAGCCCCCACTCAATCTTGAAATCCCTCCTCCCTCTTCTCAATTTCAAGGCGATTCTTCATTCAAGGATGTCCTTATAGCTGATAAATGACTTTCTTAAAAGCAAAAAGAGCCAACGACATCTTCTCTCTCTCATTCTTTGTCACCTATCAATCCTCCACAACCCTTTGTGCCCTTTCGAACTTCCCTCGCTAGCCCAGTGTTCTCATCTTCATAGACAAACAACCCTATGAGAACTCCCCCCTCTAGCCCTGCGAGATCTCATGATAGATCTCCATCCAGAGAGAGGCTCCCCTTCGATGTCTACCTTGAGCCTCATGCCATAGCGACAAATATTCAGTTTAATTCCCTCCTCTCAAATGAGAAATTTTCTGAATCTCAATGAGCTATAATATATACAGTCATGGAATTTTAGGGGAATGTTAATCCCATCCCGAAAGTATCAGGTCAAGTAGTCTATCATGAATAACTGAATTGATGTCTTAATGTTGCAAGAAGTGAAAGCTAGTCAAACTCGTCTTGATGTTGCACTTTCTACCATTTGGAAAGAGGCTTAGTTTTTCCACACAAACCATTATGAAGGGTCTAGAGGTGTTATTTTGGGTCTTACTCCTTGGATGGCCAACTTAGTTATCACCTTCGGATCTAATCCAAATAATTGCTATGTTTGGGCTACCACCATAGTTCAAGGTAACTTGTTGAGCTTTTGTTATATTTATGCACCCAACTCCTCATCCAAAAGAACAACCTTGTCGGGTTGGTTACATATTAATTTACCTCCTGTTGAGTGGGTTCTTGGGGGTGATTTCAATATGGTGGAGCACCCAACAAATCGAAGTTGGGACAACCACCCTCAATTGCCTCAGCTCAAGTTTGAAGCTTGGACACTAGCTCTAATTTCTTTAAGTATTCATGATCCTATCATGGACAAAAATGTTTCCCATAGACCTCATTGGTTCACTTGGAGCAATTGTTGGGAAGGGCTTTTTCATAAACTATGCCACTTGGAAAAAAATTATATTTCGCCCAATCTGCCTATCCTCCCTCCATCTTCAGGTCTTTTTGCCCATCTTGACTTAGTTGCCACAAATTCAGACCACCTTCCCATTTTCACCACCCTTGCTCTCAATCACGTTGATTCCACACCCAATGACTTACCTTACAAGCTTAATGTTTCTCATCTTCAAAATAAGGCTTGTATTTATCGCCTTTTAACAATTTGGAAGTTTGCTCGCCTAAACCCCAAAATGATGGATGGATTAGCCGGTGGAAAAGAACTATCATTCGTTGCACCCTTTTTCTTTAGAAATTCAGAAGGGGATCTGCAACTAAACATAGAAGAATAGAGAATTCCCTTAAAGGGCAGCTGGTTGAAGGCAGGAAATGCTTGGTCAACAATCCACATTGTATTCCTTTACAACAAAAAGTGGCTCATATTGAAAATATCCTTTACAAATTTGATGCTTATAAGGGTAGAGGTGCACAATTAAGGGCTCATCTACATTGGATGAAAGAAGGGGATAAGAGTACTGAGTTTTTTTTTTAATTTTTGCAACATAAACATAAAAAGGAGCATATTTCTATCATCAAAACTAAGGATGGTTTACTACAGATTGAAACGTATATAAAATAGGTGGGATAAAAGACCTTTCCTATATCAATACACAACTAGGAAGACTTAGGAGGGTGTTTTATCACATTAAGGGGTTCACCACCAAGCAAATCCTTGGAAACAATAATTTTTGAAAACACTCTGTGATATGCAAAACACTTAAAATGAGCAAAATGAAGCTTCTTAATACTGAAAATGAACAACTCCAAGTTAGGGTATGTATACTCGTGAAGCCTGGAGATGCCAAAAGGATTCTGGAAATGCAAACAAACTGCTGAAATATGCCTTTACTCCCATCTTAGTCACGTTGTTGTTTTTCGGGGTAAACACATAATCTTTGGATAACGGAACAAAATCCCAAAAAATCATTGAAATATTCCACCTGGAGGACTAAGATGCCTTTACTCCCGTCTTAGTCTCGATTTGAATTTTTGAAAAGTGTGAATGTGATCTTGAGCTCCCAGATCTATAATTGCTTCTCCTCGGATCTCAGGTTCTAGAACAACCAGATCTGACTTGTAGGTGAGTTTTTGTGAAGATGACAACTTTGAAAACTTTGCACTCCAAGTGATCTTCAAGTCTACAACCTGGATTTGCAAACACAAATAGATAAGATGGAAAAACTTGTTGATTGTTAGTGAATGGAGGTTTGCCTTGGTCAAACCCCTTGTTGGTAATTAAACCTTGAAATGAAATAGAAATGATGAAGGAAATGGTGAATGAACAACATGCAATTCTACAACTCACCAAACCCTTGAAAATATTGCAAACTTGTACGTAATGGCTGCAAAGGATATGGATCTTGAAATTCTTGATAGATATGGATTTTAATTGCTTGCTTAGATCAAAATCCTACATCACAAATGTTAGCAACACAACACATATGATGCAAGAACAATATTTGACATGATGCTTGAAACTTGATGATGACTCCAAGTGCTTGATGAATTGCTCTTGAATGCTCTTGATCTCATAAATTTTCCTTAGGAATGAATGCTCGAGATGCTAGGATGAAAATGAATGAATGAACCTTGTATTTATAGTTATTCATGCTTAATATATCCCAAAATTATATCACACCAAGCCGACATATGAATTCAAAGAATAAAGGAGGTTAAATCCCGCCAAAATTTGAAACTAAATCCCAAAAATGACTCAAGGAGGACTAAGACGCCCTAGGTGGCATCTTAGTCCCAAGTGATGAAACTTGGGGCACAGACACCAAAAAGGGGCCCAAAATAGATGCCTCAAAATTAGGGTCCCAGGACCTCGGGGGGACAAAGATGCCCTTGGTGGCATCTTCGGGGGGACAAAGATGCCCTTGGTGGCATCTTGGTCCCGACCAAAAATTAGGGACACGCCAATCAAAGTCAGTAGGGGGTCAGATAAGCATTGGATAATGTCGCGAATAACCAGAAAAATATGTTTTTCATAGGGCTTGTGGATGTAAAATAGGGCCAATTTAGCCATAAAGAAGAATAAATAAAGCAAGGCAGGCCCAAAAAAGTGTGAAAATGCAAGGGTATGCATTTTACTACACTACATAGACCAACCAATAGAATATCAAGAAAATATTTTATGAACATTATAAGCATTTGTTAAGTGATGATTCCAAGAATGATCCTTTAATTCCCATTCTGGAAGACACTTTAGCTAGCTATATTCCTTATAAAATCCAATAAGATTACAACATACTTCTCAATCATTACCTTTCCTTGGAAGAGATTGATGAAGCCTTGTATAATTTGGCTTTAGAGAAAAGTCTCAGGTTGGATGACCTTCTTGTGGAGTCTAGCTGTGCTCTTTGGCCCCATATTAGAGAAGACTTTTACAATGCGAATTTAGAGGGTATATAAACCGGGTCTCTTAGAGCTTTCATCAACCAAGGTCTTATCAAGCTTATTACCAAAGGAAAACATGAGGGATAAGTGAATGGTTGGCATCCCATCACACTTCTCAACACTTCATACAAGATTATAGCTAAAGCATTAGCCAAAAGAATTAAACCCATTGCATAAGAAATTATAAGACCCAAACAAACTAGATTTTTAGGAGGAAAATTTATCTTAGACAATTTAATCCTTGCTTGGGAAAATTTAAAATAGGCTCGTCAAACTGCTCAAAATGCTTTGATTCTTAAACTTGATTTTGATAATGCCTATGATTGAATATGTTGGTCATTCATCCTCAAAATGTTGCAATGGTTGGGATTTGGTCCCGACTTTTGTGCTCACATTGTGTGAATGTTATTCATAGATGCTAGTGCAAGAGTGGTTATAAACAAAGCTCTATCCCCCTAATTCCCCCTCCAAAAGTCCATTTGTCAAGGCTGCCCTCTTGCCCCTTTTCTTTGTGTGCTCACTATTAATGCCCTTGGTTACCTCCTCCAACATGCCCATTCAAATTCTCTTATTCATAGTATTTCACTCCTTGGTAACACTATGGCTCTCAAATCCCATTTCGTTGATGATAGCATGTTATTCATCCAAAATACAACTGAAGACATCAATAATTTACTCGATATCCTTGATTTTTTCTATGATGTTTCGGGCTTCAAATTAGCAATGCACAAAATTGAATTTTGGATGACTAATCCCAACCCTCGGCTGATTTGGATTCCCAAAGAATGGAAAGAGATCAAATATGGTGACAATACTCGATATCTAGGCATTCCATTTGGGTTAGGAGTTTCCTTGAAAGATATGTGGAGATGGTTTTTTAACAAATTTAAAGCCAAAATTTTGGCATGGACAAACATATTTCTTTCAATGGTTGGGTGTATAGAGGTGGCCAACAAAGTCCTCTTGTCTAGTCATGTCTATACCTCCTCTTGTTGGTTGCCTTCTAAAGCATGCTATAATCAACTTACCCAAATTATTCACAACTTTATTTGGTCTAAATGGGGTAATAAAAAAGGTATGCCTACCACCTCTTGGTCTCATTGCATTCTTCCTAAGGATAAGGGTGAATTGGGAATTATTGATTCATTTATTCAAGGTATATGTCTTTTAGCTAAATGGATAGGCAAAGCTTTTGATGGCAACACCCCTTGGAAATCATTGATTAGATACTGTATAAAAAAAAAAACCTCTGAAAAAGCCTGAAGTTCCATCTAATGGACTAACAAGATCCTCTTGGCCCATCACTTCAAACTCCATGGATATGCCCAACTCAATTGTATATGGAAAGCATGGCAAATGGTTTCTAAAAAATTATCTTGGTTTGACCAGTCATTCAACCATGGACTCAGTTTTGCATCCTCCTCAATTTGGTGGAATTGATTGATTCAATTTAATAACCAGCCCCTTGCCAAGATTCCTAAGATGAAAGCTAGGTGTCTTTTCAAGAAAGGTATCCAAGTGTTCAGTGACTTATGGGATCCCACTAGTTTTACATTGAAATCATGACAATAACTTAGTATATGCTTCAAGCACAATAGCAAAGACAAGCTCAGTATTTTTGAAATCTAGAATATGGTCCCTCCTAACCTCTCTATCCTCATGGCCACTAGTTGTCACTCTAGCTTGTTTGAAGATTGGAGGTGGCCTAATGGTAGCGATATCCGAACCTTTCCTCTCAAGATCCTTTATAGATAGTTGATTCTTGGCTTGTCTCTTTCAAGTCAGCTTAACATTGTTTGGAGACGTAACTTCAAAAGATCCAAGTGGAATAAACTCAACATGAAAATTTGGAAATCCAAAGCGGATGCACTATCTCAACTCACAACATGGAAATTTTTGCATGTCAAACTCTCGGTTGGAGATTTCCTTAAATTCATTAACCCACCTCCTCCTTGTTCTTTTTGTGGAAAGGTTGAAACTGTCAAAAATTGTTTTTGGATGTGCCCCCATGCTAAGAAGTTGTGGATTGCCATTTTTGTAGCCTTTCCTGCCTTGTTTCATTTTCCATGGTCATGGAAATATGCTCTTCTCAGATCCTTGGTGTTGCATAATGAGATTTCCAACTCTTGTAGGCTTATCATATTAAAATTCATTTGGAGGATTCACTACCAGGCTTCTTTAGCTCATACCTTCTCTCCCCTTGCGATAGAAATCTCGTTTATTTGTTCCAATCTGTATACTCTCTTGCTATGGTTAACCGATGATTTGGAAAAGAAGGGTAGTGATCATTACCTACAAGCAAAACACCTTTTTTCTCAGCTACAACTTCAACTCGGGTCTTCCTTTCAGCACTTCACACAAGGGATTTCATGGTTCTCTTCTACAATGGATACTAACAGTTCGTGGCATCTCATAGTTGGATATTGAGGTTTACTTTCAGTTGCCTTCTAATTGGGTTCATGTTTAGATTTATAGAGGATTTTCCTTGTTGATGGTGATTTTCTTCCATCATGGTTGCAGTTGGTCAACTATGACAAGTTTCTTGGGTGCAATCCTATGTTTGCTACTTCTTGTGTTGTTGCCCTTTAGGTAAACCCATAATAGTGGTTTACAATTTTGATGAGGAAGGAAATTTGTAAAAATTCTCACACATTCAAAATTTCATGTTTAATAGGGTTTGTTCGAACTAGGGGGTTCGACCGAACCCAAAAGAGGGGCTTGGTCGAACCCTTGGTTTGAGCGAACCCCCTTTTGCATGGTGGGTTCGCTCGAACCCTATGATGTCATGTTTCTTCATAGAAACGAATGACAAATTCAAAAAAAAGGGGGTTCGCTCGAACCCCCCTTTTTTGCCTTTCTCCCCCTCTTCCACCAAATTTTAGCAGAATTTTGCCCTTCGAAGCTCGGGTTGAGGATGAAAATGGAGGAGACTTCACATACCCAACTGGAAGATGGTAGTCCTCAAAATGAGTTGTCCAATGAATATAATTTTAATATGTTTTGGTTTTATTCTGTATGTATTTTTTTAGTTTTATTAAACATAGGTTTTTCATTGAAAATCAAGCTCTTTGTTTTGCATATGTGGAAAAATAACAGATTATCAAAATATTTTTTAAAAAAATATGTTCGTGCTGGGTATTGATGTCCTTGATCCATTAAAAAAATAAATTTGAATTTCGATACATACAGAAAAAGTTATGTTGTATACAGTCCACCTATGTCTGAGTTGCAATTGGTTTGACTTTGAAATTTGATCAAGGAAAAAATATTCTATAAAAAACTATGAGACCAAATGAAAGTGCTAGATATTGTAGTTACAAATCTAAATTCAAAAAAATTAGAATTTTATCCTTCATACAAAAAAAGTTATGTTGTATACGATGAGCGTCACTTTTAAAAAATGTTATTTTCTGAAAAAAACCAGTTTTCGTGGGAGATGGAAAAAGAAGTGCAATCTGATTCCAAAAATTTTGAAAAAAATATTTTTAGAATCTAGAGACAAAATATGATGAGACTTTAGTTTGCATTATCTTCAAATTCCTCATGGTTTAATTGCTATAGGTGCCCAAATGTGAAGATTTAGTTGAAAATAATAATTTCAGTGTCCAGTTTGCCCAAAAATTGTAAACCACTATTGTGGGATAACCCCCTTGATAGTTCAATTGTTGCTGGTAACTTTGGTCATTTTTGGCAATCTGTCTGGGTGCTTTACTAGGGTTGTTGGTTGAAAATTATTCCTTGAGAACTTTTGTTATTGTTGTTCTTTATCTAATCAACTATTTGGAAGCACTTGGTTGCCCATCGATTTGTTATAATCTACCTTTGTTGTAATTTTTAGTAGCATGTTGCTCATGCTTCTGTTGTAAATCGTTTTTGCTGCTTATTTCAATATAATAATAATTAAAAAAAGTGATCTTAATTTCTCGCACTTGAGATATGAGAGTATTAACACTGACTTTTTATTTTCCTAAAAGCTAATTTAAACTTTCAGAGTTAAATCAACATTCTCTTATCTTTCTTCTACATGTTTTTCAAAGGATGGACAATCTCTACATATCTTAATAGAAACTTCTTCTAAATGAAGTTTATCTTCCAAAAAAATGATTTATATGCTTTCTTGTTTGGAAAAAAGAAATATTGAGAATAGTTTTAAATACATTGATGTTTATGGAAATATCCTTCTTAGATATGAATGACACAAAAGCTTGCCTTTAATAACATACAAAATATATTTTTGAGATTAAGCGATGTCTTATACTCTCTACATGTTTAAAATACTTTTATGAAATCTATAACATATTTAAAATACTTTAAAGTCTTTTTATTTTAAAGAAAATAAAGACAAATTGATGACTATTAACCCAACATTGAAGAATGTTTTGTTCCTAAAATGAATATATTAGTCTCAGATTATCCGTTATATATCCCATAACACTTAAAATTTAATCACATTCATTCATATTACATCTTCTTTATCTATCAAACTAAGTACCATTATTTATATTTATATTTTTTATTTCATTATCACAATAATTCATAGTATCAATAACTTCCAACTTATAAAATGACAAAATAACGACAAAGCCCAAAATTTCAATTGTCTTACACACGCCTAAGCCAATGACAATATTGATGGCTAGAGTTATCTCGTCCCCTTTCATTAAAGAAACGCCTTTGGTGGAATGAATAAATAAATGTAAAGAGATAATAGGTACCTACTTCTTACTCTATTCCACAAATGTCTTGTCCAACATTTCTGAGAACCTTCCCGTCCATGAAAGACGTTACTGCCTCGAATAGCGTTGTTGCATGGTGTTGGTAACTTGGTGGTCCCTATTCTAGGGAAAAAGCTTAAAAAAACAATGCGAATCTGAACAAGTGGGCAATAAAGATAGATACGCAGATTCCACGAAATTATTTGCAACACGTATTCTGGCAAACGTATTTATCAATATTGATTTGAGATCTCCTTTTTTGAAAAAAGCACCACAATATTTATATTGAGCGATATTATTTATATTGAATGATTCTGTTTTCTCTTGTAATTTTCCATGAAAGGTCAAGAACCGCGTGGAAAAATAATTCTGTGGGCTCTTTTACAATGGTATTTCTCACTTGTCAGCTGTCAGTCACAGATAGGTAAAGTTCCAAAAGAAAACTTGTCAGCTGTCAGTCATAGAAAAGTAAAGTTCCAAAAGAAAACTTGTAAAACATAAAATTAAATTTTAGTCTACTTTTAAATATTATTAAGATAAACAGTGAAAAACATAATCAATAAGAAAAACTTGTGCCACTTTTTAGTTCAAATAAAATATAAAATCATAAAACTACTAGTAAGTGAAAGATTTTTTAACAAATTAATCATTCCGACAAATTTAAAGTAGAGTGATAATAGGTACGCAGATTCCACAAGTTTTCTTGGGTACTGTGGGGCTAATTTTTGGCGTATTACAATTGTGCCTGTCACTTGTCAGTAACGTAAAGTTTGAGATGAAAACTCGTACAGAAAATTCATTAGTCGTGTTTACACTTAATGCTTCTCCTCACGCGTTTTCGTACGAACACCTGCCCCGTTGTTTCCCTGTCTCAGCTCTACCACAGCACTACTTATTTCTACCCATTTGCTCACGATTTCACATTATTGTTCGATTGTTTAATCGCTAGGTTTTACTCTTTCTCCGTGTCTCTCTCCTACATATTCTGAGCAGTTATCTGGCAGAACCCAAGCCCACTTCCATTCATTAGTTTTTGTCTGTTTCACTTCCTCTTCCATTCAGTTTCTATGGCAACAGCTGAGCAGAATAACGCTGCTTTTCACGGAGTAGCACTGCCATCTACATCTGCATCAACTTCCAAGGTGATCTACGATGTATTCATTAATCATCGGGGTATTGACACTAAAAAGACGCTGGCCTCTTCTATCTACACTACCCTCCACGGCATGGGGCTTAGAGTCTTTCTAGATGAAAAGGAGTTTGAGTTGGGGGATTCTTTAACAGGTGTAATAGAAGAGGCCATGCGTAGTTCCTTCCTTCATATTGCCATATTTTCACCTAACTATGCACAATCTCCCTGGTGTTTGGCCGAGCTGTCGTTTATGCTCACAACCAGGAACACAATCATTCCTGTCTTCTACAATGTTGAGCCCAGTGATGTCCGTTTCGTAAAGGGAAGCTTTGCTCATGCATTTGCCGAGCATGAAAGTAAGGAGAGATATACTCCAGAAAAGCTGGAGGAGTGGAAAAGAGCGCTCCAAAGAGTTTCTGAACTTTATGGCCATGTTCTTAAGGAGAATGAGTAAGTACCAATCGTTACGTTCCCTTTGTCTTATCATATGAAATCTAGTGCACTCACTCTATTCTAATTATATCATGAGATCTTTTTTGTTTTGTAAGGTTTTTTTTTTCTGTTTGTTCGGGTTTGACCTTTATTAAAATTCTAAAAGCTTTCGGAAAACCCTCTCTGATTAATTGTTTTTAATATTTTGATAATTTTTATCATTTAAAAAATATAGGCTACGATCTTTAAGAAACGTGTTCTCGGTTCTCTATCTTAATAAACTCTGTTTCTTTTTCCCACGTCTTAGCTTTCTTAATCATTTGTCACTAATTACAATCTTCGCTCGCCTCAATCTTCTAAACTCCTCAAATAAGTATATATTCACTCTACATAATTAAAAATAAAATATTGTTAATTGATATTTTATATTTGAAGAATCCATCCATACCACTCATAATATTTCTATATTTATAACTTTTTTTTATAATTTATAATTTTATTTTGAAAAATGATTTTTTAATCTTTTAATAAGATCTATGTTTGATGGTATATGACTTTATTTAAAGATTTTTGTTGTAAAACATAATCAAATTTTTAGAAAGATTAAATTACATAAACAATAAAATTATTGTACAGATAATTTTGTATTTCAAATTATAATTAAATATGTATCTAATCTACTGATACACAATTTTAAAATAACATATATACGCAATTTTAAAATAACATGTATCCTAACAATTGAATGACAATTTTGAATAGATGACTATCACAAAGTTTTTTTACTTGACAACAAGATTAACCATCGAATGCATGCCTTACTATTATGGATTTTTTTTTCCAAATTAAAAATAAAATCATGAAAACATTAAAGGGAGATAGAAAAATTAAGGATAATATGATCCTATGAATAAATGAGAGATTAGTGAAGAACACTTATGAAAACTCTTTTAAGAGGGATGAATAATTATATTTATTAAATATTAATTAAAGACAACCTTTGTGAAAGGGTGTGATGGTTTAGAAACCACCCCTTAAAACTCATATAAATCATTAATGTGAGACTTGGAAAGGGCATGCATACCATTAAAGGAAGAAGGTGGTTTGGTGGGCCATGGGCACAAAGAAAGCACATAGTGTGTGTCCAACTTGAAGTACAATGTACTATCGGGATTTTCTTGGCCAAGGTTATTCTGCATGTTGAGTAATCATTATGGAGCATGTTGTGTTGTGCATGTAGAGTAATTATTTGAAGCATGTTGAGTAATTATTTTAAAGCATGTTTTATGCATGTTAAGTAATTTTTTTGGGCATGTTGGTTTTGAATAAGAATTGGGTCCTCCTAGAGTCATAACTATGAGGGCCAAGACCATTAAAATCTTCCTAGGGTGAGAATGACCATTCTAAGTGTCATGATTTTGATAAGGGCTTCACAATATTGTTTGGATGCGATCATACTAGCGTCGTGCACGAAATCCCATCTAAGATATTTATAATTATAAATAAGATGGATTTGATTTAATTAAATTATTTGAAGATGTTATTTATTCCTTTTTTATTATAATATTCATATTGTTGGGTGCCAATTTATATATTAATGATATTCTTCTTAATCTGCTTATGTCTTAAGCTAGTTAACATTTATAAATAAGCATTTTTGTGTATTTATATCTAAATTATATATATACTTTATCATATTTAAACTTGAATAATAGCACCAATAAATTAGGTACCATATAAAATTAATTTTAATATATTAAGTCTATTCAATTTTATACTTAGAAAAGTGTGGTATTATATTACCTTGTAAATTTATACTTACATTTAAAATGCCTTGTAGAAATAAAATATGTTATAGAAGTAGTGCAAAATCAAATACAAATTAGTGGAGGAAAATGGTCACTAATTATATTGTCATAATTAATGGTGTTAATAGAAATACCAATTTTCAAGAGGACCAATGTTATTATAAAGTTGGGCTTTGTATATGTATAAATATATTCTAATTTATAAATATTTTTAACTTTCCTTTGGGACAATATTTTTAATTTTAGATTTTGATAAATTCTTTGTTGTCTATAAATTTTAGTCAGCTTATCATGATGTTATTTCTATGATTATAGTAAAGCTCAAAGACTTAACCTTTGTCCAAACTTAACCAATTACATGCTATAATATAAATACATGAAAATATATTAGCTTTTTATAATTTATAGATTTAAAGGAAAGGATTGTAGTTGTGATTGTTGTTATCCAAGTGTAATCATGTGCATTGGCTCAATATCATTCCATCTTATGTAGCACAATTTCTTTTCATGATTGCAAAATACCAAGATGTCTCACGTATACATGATCATCTTAGGCTACACCATTGGGCATATATGCAAAACATTAGCTGAAATAGTTTTTGCATAGCTCAATATATGTTTATAGTGCATGCACTTCATAATTGTGACACATTTTATGGCAATGTGTTGGCTTAAGAGTTAATTATGTTAATTACAACTTTTTCGATTCCTCAACCATACCTTCTTGAGCTATACATGACCTTACACATGGGTGTATATGCATTTTCTTAGTGACAATTAGTTTGACATAATACATATCGAACACATGGTTGCTCTTGTTGGAGAATTTCAAGATTTGAAAGCACGAATGAAGCTTCTACTAGTGAACAAGATCGTATACAATAAGATGTCTATTATATAAAATGAAGAGTGTTAAAATATATAATGAGAGCCTTG
Organism: Sequoiadendron giganteum; assembly: GCA_007115665.2. Taxonomy (NCBI): domain Eukaryota; kingdom Viridiplantae; phylum Streptophyta; class Pinopsida; order Cupressales; family Cupressaceae; genus Sequoiadendron; species Sequoiadendron giganteum. The sequence continues at coordinate 197,429,255 of CM021100.1, forward strand.
TATATAGGCAAGGATGGGGAGGTGAGAATGTAGGAGTGAAACTCTAACTACCCCTCCAAAGGTGCAACACGTGAGCTCAAATGACAAGTGTTTGAGTACATGTAAAATATACATGAACTAAGTGCCTTAAGAGGTGAGTACATGTGTCTCAACCAAATGAACTGAGACAAAAATAAAAAAATCCCTAAGTGGAGATTTGACTAGTATAAATAGGTCAACCTAAGAAGTGTGATTAGCTAACTAGTTCAACAATAATCTTATTTACATTGACACCTGCCCCTTAAATGTAACATATGGAGTAGTGTATGCAAAAATGATGATGGATCTCAACTATTAGGCCATGTTAGGTATCGATTTACAAATTTCTCATAAATGAAGTAAAAAAGAAAGCTTAGTGGGAACAAATCTCTCTAAAATAGAAATGATACACTAAGAATGTACAAGTGGAGAAGATAGAAGATATAATGACTCATTATGACCCCCCAAGGACTACTAACACAAAGTACAATGAATGTTCCCCCCATAGGGGAGAGAAAAGAGGGAAGGTCTATGTGACCTCCCTAAAATGTGAAGGAAAGAACTTCATGTGAAGAAATGCTCCCCCAAAAATAGACATAAGAGAAACCATGCATCCTTCCCTCAAAATGATGTTTGCAATTTGTTGGTAGTGTTAGAGTCACTCAAGCACTCAAGCCTCTAAGATCACCTGCAAAACCAAAAACAACTTTCTACAAAGGAGAAAAGCAAGAGCATAAATTTGCAATAATGGTTGTAATATCACAAGATTGAATATATGCAACTTAGGTAGAAGATTATTATGCACACTATGCAAAGATGTCAATGAAGATCATACACTATGCTCCTTCCAACAAACAGAGGAAAAGAGAAAACACATTGGAACAAAGCTCCTCTAAAAGAGATAAAACAAAACAAAACAAAACAAACATGATGTATGGAGGACTCAATGATACCTCCCAAGGACTACATTTATCATGTATATACAATTAATGACCCCACCATAAGAGGGAAAAAGAGAGACAAGATATCCCCACATAATGAAGAATATCCAATACTGATGAAGAATGCTTGGAAACAAAAGATGATCAAATGTCTGCAAGCAACACATCTCCCCTTAGGAAGAAAAAACTTTATAGGTTGATGAAGAAGCCACTCCATGTCCAATTAAAATGAGGTAGGATGAAGTCTCAACATGTATGCCTTTGAAAACTTATTAGGAGTCTCCAAGTTTGAATAAGCCACAACATGATCATGGTCAAAATCAACCAAGAAACATAACATGTATTAAGTGAATGAGAAAACTCATGGATGTCAATCTCAAAAGACAATGAAGATGGGATAATAGTTGTGTTGAAATAGTCATCAAAGAGGAGAGAAACCCCCTCAAGTGTGTCCTCTAAATCTGCAATATGAGACTCCACAAACAAGTTTGAAATCCTTATCAAATACTCATCCCACAAAGCAATATCTGAAAAACTATGATCATCTTCCCGAATAGAAGCATTGATGGTTGAATAAACAAGAGCTGGGGGAGTTCAAGCTTAGGATTGGTCTCTAGAATACCAAGGTTTATATGACCAAACTTCAACTCACAAACATGATTCACACTCAATGAAGGAGTGTGAGATGGGACAAAAGGAACATTCTCTTCTTTTGAAGCAAAATGTGAAAAAGAATACAAACGAGATGAATGATCAATTGTCCCAATAGGAACAATATCCCTAGTCTCCAAGTCCCTTATGTACACTCTATCAGTAGTGAACTCAATTGTTTTACCTTGACCACCATGGAATAATTTTTCATAAACAAAAAGGAGATTAGTGGAAAAAGAAGGAACACAAAATACATTGTTGATCTTAAAAGTTTACGCTTCTCTCGAAAAACCTTATGGGAAATTCAATGAGTGAGGGACCTAATTGCGTCTCATTGAATAACCTCTGGGATTTTTAGAGAAGCTGACTCTTCTTTGGTATTTGGGAAAAGGGAAGAAGAAATGCAGAAAGAAAACTAAATGTGACGATGTGCTAAAGCTTTTACAACATTTCAAAGACCCGAACAAGTTCTAATTTCTGATCAAGTGAACACAAAATGCCATAGACCCTTCATTGTTGGAAGGAGCAAAAAACTAAGGCCAATGTAGGCACAAAGCAAACATTCAAATCCTCTCGTGGGAAGCACCCATTAAGGCTCAAATAGAAACAGGAAAACCCAATTTCAAACAAGATATTCTAGATCCTTACAGAGTTATCCCACTTTACAGTATAATATGAAATAAAAAAAAACTTCAATAGGAAAATGAAAGCGTATTACAACATGATTCAATAAAGAGACACAGAGCATTCAATGTATATGAAACATGGAATAAAGCGTAAAACAAAGGCCACATGAGCACAATCTGATACAACTTTCTTCTTCTATTAGTTGATATTATTGAATAATGAAAGTGCTAAGGTTAGATAATAAATTTGAACAATTGTCTTGACATCAATTACAAAAGAACGATCAAAGCTCTATAAGAAATATGCTATATCCTATGCTACTGCTATTGATAATATATCTATCTCTATCCCTCTTTGGCTCCTTGTAAATTCCCTTTTATAAGACAAGGGAAGTAGGCAAGCATTGAGCACTCTCCGTCGCCAAAGTTGAAACCTTAACATGTGTCATAACCAGACATCCTCAAAATTTGATAAAAAATCAGATCTGATATTATAATAAAAGTTGAGTTGCTTCAATAATGGCAATGGGTGTAACAGATCGATGACCCAAATCTCCATTAGATTTTCGTGTAGGTCTCCTTGTTAGAAGGAAGATATGGAATTGTAAATGCTCAACTAAATTCGATCTGATTTGTTGTGGGTGATAATGGTTCTGGCAAAAGAGATCGACTCCAAAAGTGGTGAAGGAAACAAAAAGTGTTGTCACCCAAAAACGTTCGTGAAAGCATTGCTTCAACACTGAAGAGAACTGCCTGACGAAAGACGGGCGACGTGGCAAGCAGGCAAGCATTCTTCAAAAAATGGGAGAGCAACTTTGAGAAAAATACTCACGAGGTGACCACGTGCACAAATCTGGGCTCAAAGAGAAATAAAAGCTTGAAAAGGTAGCGTAGCTTCTATGTGGTGCAATTGCGCTCCTTTTCACCAAAAACCTCCTGCGACCTCCAAAAAGATGCATTGAAGTCGCATGTGGCAGGATGAGATCAAAAGTTGAAAGAGTGGGGGCGTGGGGGCCGAAAAGAACAAAGTGAAGAAAAATAAACACTTAGAGAACCAAAAATGCTACATAGTTCTGGCGACTCATAGGGGGGCCTTTGTTTGCGAAGGCATGAACCTAGATAATCAAAATAGCATAAAAAATAGAAGAAATCTGCAATCCCTTAGAGTTTGAGGAATGCAGAATGCAGATACTCCTAGTCTTCGTCGGAAGGTAGAACCAATGCATGTAGCATCTCATAAGCTTGATCGAGGTCAATTATCTTATTGAAGGAGATTGCTCCCCATTTTGCTTGGGCTTCTTTGATGAGGGGAAAGAGTTGGGCCAAGCATAGAAGCACACCTTAGATCTCTTTGGCTATTGGCAGTGAGCTATATTTTTGGAACTCTAATTGGTCTTGTTGTTTGGCCTCTAAAGCCTCTTTGAGTTGTTCTTTAGTGAGTACTGCTCCATTAGGCGAAAATGGAGAGGGAAAACCCAAATGAACTAAGGCTTTGAAATCCTCTCTTATTTCGTCGACCTTCTTGGTTAGTGCTAGCTAACAGTTCTTATCCCTTTGGGCGGCTTGGTTGCATGTGATGAATTCATTTGCCTTCTTGGTAGCCGCTCTTCGTTTTGGAATCCCAACACTCGCTAGAGTCTCCTCTGTCACCTTATACAATTTGGCTATCAAATTACCCGACTCGATAGATCAAAGGGTGATTGTACTCAAAATTTGGTCGACAACTACACCGACCTTTGCGTTTAGCTCTTGCACGTTAGCTATAAAACTTAGAGATGGCCTTCGGGTAGTTGTTGCAACTTTAATTCTTTCCCAATGGGAAAAGAACAACCTTTGTACTATTGGGAGGAGTTTAGACCACCTTGCCACAATCTTCCTATAGGAATTGAGACTCTTTAACCCTTATTTCCTCCTTCAATCGATTGACCTCTACCTGAGCTCATTGAAGTTCATCCGTTGCTTGAGATTAGGCACTAGTCAGCTCGCTTTGCATCTAGTTCTTCTCTTTCTTGAACTGCTAACTTAGCTGCTTAGTTTAGTTTGCGACTAGACCATTCTCTTGCATTTCTTATAGATCTCTGTGCAATTTTGCACATGTTTTGTTGGCTTGAAATGTCGACAAACTCTTTTTGCTTTTTCTACAATTCCTCTACAGTCTTTTGCATTTGGACATTTACTTCTTCAGTCATCTTGCGCTCGGTTTCAACTTCGTGCGTCATCTTTTCAACCTCGGCTAAAAGTCGATCCTTTTTAGTCTAAGCAACCTGAAATGATGTGGTCGCTTCTCCTTGCTTGTCCTGTGCCTGCCTAAGGCGGGAAATCTCCATATCTTTTTCTCTTACTTCCACCCGATGTTTGTCAATGGTGGCTTCTAAATTATCCAACTCCACCTCCCACTTTTTTAATTTCTTCTCTAACCTTGTGTAATCAGCATACACCACCTTTTGCGTGGCTTTGGCAAGGCTAATTTTGTCATGAGGGAGTACCTCATTCATGTTTAGACCTATGGTCTGAATCTCATATTCTTCATTCTACATCCTCCCCTTGGGCTTGGAGGCCAACGACTTCATAGCCAAGATCATCAAGGATCTCCGCTCTTCATCAAAGCACTTCTCCAATTTTGCGGTAGTCGGAGCCACCATGACCTTTGCCAATTACTTCTACTTCCTCTCCTTTCGGGCTTGTTTGGTTCTCTACTTGAGTTTGGAGAGCCTACAAAGATTCAATACTTTGTGCAACCATGGGGACACTAGCAAGGAGGCCATAAAGGGTAGCGTCGGGTGTACTTTCAAATGCTTGGGCTTGAGGAGGGGCAAAGGGGAAAGCTATCAATGAGAAGGGTGGGATGCCTCGCAAATGTTATGCCGAATGCAGAGTGCTCATCAAGGTAAGAGGTGTGCAAAGTAGTCAAAAGTAGTGGTGCAGGCCTAGAAACAGGCAATGGTGTTGAAATCTGTAGCATGGGTGGTTCAGAAAACAAAAACTAGGCCTTAGATAAAGCAATAAAAGTGTCTATCACAGTGGCGGCGAAAGATGCATGTTTGGCGTGCGGGGGTTCCATATGAGGCTCATTAACAAACACAGGAGGGGGCATATCAAAGATAAGTAGATTAGAATCGACGGACGAGGGATTATGTTCTATGGATGAGGGTTTCGTAGCTACTAGTGATGTGGTGGAAGAAAGAATGGGTGTGAAACTTACCTGGATTGCAGGGGTCAAAGACACTTGCGGAGCGACGCCCACTTCTTTGCCTTCCTTGTTCGAGGATCCTTATCCACCCAAGTCTTGGATTCTCCTTCTCTTTATAGAGGGCATGTTGGTTGCTCCAGACTCTTCGGCGATCAACCCTGACAAACCTTGTGTTCCTTGGATTGTCGAAGACTTCCTTGTAGATCGTCGAGTCTGCTTTCGTCTAAGGTTGGATTTCGTCTTTCCTCCCAATATGATCGCGACTCATGTTGAAAACCTAGGTGCCTATCTAGATTATACTTCCATTTGTCACAGATGGGCCTAAGGCCAAGATAGGCCAATTTCCTCATTAATACTTGCTGCTCCTCTCTCTTTACGAGCATCACGCTCTTGCCAACAACAAGGGGGATTTCATAAAGGCACTTCTTCTTTTTAGCGTCATAGCCATTATTTGTAATTGTCAATTGTCGATATATTTCCAAGACAAGTGTCCTGGTCGTCACAAATCTAGGCAACCAAAAGGGCTCGCCTATAAACCCATGGCATCTGATAAATTTAAAAATGAACCCCATGAACCAATCCATTCCTTACTAGGTTTTCGGCGAAGGACAACTTTGAGAAACGAGAGATGTAATTGGAAAAGATGTCTTCATTAATTAAGCAAGAAGTGGCCTTTAAGGACGATCTTTTCAAGTGACGGAGCTGGATGATGATCGTGAAGATGATGAACACATGGCGACATGTCGTATATCTGTTTATTAATCACAACACCATTAAATTTCAAAGTCTTGCAAAATCCCATACGTACAATTTGCCTTCAGCTCTTGCCATCAACTTGCATTTCCCGTTATCGTTCTGACAGAGAAAAAGTTCTTTGTTTACAGACTTTCCAGTTCACCTTTTTCTATAAATAGAGTGTTGCCTTCACAAAAATATTCATTAACTTCATATTTTCTTATTTTATATTTCACAAAGCATGGGTACGTCGATTAGGCTCTTGAGTCGAAAGAAGCAGATTTCTTTCGTGGGAGAAATCATCAATGGGAGAATTAAGAGGTTGATGTGGATGAATGATGACTTGGCCATCATTGCGTTCAAATGGGTGTTGGGGAGGGATTTCATCACTGATGAAAACCACTACCGTGCGAACACAGATGTCATACCTCGGTTCGTTGCTTTGCTCTTGGACTTGAATATTGCAAATCCATGGATTGTGTAGTTGTGTAGGAGCATGTTTTGTAGAGACTACCTAGAGGGCCTTAATGAAATTGTCGCCGTTGTTCTAGGTCTTGGCATTCCCTTTGCCATGGATATTCATCAGCATGTGGACAACACCGAGACGGTGCCGTAGCTCCCTTTGATGATTGGATTTCAAACGATGACTTTGGAATGACATCGCTAGCGGGCAAGACCTACCAACTCCCACCTCCTTTGCGTTAACAACATTGAGCCGATCTACAATGTAGTGGAAAATACTACTTTCATGTAGTTGGTCTACCAACCCGACAGAGTGGTGGTAAATATTGACGATTGACCTCGGTTAGTTCCCATAAAGTTGTGTGATGAAATCTTGTTATCGTGTGTCTCGTAACCTGGAAAATATTGAAATGTTTTTGCTTGTTGTGGACTAGAGGTCAAAAATTCATGCTTTCCTACGCCACTGCCCCTTGCATTTTGGATACAATGACGAATTTTTGTTTTTGGTTGCCTTTGAAAAGAGGATCCTTGTACTTCAGCTCTAAGCCCTCAAGCTCAAAAATATAGGCATCTATGGTGTAGTTGGAAACAATTTGATTCATGAGCATCTGTGGTCTAGTCATAGCTTTAACATGACACATCAAACTCCAAAAGAAAGGTGTTTGGATCCTCTTTGACCAGACCATAGAAGATAGGGAGTGTTGAAGGAGGTATGTTATTCATAACAACTACACTTTCTTATTTGGTTATAGGGAATTCAAATATTACATGCTTTGGTGGATCTTCTAATGCAACATCACCCATGATGCCTAAATGTATTCAAGAAGTCTCCTTTGCGTTTGGTGTAGGTATTGGTGTAAGGGATGATTCTTCTTCACAGATTCCCTCATTCTGTTCACTTTGTTCATCAATATCTTCTAATTCTTCATGTGTCGAGGGAAGAAATCTTCCCAAGCCTCCACATGCAATGATTGTGACTCTTTTAGATCAACGGTTTCTACACATTGTTAGTAACCCTTATTGTTGATGAAGGCTAAAATATCTATTTACCCTAATGTAAAAATAAAATTGCTAAATTATGATTCAAGCTTGAAAGGAATTGAAAATACATAAGAGAATCTTGAACTTACAATCATCATTGACAACAACACCAAAAAATGTGGAGCCTCTCTAATGTCTAATTAACTTGGTGCTACTAGGTATACACACAACTCAGAGGACCTGAGAATCCCTAATTGAATGGTTCATCTTTCACAAGAGGGTTGCATTTAATTATCAGCCAAGGAGTCATAAACTTTAGACAGTGTTGGAAAAATATTCACAAATTCTACACATCCTACATCAATGGAGTATAGGCAAATTTTTCATGTATAAAAGACAGTAAAAGCTAGAAAGTAAATTGCTAATTCACAAAACTAGGCAAATGAATATAAACTATTACCTTATGTTGCGAGTACACTTAAGTCTGTAATTGTCAACTATTAAAACTACAGTGTCCTAACCTAGCTAATTATTTCAGAGTATGAAACCAAACATGAATCTACATAATTCAATTCAAAACTACAAAATTTAATTCATGAATTACAACACATGCATTCATAAACATATAACTGAAAACTACTGACTGAATTCAACAATGCATTATCTAATCTAACAATATAAATTGTAGTGAGTAAGTAGTACCTCAAGTGGCCCTTGCTTGAGTTGTTGCTTCCATAGTAGTTATCAAAAACTCACTTACTTAGCAAATCATGATATTAAACCAATTTCCATTATTGCATTCTAACATTGAACTCTTACATAAAATCCAACAAGAATCTACAAAACCATTTTTTATTCAATAATACACATTCTATTGTTGCAACTACTATTCACAAATTGAAAACAAACTCAGGAAACAACTGTCAACTCTCCCTCAAAGATAGGAAGAGGAATTAGTTTGAAACATAAAACAATAACTATATGAAGTAGGAGTATAGAAACCAAATTCGAAACAATTTAACTGCTTTTAAAACAAAGATGTGTTCCTAAGAACCTTCTTGTCATAAATTAGTCTTGTTGAGATTAGACTCCTTTTCTTGGCTGTCTTATCTAGTGAGCAAAAGTATTATGCAATGACTCACACCTGATCAATAAATTATCACCTTCATTTCCTTCCGAAAGTGTTGTGCCTTGGTCATTTGACTTCTTTTTTGCAACCATCCACAATCCTTATGTTGTGGGTTGAGAAACTTGTTGCTATGGGTTGACAGTCTTCTTGCTGCAAGGTGTTAGTCTTATTCCTAAGGCATCCACAATATGAACGATCATAAATTAAACATAAAATCTTACTAAATTCCATAGGCATTCATGCATTCATACATGCATATATCAACATAACATATTTCCATTTTCACATACTTAAAACTGCTTAAAAGTGTATGAAACATATATAAGGTCTTGGGAATGTCTTGAAACTTGGCTGAAGAAATGATAAAAACATAAAATAGTAAGAGGAAATCTAGCCAATTATTGAGCCCATCATAGACAATTGTGCATGATCAGTAGTTATGACCAATTCATAGTTGAAATTAATAATTGAAATGAAGAGAAGTGGGTGAGAGTGTATTTTCCCAAAATGAACCTAGGACACCCTCACTTTTTCCCAATTTCATTAGGAAAAGAGATCTCCCAAAGGTTGAATTGACTTTCAACCTTTGGGCGAGTCAATCCTATTAGGGGATCTTGTTGTTTCCTTGTAACAAAAAATGACAAAAATGACTGAAATGCACTTTGGGGAGATAAAAATAAAATACTTAATGAACTCAATTATATGATGTAAAACTTGGAATGGAAATTATAAGGATATCACAAACAAAAACACCAACTTTTAGAAATATCTGAGGAGGATAGAATGGTTTGCACTTGGTCTAAAAATTAGGTTTTGCAACCTGAAGTAGGACAGATTTGCCCAAGGGCGAATGGGTCCTTGTAGCTCTTTTTGAAACTTTGAAAGATGATTTTGCAGCTCTATGTCTGCACTTCCTTCCTGCACCTGTAAATCTTGATTTCTGAATCTGGACCTGTAGCAAATCTGCAAAAGAAAATGTTGTTCTGTGTGTATAGGGGTTTACCTCAGTCAAACCCCAAGTTTGGTAATTAAACCTTGATGAAATGATCTAAATCTAATAAATGATAATGTGTGCAAGCCCTAACCTTCAGTGCATCCAAGGTTGTTATGAGCTAATATGCAAATAAACCCTACTCAAGTGCACTAGAGCATGATTCCTATATGCCAATGATAAATCATAAAGATTCAATTGGGAAGATATACATACAACCCAATAAATCTGAAATACGATAATACCTTGCTTTAGGTAGCTTGATAAAATGAAGCTTGAAGGTGGGATCACTAGCAAATAAGTCATTAGGTTAAAAGAGTGGCCAAATGCATCTCTCAAACCTAAAATCCATCATGATCCACCATTGGCATCAACCTTCAATCAAGAACAATGCTTGATCAAATCTTTGACAAAATGAGCTTGAAGACCCACAAATACAACAAAATGTTGCTCTAGAACTTCAACTTTTCTTCCTTGAATGCTTTTCAATCCCTTCTTGATCTCCTTTCTTGCTCCTCTCTTGATTTTCTAGTTTCAAAATGAATAAAAGACTACGCTTTATAGGCTTCTCTAATTTCCTGAATATTAGATCCTGATAGTCGGGATGTAAAACTTGAATTTTGGACTTTTAAATACCGCCAAAAACATATTAAATTTTTGATTTTGGATCTTAAAGGGGACTCATTTGCCCAAAGGCGAATGGGTCCTGGCCTAAAAATCTAGGATCCATGTGTTATAGGGTCATTAATTAATTAAATGCATTTATTCAATGCATGTTGCATTGTCGGAAAATGATGAAAATAGGCCTTGGGACATGCATAATTAAGGGAATTAGGGGCCTATTTATGGAAGATAAAAATGCATAAATGTAACGTCACTAAAATAGGTCCAAATTAAGTGAGAAATTTTACTATCACCTAGAAAGGAGTACAATTTTATACACTACAATAATGCATATAGAATCGTTCAATAGTTTATGACAATATGAAAGATAATGAAGGAAAATAGTTATTTCAAGTGCTAATTGAAAGATGTCATCAACTATTATTTGTGTACTTAGATTATAATATATTTTTTATTTATTAGTTTATGAAATTAATTAATAATTTAGATCAATTATATTGAAGGTCTTGGCATATTAGTACATAATCATAGTGTTTGGTGGGTTGATCTATCAAAGCTTATCATTTTATCTGAATTAGTTAGATCATTCCATGTGTCCTCTCAATGATCACTTGATCTCACCATAATGGGCTTCACATTTGCTATATTCTTTCTATCTTTACTTTTAAACCAATGGATTAATTAGTTTACATCAATGATAAGTAATTTAATGTGCCAATGTACTGAAGTCCACAATATAATGATTCATGTCATTAAGGATTCCAAAGCTGAAAATGGGAATCACTTCACTTTTCTAATTGGACTACTTGACACATCTCACTACACCACTAGCCTAATCAAGAGAATAAACATTATTGTCTCTTGCTGAAACTTATGAGTTGGATGTGCTTGGTGCTAATGACATGAACTCTACTATGTATCTTTATATGAGCATGCTACCACTCATAGCCAATAAATCAATATATAGATATTGGTAACCAATTGTCAAACCAAAGAAAGCCAACAAGTTAAGTGATAAGTGACCATCGATAGAAATTCAATGAGGAAAAAAACAAAAGGACACAAGCTAAGGTAAACTTATTTGACCTTTATAGAGACTCAAATGAACTAGTCTACCATGAAATGTAAAATGAGGATCTTGATCAAGGTAAAAAACATATGGATTTACTCAGCTTGATAGAGAATAAATTAATAAACTATTGTATAGGAGTTAACACAAGGACCACATAAAGCCATAATAGGATTATCTCATATTGGGTGTAAACATAATTTACATTATTACATTAATGTAAACAATATTTAATATTATTTTGATCAAACAATAAAGTAGAAACTCATTAAAAGAATATTCTAGAAGTGTAGAGATTTGATACTCTATTGCTTACTAAGTATGAACACTTTCTACCATTATCAAGAGATAGAAAAGAAAGCCTTCATGCACAAGGATAAGAATAAACTAAGACTCAATGAATACTAAAACACATCATCCTTAGTGACCACATATCTTCAAAGGGGAGAGGACCCCCCCTTATAATAGGATGCTATTTCAAGGTCATTATTTTTCCTAGTAGACCATTAAAGATAAATGAATAATTGCCAAAAATATCCTCAAATATTCTTTGCAGTTAGTGTTAATCGAGAAGAGTAATGTAGTGCATAACAAAATAATCATAGAACACAATAATAATAAATCTATACTAGAAAGCCTTTGTAAACTGTAAAAAGTCTCCTATTATATCTAAATAAATGAAGTTGAAATTAAAGTGTAAAAGAATCTATTCTTTTCTAATAAAAGAGGATAAATATATTAATTGAAAGCAAGAAAGTATTACAACGAAATGATTTCCAAATAGCAATAGTTATGAATAAAGCCTAAAATTGAAAATTTGAGAATGCTTTCGAGTATTCCAACATCTCTAGAAGAGAAAACCAAGAACCCAACAAAACACACAAATCCCAAAGAAGATTCTAATTAGCCTAAATAACTTTATTCAGTAATTTAATGGAGCACTATCGATGCACCTCAAATGAGGGGGTCTATTTTAATATTTTTTTCAATATTTGTACTATTTATATTTTTTATCCAAGAAATGTAAATCATTAAATAGCAATATTCAATATTTTGATGGAGAACTATTAGGATACCTCAAATGAGGGGGTCTTTTTTTCCCAATATTTGTACCATTTATAATTGTTGTCAAAAAAAGTAAATTTTTCTTTATATCACTCTTCATTAATGTACTCTTGTTATCAATATACACAAATTGCACAACCATTAAATACATATAAAATAATCATAAATAACAACCTTTAATTATATAATAAAATGTGATTGACATAAATTAGTCTAAAGTTTAAATCCCTAATTTTATTTTTCTTTCATTATTATTGAAGCATCAATTTTTGTGTCTACCTATTTATAATATATTTAGATCTAATATTATTTAAAATTGAACATTTAGTATATTTTAATATTAAGATATGTATGCCTTCTTGCAATATTTTTTTTTTATAACTTGTGGAAGTAATATAAATAAATGGTATATTGGAAGGGAACATTTTTAGTAAAGAAAATGTCTCACATAAAATATAATTTTTATTATAAATAATATTTTAAAAATATTTAAGATTTGTAATTCTTATATAATTTTTTTATCACACAAAAGATTATTATGTTTAGAATTAAATATTTTTTAAATTTGTAAAGATTTTTGTCATCTTTATTATATTGAGAGAGGCGTTCTACAATAAATAACTTCAATTATAAAATAACTCTAAATAACTTAAAAAAAATAAAATTAGTTCTTTAAATAAAAATAAAGTAAAATTATAAATATTTTAAAATAATTTTAAAGTAAATTAAAATAACTCTTTTGTAAATAAAAATAATCTTTCATATAAAAATAAAATAAACAAGTGTGGGCTGAGAGGTCTAGTTTGATTGGCTAAAGCATCCTATTGTAGGCAAGAGGTCACAAGGTCTAGTCGTGCTAGCATCACTAGTCATGTGAAAAAAATAATAAAATAACATGTTTTTTCTGTAAATGAAATGATTCAAGTAAATAAAATTAGTTATCCAAATAAAAATAAAGGAAACAATTTAAATAAAATAAAATAATGATTCTTTTGTATTGTTTCTTTCAATTTTATTGTAGATGTAACATAAAGTTATTATTGTTTTTTAAATCTAGACAACTAGATTACATATATATGGACATTTTCTTTCAATTTTATTGTAGATGTAACTTAAAGTTATTATTGTTTTTTAAATCTAGACAACTAGATTACATATATATGGACATCTTGCCCTTTACGAAGAAGTGGATTACAATATGATGAGCAAGCATATGTCCAAATCAGAAGTCGTCTTTCAACTAAGCATCCATGAGCAAGGGATCTCATCTGTCAAAGTCATTTAATGGATGAACGTGTCATAATCTGAGGGTTTCAACCTTGGTGGATGGTGTGATTAAGGAACATACCATCAACCTCACCGATTGTGTTCAATGAATTGAACTACAACCAAAATATTTTGGATGTAACATAATGTTATTGCCATATATCCAAGGCATACCAATTTATATATTTATTTGTTTTGAATTCCAATTCTTTTAAATAGAAACAACTAATTTAGTTTATTAGATAAATTCTGCTACATAAATTATATTCATATTGGTTTTAATTTGCTTTTTTCATCTAAATATTGTGGATGATTATGTTTTCATGGTTTCTCTTATCCAGTGATAAAGAAAGGTTGTTGACGAGTATTAAAAATTATGTTTTGAGGAAATCGAACAAAGCTCCGTTCGAGGTTGCTAAACATCCTGTTGGTCTTGATGAAATAGTAGAAGACTTTGAAAAAGAGGCTCTTGAAGGTTCCAAAAATGTGCAAATTGTGGGGATTGTTGGCATGGGTGGGAGCGGAAAAACCACTCTCGCAAAAGAATTGTATAACAAAAAAATGTCGTCCATCTATAAATGCAGTTTTATTTTTGATATAAGAGATGAAGCAGCTAAAAAAAATTTGCACTGTAAGCAGAAAAGCCTGATGGAAGACCTTGGTTTCAAAGATGTATCATTTGATAACATAGAAAGAGGAAAAGCAATCTTAAAATCTAAATTGAGCTCTCTTCAAGTCCTTATTGTTTTGGATGACATAGATCATCAAGATCAATTAGATGCTTTACTACCAGTAACAGATTTTGGAAGGGATAGTTTAATTGTTGTTACAAGTCATGAATTAGATGTTCTTCAATCATGGGGAATTTCTTCCATTTATCAAATGAAAGGATTAAATTTTGAACATGCTAAAGAGCTTTTATGCTCGCATGCTTTCCCACTATCCTCTCCTCCAACTGAATTTCAAGATCTTGTTGAAAAGTTTATACAATTTTTCAATGGACTGCCCTTGTCTGTTAAAGTATTTGGAGGGCTACTTCATGGAAAGCCCAAAGAATATTGGAAATCTCAATTAAACAAGGCATCAAGAATATTGCCCCATGACATTAAGGAGAGTCTTAAAATAAGTTTCGATGCATTAGATGAAGAGGAACAAGAGATCTTTTTAGACATAGCTTGTTTTTTTATTGGAGAAGAAAAAAGTTTGGCCATTGCAGTGTGGGATGGGTCAGGATGGGATGGAATACATAGTTGGGAAGTACTTGGGAATAAGTGTCTTGTTGAGGTCGACGAGTGTAATCAAATCAAAATGCATGATCAGCTTAGGGATCTCGGAAGAGAAATTGCGAAGGGAAGGCCAACCTTCCGTGTTTGGTCAACACAGCAAATCACAGAGATTAAGAAACAGAACGCGGTGAGCTTAATATATTCTATTGCATGCTCTCTAATACTTAGCATGGAAGCCTTGTTCGTTCATTGGTATGCTATCTTAATTGTTTTAAAGCTTTTTGCTTTTGCATTTTCCATTCAGGAGAGAGTGCTCATTAGGGGGATTAAAGCGGCAACAGATGATTTCTATGAAAAGTGCTCATCCCATCATAATACACCTTTTGAAGAGTGTATGGAGCTTGTGAAAGGCTGTTCTACAAATTTTAAGGGCTTTACACCTTCTATCCTTGTTGTCGAGGGGAAGTATTTTACAGAAGAACTAGAAACACTATTTCCTGGCCTTGTCTGGCTGCGATTGCTCAATTTTCCGGAGATAGCTCTTCCGTCGAGGCTAATAATGAAGAATTTAAGAGTTTTAGAGCTTCCAAATGCTAGATACTTAAAAGAATTGTGGAATGACACTGCTGATGTAAGTATATTCATTTTGCGTTGTCAATATTTATACAATCATATGTTTAGTTAATAGTTCCATAATTTTTCACGGTTTGTTCTGAATTGAAATGCTACGTGGCTGCAGGCTCCATTGGAATTAAGATTGCTGAATCTTGTAGGTGCCCCAAGTTTCCTCAGATTTCCGAGGACAATAGGATTTCTTGAACATTTGAGAAAGATATGCTTGGATCCTGAGCGTCACAATAGGATTTCAACGGGATGGGCTATCGATCCTTCGAAATATATTCCAATGGCCAGTCTTCCAGAAGAGTTTTGTCTACTTAAATCGCTGGAGCACCTCCAGCTAAGTGGATGTGGCGAGCTAACATCACTGCCTAGCAACTTCGGTCTTTTGACAAACCTGCGACATCTAGATTTGAATTTTTGCAGGAAGCTGAGGATGTTTCCTGATTCTTTCAAGCAGCTCATACATCTACAGTATATCAATTTCCATGGTTGCGGGGAGCTCACCTTCACGTCAGATAACAATTTGATTCTGGAAAATATGACAATGCTGGAGACACTCCATTTTTCACAGTGTTCAAAATTGCAGAAGCTACCTCAGCGTATCACAAATCAGTTGTCGCTCAGACATCTGTATGTGTCATACACCAGTTTAAGGGAATTACCAAGTAACATTGGTGAACTGAGCAAATTGGAGGTGCTGGAAATAGGGGGTGATTTCTTAACGTTGCCAACTTCTATTATGAATTTGTCGTCCTTGAGTCGTCTTTGTTTTTCCCCTTGTTATGAATTACAATTTCTACCTGAGTCTATAGGTCATTTGTCTTCTTTGACTGAACTTTCTATTATTATGTGTAATAAATTGGAAACTTTACCAGAGTCTATAGGTAGTTTGTCTTGTTTGACTAGTCTTGAAATTCGATGGGTTGGATTGAAAACTTTACCTGAGTCTATAGGTAGTTTGTCCTGTTTGACTAGTCTTGAGATTTCTGATTGTAGTGGATTGAAAACTTTACCTGAGTCTATAGGTAGTTTGTCCTGTTTGACTAGTCTTGTGATTTCTTCTTGTAGTGAATTGAAAACTTTACCTAAGTCTATAGGTAGTTTGTCCTATTTGACTAGTCTTCGTATTTCTGATTGTATTGAATTGAAAACTTTACCTGAGTCTATAGGTAGTTTGTCCTCTTTGACTAGTCTTAGTATTTCTGATCATAGTGGATTGAAAACTTTACCTGAGTCTATAGGTAGTTTGTCCTGTTTGACTAGACTTAGTATTTCTGATTGTAGTGGATTGAAAACTTTACCTGAGTCTATAGGTAGTTTGTCCTGTTTGACTAGTTTTTGTATTTCTGATTGTAGTGGATTGAAAACTTTACCTGAGTCTATAGGTAGTTTGTCCTGTTTGACTAGTCTTTGTTTTTCTGATTGTAGTGGATTGAAAACTTTACCTGAGTCTATAGGTAGTTTGTCCTCTTTGACTAGTCTTAGTATTTCTGATTTTAGTGAATTGATAACTTTACCTGAGTCTATAGGTAGTTTGTCCTCTTTGACTAGTCTTAGTATTTCTGCTTTTAGTGAATTGAAAACTTTACCTGAGTCTATAGGTAGTTTGTCCTCTTTGACTAGTCTTGAGATTTCTGAGTGTAGTGGATTGAAAACTTTACCTGAGTCTATAGGTAGTTTGTCCTCTTTGACTAGTCTTGAGATTTCTGAGTGTAGTGGATTGAAAACTTTACCTGAGTCTATAGGTAGTTTGTCCTCTTTGACTAGTCTTAAGATTTCTGATTGTAGTGGATTGAAAACTTTACCTGATCATTTGTACTCTTTAACTAATGTTGAGATTTCTTTCTGTTCTAAATTGGAAACTCTATCTCAGTCCATGAGCCATTTGTCCTCTTTGGGGTCTTTACCTGAGCCTGTAGAAAGTCTTAATCAGTTAGAAGAACTGAGCACAGAGTCTACTCAAGAGAAGTCTCTTCCAAAAACAAGTGCGCAGTTTGGCAAGCTTCGAAGGCTGTCTATTCACGACTGCCCGATCACAGAATTGGCTTTCCTGTCGGGTTCCTCTTCTTCTTCATTGTGCAACCTCAAATGGATTGAGTTAGGCCGCACGCTTGTGTCGAGGATTTCAATCTCTCAACAATGTTGCCCCAGCCTGGAAACTCTAAACCTTTACAGTAATGAGCAGTTAGTAGAGATCGAAACCTTGCCAATATCAGTCAAGGCCATAAACTTGAGCAACTGTAAAATGCTGAAGGGCATAAGTGTTATTTGTGGCATGGTAAACCTAGAGATATTGTCTATACAGAACTGTGGGGATAAGAACGTGCCGGTCATTAAAAATCTTGAGCATATGGAAAGACTGAGGAGAGTAGTGCTCTCATGCAACATATCAGCAATCGAACCTTGCCTTCAAACTATAAAGGTAATAATAGTCTTCAGATTCATCGACTAATTATTATCTCTTGAGTGTTAATTGGTTGACATTAAATTTTATACTGTTTGCAGAAATGGCCATATGAATGTATAATATGCGCAAGAACAGAGCATGGTGTGGAATCAGTTGTGAATTCCTTTGCCTTTCCTGGTCTCACTTTGGTTGATTCATGCGTGGAGGAGATTGATGGTGCGTGCTACCAGAGAGTGCATAGTGTGTTGAGGTTAAGATGCAGGCAGAGGCGTTCTTCCAACGCGGCAGCGATGGTGTGCTTTGCCATAAATGCCACTTCAGCCGATATAGACTTCGGGGGTATAGAATTCCGCGTGAAAGAGGGGAAATGGGTTGTCATAGGTGTTTTCACACAACCTTCCCACTGGTTTATGGAAGAGGAGTACCAACTCAGCAAACAGGAATGGGGCGAGCGAGTGGTAGTTGTTGATAAAGCGAGGGGAATATTAGTGATGGGCAAGCAAGCGAGTGTTGTAGAGGCTTTTAAAAAATTACCGCTATATTTTGGGATGTAAATAGGCTGAAGCGCAAAGCTAAGCAAATAGAATAGAGATTTGTGGAGGCTTTTATCAAATTCATGCAATGTTTGGGGATGTAAAAGTAAATTTAATTTTCATCGAATACAAAGAAAGTATAAATTTCAAAGTTTTTAAGGTAAGTTATACATGAACTTATTTAAATACAATTGAGTTTTCAATTAGGTTAGATGTTTTTTAATTTGTAAAAGTGTTTTTTTTTAATAAGATTATTTAAAAAATCAATTAAATATATATTGATATAAATTAATTTTGATTAGTTATTGAATATTTTTATAAATTATTATGTTTTAAAATTTAATATTAATTGAAAAAAGAAAAAGTAATAGATAAAGAGTATTTATGAATGGATTTGATAACATATGAAATATATTATTATTCAATTTATTTTTTCATTTTCAACATTAAGTTCTTCCTCACATATAAGAGGCATATGTATATCTAGGAGAAATACCTAAATATAAATTATACTAAAGGTTATTTTTTGTATTAAATAAGTACATGATATTAGACAAGTTTAGGTATTGATTTACTTATATTCTAATAGTATAAATGGTAATATAAACTATACTATTTTTCATTAATTAATGAGTTTAAGGTAAACATTCATTTTCATTGATCAATTCATCAAATATATTACTTCCAAACTAATATAAGAACTCATCTTGTGATAAAATAATATCAACGCCTACTTAATCATGAAAAGAAGATTCTCACATTGTGTTTTTTGAAGTGGTAATAATTCATGAACAAGTTCTAGAAATATTTAGCCACAACTCTATCAAAATATAATATTTTTAGGTCGTAACAAAGAAAATCTAGGAGTACAAATTGTTAATAAATATAAAAAGGGCTCTAGAAACTCATAAAATTGATGTTTCTACAAGGGGATGGGAGCCACTACAAAACCTTAGTTTATAGCATAAAACCTTAGTCTTTATTGTAATTGTCCCATTTCTCACAATTTATGTGGAATTTAAAGATAGAATTTTTACATTGGATTTTTTCAAATATGACTTAGACTAACATTCAATATGAAAAATTCACCTTTGGAATCATGCTACACCATTAAAGAATTACTAACAATTTTAAATGACTTATATTTGATCCCCCCATAATTTTCATGAATAGAACCTTTACCACTAAAAACATGAAAATTGAATATTAACCAAAAAGTTTAATTGAGATTGAATTTTGTTCTACATTAATCCATTTAAACATAAATCCACCCAACAATTATATCCAACATTCAAAATTCATAAACAAGACTTTTGAAATAAAATATTAATTGCACCATTAATTCAAATACCCATGAATTATTCATTCACAAACTTCTTCAAATGAAGTTACAAGAGATAGATTTTAAAAATTTAATTTATAATTCCGCAGACTATTTACATCTATACTTTATTTTAACAAGAATATAAATAAGGAACAATCCTTTTAAGAACTTGTAATTGTTAAGGAGCTCGGAGGATATAATAAAATTCTCAACATCTAAATCCTTAAACAACCCATTCTTGAGCTATATCTTATGCTCTTTTTCCCCTTCAACATATACCTATCTCCTACATATAGTAAATATAACCCACATGAGAGATTCTAAATGAAGTATGGAAACACCGTAATTATGCAAATAGATTGATCTTTTATCAATATAAAATACATTCTATGAAATGAACCTATAATATGAATAATAGAGGACACATAGAAATATACAAAAAGGAAGAGAAACAAAATTATTTGTATTATTTTCATAACACTACTTGGAGGGGGCAATCTTCTAATAGATCATACACTCTAATTATAAATACACAAGATACATTCCATCTAGAAATTCATTACAATATATGTCATGCCAAATACAACTAGTACCAACTCATGCATGTGGTGCAATTCCTCTTCAAGGACCCATGAGACATTAACTAGGAAAAGCATACACAATGATTTTTAAAACATCACACATAATTGATGACATGATAATGTCATCAAGCACAAGTTGACTAGACATGATGTCATTATCCTCCAAATCAATGTCGCACAAGCGAAATAATTCAACCCCAACTGACCACATCTTGTCAAATAAGAGGTGTAACAACCATAATAAGGGTCACAAAATTAAAGTTTTAACCCTTACAAGACTCAACAACACTAGGAGGATGAACTTCTTAACATGAGGTGCAATCATAGGATGCTTTCGTGTGATGATACATACCCCAAGACAAAAGATGACACAAATCCCCAATGACAACACCTATGAACATGATCTAAAATTTAAGAGACTTACAAGATCATGGGTACCAACTTTTTTTCACAAAATTTTCCAAAAGAAGTTTGAAAATACTCATCATTTGTGTAAGAAAATTTACAATGCAGAAAATAGAGAAAAACAATAAGCACTATTTCAACACAGTATTTATGTGGAAAACCTGGTAAAATTATACTAGGAAAAAAGCACGGGCAAAGATTTTTTGTATTTTATTTCTCAGGAAATTCACAAATTACAACAATCTTTCGAAAAGTTAGAGAAAACATGACTTCAACACAGTATAGGAAATCTGAGTTGCAAAGTCCTTCATGTACACAACTTTTTGAAAATAGAAAGTACGACTCATACAACTACATGTCGAACATTTGTCAAAATGGCCAAAAATAGAGAGTCCATACAATTTGTTGTATGGAGGGACAATAGTGCTTTCAGGGACTATAGTGCCCTAGGAGGACTCCAATGCCTAGATGGGACACTAGCACCTAGGTGGGTAACTCTTGATGAGATCATTTAGAACCATTCAACTTCACCAATAGGTCAAGGGCCAATTGACTAAAAATTGACTATTTTGAAGACATTTCTCCACAACATATTATTGTTCCATGATTGTTGATTTGAATCCCTCTTCATAAAGACTTTGTCCTACCCTCACCAATAAAATAGAAACAACAATCTCTCAAGCATAGATATTGTTTCCTTTGTCTCACTAGGTTTTAAAATTATTAGGAGTTATCTTACAACACATGTGGATGTGATACAACTAATTCTATAAAAGTGAACAATTATTTTTTATTTTTATACAAATCAAGTGTGAAGTCATGATCATTTAAACTATTTATAATGTATAAAATGAAAGAGGCTTTAAATTTGAAGATTATGTATGCTCATCAACCACAAGGACATTCTCAATAATTACTATTTTAGAAATTGTCTTTCATAATATATAATTATATAATATTTTATAAAAATAAAGTAACTATAATGGTAAATTTTGCATGTCCATACCCATTGCCATTTAGTTTTTGGCCTATTTTGATGGAATGCCTAAATACAATTACATAATGAATTTTGGCTCATTCTCCAATCCTTTCCTCATCCCTATATAAACATAGTCTCACACATTTAACCTTCTCTTATTGTCACATCTCAATTTCCTTATTTACATTTAATAGTGTTGAGTTAATTGAAAAAAACTGGAAAAAATGGAATTTATCATTTAATGTTTATGAGATTTGATAAATGCAATAATATTTGAAAATGACTATCTTGCAACTTTATGATTTTAAGAGAAAAGTTTTATAATGAATATCAATTAAAGGTTACTAATGAACAATTTCAAGTGCAAGAATGTGTATGTAGGTATAGGTTGAAGAACGAGAACATGGTTGAGGCAGGAATGTTTAGTCGAATGACGAACATAAAGAAAGATTGGAATCTGGAATCTCACACACCACATTAGGCCATGACATTTGTATTTGATGGATATCATTCTTGCTTGTATGGAATTATATTTGTTTAAATAGGCAATCTTATTTATTTCATCGCTTGTCTTACCATGTCTGTGTCAAAGATAATTTCATAATGGTAATAGAAATGTGTCTGATTACACATAACTACCATGGGAATAACAATTATGTTATTTATTCTTTCAAAAGAACTAGAAAGTAGGCTCTTGACGAGGAAATGAAATAGTAATGATAACAAACATTGTAACTTATATAAATATATAATATATATACATATATATATGTGTAACCATATATATACATATATATAAACATATAATAAATGTGTTATAAAGGATTTCAATGATAAGTGCTTATTCTATTCGAAATTCATTATGAAATCGTATGGAAAGAGACAATGACAAATATTATTCAAGTAACCCCTTCACATTTGAAGAAGGTTGACCCCTTCCATAATAAAAAGATGGAAATAATTCTTAGAAATGGGGAAGTGGGTGGCTAAGTTAGGGTGACATGGAGAATTAAGATCACCCCAAAAAAAGTACGCACAATCAATGGACAGGGTGTGGGCAGATTTTTGAAAATAAAGGAGGCAATCTAGCGAAAAAGCATCAAAGGGATTTGGGGAAAAAGTGAGGGAGACAAAGGCACGAAGGAAAGAGTTGTTTCTATTCAATTTGAATAAAAAAGGCAACCATCGTGCACTCAATAGAGGTAATTTGAACTCTTTTAGATGTTTCTATCATAAATTTTCAAGTAATTTTCTCTTATGAGCATAATGGGTATCGATTGCAATGTTTCTATTCTTTGTTATTCTTGCCATTGTATTTGTGGTCTTAGTTCATAATAATGTGTTGCTAAATTTCTTTGGTAAGCCCCATCTGGAGGGTGAAAACCCCTAGTGAACCCTCACTTTGTGTATAGATTGACATGCTATGCATGATCCATACAAGGGTGGCAGTTGGGCTCTTGCCCATGTGTTTTTAATCTGTTATTTCCTATCATCTCTCATCTCTCTCTCTCTCAGCTATCTCCCTCTCATCTCTCTCTCTCTCTCTCTCAGGTCTCTCTTAGGTGTCTCCCACTCCCTCTCTCCTAGGTCTCTTTCTCATGTGTCTCCCACTCCCTCTCTCTCAAGTATCTCCCTCAAAATATCCCTCCCAACCCCTCTCCCTCTCTCAAGTCTCTCCCCCCCACCCTAACTAGATAACTCTTTCTCTCCCTCTCAACTCTCTCTCTCAGGTCTTTCTCCCTCCCACCCTACCTATAAAAATATCTCTCACTCCAACCCGCTCTCTCACACTCCCTCTCTCTCCCTCTGAGGTCTCACACACTCTCTCTCTCCCTCTCAAGTCTCTCTCACTCACTCCAACCCCCTCTCTCAGGTCTTTATCTTTCTCTCTCCCTCTCATCTCTTTCTCAACTATCTCTCTCTTAGGTCTCTCTCAACTGTATCTCACTCCCTCTCTCTTCGGTCTCTCCCTAAAAAAATCCCTCCCAACCCCTCTCTCTCTTAGGCCTCTCCCCCCACCCTAACTAGATAACTCTCTCTCTCTCCCGCTCAAGTTTCTCTCTTAGGTTTCACTCCCTCCCACCCACATAGACAAATATCTCTCACTCCAGCCCCCTCTATGACTCTCTCTCTCTCTCTCTCTCTCTCTCTCTCTTAGGTCTTTTTCTTTCTTTATCCCTCTCATCTCTCTCTCTCTCTCTCCCTCTCAAGTGTCTCCCACTCTCTCTCTCATGTCTCTCCCTCAAAATATCCCTCCCAACCCCTCTCCCTCTCTCAGGTCTCTTCTCCCCACCCTAACTAGATAAATCTATCTCCCTCCCACCTTACCTAGAAAAATATCTCTCACTCCAACCCCCTCTCTCACACTCCCTCTCCCTCTCTCTCTCCCTCTCAGGTATTTCTCTCTCTCACACACACTCCAACTCCCTCTCTCAGGTCTTTATCATTCTCTCTCCCTCTCATCTCTCTCTCTCAGTTAGATCTCAGGTAGACTATCTCAAGTTAAGGGTTTAAGGTTTGATGGATTAGGGTTAAAGGTATAGGGTAGAGGATTGAATTGATAGGGTATACGATAGAGGGTTCAGGGTTTCAAGGGTTTAAGGTTTTAGGATTGAAGGATTAAGGTTTGAGGTTTAAGGGATTAAGGATTGAGGATTGAGGATTGAGGGATTAAGGTTTGAGGTTTGAGAGATTAGGGTTTAAGGTTTGAGGTTTGAGGGATTGGGGTTTAAGGTATAGGATTGAGGGATTAGGGTTGAGGGTTTAATGTAGAGGGTAGAGGGTAGAGGGTAGAGGGTTGAGGGTTGAGGGTTGAGGGTTGAGATATTATGGTTTAAAGATTTAGGGATTAATGCTGAGAAACTAGGGTTGAGGGTTTAATTGATAGGGTAGAGGGTTGAGGGATGAGTTATTAGGGTTTAAGGGTTGAGGATTTAAGGGTTGACGGTTGAGAGATTAGGGTTGAAGGGTTGAGGGTTCAAGATTTGAGGTTTGAGGTATTGAGGGATTATAGTATAAGGTATTTGGGGTAGAGGGTTTAATTCATAGCGTAGTGGGTAGAGGGTTGAGGGTTGAGGTATTATGGTTTAAGGGTTGATGGTTTAAGGTTTGAGGTTTGAGGGATTAGGGTTTAAGGTATAGGGTAGAGGGTTTAATTGATAGGGTAGAGGATAGAGGGTTCATGGTTGAGGGTTTAAGGTTTGAAGATTGAGGGATTAAAGTTTGAGGTTTGAGGGATTAAGGCTAAGAAATTAGTGCTAAGGGTATAATTGATAGGGTATAGGGTTGAGGGTTGAGGTATTAAGTTTTAAGGGTTGGGGGTTTAAGGGTCGACAGTTGAGGGATTAGGGTTGATGAGTTGAGGGTTTAAGGTTTGAGGTATGAGGGATTACAGTATAAGGTATAGGGTAGAGGGTTTGAGGTTTGATGATTGAGGGATTAAGGCTGAGCAATTAGGGTTGAGGGTTTAATTGATACAGGATAGGGTACAAGGTTGAGGGTTGAGGTATTAGGGTTTAAGGGTCGAGGGTTTGAGGTTTGAGGTTTGAAGGATTAGGATTTCAAGTATAGGGTTGAGGGATTAGGGTTAAGCATTTAATATATTATGATTGAGAGATTACGATTGAGTAGGAGCATGCTCACACATATCAAGAGACAATTAATGAAAAGTTTCCACTCTTGGTGATGTCTGGGGAAAACTTAATTACAAAATACTCCTCTTAGCCTTTTTGTCCTTCTCTACATCTACATCTCTCTTGAAACAGTCTTATAGTGTTCTTCACCTCTTAATCCCACTTCTCTATCCCATTTGTAGGTTTCTGTTTATGATCAAGGCTTATAGAAGGACAAATTTTCTATACATAACATTTGGCGCTCGCCAAATTGCAAAGAATTAGAACACAATTTTTCATTCGCCAAACTGGATGTCAAAATTTGTCAGAATTGAAACTGAACATTTGGCGCTCACAAAACTTGATGTCACATTTTACATCAAATTTGGCGACTGTGAAATTGGGCTTTTCCAAAAATGGTAAAAAAGGGGTTGGCCCATGATTAAGGTTCACAATTCCATGCATTTGTCTGGTTCTGAGCTTAATCTGACTGAGAAACACCTTTTTATGCACTTGACTTCTTGTTGTACCAAATTATGCTTGATCCATCACCTTTTCAACACCAATTTGCATGCTAGACAATGTAGGAGACAATTTGAGGTTTCTACATCATTTTTCATTATCTCAGGTATTATATTCATTTTGGTACAATTTAAATGTTTATATTGAGTATTTTTTTTTACTTTTGACAATATAAACCATTCCTTTTATGATTTTATTAATCATAAATGTTTTACATAGAATTTAACATTGAATTAGATGGAAGTTACATTAAAAAGTTCAATTTTTAGGAGTTTGAAGAAAAAAATGAAAAACATGACATAATTTAGATGAATTCATGTAAATTTATATAGAGAATATCAACTTAACATAAAATTGCTTATGAATTCCATTTGCATTGCTTATAGTAGTGCATTTCCATCATGGCTAGTGGATTTCAAAAAAAATCATTTTCCAAAGGTATTAATGTTTTAATTTGTATTTTCAATGACAATTCACACTGCTATAGCATGTATGGTAATTTTTTTTTTCAAATTATAAGGGGAAGCTCCTTGAGATCTAACTAAACAAACTTAAAGCTATGAACAAATTTACATTTATGCACACGATACAAGTTTACCAATGGGGTTTTGCATCAAATGTAAATTGCTAATTAACTATATTTTTGCCTTGATGCAAATGCCATATTGTCCAGTCAACATTCAAGACACTTAGTGAGATTTTTAAATATGAAGGAGAATACATTCAAGCAAAAATGGATAAATTAAACCTCCTATAGGCTAATATAGAGACCAATATTTGGTTGCAAACAAATTTTGGAAAGAAAAACATAGATGAATGCTGATTATTGGCTAAACCAAAACATAGATGAATGTTGATTATTGACTAAACCAAATATTACTAAATATATGTCAAGAAGAAAGATTTATAAGAGAGCATTTATAAGAGAGCATACAATTTTATGAAGGAATTAATTTTAAAAACTACATTCAAAGTTGTAGTTTAAATAAATAGATTTCTCCAATGCAATCACAGTTACAATGGTTTTAATTGAGTAATAGCTTTTGCAATGTAAACTTGACTTCCACTTATATTCAATAACTTTTCCAATGTAAGTTACCATATAGGATTGACACTGAAAAATTGTTTCATTGCAATTGAATTTTTTTCATGTAGATAGATCAAAATCTAGTTATTAGTTATGCAACATGAAGTAATGCTTTGAGTTTGAAAGATATGCAATGCAATGTAGTCAGTGATATGTTCATATCTTTCAAAAAATGCTTTGTGTGTTACATAAAATGCAATGTAATCAGCGATATGAATATGTTTTGTAAAATACAATACTTATTTTTGTTCTTTGTGTGTTTGTGAACATGTAGCATTCAATGTCATGTTGAGGAAATGAACAAAGACTCCAACACCGGATGCACATGAAACTATAAATGCAAGGACAAGAGAATCAAATAGGAAAGTTAGTGAAGAAAAGAAATTGCAGCCCATAGAGGAAGAAATTCCTTTGCAGTCTAAGAGAGATGTCAAATTGGCAGCACAAAGGGAACAAATGGACAAACTTTGTGGAAGGACAAAAATGGATCCCAAATCTGGGGGCACATCATCAACCATAGGTGAAGTTCAATGCACACCATATAGAATATATCATGTTCAATGTACATCAACAATCACATCTCTAGTTGAAGACACACCATCAACAACATGTGGTTTTCCAACTACATCAACAAACACATCTCTAATTGAAGACACACCATCAACAACATGTGGTTTTGCAAGTACATCAGAAAACACATCTCTACTTAAAGACACTTCACATACCACATCTCAAGTTGGAGGTACAACATCATTTACATGTCAAGATATCAAAGTGCATCATCAATTTCACCTCCAATTGAAGGTACTTCATCTATCCCCAATGTTGTTGACATTCCCAATGTTGACACAACTCTACCTTTGAGAACTCCTCTTAGAGTTTTGCATAGAAAACTTGAATATTTGATTGATATTGATGCTAATGTTTTGAAACCAATGGATGATAAGATTCCAAAAATTACATGTCAAAGATATGCGAAGAGGTTATGGAGTTTATTTTTTGAGAAGCTAAGTGAGGGTGGGAGATGTCAACTATTTGTTGAAATGACGAGGCAACTAAATTTTAGGTGCACCATGAAGATTCTTGGACTAAGAACATCAGAAGACTCAATTGAGAAATCCATTGTAAAGAATTTGATGAGTGCATACGAGAGCGTGGGTTCTTTCTCACGCATGAAAGATAGTTGTGCCACACATTGTGTGATGACAAAAACATTGTTAAGCATTCAAACCAAGAATAAGATGAACCTTACAAAGATGAGTAATTCTTTGAACATAAGTAGATCTCTAATAAGAGCCAAAAGAAGGCGTGAAAAAGTTGAGGATTCAAATAGCAATGATTTATGGGCATTCTTTGCAGAGTATCCCCTCTTTCTTATTAGCACTGTCTTACAACTAACACAACCTTTTATTTCTCTCCATATACACAAGAAGAAAAAAATTCATGGCAATGTTCTTGTATATCTAGAATGCTTTGAGCACCACTCTTTTGGAAAAATACAATTCTAAATCATAGTAGAGGGCCAAATTTATGAGAGATTCCAAATGATATTGAAAAAGTAGACTAATCTTTTCCATTGCTTTCCCATCTAGATTTGACTGTGATAGTCATAGATTCCCCTTACAATTTGGTCAATATTACGCTCTACCATTGATAGGTTTTGTATGCCTCCCAAAAGCTTACCTATAACCATATTTTCATTCTTCACATTGTGACTTAGAAAATACATTATTTTCTTGGCATAAGGAGTCTAGAACAAAAAAATTGGTTAAGTATCAAGAAGTGGCATATCCATGCTTGAAAATGATCAAGTGCCAAAAATCCTACATAGTTGAAAAGCATTCCCTTTTGGTGTGTTTGTTAAAGTGGAGTTGAAACATCAAACTTAAGAGATGGAAAATTGGTAGTCATTAAAAGTGTGTGTTTTGCAATTAGAGTCAAAAGGTCAATGGAAAGGACTTCAAAAAGAATGTTTCCAAGACAATTCATTTGAAGCAAGGAGATTTCCAAATTTTCCAAGGATTTACATGTGTGGTAATAAATAGTCTTTCATTAATTTTTAGCTTATTTAGGTGAGGAACTGAGTTGGTCACATAATTTCAACATGTACTTAAACTTCATTGGCTAATCTACATTCACAATGGTTTACTCAAAATTAGTCGTATGGTATTCCTTTGTGGTAGTTTTCAACTACTATTAATAAACATTAAAAACTAAATGTTAAAGTTTTGATTTCAAGGGTTTTCAGATTGAAGTTATGATAGTGATTATTCATGTAATCATGAAGCTTAGAAACTTTCTGCTTAAGGCTACAGGATTGTGTTGGGCCCCTCTACAATAACCTCTCTCAATTTTTTCTATTTTAGAGGCATTTTCCCGTGGTGATGAATTTTCAATTGAAGAAAAAGTGGTCAAATGCAAGTAGCATAAAGTTGCAAAGTGGTGCAATTTTTATTTTTCAACTCATGTGACCAAACTAACTACTCCATTGCATTTGTATGAGTAAATTTACACTAGGCATGGTCCTCTTTCTCATCCAAACATGTCGAACCACTCTGAGCTACGTTGTACTAGCTCAATCCCTTAAGAGTCCAAAGTGCAAAATTGACTGCAATCTTTGACAAGCTATCACTTGGAAACTGTGACACTTAGAAAATTTCCATTTGAGGCTATGGGATTGTGTTGGGCCCCTCTACAATAATCTCTCTCAATTTTTTTCTATCTCAGAAGCATTTTTTCGTGGTGACAACTTTTCAGTTGAAGAAAAAAGTTGTCAAATGCAAATAGTGTAAAGTTACAAAGTGGTGCAAATTTCGTTCTACAACTTGTGGGACTAATTGATTGTTCCAACGTGTCTGAATGGGTAAGTTATGCTAGGAATGGTACTTTTTTTCACCCAAACATGTCAAATCACTTTGAGCTACATTGTACCGGCTCAATCTCTTAAGAGTCCAAAGTGGAAAATGGCTACAATCTTTGATGAGCTATTACTCAAAAACTGTGATGCTTAGGAACTTTTCATTTGAGGCTATGGCATCACGTTGGGCCCCTCTACAATAAAATATCTCAGTATTTTCTATGTCAGAGTCATTTTCCCATGGTGACAACTTTTTAATTGAGGAAAAAGTTGTCAAATGCAAGCAATGTAAAGTTGCAAAGTGGTACAACTTTCATTCTACAACTTGTGGGACCAAACCGGTTGTTCCAACACATATGGATGGGTATTTTTATGCTAGGAATGGTCCCTTTTCGCACCCAAATATGTTGAATCACTCTGAGCTAAGTTGTACCAACTCAATCCCTTAAGAGTCCAAAGTGTAAAATAGATGCATCTTTGACAGGCTATTACTTAGAAACTGTGATGCTTAGAAAATTTTCGTCTGAGGCTATGGGATTGCATTGGGACCCTCTACAATAACCTCTCTTATGTTTTTCTATCTCAGGGGCATTTTCTCATGGTGACAACTTTTTAGTTGAGAAAAAAGTTGAAAATGCAAGTAGTACAAAGTTGCAAAGTGGTGCAACTTTCATTTTGCAACTTGTGGGACAAAATCTACTATTCTAATGCATATGTATGGGTAAATTTATGCTAAGAATGGTCCTCTTTTGCACCCACACATGCCAAATCATTTTGAGCAATGTTATATTGGCTCAATCCCTTAAGAGTCCAAAGTGTAAAATGGCTACAATATTTGATGAATTATTACTCAGAAACCGTGATGATTAGAAAAATTATGTATGAGGCTATGGAATTGCGTTGGGCCCCTCTACAATAACCTCTCTCAATTTTTGTATCTCAGAGGCATTTTCTCGTGGTGACAAATTTTCAGTTGATGAAAAAGTTGTCAAATGCAAACAGTGTAAAGTTGCAATGTGGTGCAACTTTAATTTTGCAACTCGTGTGACCAAACCGATTATTTCAACATGTCTGGATGGGTAATTTTATGCTATGCATGGTCCTTTTTTGCACCCAAACATGTTGAATCACTTTGAGCTATGTTGTACCATCTCAATCCCTTAAGAGTCTAAAGTGTAAAATGACTACAATCTTTGACAGGCTATTACTCATAAACTGTGATGCTTAGAAATTTTTGTTTGAGGCTACAAGATCGCGTTGGGAAAATCTACAATATTCTCTCCTATTTTTTGATATCTTGAAGGTCTTTCCCATGGTGACAACTTTTCAATTGAGGAAAAAGTTGTCAAATGTAAGCAATGTAAAGTTGCAAAGTGGTGCAACTTTCATTTTGCAACTTGTGTGATCAAACTGACTATTTGAACACATTTAGATGGGTATGTTTACACTAGGCATGGTCCTCTTTCACATCCAAAAATTTCAAATCACTCCAAGCTACATTGTACTGGCTCAATCCCTTAAGAGTCCAAACTGTTGATGTTATAGCAGCTATGGTCTGTACTTCATCGCACGAATTCCAAGGAGAAAGCAAATTAAATGTATAGCCATTCGGCTATTTAATTTATAGCAAACAATAAACATAAAAGAATAAAGGGCCGACCCTATTATCTATTATTGTTTGAGCCGACCTCATTTATATTTTATCTCTTATTATGTTTCTCTAAAGAGGCCGACCTAAGTGAAGAGGTGCCTTGTGTTGTATAAATACAAGGTCAGTTTGTCATTGTTATCATTCGATTTCAAGCAAGTTTGCACTTATCCTTCAAGAGCAGAATTCACATTTTTAGCAGCAGTCCGATTTCAAGGAAGAATATATTCATTTGTATCTTGTGCATCTAGGAGAGGTGTGACCTCATTACATTCTTTATTGGTCATTGCTAGGCCTGAGTTGTAAGCAGATTTCTGCCATTTGTTCTACATTATAGAAGAGATTAATTGCTGGGTTTTTCTCCCTCAAGAGGAGGGTTTTCCCAGGGTATCTTGTTGTGTTCATTATCTTATGTGTTGCATTATTTTAAGTTCTTTCAGTTGTATAATCTGATCTAAGAAACACTAACATGGTATCAGAGCGGGTTTGAAAAAGATCGTGATCAAATTTAGTTGCAACACTCACTCTAATCTTTTTCAGTCTATCTCCTATTTCAAATTTCAAGATGGTGAATGGTCTGAAAATTGAGGATAGACTCGAAGGAGTTTCTAACTACACATCATGGAGGTTCAGGATCATGCTCACATTGGAAGAGAATGATTTGGCTGAGTTTGTGAAAACAAAAGTTCTCGAACCTGAGGAGGAAGAAGAGAAGTTGCAGTGGAGGAAGAAAGATACTAGGGCAAAGAAAGTGTTGGTTGATTCCGTCAAAGATCATATTGTTCCGATTGTCTTCAAGTTGGATACTGCAAGGGAGATGTTCAAAACATTGGAAGAGATGTATGAAATCAACAACACCAGTTGTGCCCTAACCTTGAAGCAACAACTACTTCACATTAAGATGGCGGAAGAAGATTTTTTCATCACCTACTTCATGAAGATTTTCGAATTGAGAGATCAACTCTCTACCATTGGTCATATTGTTGATGACAAGGATTTGACCATGATTGCTCTTAATGGTCTTCCACTTTCATGGGAATCGTTTATTCAAGGAATCAGTGCAAGATCTAAACTTCCCAAGTTTGATCGATTGAGGATTGACTGCATTCAAGAGGAGTAGAGACTAACTGCAAGGGGCATTGGTCAAAGTTCAAAGAATGAAGATTTACATGTTCTTGCCTCTCATTCATTGAAGAAAGGATTCTTTAAAAGGAATCAATATAATGGGTCAGATGGTGCTCCTACATTCAAGAAGAAGTGGGACCTCTCTCGCGTTCAATGCTTTAAATGTGACAAATTTGGTCACTATGCGAGGGATTGTCCTACCAGGCCTAATCAACATGCTTCATTTGCGGATGTGATTGAGATCTCTCCCCAAAATGATTCTAGTGAATTTCTACTCTAGTCATGGGCCTATGTTCAAGCTATGAAGGTTGTGTACTAAGCGCAAGAGCAACATATCATATGGTGTCCACCCTTCAGAGTATTTAAGAGATAAGTACTCTTTGTTTTTTTAATTACTATTCTAGGCTAAAATTCAAATTTGTTGAGCTATGCATTTATGACATTATTTACTTAGGATTATGTATGACTAGTAAATAGTGATCACTGTAAGTAGGATCATGTTAATTGTCTTTTTGCTGAGATTAGCTCTTCTAAGAAATTGAAAGAAAGACATGTCATGATTGATGAATTAATTATCTATTACTCAGGAGATTTTGAAATCCATGAGATAAGTATTGCATGGTTGAATAATGTTCATGAATTTTTTTGAAGTTATTAATTCATGCTCTAACATTGAGATAACCTGAGCATTAAGAGGCAATCTAGGATATCAAAGTCATACCGAATGAAGAAATGATCAAGCTTGGAGTCATAGCTTGCAATCATTGGATTATATTGATGGCTGGAGATATCTCTTGAAGTCAATGTACCTTTCAGGTCGTCATTGTGTTCAAACTGTGAAGGGTACGGATTGATCTGAGCTCAAGTACAATGTATCTCACTATGTCCAACATTTGGACCTATCAGAATAGTTAAAAAGATAAGTATTCTTTGGTTGCTGAGTTATATCATTTATTTATTCTTTGGATCTTGTAATTAAGAGAGATAGTAGATTCTCTTGAATTGTGTGTGTTCACTAGCATAAGATCTTTGGAAAAATTTCATTCATGATATAACTTGTACGATTCTAATCTTGATATTTCTTTGGATAATTATGGACTGTTAGTAATCTCTATCTAAAATGCTTCCTGGACAGGTTTAGGGGGAAGAAGAGGATAAGAGATTACTTAGTGATGAAAACCTTGAGGCATCTTGTGAAGAAGTCATGTCAACCAAAGAAATGATCAAGAGGGAGTAAACACTAGAGGGACTGATTTGATGGCTAGAGGGAGTACATCTCCAGAAGTCTTCTTTGCAATCTCTGAAGCCAAGATCGAGAGGGAGTCTCAGTATCAGTGTTCCTTTGTTTAATGAGTTCTTCTTTGAGAGAAGTTTGAGGTGAAATCCCTTGATAATGCAATTCTCTATTGAGAGAGAGTTGAGGTGCAAGCCCTTGATAATGCAATTCTTTGTTGAGAGAGAGTTGAGGTGCAAGCCCTTGATAATGCAATTCTCTGTTGAGAGAGAGTTGAGGTGCAAGCCATTGATAATGCAATTCTCTATTGAGAGAGAGTTGAGGTGTAAGCCCTTGATAATGCAATTCTCTATTGAGAGAGATTTGAGGTGAAAGCCCTTGTTTCCACCCTTTGGGAGAGCTATGGTGGATGTCATGTGTGTGACTCCATGATAGCATCACGTGAGGGAATCTGTGATGATTTTATTTGTGCTTGTGTATCACCCTCTGGGAGAGCCATGGTGAAAGTCACATTGAGGTGACAACATCACATTAAGTGATGCGCACTTGTTCATACCATTCGTGGAGGTAGTCACAATGGTTGATATCACGATGAGGTGATATTCTTTTGTTTTCATTCTAATATGATGTGTCTTGTGCAGATGGAAGTTCATCCCTAGCTGAGAGGGAGTGTTGATGTTATAGCAGCTATGGTCTGCACTTCATCGCATGAATTCCAAGGAGAAAGCAAATTAAATGTATAGCCATTCGGCTATTTAATTTATAGAAAATAATAAACATAAAAGAATAAAGGACCAACCCTATTATCTATTATTGTTTGAGCAGACCTCATTTATATTTTATCTCTTATTATGTTTCTCTAAAGAGGCCGACCTAAGTGAAGAGGTGCCTTGTGTTGTATAAATACAAGGTCAGTTTGTCATTGTTATCATTCGATTTCAAGCAAGTTCGCACTTATCCTTCAAGAGCAGAATTCACATTTTTAGCAACAGTCCAATTTCAAGGAAGAATATATTCATTTGTATCTTGTGCATCTAGGAGAGGTGCAACCTCATTACATTCTTTATTGGCCATTGCTGGGCCTGAGTTGTAAGCAGATTTCTGCCATTTGTTCTACATTATAGAAGAGATTAATTGCTGGGTTTTTCTCCCTCAAGAGGAGGGTTTTCCCAGGGTATCTTGGTGTGTTCATTGTCTTATGTGTTGCATTATTTTAAGTTCTTTCAGTTGTATAATCTGATCTAAGAAACACTAACACAAACTATAGTTGTTGTCACCAAATAGTGCACCCTTGCTGAGTTGTAAAACTTAGCCTACTAGTGAAACATTGGATCCGGATGTTCAATATCCATGAGGTATGGTTCTTCATGCTCTAGAGTTATAAGACATGATGTGGCGAAAATTATAGGATCGTGTTTCCCAATTATTTCTCATGTTATTTCATGCATATAAAATGGAAGGAGGTTTTTTAACTTATTTAAATGATAAGTATGGGAGAAATGTGATAACTGCATTGGGTGATGCATCTAAAAATCAATCTTATATTGTTGTTCATACACATCAATATCTTCATAATATCATTAAAATGGACCTATGCATTGATTGTGATATCAGTACATGCAACTAAATTGTTGGTTGGATCAACAACTATCATAGGTTTTGATCAATAAAATAAGGTATTTTTACCTTCTCATTATTGTTCTATTGTGCAAATATTGAAGTTGTTTAGCATCAACTAATAAAATTATGTAACATTGATTAATGAATATTCAAGACAAACCATGAAGGACAACAATGAGCACACCAATATACACCTGAATAAGTGAAGCATACACGTGAATAAGTGAAGCACAAGTAATGGCAGCATTGCAAACAATACAAACCACCAAGAATGGAGCTTATTTACACAATACACATTAGATGGAGCTTATTGAGCAATCAAAAATAAATATTTAAGCATTATATGTAAACAAAACCCATGCCTACAACATTCAAGCTTACAATTTACACAATACACTTGATAATATCATTCAAGAATGACAGTAGTAAAATAATATTTGCATTAATCAAAAATTCGTAAGGCTATACAATGATATATGTTGATAAAAGTATACAATATATCTAATAAAGTCATACATGCTTACTACAAAACAACCATATGGATGTATAAAATGTCACACATATCGATAGTACAAAACATATGTTCCAAAATTCCATGTAGGCATACAACAAATGAACCTAATAAATAGTAATTTCCCTCTAGGGGAAGGAAAAATATAACATACTACTTTCAACAATTGGCTAGATGGAGTGCTTGTTAGTTCTTTTGTCTTTTGAATGCACTCACTAGTCCTCCTTTCTTTACTCATCTAGAGATGCAACTGATACAATAAGAAGCATAGATGTTAATACATAGAAATTAATTATGGAATGACATATAACAAAATAATCACTTACTGCATACAAATAGTCATCATGCCCATTTACAATGTTACCACATCCACGATCTAGAGTGAAAACCACCTATAACAACCATCAAGATGGAAATTAAACTACATACAAGTATTATGAAAATTTTCAATAATAGACCATAAAAGAGAAAATATAATATTAAATTGACTAATATATTGCACACCTCTCTCAAAGGATCAAAACTAGCTATTGCTGCAACAAATCCATGCTCCATCGTGCCACCAACATCTCTAGGGTTGTTTGATGTAAACATTTCAAAATGAAACAACAAATCTAATAGTCATATAAATAAGAAGGTAGTCCCTTTACGCATATGAAATCAATATAAGAACACATAGTGGCCATGTTGCAAATGTAAGAAATGGAGATAAATTTAGTTTGAATTCAAATAATTCTTGTCAATTGGTTTTACGAGAAACCAAGTGGTAGATTTCTCTCTTAATCATAGTAGTCATTGAGACAAGAATGCCAATCTCTCATAAAGGTCATTCACTTTGCAAAGGGGCATATTAGTAACCACTAGACATAAATGGGAAAGGACAACAGTCAATTCTTGATAGATCCCATAAATTATGATAGTCCTAAGAACATCACACAAGGTAAAAAAGGCATTGCATGATAAATGACAACAAAAACAAAAAGAGGATACTGTTAAAAGGCAACGGGTATTCACCTTAAAGTCTTGTGCAAGGTATAACATCACAGTCATTATGACACCACAATCAAGAGTAGGGTAGGGTTTAAGAAGGGCATTTCTTATGCTAAGTGATAGAGGACAATAGTTGCAGAGCAAGAGGAAGCTAAAAAATAGTCATAAAATATCCCCTTTTGTCATAAAATACAAGGGAAGATCTGCTAATGGGCAGTGATCAAGAAGAAAGGACATCAATAGGACATTTATCTCATGGAAGTAAAGGGTAGTTCAAATGAATAATTGCACTTAACTCATTTGCAGTGGTAGGTTTTGTTAAAAATGATAGTGTTCATCAACATAAGATATGATAGTCCTAAAGGATGATAAAGGTAAGAAATTACATAGAAATGGAGCATATAGTGTCAATAATTGGAAATGAGTAAAAGATAGTGACAACTCTTTAAAGTATGCATGAAATTCCATGAAGAAGATTGTAGTACCTTGAGGATTACAAATGCAACAATGAGGACAGTAAAGAATTATTGAAGGTGACTAAATCATCTCAAGGTTTATCATCAAGACCATCAACAAATAAAAGAGGATAGTCCAAGAAGCATGAATCATCATAGTCACTCAATAAGGATAGTTAAATTAAATGCACTAGATAAAGATATCAAGTTATCTAGATGAGGATAGTACTAAGTGTTTATGGATTTTCTAGTCACCATTTTGTAATGGCTCTATCTGTACAATACAAAGCAATTGATTATTGTCTTCAATCATTAATAAGTCTAATGGCAAGTTCTTGGATGCCCCTACATACAACTTTTATGGAAGATTGATCTGCAAGTGCTCTAACAAGATGGAGGATCATGTGAATCAATGCAATAATCACTATGGAGAAAGGGTAGCCAGAATGTATTATGATAGTGTACATGCTCGAGGACTCAAATGAAGTATCAAAAACACATGGATCCATTGATTGTCTTTCTTTAATGATATGCTCTCAATTTGGAATTTTTTATTCAAATTTTGCTAGTAGCCAAAGGGAAGAACTTTGAAAATCCTTAGCACAATCATTTCATGAAGGACAAAGGGAAATCAAATTCTTCATACTAATATGAAAAGAGCAGCAATATAACTGTCATAAGAGAAACACATGAAGATGAAAAGAGCAACAATACGACTATCATAAAAGAGAAAAAAATAAAAAATGTAAAAGTGTGGTAACTTCATAGATAAAAATACAAAAAAATCATGCATCATGAATGCAACAACTTCATAGACAAAAGGGTAGAAAAATCACAATCATGTGATGGCAGTAGTTATGCACTAATGGACAGTCCACTATATCACTTGTATAAACTGAAAAACTGAATGACTTAATCTATAAACTCAAATCAAAATTCTAGCATATCATCAATAAAGCCTTTCCAAATGAATACAAATGTAAAATGAAAACTAAACTATGCAAAAACTAAAACAAATGTATTAAAAAGAAAATCAACTCCATTGTTTTCCTATTTCACCATGATTCTTGGTTTATGCATTTGATGCTCTCATATTTTTATGAGCACAAGTGCAACAAGAAGCTATGCTGAACGGAAAAGAAGATTGATAATGTATGATCAGAATTCAATGTATGCTTTTTTGGTGAGAAGAGAAGGCTTTTTATAGATTTCCTCATGCGGTGGATTCATGTTGTGGGAGAGATGTGGCATAAAAAACATGAGATGTGAAATGAGTACTTATCCCACGTTCTTTAATCAAATGCAATTGATTGAAATGGGAGAGATAAATGAGTGACTTTATGATATGATGGAGGTTTAGGAATTAGGATTAAAAGTGAATTTATGAATTAATGGATGATTAAATGGATTTATGTATGAAAATGGTTTAATGAAATATATAAATGGATAAAGATTACTATGATATGAATGCATAGATATTTTAATGACAATGTGAATAGAGTATTATGATTCCGCAAATGGATAAATGCTTATAATATTTTAATGATTAGGTGAATTAAAATAGAAGAAAATATTAAATGAATTAATTAAACATATAATAATATCTATTTAATTAATAGATGAAAAATAGGATAATTGTGAGGATAATTTTGAGTGTCTACATTTTGCCCCTCTTTGAGACAATGCAGTTTGTTGCATTGTTTCAAAGAAAAAAAGATTAATTAATTGATACATGCCCCAGGGATATCTTGGTAAGGATGATGATATGAATGATATTCCCCCTCGAGAGATTGATCGAACAAGTTGTGATAAGATTAATCTCTCAATAGATCATGAGGAGAAGATGTGATAATTGATTTTGCGCGAGTGATTAAGTGGAGATGCATATTTAATGAAAATGCACAGTTGATGGGTGTAACTAAACAATTGATGTAAATGATCAGTATAGCCAAGTTGATGAGTTGATTAAGTTGATTGAAATCGATGCTAGCACAAAATAATGATTGATTAATAGATTAAGTGATCAAGGAGCAGTGGAGTCCCATGTTAAAAAGCAAGTTGATTGATTTGATATTTGAAGTAGAATACAAGTATCAATTATATAAACCAAGTAATCATTCTTTGAAATAAGGAGCATGAAGAAAATGAAATGATGAGGGAGATGGATGATGGGAGAAATGATGGATGAAAAGAGATATGATGGAAATGAAAGTGATGAAGCTTCTTATGCTTTACATAGTGCTTTATCATCATAGAGCTTATTATGTCACAAATTAATATAAGCGTCTAGATAACATGAACATCTAGATGACCTGAATACTGTTTGCATTTTTATTTAGCAGTGAAGTATAAGCATCTAGGTATAAGGACCTTAGATGACCTGAATACTTATTGCATAGAAGACACTATCAGACAAGGAAAGTTCTTATCCAAACTGAACTCATATGTCCTCGATGATTTTAGATAACCATGTCTTAAGATGAGTCATCCTGTGAAAAATAAACAATCCATAGATAGAAAACAGGTGAACATGCCGCATCCTCGCCTCTCTAGTCCAAGACATCTTGGAGAAGCTAAAAGATATGCCACCAAAGATAAAATCATAAAATAATCAAAGATTGACAACAAACATGCACCATGCTTCAATGTAGAACAAATTCTTGTCACAATTTATGCATTTTGGATGGATTTAAAAGATTGATTGATAGGTATGTTGCAATGTCCGTTTGATTGTCAATCATGGCGCTTTTCGATTTTGTTGAAGTTCAAAGTTGTTTGGTGATCTGAAAGTGTCACTATTTTGGAATTTTTTTTGTACGTTATTTTATTTGTTTGGATTTTTGGGATATCAGTTTTTTTTGGATTTTTTTTTTTTCAAGACATTTTAAGATTTTTAGGGATTTTTCAGGACATTTTATGATTTTTAGGGATTTTTTCCAGGACATTTTATGATTTTTATGGATTTTTTTTTCAGGACATTTTATGATTTTTAGGGATTTTTTCAAGACATTTTATGATTTTTAGGGAGTTTAAAGAAGGAATGAAATGAAATGTGATAGATGACTAATTGAAGGAATAAGATTTTCCATAGTAGGGGTAATGCAACCATGGATAAATGATAGATCAAAAGGAAAGATTCATTGAACACATATCACACAAGCAACATATCTCTTGTCAAAAGATGATAATGGTTGATTGATTGGGATGCCAAGAATGATCGATTCCATAAGGCATGATGATAAGTACTTAGGATCACTGATTCCTCTAAGTATAGTAAGATTGATGATTGATTGAATTAAGATATGAGGATTGGATAATGTTTTACAACTAGGCTCAAATATGATTTGCATGATAAGTGTGTTTCTAAAAAGTGTAGCCTTTGACACTTTTTCACTCATTTTGGCCTTGTTTTGCCTTGATTTAGTCTTGAACGCTTACAAATCAACAACAATATAATGATTTTTTATAAAGGTGTTGTGAAGTGTTGTAACACATCTTCCTACTTTTCTAAGACCCTTTCAACACAATTCATCTAAATAAACCCTTTTTACCCCTTTCCAAGCCTTGTGAAAAAGTGTTGTAATGCATTTTCACACTTTCCTAGGCTTATCATCAACTAATTAACCCTTTTCTTATTTTAAATTGGTCCCTTAATGTAATTTTAGGTCCGACTTAAGTTTGTTTCGGGAGGAAAACCTAATAAACATCATTAATCACCATTTCATTCCCGACCACCACTTGAATTTTTCCAAGTGGACTAGGTCGCCACCTTGGGTGACCTAGTCCCTTTTGGCTTAAAATTCAAAATTAAAACATAAATCTAATGGGAATTTGCTTCCAAAACCCTAGTGTAGGCTTATCATGTGATATTTTCCAGAAATTAGCATGTAGTATGTATAAATAAGGGTTTTCACCTTCATTCCCCCCCCCCCTTAGCTCATTTTCATCATCAAGCATTCTTACACTCAAGCTTCCCAAGCAAGCAATCAAACACAAGGAATCTCAAGAAACCTCCATTGGAGTTGGTTCTTGCATGTTGCAGACTTCAACAACTAAAGGTTTGGTAAGTGTTTGTATTGAGTTCATCATTCAAGCATCCTTTCCTTTCATTATTTCTCGTTTGGGTTTAGCTACCATCAATGTGGTTTGACTAAGGCAAACCACTAATATCTAACCCTAATATTTTCCTTGTCTTTGCATGTGTGCTTGCAGGTGTGTATGTAGATTTAGCAAGGTTCAAAGTGCTGGAAAAGGTACAATCATTCCATTCAAGTCAACTCAAGACACCAAACCCTAGGAGGAGCAAAAGGACAAGTTGTAGGTCATTTTTTTAAGATTCGGACATGGGCTTCTGCAGAGAAGGAAATTACAAATGGGGACCCACAAAATCAAACCCTAAATATTTCGAAAGTACTAGGAGAACTAGGTCACCGTCATTGGCGACCTTGTCCCTGTACCAGGCCTGAAAAAGGGTTTTGACTTTTTTGGATACCCTTTTCTCCGAAACCCAGTTTGGCAGAATCTCTTGATAGTAGGACTAGGTCATCAACTTTGGCATAAGTGTCCTAGTATAAATTTTCAACAAGTTTTAGAATATCTTGGGGCTCCTCATTTACAAGTTTCACTTCCCAGTTGCACATTCTTTGTTATTTCCAGTTTATTTCTAGATTGCATACATTTAGGTCATTTAGTTTAGCTTGCATTTAGTTTACTTTTGTTTCATTTGCATTCTATAGTTAGCTTAGTTTCATTCAGCCACACTTCTCACACACAAAAAAACCTCATCCAATCCCTTCCTTTGAATGCAATCACCAAAAATAACCATATCATCAAGGTGAAAGAGTATCATTCCTACACCAAGTGCTCCTAGGTGAAAAACCCTAGGGGCCTAGTAAAGGGAATCCTCTTTCCCTTCTTAGCATATCCATTTTTTGTGGTTCAATAAGATTCGAGGTTGAAAAGAGACATGATGACCCACCTCGTAGTAGTGTAATCCGGGATAAATGATAAGAATGTGAACTATGATGTCATGGTAATGCATAAGGATATGAAAGGAAATCCAAAGCAGACACTTGTAATTTTCCCCCTAAGCTCATCAAGAACAAAGGAAGGAAATGGGACATGGATTTGGATAAGTTGGAAGATATGGAATGGAAGAATGCAAGGATAAGGATAATGGATAGGATGATCAAGATCAACTAGATAGGATATGGACACAATGCCTAAGTATTTTTCCCCTATTCCTCATCAAGACCAAGGAAGGAAGAAAGGATGCATTTAGATAGGATGGTGGAATATGAATAAGGTGAAGGATATGGTACGGGAGATATGGATAAAGTGTATAGGATAAGATGTATGAAGTTCAAGAAGATCCTTCACCTCGTCAAGATCAAAGGTGGAAAGGTAAAGTATGAGCGTAAAGAGGAAAATGGATATGAATGGTAGGATGGATGAAAACTTGCCCCCAAGTGTAAAGTACAAGAGGAATATGGAAGATAGGATATGGACAGGGATAAATGAATATGGAAGATAATACATGCATGATAGGAAGATGGAGGGAGGACTCAAATATCAAGTTGCACGACTAATATCCCTCAAATATGTGCTCTAATAAATTATGGCAATGGGAATTAGACTCATAAATGTTGATAGAATAATGGCATGATGGAAGAAGCTAAGGACTTACACAAAGGTTTGGATTAAAGGAGGATAATGGGGGATGGATGATGGATAGGAGGTTGAAATTCTTGTTGATGGATAGATGGAAAGGATGGCAAGATTAACATTGGAACACACCTTGAAGGGTGGTGGAGTGATGGAGGAAAAATGGAGTTTGAAGGTGACATTTTTTTATATGGACGATTGGAGGAAGCTTTTGGATTAGAAAATTTGGATGTCAATTTAGATTTTATTGCTTCTATGAGACTTTTAGGAATCCAGATAGCTTTTGACTTTGATTTTTTCTTTAAGGGCTTTTGTGGCCTTTGAGATTTTTCTTTTTGCTTTATGGACCTTTGTGGCCTTTGAAATTTTTCTTTTTGATTTTTGGGCCTTTGTGGCCTTTGGAATTTTTCTTTTTGATTTGTGGGCCTTTGAATTATTTTCTTTTGACTTTGGATCAGATTTTATTTTATTTTTGCATGTCTCTTCGAGGAGACATGTTTATCCTTTGATATATGTGGATTTTGATATGGAATCTTTTGACATTTGGCACCCAAATTGCTTTCAAGAGCAATGGGATGGGTGGATGGAGATGAATGATATGGAGGTCTTATAGATGGGTTAATGTAGATAGAATTTTGAGAGGGCATCAAGGATGTGTGCCTTTGTTATTCTTAATGAATAGGAGATGGAGGGATGTAGAGCCCTAATATGGATGGAAGGTTGATGAACTAGGGTCTGGATGATAAGGACCAAGGATGGATGGAAGGTTTGATGGACTAGGATAAGGACCTAAGATAGATGGAAGGTTTGATGGACTAGGATACTTAGGTTTATTTTGATGGAATCTAGACTTACAATGGGTACCAATGTATTGAGTGTGAGGTGTATAACCAAGGCCATGATAATATGGATTTTCTTGGATATAAAGGGGTTCTAGGATACCTTGTTCATGAATGCCTAATCCTTTTCCTTTGTAGTTCATACTTTGACACA
This sequence comes from Sequoiadendron giganteum, assembly GCA_007115665.2. Taxonomy (NCBI): domain Eukaryota; kingdom Viridiplantae; phylum Streptophyta; class Pinopsida; order Cupressales; family Cupressaceae; genus Sequoiadendron; species Sequoiadendron giganteum. The sequence continues at coordinate 197,473,396 of CM021100.1, forward strand.
TTCATTTTCCAATGGAATATGTATTGTTTATGAAACAAGATGCGAGTCCATTTTGGGGGGGATATGATATGGATGAAAGGATAGGTGTTGGAAGTAAACCAAAGTGGATAAAGGTGGAGGAACCCATTTTATAGGTGTGGGGTTCATGGATAGCTTGAATAGGTGTGATAGTATCTTATGGAGGATTGTGATCATGAGGGGAATTAAGATGGGTGATAGGATCTTGACATGGGGATAATGGGGTACTTTGATCTTGACTTGGGAAAGGATCATGAGGTGTAGGATATGGACTAGCTTGATCTTTATTAGGTTTGGAATCATAATGAAGTGGTATGAAAGGAGTATCTTGATTATGAGAAGGATGAACATCATCATGGAATGAAAGGGTATCCTTGAATGGAAGTATATCTTGATCTTGATGAGGAAGGAAATCCTGAGATTTTGTGGAAAGCATATCTTGATCATTAGATGGTAGGGCATCATTGGATAGGATGGAAGAATTATCTTGCTCTTGGGATGCACTAGAATCATGAGATGGTATGAATTCATTAGATGAGGTGGAAGGAGGACTTGGAAGGATACTTTTTTATTGAGATGGAAGGGGATCATCTTGGATGAAACAAAAAGAGATAAGGGGGTCATCATGAGGTTCTTGAGAGATGGGATCTTGATCAAAGATTGGAAGGGGTTGTGGAATTTTTTTACCATTGGATGTAATGGAAATAATACTTTGAGTTTGATGTTTAGGGGAGTCTATGCTAGCATGCTTTGGACTAAGAGATTGACATGACTCATTGGATAGATTTGTTAACTTGGGTGAAAGACTCATGAGCTTTATTTTGAATTATGGGGGATGAAGATAGATGCATGACATGGTAAGATTGCACAATATTATTTATGTTTGGGGACTTAGATTTGGGTTTCTCATTTAGCCCTTGCAGAAAGTTATGAACATTGAACTTGGATGATTTAGTTTTGGGTGAGGATAAAGACTTATGAGATGGTTGCATCACTTCATTCAAATTTTGGGATTCTAATTGTTTTTTAAGCTCTTTCAAATGATAGTCAAGATATTCAATCCTTTGGTTTCGTTCATAGGTTGGGGACGAATATGGAGGATATTGATTAGACATGTTTGGTTGATGGTTTTGGGAATGTTTTGAGGTGTTGTAGGATGATTAGTGAAATTTTGGGAAGGTTATGGATGGTTTAGGGATGATTATTATGATGGATGAAGCATGAGACCCAAAGGTTATGATAGGTGATGATGTTTGATTGAGATTGATTTTTTTTTTGACAAGAATATAGTTCAAACACAAAAGCATAATATTTGAATTTTTTGACTTGACTCGAAGACAAGTACAACCTATGGCTAGGCAGGACAATATTTGTTGGGTTCCCACTTGGATTTCTCCAGCTACATTTATTCTTAGTGGATGACTTAGAAGCTTGGCCACACTAGCTCCCCTCCACAACACTCACTTCTTCGGGTCAACCAAGCTTCGAGTTCTCATGAATCTCCCATGAAAAACTCTTCATCTCTACTAAGAATCGTGAGTATGTGGGATGGCTTCAAAGGTCTGACCTCTTGCACCAACAAATAGAAGGATTTTGGCTTCTAAAACAAGAGGTGTCTAGTAAGGGAATCTATGAACAAAGAGGCCGTATGTAATAGCCTAAGAACTAGGAGGCCCACTCCCACTCTCATCACCAACAATTCTCAATGGACTGAGGGTCTTGTGGCTCGACTTCAAACAATGCTAGCCACTCCTTTAGGTACAAATTTCATTCTCCCCCCTTTGATATAGCCCACCAAAAAACAAGCTCAAGGTCAAACCCTGAGATGATGAAATCCCCAGGGAAGCCTCTGCTAAAAAAAAGAGACCAATGTGTATTTCTTGTCACCCAGGATCACACAAGTGTGCAAGGGGAGATGATACATACACACTGGATCAGGTAACATAGAATGTGCAAGTGCACCAAACACGACAAACAAGGTTCCTTTTTAACACCAATTGAAATGTGATCTAATCTAAAAAGACAATCGGTTTCAAAATCAAGTCTTCGATGAATGTCCTGCACCAAATGTCATTAGTAGTTTCTAATTTTTAGTCTTTGGCAAATGTGTGTTTATGTTTTTACTTTTCAAATCGTTGACATGCAAACTTGCAAAGAGAAAATCAATGATTAGCCATAGAATCAACAATTAAACTATGAAAGAAAAAGACATTAATCTAAATTAAAAACTAATCTAAAATTAGAAACTAATCTGAAATAAAAAATCAATCTAAATTAAAAAAAAATCTAAATTAAAAACTAAGCTAAAATTAGAAACTAATCTAGATTAAAAATTAATCTAAAATTAAAAACCACTCTAAATTAAAAGTTAATTTAAATTAAAAATTAATCTAAAATTAGAAATTAATTAAAAACTAATCTAAATAAAATAAAATAAAAAATGAATCTAAATTAAGTTAAATCTAAATTAGAATTAATTCTAAACTATATTAATCCTAAATTAAATTAAATCTAAATAATTAAATTAAATCTACACTCTAAATTTAGTCTAAATTAAAAATCAAATCTAAATAAACAAGCTAGATCTAAATTAAAAACTAAAAGCTAAATCTAAAAGGCTAAAAACTAAATTAAAATTAAAAGTTAAGAGCTACATTAAGAGTTAAAATCTAAATTAAAGTTATTCTAATTAAAATCTAAATTAAATCTAATTTAAAATCTAAAAAGTAAAATTAAATCTAAATTAAAATCTAACCTAAACTAAATTAAATTTATTCTAAATTCTAAATTAAATTAATTCTATGTTCTAAATTAGAAATTAAATTCTATGTTCTAAATTAGAAATTAAATTCTATGTTCTAAATTAGAAATTAAATCTAAATAAAAAGTTAAATTAAAAACTACAAACTAGATTTAAAAACTAAAAGGTAAATCTAAATTAAAAACTAAAAACTAAAATAAAAGTAAAAGCTAAATCTAAAAAAGCTAAAAGCTAAATCCAAAGTTAATAGTTACAGTTGAAATCTAAATTTAAATTTAAATGTAAATTAGAAGCTAAATCTAGATTAAAAATGAACCAAGTCCAAATTAAAAATTAATTCTAAATTAAATGCAAATTAAATTAAATTGAAAATTAGTCTAAATTAAAACTAAGCTAACTTGGAACTAAATACTAAATTAACAAAACTAAAATGTCAAAAAAAGTTAACAAAATAATCTAACTCCAATTTAAATCATAAGTCAGCAAACAAAGAAGGAAAGAAAATTGAAAGCTTTGATTATACCATGATTATAGGCATGCACACAATGTCTTTGTTTGAAATTATAAATGACATCCAACCATAGAATATTAAAGTGAAGGAATAAATTTATGCCATTCTTAAGATTGTGCTTCCCTCCATTCGGTCCAGGCAGTCTTATGATGATTTACAAAGGTAACAAACTATAGAGACATTGATCAAACTCACAACAAAACATTTCCTCCATTTAAAATTGTGTCTCCCTCCATTCGATACAGTCTCTTATATGAAAGGAAGAGTCCTATCATTAAATAATGTGTCAAACGGTCACTAGGTCAAGAGATAGGTGTGTAAAAACAACAATGAAAATTGTTGCTCCTGTAGGGGTTCGAACTCAACCATCAAAAGCTGGTGACAGGCGTGTAAAATAAGTACAATGAAAACAATAATGAAAATTATTGCTGCTCAAGAGATATGTTGGAAAGGCTTTAAGAAAACATTATTGGCAGGAGTACCAAATTCTCCAATTGTTGTCAAAGCAAAGCAGAAATAATAGAAATTGTAGAAACATGAATGGAGCGCTTAAGGAAGAGTAGATGCAAATTAAAATGAGTTTCAATTTGCCATCATAAATAATTTCTTAGATCATCAATCAAGAGTGTACAACCAGTGTAAATAAACCAGTAAGCCTGCATGTATATTATTTTATTTAGCCACTCCTATTACAGGCAAGATTGTGCAAACACTGAATAGTATTCATAATCTATAAAGAAAAACATCCTTGCATTTTAGATGAAATCCTCAAAGTATTCCTACAAGATATTTATCAAAACATCAAAATCCAAATTATCAAGGTGTTCACATCACAGGTTCACCATTTTGTATATAGTGAAAACTAGAAAACTGAATGATTTAATCTATAAACTCAAATCAAAATTCCAACATATCATCAATAAAGCCTTTCCAAATGAATACAAATGTAAAATTAAAACTAAACTATGCAAAAACTAAAACAAATGCATTCAAAGGAAAATCAGCTCCATTGTTTTCCTATTTCACCATGATTCTTGGTTTATGCATTTGATGCTCTCAATTTTTTATGAGCACAAGTGCAACAAGAAGCTATGATGAGTGGAAAAGAAGATTGATAATGTATGATCGGAGTTCAATGTATGCTTTTTTGGTGAGAAGAGCAGGCTTTTTATAGATGTCCTCATGCAGTGGATTCATGTTGTGGGAGAGATGTGGGATAAAAAAACATGAGATGTGAAATGAGTAATTATCCCACATTCTTTAATCAAATGAAATTGATTGAAATGGGAGAGATAAATGAGTGACTTTATGATATGATGGAGGTTTAAGAATTAGAATTAAAAGTGAATTTATGAATTAATTGATGATTAAATGGATTTATGTATGAAAATGATTTAATGAAATATATAAATGGATAAAGATTACTATGATATGAATGCATAGATATTTTAATGATAATGTGAATAGAGTATTATGAAATGATTTCACAAATGGATAAATGCTTATAATATTTTAATGATTATGTGAATTAAAATAGAAACAAATTAAATAAATGAATAAACAGATAATAATATCCATTTAATTAATAGACGAAAAATGGGATAATTGTGAGGATAATTTTGAGTGTCTACATCACTAAAGAGCAACAAGTTCATTATGAAGAGGACAAACAGTTACAATACCCCAAAATCAAGAGGACAATCTTTAATCCACCATGAAGGGACATAGTTCATGTGTAAAATGAAGTATTTTTTAAAGAAATAGTGAGAAATGTCAAGTGTTGATAGGAGATACAAGGGATGCAAACAAGAAGAAAACAATCTTCATGAGTCACCATACAATGGACATTCATAGTGCACCATAAAAGGCACATTGAAGGTTTTAGATTGTGATTTAAGACAACATTCTTCACCTAGGATAAAGGGTAGAATATTTTTCAATCAATTCACCAAGAGATGAAGTCTCTTCAAGACAAAAAAAATCACTAAAGATAGTCACCTTTTTTCAAAATATGACTATCTAAAAAGGCATTGAAAGTCCAAGATGCTTGATTGTATAGAAGGCGCACTACCAAAACTTCTGAAGGAAGCTAGTCAAGAATGGTGATAGTGATAACAAAAATCAATACAAGGTAAAGGTCAATGACAGTTGAAAGAACTTGAAACACAATGTTAAGAAAAATTTGGGAAGTGATGGCAGTCTATGCAACAGTACAATCCCTATTGGTGGTAGTGACCTTGCATGAAAGAGTAAATGTTACTAGAAAATTTCAAAGGGATAATGGAACATAGGATGAATTAGGATGTGTCTAGGGTTTTACTATAGCACATGAAGTTGGTTGTTGAGGTGTGCAATAGTAATGGAGAAGAGAGTTGGTCAATAATGAGTGGAAGGAAATATTTCTTGTAACTGTATGTGTATAGGATAAAATTTGGTTGGAGGTGGTATAGAATAGAAGGGATAAAGAGATAAGACCAAGAGGGCATAATGGAACATATGGTGAAATAATAGAGGGTACAATGGGATGGGAGTCGAGGTGGATAATGGAACATAGAATGGACTAGTAGAGATTCGTGGGATGTTCTAAGAGGGGATCGTAGAACATGGGGTCAATTGTTAGAGGTTAATAGGATGGGATTAGGAGGGAATAAAGGAACATAGGGTGAATTAGGGGAAGATAATGGGACAAGACCAAGAGAGGATAATGGAACATACAATGAAATAAGAGAGGGTAATGGGATGGGAATAGAAGGGGTTAATGGAACATATGATGGACTAGTAGAGATTAATGGGATGGGCTAGGATGGGATAACAAAATATAGCGTGAAATATTAGAGGTTAATGGGATGGGATTAGCAGAGAATAAAGGAATGTAGGGTGTATTAGGGGAAGATAATGGGACAAGACCAAGAGGGGATAATGGAACATACAATGAAATAAGAGAGAATAACGGGATGGGAATAGAAGGGGTTAATGGAACATAGAATGGACTAGTAGAGATTAATGGTATGGGATAGGATGGGATACAAAAACACTTGTACTATTAGAGGTTAATGGGATGGGATAACAAGGGAATAACGAAACATAGGGTGAATTAGTCCAGGTGTCTAGGGTTTGACTATAGTACATGAAGTGGGAACTTGAGGTGTGTAGTAATAATGGAGAAGAGTTATAGGATGAAACATGGACAAAGATGGTATAACATAAAATGGATAAAGGAACATAGGGTGGAACATAGGGGATGATGCAACTTAGGGTTAAATAATAGAGGGTACAATAAGATGGGAGGAGAAGGGGATAATGAAACATAGGATGGACTAGTAGATATTAGTGGGATGGGTTAGGAGGGGATCATGGAAAATAGGGTGAACTATTAAATGTTAATGGGATGGGATTAGGAAGGAATAAAGTAACATAAAGTGAATTAGGAGAAGACAATGAGACACGATCAAGAGGGGATGATGGAACATAGAATGGACTAGTAGAGATTAATTTGATGAGCTAGGATGGGATAATAAAATAAATTTAAGGTGAACTATTAGAGGTTAATGGGATGCAATTAGGAGGGAATATTAGACCTTACAATAAATTAGGTAGTTTCTGAGGTTTGAATATAGGACATGAAGTGGGAACTTGAGGTGTGTAGCAATGATGTATAAGAGATTTGGTCAATAATGAGCAAAAGGAAAGGTTTCTTGTAAGGATATAAGTATAAGATGAAATATGGAGGAAGGTGTTAAAGATTGGGATATGTGATATAAAATGGTCAAAATATGTGTGATGATAGGAATGGAAGAATGAAATGGACGTTGAATGGTAAATATAATTAGGATCTCACAAGACCAACCAATGTTTGTGTTTCTCATCAATTTTTTAGATTTGTATACGAAAAATTATGAAAACTAGCTAACATTGTTTTCCAACACCATTAATGAATAAAGGTTACCTGAGTGAAAGTTGTTTGAGGAAGTGAATAGCGAGGTGTGGAGCTCGAAGGTCTACCAACAAACTATTTGACATACAAATCATGTTATGAGACAATAATTCAAATAACATTCAACTATTCACATGCACTAATTATTTCTTTAATACTAGTTGCATACCTGTGGACTTGGTGTCAAAAATAAATAAGGGTTTGCAAGAATGGTGCATGTATCATGAACACTTCAAACCTAATTTTTCATCATATTTATTCTACTAATTTTATTTTTTTTTAAATTTCAAAACATAATTTAATAAACAAAATTAAATGAACTTGTTGAATTCTACTTGAGTATCAATGGCAAATGTTTCATTCAGTAATGCATTTGTCATAACCATCACCTCTGCAACTGATGTAGGCTATGTAGCTACATCTCGAGAACTTTAATAATCATACGTGCAAATAGAATTGCAAGCACGACAATGGTGGGGTGGAACTCCAAGCCTAGAATTCTCATCCACATTAGGCTCTACTAGAGGCCTCACACACTGTACAATGCTCTGAGTGAGCGAGCTAATCGACTCTAGCATGTCCACCTCAACATTATCCTTCATAATGGAAGGAACGATGAAATGATCCACCATGGGTTTGGCCAAGGGTCTTGGTGCCAACTGTGGACTACGTCGTGCACCCGGTCTATAATGTGTGGAGCCCCCACCTCTACCCTAAAAGTCTAAGATGTCAAAATAATTTGGCATCTTATTGAGGACAAACTCACAATAAAGTTTCCTCAAAAAATACTATGGTACCTCATGGTTATTGCATGGAGGTTTGTCAAAAACCATCCACCACCGCTCCCAAAACTTATTTTTAATTAATTCATGGTGGCACCAATGAATAGGCAATCTCCTACATGCATGAGATAAAGTTGTGTTGGTTCTCAGGTCTGTAAATAGGGTACACAAGTCAACTTTGCTAATTTTTTGTTTTTTCACATCTGCACATGAAAGACTACTAGCATAAAATTATCTTAACTCATCCCTCTTATTGGACCAAAAAATGATTTTCTCACTTATTTCTCCTGCATGTGATACAATTGACTTCAACGATTCGACAATCCCTCTCCTATAAGGGTGGGTTTCAACATGCTTGGTTAATCTTCCAATCAATTGTTCTCTTTTGTTGTTTTCAATTTGATTTAGGATATTTTTTTGTGTTCCTTAAGGATTCCTACGAGGGGTTTGAGGTTGTTCTTGTTCAAGAGTCTCTTCTTGAGGGGGTGATTGTGAATTCTCTATGTTTGGAGGTGGAGATTCATTCTTTGAGAATTAAAACATTTTTTTTATAAAAAAAACCTATTTCAATCTACATTCTAATTCAAATTCAAAATAAAAACAATAGAAATACATACCTCTTTGCAATCTTTGACCCTTTTGACATCTTGGTACCATCCTCGTGAAGAATTACAAGCTAAGAGTGCAAAAAATAGAAGAGATTTAGCGAGCACAAGTTGCAAAGATGAAAAACCCCAAACCAATCCATGGGATGAGTAGAAAATAACGTTTGAAGGCTGTGTTTTTTATTTACCTTTTTCATTTGGTGCACACCAATGGTCTATTTTGGAATTTTTTTCAATTTGGCATCTTTTTTGTGTCATAGATTTGTGCACACACCCTCATGGTGTGTTGTCATATTGTTTGTGAAGGCTAACCCCTTTGTAGGTCTCCAAGCAATTCAAGCATTCAAGCAAATCAATCAAGAAATATCCAAGACCTTGAGGTGATGTGCATCACTTCAGTCCTTCAAGGAAGCCATTAAAAGGTGGTGAGTTGTAGCAATTTGTTGATTCACCATCTCTTCCTATCATTTATCCATTTATCATTGACATTTCTATTGTGGAAGTGGAAACACTAACATAGGGTTTGACTGAGGCAAGCCCCTAAATGACACAACCCTTCCTCTATCTTTGAATGTACAGGTTTTAAATCTAAAGGATATTGAAGGAATTTTGAAGATCTATATTTTTATTGTTGCAATTGAGGTCCTACATCTTTTCAACTCACAAAAACTCACCTATAGAATTATCTAACGGTGTCTCGATAGATTTGCAGGTGGAAAAAGGGCTTTGATATGACATTAGAAGACTATGAAGATAGGTCTAAAAAGCACTACAAGGACACTCATGCTTTTAGTGCTTGTGTCCTCCATTTTTAGCCCCAAATTTGAACCACAAGTGCATAGTGTCATACTCTACTCATTTTTATTGTCTGAATTTATCTATGAACTTTTGTGTCTTTTGTATTTGCATCAGAATAGTACTTGCACTATTATCCTAGTTAGATCATTGTATTTCATTTCTAAATCCATCCTAGACTTGGTCAAGGGTTGGTTGACTCACCTTTTAGGTTGTAAGTCAATCACATACCTTATCAAATCCATCAAATGCCCACAAACATACAACATCCTAAGACACATTATTTCATTGAAACCTAGAGAAAACTAATGGGAGTGAAAACTTTAGATCATTTTGGGATTCCTCCCATATATTATTTATATTCATTTCACACACAAATCAAGTTAGATAAAAGATGACAATCCTCAAAAAAATCAATAAAATGTAATGCTAATGGTTTGAAACATAAATATAAGAAAACTAACAAGACAAGCCTTTAAATATAGCTCAACAAAAGAGTTTGAAACAACACATTAACATGAAAAATAATACTCAATATATCATAAACTCCATTGTCTAAAGATTTTATACAATGGCTAGTTGGTATGCAAATGATCCTTTTCTTGAAGCTACTAATTTAATATGTACTTATCTCAATGTTGATGATGAAAATGAGTGAGAATGTGTTTGAATTTACAAAGTTTGGAAGAGGTAGTGGATGGTTGAGATCTAATGGTGATTTCAATGGTGGAGGATGATTTATAGGATTTCTCTAGGACCAAGGAGAGAATGGAAGGTTGATATGAAGGTTGTTTGGAATGTAAAGAGTTAGGAAAGATTTATTGAATTTTGTAAATGGTTGTAACCACGAGGGATATAAGGGACATGTGCATCTAAGAGGCCTATATTCTTGAGTTTGGTGGAGAGAATGTTAGAACCATAAGGACAAATATTCTTAGGTGTCTTTTATTCTTCTAGGATAGGTTTGGGGAATATAGGAGAAATTACATAATAATGTGTGAAGTGGAATATAGTTGTAAAAAATAATAATCTATTTATTTATGTCAGGTGAGATAGAAAAGATGATTAATTAAATAATATGATTGTTGAATTAAGTGTGAGAGACTTTAGGTGAATGAGAGTTGACCCATGTGATGTGACTTCTCTAAATGACGAGTTTTGTTGATTAAAATTAGATATACTAGAAAAATATTTAAGATTCTACATATTTATATTATTATATAACCAATTATATAATATTAAAATATATTTTAAATTTACTTTTAATGTATTGACATCCCCCTAAACCTTCTATAAATGCAAGTAGTAATTACTTTTAAAAAAATCTTCGATATTTAATTCTATAATCCTTCTTATCACATATTCTTATTTATTATAATCTACATTATTCAATAAAAAATCAAAACTAATTACCTCATGAATTTTTTGTTAAAAAGGTAATAAACCCATCAATAGAATAAAAAATAATGAATAGGTGGTATGTCTCTTTATGTGACCCTAACAAGTATATTTATTAAGAAGGTAGTGTGTAAACTTCAACCAATATTGCCCCAAGTCAAAAAGTTAGAATTTTATTAGGCTATCAATTGAATTTTATCAAACTATGTGGCAGCATATTAAGGATGACTTTTACTTAGTGTATTTGGAAGCTGCAAACCAAGGTTTGTTGGGTCCAAGAATTAATAAAGGTTTAATTAAGTTTCTCCCAAAGGGAAAGAATGCATACCTCATTTTTGGATGGTGACCTATCATGTTGCTCAATACCTCTTACAAAATCATTGCTAAAGCCTTAGATAATAGGATTAGTCTAGTGGCTAAAGAAATTGTTAGGCCAGAGCAAATTGGATTCCTTGGAGGCAGATTTATTCTTGACAATCTAATGTCGGCTTGGGAAACCAGTGAATGGGCCCAACAAATAGGGAAAAATGTGTTGCTGGTTAAACTTGATTTTGATAAGGCGTATGATAGGATGCGGTGGAGGTTTATCATTAAGATGTTGCAGTGGTTGGGATTTGGTACCAAAATCTGTAATCATGTTCAAATGTTATTTAACGAGGCTAATACTCAGCTAGTGATCAATTAAGCTATGTTTGTTACCTTCCCTTTACAACGTTCTATTAGACAGGGTTGTCCTTTATCACCGTTTCTATATGTTTTAGCTGTTGATGCCCTTGGTTACTTGCTCCAAAAATATAATCAAATGAGTTTGATCAAAGGTGTTTCCATTCCCAAAAAAAGAAGTTGTCATTAATTCTCATTTTGCTGATGATAGTTTGTTGTTTATTCAAAATTCTGCTTCAAAAATTGAGAATGTTCTACAGGTTCCAAATTTATATTGTGAGGTGTCAGGCTCTAAATTGGCTCAACATAAAATTGAGTTTATAATGACTCAAGCTGGCCGAGTTCTTGATTGGATTCCTAAAGATTGGAAGCAGATAAATCAAGAGAAAATTACTAGGTATCTTGGCATACCCTTTGGAGTTGGGGTTTCTCTTCATGATATGTGGAAGTGGTTTATCAGAAAATTGAGAGTTAAAATATTTAATTGGGGAAATAAATTCTTGTATTTAGCTAGAAAGATTCAGTTAATAAACAAGATATTTTTGGCATCACATGTTTATTATTCCTCTTGTTGGATTCCCTCTAAAAGAGGTTATGAGGACCTTAATAAGCTCATTCGTCAATTCTTGTGGGTGAAATGGGATGGGAAAATCGGTTTTAAGGCCTCCTCTTGGTTACATTGTATACAACCTAAGTGCAAAGGGGGGTTAGGCCTTTTGGATCCTAGAATGCAAGGGATTTGCCTATCTACAAAGTGGATAGTTAGAATCATGTCAGGAGAAGAACCATGGAAAATTTTGGTGTGTCATTGTATCATGATGGCTGCAATGAATAACAAGTGGCATGATGTGGGTTGGTTGGACAAAGTTCTAATGGCTCAATATGTTCGTGTCAAGGCCTCTTTTCCATTGCAATCGATATGGAAAGCTTGGCAACAAGTTTGCAAGTTTATAAATTGGAGAGGGGATTCCTTACAACGTGGTTTCAACTTTGCAACTTCCTCTATTTGGTGGAATAAGCTGGTCCAATATCATGGATAGTGTCTCGCTGTCTCCTTTACTAAACCATCTCTTTATTTATTCAAAAAAGGTGTTAGACAGTTTTGTGACATTTGGGATTTTGACTCCTTTGATTGGATTAGTTGGCAAGACATCCAAAATGTATTTAATATACACAATAGTTTTAAGAGTTTTATGGTCTTTTTGAAATCATTAGTTCCTAAAGAACTTCTAATGAAAATTTACACTTCTTTGTAATGCAATTTCTTCAAAGACTGGTTGTGGATCAATCATTACCCATTCTTATGTTTCCCTTTGAAGAAGATCTACTTGAAGCTCTTATCGCACATGAATCTAAATCCAAGACTTAATAAAAAATGGAGTTGTCATTTCCCTGTAAAAAAATGGCGAAGACTTAGTGCTCAAATTTGGAAGTCTAAGGCAAAAGCTAATGCTGAGATTGTGGCATGGAAAATTTTACATCATAAGCTGCGTGTAGGGGACAAACTAAAGAATTTCTAGTTGCAAGCAACCAAATGTCTATTTTTCCAACGCAAGGAAAGCATAAAACATGTTTTTTGGGACTGCTTTAGAGTTAAAAAGAAGTGGAATATTATGTTTAATCATTTCCCTGCTGTGTTTGAACATGCTTTAAGCTGGAAAGAAGCGATTTTTGGTATTAGACTTCATAATGATATTGTTGTTGACACCATGAGGCAGTGTATTTTGTTGCATTTATGGAAAAGTAGATGTTTAGCTATGCTTTATAACCACAATTTGCCTCAAGAAGTAGATATTTTAGAGTCTTACTCTGACAGCCTATTCCAATTCATTGCTTTGTGTTCACATTGGATGTGGAGACGTAAAGATAAGGACTCTACCAAGCATCTGGAGGCTATCAAGCACCAGTTCTTACAGTTACATAGAGGGGAACTTCACAATGACAGGCTGATTCAGGATTTTTTCAAGTTCAATGTGTAATGACTCTTGTTGTTGTTCCTTTAGGTGTCCTTATGTGTTGTTGGATGTTAATTCCCAGCTGGAGTATTGTTATTGTGTCTTTTAGGTCTGTTGGAATGCTTTATAAGTTGTTTTTTGTGTTGTTGTTGGATATTTTTCAGCTGGTTTATGCTTTTGTTACACTTGAGGCTTGCTGGGATGTATTGTAAGTCACTATTTTCTAACTGTCTCTTTTCTTTTACAGTCCGTTTTTGGACTGTCATTTATTTTTATTGTATTCTTCCTTTGCAGCTTGGTTCAATATATAAAACAAAAAAGTCAGAATGATTCTTTCTATATTTAAATTTGAATAATTTGTTTAACCTTCATTAAAAACTAAGCAACTCAGGAAGGGATTATTTGCAAGACGCATGGGAAAGCACGTGGAACGAACGAGGAATCATTATACAAAGTATTTGAATCCTAACATTTAGTGAAAGTTAATTTATACTTTTAAAGTTGAATTGTTGATCACAAAGTACATATTTCAACATAAATTTAACATAATTTCTATTATTGCACTTTTATTTTTTCAAAAAAAATATTATTTTATCATATGATTTAGTGTTTTCCTTAATTCTTATATATAGGTTAATTAGAATACTTGCATGATTATTATTTAATTAGTCTAGTGAAATGGAGAATAAAATTCATGTTATAGATGGTCGGATTGATAAGTGAACTAGTGGATGATACTACATATTAGCTAGCAATTCAACTAGATTATAGAATATGTAGTGGAAGATAAATATGCATGCCAGAAAAATATTTGAGATGAAAAAGGCTTCTAGTAGATATACCACTTCAATTAAAAAGTATAGGGTAATTGTATACAAAGTTTAGAAGTGAGTATGTAGATTCCTCTCTAACTAGATGTACAAACAAAATATTTACACAAAATGGTACACATAATACACGCAATGCTATAAGTAAATAATCTACTAGGATCCATATACATGCTAACAAATGTCCAATGTGTATAGTATTTGGAACATACAAAAAATATAAGGTCAATTTTCAAACTCGTAAGGTTTTAGTTGTATTGTTATATCATGCGGTGTTAGAATTATCATGTGTCATGTGTGTATCATTCCAATTATATATAAGAGAGTGGTTTCAATATTTATTTGATTGATGTCTAATTCTTTGTATTATGAAAATCATGCATTATTGTGAATAGTGAATTTAAAAATAATGTATGGATATTTCAAAGTAAATAAATGTATTGATATGGTTTAGTCATCAGAATTAATGATTTATTATTATATTTAATTAGAGTTATGATTTATTATTTGAGATTATATTTAATAATATAAATAAAAAATGTATTCTAATTATTACTTTGACTATATACATATGTATGTAGTAAGATTTAACGTGTAAATCAATTATCTAGGTGCATGTAAGTTACCAATACAAATATTCAGTTCTAACTAATCGATTGGCCAAATCTACATTAAAAAAGGGGTGAAGTCTGCCAAAGTTCACAACCTCCAAATGTTTAATAAGGATCGTTGTCCAAGGGCCATGTGATTTCATAGACCTTAGAGAATTTAGAAAATTACTTTGTCACATGTTCTTAAGCTGTCATGTGACGAATTCATTTGAAAGCATGTTTACGACATACTTAAAATGTCATCATTAAGTTCGAACAAGTCCAGTGCATTGGCATGCACGAAAATACGAAACGGGGTCTCCAACTCGTCGCCATCTATATTCCTCTTAACACATTTTTTTGTGATTGTAGGGCTTAGTACTTAAGCATGTCTATCACCTTACATTTGTAGGTGATTAAGGCAAGGTGGTGCTATATAATGAAAGCTAAAAGGAACTCATTATATGGATTTGACAATTAAATCTTTTCCAAAATCACATTGCAAGTTTTAAAGCGTGCCATATCTCATTGATACCATCAGTATTAAAGGCTTGGATTTTGAATCATGCCTTTAAATCCGGTTTCTAAGCTGATTTTAACTATCTTGTATGTGTTGAGTTCGGAGCTAAACTTCTTCTATCTGCATTGTTCGTGGTGAGTTTGGCTCTATGTGGTTTCATCTTGCTTTCTGGTGAGAAGCTCAAACGGTTGAATTTCAGTTTACAAAATGGCACAAAATGGACATCGTGCGAAGGCTACCAATAGTTCAGAGTTTCACCCAATAAATTATAGAATGGTGGTGCTGGTTTGACCATGGGAGCTCCCGATTTCTGACTGTATAGAAGAGGATCACTTGAATCAGGTATTTAAGGTAAAGTGTTCAACAGTCCTGAATTGCATCAAAACTTTGGTTGGTGAAGACGTATTGCACACCGGTTCGTAACGAATAATCTTCCCCACCAGATCTTCTTTCCATTTTTTTGTTTAATGTGATGGACTTATTTCAGAAATTTAAATTCCTTCAGTCTATAGCTAGCAAATTTGTGAAGACATAATACTTGCAAGAAAATGCTCTATTGCAAAGTGTCCAAGGTTATGACTTAACACATGGTGAAGGCTTCATAGGTGGGCTCTTTCCCAGGCACTATCTTTATCATAAGCAATGTTACCTTGACACCTACGAGGCCTTCAAGTTCTCACTACTCAAGGGTTTGTCTTCATATCTGTACCAAGCTTTGGGCAAGTATCATTTTGATTTGGATAATGAGGAGATTACCAATTTTAAGAGAAAATATCACTCTCTCCTTTCTATTGTCACACAAATATTTGTAAGGTCTGCAGTAGAATGTTGATATGCCAAACCATCAAACCAACAGGGTCAATGTGCTCATACCAAATATAAACATTTTTGTTCACTCTAAGCTCAGGCAACAAATCAAATTCAAATGCTAGCAGTTGAAGGCCAAGGAAAAAACTCGGTCAATGTGGGTGGTAGGGGAATTTAAATAGTCATAAATGTATTTTGTGTTCTGGGTATATGGAAGTCTATACGAAGTATGTAGTTGGGATAATAGGATTTAGTTTGAAATGATCAGATCAGATCAATTTTGCTTATGTTAATCTTGGTTGGTCAATTGGTTGTAATTTTGATCAGTTCTTGTTTTAAATGACATTGTCAAATTATGCTATGGGTTCCTACCAATGGGATGATTTTGTAAGAACATTTTGTTTTAATCGAGCTACAACCAAAGGTTTTCTTCATGGTTCTTTCTTGTCAGTATGCTCTTTGAACCAATTTTTTTAATATTTTAATATTATATATATAATAAATTATAGTGGCTTGCCACTTTTGCCAAAAAAAATTTACTAATACAAAAAATAAGAATCAATCATTTATTTCATGATATGTAGCTATATATTGTCAATTTAATTATTTCATTCATTACTAACTACTAAGATGACCTAAGTTCACTTTCAAAATCTAATTTTTAAAATGATTTTCCTAATTCATAAAAAGCAACAAACTAATAGTGGGAATAAAGAATAAGGTAATTTAGTTAGTTCCATTGGACCAATGAAAATAGTAATAATAAAGTATCGCAAATCTCAATCCATTTTCTTTGTCATAAATAAATGGCTTGACACAAGCTAGTAAGGTTGGATGGTAGAGGTTTTGAATGAATCAACAAAAGTTGTGTGCTAGATTTCATTTTTTTGTGTAACCTCCACACCAACACATGACTTCATGTATTAATGAAGAAAAATGTGATGGACTTGACATGTAATGTACTATGAGATTGGTTAATCACAAAATACTTTTGATTGTCCTTGAATAACAACCTACCATATTTAGTGAAACACATTCATAAAGCTTCTTTTTGACCAAAATAACATATATAATATTTTGACATTACTTATATGGATGATTTTTTGTTTGGGTTGGTTAATTCATCATAGGAAATATTTGGTCCTTAAGACTTTTAATAATCTAAATTATTATTTATATTTTAATGAATCTTCATACAAACATTATCTTTAAATAGTGTATTTCAAAATTCAAATATAATCATAACAATTTAATTACAATAAATGAACTATATCTACTTTAGTATAATTTTTTAAATAAATAAAATAAAAATATATTATATTATATTTCACCTTATTTTTATGTAATAAGATAGTATAAAAATATTAAGTATATTTATACTTTATAATGTTTAGTCTTCTGTATGATGAAGTAATGAAGTCTTCCTTTTAAGTTGTATGGTATGTTTTATTTTCAAGATTAAATTAATTAGCTAAAGATTTTTATTTTATTTCTTGTAGGTTAAGGGATAAAATAAGGAAAATAATAATAAAATCTTAACTATGTCTAGTCACTTTATCTTCAAAAGAGAAAATTTAATATGATTCTAGGGCCTATGTAGTATTTAAAAAATAGCTTCAACATTTAATTCAATGTGTATTTTTTTTAATTTGTAAGAGGTGTTGTATAGATATTGATAAAAATGAGTACATTGGTGCATTCCCTTGAACCAAGGGGTGCTACAAAGTAAGACAATGCAAAGTTGTAACATCCACAAAACCTACTAAAAATGCCATATAAAATTATAGCAATCATTAGATTAATGTGTTTGCATTATGCCCCTTCTCGAAGAGGCTTTCATTTTTCTCACAAACTCCCCCTTTCATAGCTAATCTAAGATGCATTTGATGTTTAACAGGGGGGATTTCTTCCTTCTGACCTCTATCCAACCATGATCAGTGTGAGTAGGGGACAAAGTGTTTTGATCCATTTCATCTAGAGGGATCTTCCCTCCCATAACTTCAGAATTTTATTCTGTTGTGCTATTTTCATTGTCATCAAATTTACTTATGTTTGCATTCTCGGGAAGAATCAAGAAATTAGAATAGGAAAAAATGTTTTCTTCCTTCCTGGTGTGAACTTGCTTCTATATGGATTTTGAAGTTGTAGGGAGTGGTGGAGAAGTAGCCACTACCGAAGTATGCATATTGCACCCATCCAACCCCATTGAATCCTATGAGGAGGCATTCTTTTTGAGCTACATTGAAGTTGATTCCTTCTCCAGACCAGTCAAGGGAACATCCACAGTGTAATATTATGGTTGGACATTAATCCACCAAAATTATTGCTTGGATTTATTCTTGGATCTGGGGCAGGCCAATTTCAAACCATATTCTAAATCAGAAGGGAAAGCCTTCATAATCCAAAGGTTGAGACCAACAATGATCTGCAACTTTGAGAGTGATATCCCCTAGAAGATCTTTTGAGATATCCATGTCCACGAGGATGTGTGCAAATGTGGTATGAGTGAAATTGGAGGTGTTTGATTAAATAGCCAAGAAGTTACTCAAAGAGTCACCAATAGCTTTGAAGCAATCCTCAAACCAAAACGAAAGCAAAATATTTAGGAGGAAGACCCAAATAGAAATCACCAAAAAGGTTCCTTATGAGGGTTGAAATCTAGATACTAGGGTTTGAGAAGAAGTAAACTTTTCCCCCAGCCCCAAAGCTCCTTGAGGATGTCATCCTGATCTTGTTTGCAATCAAACATCACCACAAAAAAACTTGAATAAACTTTCACCTTCCCCCTGAGATGGGGTTGCCATGCCTTGGTGATCCATTGGTGCAAATCAACAAGATTTGGCCATAGAATGTTGAATTGGTCAATCAGAACATTGAGGAGAAGAAATGCTCTCCTTTGAAGACAACTTTTTTGAGATCCTCATAGAAGACTAAAATTGGAGATGTTGGTGCCTTTTTAATGGGGAATTTTGAATAGATCTTTGAGGCCACTAGTAAATTAGAGACCAACCCCCTCTTTATGAGCCTTGCATCCCATGCTGGAGATCTAACCCTAGTGCCCATATCTGCATAGGCTATGGTAGCACTAAAAGAGGGTTTTTGCACAACATTGGTCTCCACCATCATGTTAGAAAAACCAATAGTTGTTGAAGAAGGGTAACCAGAGTTGCCCTTATCAACAAATGCAACCCCAAGTGGATGTAGATTCTAAATCCTAGACAAACACAATAAAAATTAACAAAAACAATTAACACAAAAACAACAAACAAGGAACATAGAAAAACACAAAGATCTTTTACCACATGAAATCTTTATTCATCTTTTCATGGTGGATTACATTACTTAGCCCATATTTCAAATGTCTCATAACATAGTATTTTATAGAGGTTGTAGCCTCTAAAAATCAATAGTTGACAGCTATTAGTTGCATCTAGAAATCTAATAGTAGTTCATGCATCTGCTACTTTCCTTACATGCAAGGGATAACAAGTAGTTACAAACAACTATTCTAAATAAAGGAATATGCATGGGACTAAATCCAACATGCAACATGCAATCTAATCTATGCATGATGTTCAAAGTCAGTAGAATTGAATGTTTAACTAGATCTCAAGCATCAGTTATCTACATACTCCCCATTGATTTTGAGACTCACAATATTATCTTGAAGTTTTGTAAATTGAACCTAAGCAACTCAATGTGCAAGATTGCTTTCACTCTAGTCTTATAGAATCTCCTAGTACCTTTCCTGTAGAAGCTAAGTACTCATTTCTCTCCCTCTTGAGAGATCACAAGGTTTTCCCTTCATTTCTCTAACATAGAAAAGACTCACTGTCTCTCAAATCACATGACACCTTCCAATGTGCCAATCATAACAAGCAGTCATCACCCACTTGACTCAAACCTTCAAACTTTGTTTGACAACCATTTTGTTTAACATTCCAACTTTTAGGCTTATACAACCTTTTAAACATACCTATAACTTATCTCCGGCTAGATCCATCAATCCATCCATAATCAATTTTCATACAATCTTTCACAAATTGTCCATTCCACTCTTTGTTCCAACATGATTTTTCTAAATGATTCTTCAACCCACAAATTGTACAAGGATGAAAATCCCAACACTTTTCTTTTTTATGTCGTTCCCCATGACAATGTGAACATCGCAAACACTATATTCCTTGGGCTGATTTGCATGAAATTGTAACACTTGTTACATCATTTCTATCTCTCACCATATCCTAGGCCTTCATTCTTTGACCTCATAACTGGTTGAATAGGCTCTCTCATTCCTTTTTCATGTTTTCCCAAACCTTTTCCTTCATATCCCATTTTCTTCATAATTCTCAAACCAACACACTTTTCAAACCAACCTTTGTTATTAACATCACAAGCCACAAAATCTTTAGTTTCAGACACATCTTGACCTTTCATCTCACATTCTTTATTGAAAGAAACTTCACACAAATCTTCTATGCCACATGACACATCACAAACTAGTGGTTTTATTTTCAAACACTCAATTTCTTTCTCCAACAATTTTAGCTTTTCCTCCAAATCTTCATTCTTCTTCTTCACCTTAACATGCAGCTTCAGTCTTCCTTCCAACTCTTCATTTTCCTTTTTCACTTTCTCTAATTCGTTTTCCAGATTTTCATTTTCACACAAATATTGGCATCTTTGTTTACCAAAATCCAGTATATTTTTTATCAATTCTGAGTTACACTTTTTTAGCTTCACCAATTCTTCTATCAAACTATCTTTCTCATTTGAAGTTTCTTTCTTCGCCTTCTTACCAATCTTTCCCATTGAAACAAATTGAAAAATTACTCACCTTCTGATCATTTTCTTGTCTTCAAAAAATCTCTTGATCTTCTTCTCGTCCACAATCTAGTGATCTCCTCTTCAACAATCTCGCCTCAAATCTTCAATGAACTGCTTCAATTCAACCTTCTCAGTAGTCTACAAATTTCCTCCAATGATCCCTTGATCTGCAATTATTCAACCTCTAATTTCTATGGGCGCAACATTTAACACTTTTCAAAAACCTTTATTCTAATACCGACTTTCATGGAAACTCCAACACTTGGCAACTCCTCTGCTTTGGCAATTGAATTGACTCCTTTTGTGGCAGCTGAATAGCAACACCTCTCTTTATTGGTGGCTTATACACAATGATCTGCAGTTGTGATTTCTTTCTTCGAGAGCTTACAACTTGCTACAAATTCTCCTCTAGACACCTTTGACAGTGATCACGCATAAAACATGCAACGCTGATAAAATAGGCAAGAACCTCCTTTTGATTTTGAATTAAGCGGCTAGCTTAGACTTTGGGAAATTTCTTTGCTTGGACAGTGACCTTTCTGCCAACCCCTTCTTCAAACTTGTGATTTCTTTCTTGGGTGGGGACCTATCTTTCAAGCAGTGGATTCTTAACAAATTTGTTTTTTCTACTTTGGGGATTCCCTTTCTCCTTGCGACATCAACAAATAGCAGGGATCTAGTTTCCTTTGCAAAGAGCACC
The DNA here is from genome assembly GCA_007115665.2 of Sequoiadendron giganteum. Classification (NCBI taxonomy): domain Eukaryota; kingdom Viridiplantae; phylum Streptophyta; class Pinopsida; order Cupressales; family Cupressaceae; genus Sequoiadendron; species Sequoiadendron giganteum. Next base: position 197,495,089 of record CM021100.1, read on the forward strand.
TTGTTTGCCACGCTTATGGGCTTCTTCAATATTTATTGTTAGCAAAGATTTTGCAATGATATTTGATAACTTTGACACTTTCAACCCTCCGACCTAACTTGCTCTGATACGAATTGTAGATTCTAAATCCTAGACAAGAAACAACAAACGAGGAACAGAGAAAAACACGAAGATTTTTTAACACATGAATCTTTATTCATCTTTTCATGATGGATTACATTGCTTAGCCCATATTTCAAATGTCTCATGACACAGTATTTTATAGAGGTTGTAGCCTCTATAAATCAATAGTTTCCAAAGTTGTTAGTTGCATCTAGAAACCTAACAGTAGCTCATTCATCTGCTACTTTCCTTACATGCAAGGGATAACAAGCAGTTATAAACAACTGTTCTAAATAAAGAAATATGCATGGGACTAAATCCAACATGCAACATGCAATCTAATCTATGCATGATGTTCAACGATGGTAGAACTGAATGTTCAACTAAATCTCAAGCATCAGTTATCAACAATGGGGGAACCAAGCCATGCGCGAGAGCATTCCCGGACAGTTTCCCCCTAGATTTCCCCAACTATTAAGCCAGATCGTATTTGAAAGGAGGGAAGAGGCATTTTTCTGGCTCAAGAAATCCCTCAGAGGCATTTGAGAAGCATGCACTAGAAGGTTAGGGCACGACTCATTCACAGCACCCAAGACACAAACATTCTTAGCACCCAATCCATCGCTTAGCCTTGAGGATCTTGCAGGAAAAAGGGGTTTGGGGTAGAGGTGGAGTGAGCAGGAGGCTCTCTAGAAGCACACGCAGTCCAGGAGGTGCTTGAAATTGTAGGAGCTCTTCTTCCCTTCTTATATTTGTTCCTTTGCAATTCAATGTGTAATTTTAAATTATATGTTTTGCAATTTAAAAATTATTTTAAATACATGGAGAGAAAATTAAGTTCAAATAGAGGTACAAAAGGAAACTATAACAAAGGACAATATTTCAAACAAACCTACAATGACATATTATTAACATGTGATATAAGAGAAATCATATTACTATATAAAATACTAAAATAATTTTGAATAAATGTACTCATTATATGTTATTTCCTAATGATAACTCTTTATTCTTGTATTGCTATGTATGAATGATTGAAGACCTTTTTTTTATCTTTTTCTTCCTACCACTTATGGAGGGGAACTAAAATTCTTCATTCTCCTCAACTCTTTCATTCAAGTCTTAATGAATGGCATTGCCTCTTTGATGAATAAAATGTCATTTGTGCATTTTTCTTCGACTAAACAATGGTCATATTCATCTCACATGGCTTTCCAAAATTTTAGTCTATTCCCTTTTTTCCTCTATTCTCCTCAAAAAACTTCTACCTCTCTTATCTTCTTCTCAAAGTCTCCCAAGATATGGAAATTTCTAGACTACCCACTTCTTGTTTAGGCAACAATATCTTTCTTATTTCTTAAATTTTAATTGTTAAATTATAAATTTCAAAGTTATAGTATTCATTTATTTATTGACCATGTTCTACAAATGTTATATAAAAATGAGAAAAAAACACTATACATTTTTAGCATGAGATTGTTTACTTCAATTGTAATTCTTAAAGTATTTATTGTGTAGAAAGTTGAGTATGTTACAAAATGTATTTCTTATACATGGCTAATAACTTAGAAGAATCATTCACCCAAAAAATATTTTTGGCCTAAAATCTCTAAAAATTTCATGCATCCAAGTCCAAGTTCCCTAGGCCCATGGAAAAAACCAAAAGAGCTAGTTGAATGTTTTTACATAACAATAAAAAGAAAAATTATGATTAGAAACACCTAAGTTGATTAAATGAGACCCTGTTGGAGTCAGAAAACACTGAGAGGGGGGTGAATTAGTGTTTTAAACAAATTTTAACTTTTGTCACAGAAAAACTTAATCAATTTACATGCTTTCAATATTTCAAAGATAAATACATTCATGAATTGAATGCAACCATTAAAGAACTGAAATAAGAAAATAAGAGATCTTTACAATCTTGAAGCATTATTACTTTAAAGCAATGAAACCACAAATGAGAGCACAAGACAAAGAATGTGACGAGTGGAAAACCCTCTTAGGGTAGAAAAACCACTCCATAAAATGATGCCTCACTGGCTTAACTTCAAAAACCACTGTTTCTGATGGCTTCCTGGCAATTTTTAGAGCACCCACTCTAGGAGCACCAACCCCTTACATATTTAGAAACACCAATTTCAAAGAGCACCAACCCCATATTCAAAAACTCAGAACAATAATATATCAGAGGATTTCTCTGTTTCAAATACAGGTCTCATAAAGCTCTCATTCTAACATATCTAATATCCTAAAGATTCACTCTGGAATCTCCAAAATACCAGACAAATTAGCTATATTCTTTGCATCATATTTGCATGATTTCTATTACAAAAATTTTCACCTATGCTTCAAAAGATAAAACCCACAACAGTGATTACTCACTATTTATATATATTTTTACACATATGCACATATTCTCTCAAGTACCTTCACCAAAGGTTTCAAAAGAAACATAATACAATATTAGTTACGTTCCAAGAACCCTGAAAGCAATGATAGGTGGACTACAAATAGAGCATCTTTCAACACAAAATGTCTTCACCTACCAAGATCTGAACATAAACTAGTATAGCTAGAAAATTGCCCAAAATGATAACTGTTTTCCATAACACAATGATCACAAGTCTGAATGAATCAAAAAACATTTGCATAAACCTGATAATGGAGAAAGAAAAATTGAATGCAAAGCATGATAGCCAGTCAAGAAGATTCTAACAACTCGCTTACTCTCCTTCCAAAATCGAGCAAAAAGAAACAATATTTTCCTTTTCTCACAATCTCCAAACAAAGAAATAATACCTGATCATGTAGTGAGGAAATCAAACAAATACTAGATAGATTTGATGCCAACCACCATAATTGCCCATATTCAAAACACCCTTATCTAAATTTTCGAGCTTGTTTTGGCTCATAACCTATTGTCCACATTTACAATGAACACAAAAAATTCCTCTAGAATCAGCCAAGAGAAAGATAAGCACAGATTAATAGCAGTGGACAAAAGAATTCACCATGGCAGTGGCTAGGGTTCCAAACCCTAAGCATTGCAAGAAGAATCAACATAATGTATTTTTCCCTAAACAAACCTTTCTTTTGATTCAATGACTTAACAATCAATAATAGCCATTTGAAATCTGGAATAACTGTCGGTAAAACACAATAATAGTCACTGCCAAATATGTCGACAAAAATGATAGCTTTAATCAAAAACCAATTGAAATTACCTCTGTGTGACTTGTCGAAGTCAATTCCAAATTGATGCCATGTGACCAACACAAATACCATGTGCTCGATGAAAACTCGATAGGGTTTGATGTGAATGCCACATAAAAATAAACCCTGATATAATATATTATCAATGTCACTACCATGTGACTTTCCAAAGTGAAATGAAATAAACCCGATACCACATTCTCTGGTTATCAATAGCCAAATGAAGTCGTTGAAACAAAACACATGTGAATAATATACCATGTTACTCATCAAAATAAGGTGTCCAAAGAAACCCGATGCCTTTATCAAACATTAAACGTTGTCATGTGACTTTATTCAAAGTTAATTTCAAATGCAATAAACCCGATATGACTAACATCAATCAACAATGCATGGTGATTTTTCTCGATACCTTTTAAAATTAAATGTGATGCAAATAATGAAATATTCAAATCCTTAAAATCATATGCTTAGTATACTCGATACTCATTAGGAGTATAAAGCAAGCAAATGATTTTAACAAGAGGTGTAGACCAAGTAAAACTTGGTATAAATACCTTTCCAAAAGTATATGCCAATGGATGCCAAGTATAAACCAAGATCCTTATCACCATATCAAATGTTGATGCAATGTGATCTCTTTTCTTTTAGCAAATCCATCAACCTTTACAAATGTGAATAATATGAAACTGGATAAAGACTTCATATGTCATGTAATCAATCAATGTGTCATAACCATTAATACCAAGGAAATAAAAAGATGCCATGAAGATATAATCAAAACACCATGTATTGAGTGCCAATGACAAAGATGCCAATGATGAACCTAATAAGTATCAATGAATCCAAAAATAAACTAATAATGATCTACTAAAATAATATACCTGTGACACACAATAATGAAGGAACATCTTGTCAAAATGATAAGCATTGCCAGCATTAGCATCATCATATAGTAACTTGAATCCATATATCCATATATCATCAACATCTGAAAATGAATATCATGCATAACCGGAAATTGAATCATCATGAACACCAAGATCATCATGTAAATGTGTCATGTGCCAGCCATGAACCATGTGAACCAACTGTAACAAGTAACTGCAAATCATATATCAACCTGCATCTTGTCAACATCCATTAAGCATATCATCAAGTATATCATCACAATCCTTTAACTACGTAACTGTATAATACCAACCATGTGAATTTGCATAACATGCATTCATCAGATTAAGAATCCAAATAATAGAACCAGTGATAACATGAATCTCATAAAATAGTTTTGGCATCAAGGAAAAACTAACACTTCAACAAACGAAAGCCAACAAACTCCCTGTTTGTCCTTGATGGAAAAATGTATATTATCTCTCCCCCTTTTTGCCTCAATGACAAAGAATGAAAGAAGAGAATGTGAGATGCCATGGAAAGAAACAACTGAAAGAAACCAACATAGTAACCATCTGGAAGGATAAATCAAGAATCAAAGACTATCAACATATCATTACTTCAGTCAAGTAACTTTGTGTTATATATCTCCTTGTGTTACATGAGCAATCATAATATTTTTGCATCCACATCACTTAAAGAATCTGTTCACACCAAATACCAATTGTATAAACAATGTTACCAACATGAATAACCATGTACCAAGGCATCAACTATGACAACTTCAAAGGTATTATAAGCTTCTCCCCCTAATTGAGATAACAAAGCAAACAAGATTCTCACAGGAAATCTTTGTCAAGCACAGTACTGTCATAACATGTGATACTATCACAATGTCACAAGAATTTACACAAGCTTAAAAGAAAATCTCAAGATACTCTTTACAATTAGCCTTGCTCCCCCTTTGTCACTTACTCTTAACAACATAGGATCATTTATTATGCTACTTCCTTTGTTAATAACAATTTCAGCATTGGTGTCAAGATGCTAATATGACTTCATGTGACTGAGGACTCCTACAATCTATTCCTCTCATGACCACGGAAAGAAACACCAATACATTTTATAGGCATATTATTGTTTTAATTGGTTTTCCATGCTTCAAGGAAGATACCAAAAATCCAACATATATCAAGCATGATACAAGAATTTGAACCAAGAATATTATAACACTGTCATAGAGAAATCACAATTATAGTCTCACACAAACTACTGCTCATACATGGATATCATGGCCATACCAAATTCAAACTTCACCATGCAATAGTACCTTGTAAAAACACCCTGTCACATTCTTCTTCATATAATTGCCAGGACACTGACAACAACACCAATATTAGAATACAAAAGCACATGAGCACTATCCTAAGACAAAGACACAACTGCAACCATTCCCTCTGTGACCAAACCTATAATTTGCATTCTCCCAAGAAATATTATCCATAAGAAACCATTGACAGGAAAAAAGAACATTGCAAACACACCCATGATTTTTTGACAATATACAAAATCACATTGTCCACAATACTGCCCAAAGTAATTGTGAGAAAAACCATTATTCTTCCAATATACTGTCAGCTAATCTCATTGTTATCAAGATTCATTTTCAAACCATAAACCACTGTTCTCACTGTTCTCATTATGTGTCAAGTGATATACCACACAGTGTTATGCAAAAACAAACATACACCACAAGCAAAATAGATACTTGATCATACCTGATATACTTTTCCCCTTTGAAAGACATAAGAGATAAGAATACATACCATCAAGCAAGGGAATCCAAACCTCATAACATTGTCTCCCTCTACCACTGAGCATCATGCAAGGTCTTCTTCAAATTCAAAACACTATCTCTCTCTTAAAGGCAAATCAATTACACACTATCATATTCCTTAAGAATGAGATCACAATAGAAAAAAATAAAAACAAAGAATGTTGAGATAGTCACTAACAAACCAGTTACTGTGGCTACATGACAATTCACTTCACTGTTCTATATTGCTCCAACCATTTATAATTGAGAAAGCTCACAGCAATGCCACCATTAACAACACCACATCAACAAAGAGCCACTGTCATCACTGACACTCTTACAAGGTCCACTGAACAAGCAATATTCACGAATCCCATGAATCTTGATAATATGCAAGATCACATTTGTTGAGAAGGACAATGCATATACTATTATCATCAACAAAATTTATCACATGCAAATACACCATTTAGTATGCTAAGAGTTCCTTCTAACTTTGTAGAGCTGTAACTTATGAAATGTGCCATCAAAGCATCAAAATCACCAAAGAACTATCATTGTACTTCAAACTTGAATTCCTTAACAACCTGTAATAGTCGATCTGTTATACACAACTTACAATAATCATGATGATCTTTGTTATATCCAAGGCTGTCAATATTTGAGAATTCTTATTTAACATAAACCTCCAATATTATATGCAGACCTTCATAATCAATTCAACCAAAATAAAACAAAATGAAAATTTGGCATTTACAAAACTCTTCTTTGCTTCTTATAGCACCAATAGAAAATGCATGTTGCCAGACCTCATTCATGACTTCATAGGGGTAAAATGTGTTACCATAATAGATTCCCCCTGAATATTTTCTTCTTCTTAGGACCTGGATGGTATCACATGTGCAAGGATTAAATAAGGAGTTTTCACAAATTCATCTTTATTTCTCTTTATTTCATCTTGATTGTTCTTTTGTCTCCATACCAATGCAGACTTTTTCACTTGTTTGTTTAAAGTACTCGTCTTTCTGTTAAGTTTGCATTGTTGTACTTTATGCCCAATGTTATTACATCTGAAAAAAATGATCTTGTGATTGATCTGAGGAACAAAAGACTTCCTAAAGACATTTCCAACTTTGTTCCCTTCATAATTATCACTTGTATTCATTCTAAAATCTTTTCTAAAATGACCAAAGTTGTTACAATTGTAACACACCACATTCTCATTTCTAGAGACATTAGAATGATTCTTATTTGATCATCTCATGCAATCAATTGCCTTATGACCAAAGTCATTACAAACATAAGAATATCCTTGAAAAGAATGATTATACCTAAATGAATGATCATGCCAAGGGTGTGAAGATTTGAAAACATTTCTCCTTTCTTTGTGAATACCTTTAAATTGTCTTCTAGCATCAGTGTCATCCTTCGGTGCAACAATATGGTAACCAAGATCAACCTTCATTCTTGGTGTTTGCTTGAAGGTAAGCCTCTTTCCATCTGCAGTAGCAAACATTGGCTCATGTTTAGATTCTTTGACAAAAAATTGTCCAACCTCATATCCCAATCATGTAGGATGCTTAGAATTATTTTTAATGTTCAACATTTCATTCAATAGATCAGTACTATGATCAATTTTTTTATTTTTACCTGATTGAACCTTGACACTTTCAAGCTCTTTCCTTAATGCAACTACTTCTCCTTCAATTTTTAGACATTCAATCTTTTTAACCTCCAAATTAGACCTTACAACATATGTTATCCTCTTACATTCTTCAATTTCAATTTTCTGACTTATAATCATATCATCTTTAAGAGTTAGTTCTCTTAACAAGGAATCATTATCTGAACATTTCTTTAATGAAGCAACCTCATTTTCTAGTTTATTGCACAATTCATCCTTGTCTTTTAACTTGACTTCCAATTCCTCTTCAATCCTTTTTCTATCAACCATTTGAGCTTTCAGAAATTCAATAATCTTTTCAGATTTATCATAGTTTTGGTTTAATACCTTATTAGTATCAATACTCTTTTGAAGTTGTACCTTAAGTTCATGATTTTCTTGTTTAAGCCTTTTAAGTTCATCTAAGGTAGCAAGCAGTTCTTCTTCCAAATCAACCTCAAACTCATCACCTTCACATTATTTTTCACCAAATTCTTGTTCAAAGTCACTTACTAAGTGATATCCTTCTTCTCCAACTACAAAATCGCTTTTAGTATCAAATGATAGGGGTATTTCTTGAGACAAAACTTCACTAGACTTGACAGGGATTGATTCATCAACTTTTTGCTTGACACTAGTGGTTTTCTTTTGACCTTTGTTTCTTTTGTACTTAGCCATAATGAATACTCCACAATCAGTAAACCTTAAGATGGTTAGACTTATGCACGGGTATGGCTCTATACACCAACATCAATTGAAACAAGATATGTCTCCATAGGACACATAGTCTGTGTCATTCAAACAAAAGTAATTTCTTGAGTTGGTGACATGTTTTACAGACTCCCAAAACCATAATCTCGGAGGTTTAGACCTATATGAGGACCCTATGCTCTAATACTAATTGTTCGAGTCAGAAAACATTGAGAGCGGGGGTGAATCAGTGTTTTAAACAAATTTTAACTTTTTGTTACAGAAAAAATTAATCAATTTATGCTTTAAATATTTCAAAGATAAATACATTCATGAATTGAATGCAACCATTAAAGAACTGAAATAATAAAATCAAATATATTTACAATCTTGAAGCATTATTACTTTAAAGCAATGAAACAACAAATGAGAGAAAAATACAAAGAATGTGACGAGTGGAAAACCCTCTTGGGGTAGAAAAAATACTCTACAAAATGATGCCTCACTGGCTTAACTTCAAAAACCACTATTTACAATGCCTTCTTGGCAATTTTTAGAGCACCCACTCTAGGAGCACCAACCCCTTACATATTTAGAAACACCCATTTCAAGGAGCACCAACCCCATATTTAAAACTCATAATAATAATATATTAGAGGATTTCTCTGTTTCAAATACAAATCTCATAAACCTCTCATTCTAACATATCTAATATCCTAAAGATTCACTCTGGAATCTCCAAAATACTAGACATATTAGCTATATGCTTTGCATCATATTTGCAAGATTTCTATTACAAAAAATTTCACTTACACTTCAAAAGATAAAACCCACAACAGTGATTAATCATTGTTTTTATATATTTTTACACATATGCACATATTCTCTCAAGTACCTTCATCGAAGGTTTCAGAAGAAAAAAAATACAATATCAATTATGTTCCAAGAATCCTGAATGCAATGATAGGTGGACTGCAAATAAAGCATCTTTTCAACACAAAACGTCTTCACCCACCAAGATCTGAACATAAACAATTACAACCAGAAAATTGCCCAAAATGATAATCATTTTCCATAACACAATGATCATAGGTCTGAATGAATCAAACAACATTTGCATAAACCTGATAATGGAGAAACAAAAACCGAATGCAAAGCATGATAACCAGTTAGGAAGATTCTAACAACCCGCTGACTCTCCTTCCAAAATCGAGCAAAAAGAAACAATATTTTCCTTTTCTCACAATCTCCAAACAAAGAAATAATACCTAATCATGCAGTGAGGAAATAAAACAAATACCAAATAGATTCAATGCCAACCACCATAATTGCCCAGATTCGAAACACCCTTATCCACTGTCGAGCTTGTTTTGGCTCATAACCTGTTGTCCACGTTTACAACGAACACAAAAAATTCCTCTAGAATTGGCCAAGAGAAAGATAAACACAAATTTACAACAGTGGACAAAAAATTCACCATCGTGGCAGCTAGGGTTCCAAACCCTAAGCATTGCAAGAAGAATCAACATAATGTCTTTTTCCCTAAACAAGCCTTTCTTTCGATTCAATGACTTAACAATCAACAATAGTCATTTGAAATCTATAATAACTGTCGGTAAAACACAATAATAGGTGCTGCCAAATATGCCGACAAAAATGATGGCTTTAATCAAAAGACAATTGAAATTACCTCCATGTGACTTGTCGAAGTCAATTCCAAATTGATGACATGTGACCGACACAAATACCATGTGCTCGATCAAAACCTGATAGGGTTTGATGTGAATGCCACATAAAGATAAACCTTGATACAATATATTATCGATGTCACTACCTTGTGACTTTCCAAAGTGAAATGAAATAAACTTGATACCACATTCTATGGTTATCAATAGTCAAATGAAGTTCCTGAATCAAAATACATGTGAACAATATACCATGTTACCCATTGAAATAAGGTGTCTAAAGAAACCTGATGCCTTTATCAAACATTAAACGTTGCCATGTTACTTTATTCAAAGTCAATTTCAAATGTAATAAACCCGATATGACCAACATCAATCAACAATGCATGGTGATTTTGCTTGATACCTTTTAAAATTAAATGTGATGCAAATAATGAAATATTCAAAGCCTTAAAATCGTATGCTTAGTATACTCGATACTCATTAGGAGTATAAAGCAAGAAAATGATTTTAACAAGAGATGTCAACCAAGTAAAACTTGGTATAAATACCTTTCCAAAAGTATATGCCAATGGATGTCAAGTATAAACCAAGATCCTTATCAACATATCAAATGCCAATGCAATGTGATCTCTTTTCTTTTAGCAAATTCAATCAACCCTTACAAATGTGAATAATATGAAATCGGATAAAGACTTCATATGCCATGTAATCAATCAATGTGTCATAACCATTAATACCAAGGAAATAAAAAGATGTCATGAAGATATAATCAAAAGACCATGTATTGAGTGCCAATGATAAAGATGCCAATGATGAACTTGATAAATATCAATGAAGCCAAAAAAATTGATAATGATCTACTGAAATAATATACCAATGGCATGCAATAATGAAGGACCATCTTGTCAAAATGAAACCATCTGTCAAAATGATAAGCACCGTCAGCATTAGCATCATCATATAGTAACCTGAATCCATATATCCATATATCATCAACATCTGAAAATGAATATCATGCATAACTAGAAACTGAATCATCATGAACACCAAGATCATCATGTAAATGTGTCATGTTCCAACCATGAACCATGTGAACCAACTGTAACAAGTAATTGTAAATCATATATCAATTCACATCTTGTCAACATCCATCAAGCATATCATCACAATCCTTTAACTGTGTAACTGCATAATACCAACCATGTGAATCTGCATAACATGCATAACATGCATTCATCAGAATAAGAATCCAAAGAATAGAACCAGTGATACATGAATCCCATAAAATAGTTTTTGCATCAAGAACAAACTAACACTTCAACAACTGAAAGCCAACAAACCCAGTAGAGAAACCTTAGCAATAATTACATTTAGAAAAAATATTTCATTTAGCAACCTCATGTCATTTGATATGTAACCCAAGGTCAATTCTACCAAAGGTACCCAATGCTACAAGAGCATCACAATCTATCATTTTCATCTCAATTTGAGATAGATTCTAACTTTTAGCACCTTGAAATATTCACAAAGATTCCATTTATAGTAGATATGTTAAAGAATTGAACTCATTGTGAATTTTACAATGTAGAACAAATTATTCATCAAAATATTTTATCATAAAGAAATTTATATTTTTATGACTTCATTACCTTTATAATTCAATTTCTCTTACTATTATATTGTATGATTTTATCTAAAACATTGATGAATGAAAGTGGTCATATTAAAGTGGAAGACTGAAAAATACCCAATCTAGTATTTGTTAGATACACTTGGATATTGAGAGGGGGAGAATTGATATCTTCAAAAACTTAAACCCTTAAAATCTTATACCCTTTAGTAATACTCAAATTCAATCTTTTAAAAAGATCGACAACTTTTAAAAAAATTAGAAAAACTTAATCAAATTGCCATCAATGAAAGATAAGAAAATGAACACACATGCAAAAGATAACACCATATTTACTTGGAAAACCCGATGATGAGAAAACCATAGTGAGAATTAAATCACAATATAAATGCTCACTACAAAATAAAGCTCACTACCAAGACTTGTAGGCTAAGGCACAATGTCTTAGGACAAGATACAAAGAGGATTTGAAGGTTAAAGTGCACTACTTCAAGGCAAGATACAAGACTTGATGATACTCACTATGTCAAAGTGTGTTTAAAAAGATATAGAGATTACAACATATGTCAACAATTCACTCTATTGGCTAAGGTGTTCAAGTGCATCTAATCTTTCTTCTACACACTTTCTCACTTCTCTGCTTGATATTAAACTCATTCCATGCTTATCCAACTTGCAACCAATTTGATATTTCCTTTATATCCTTCGTAACATCACAAAACATCAATTAGGTCGGCTAGATCAAGAGATAAACATTAATTGCAAGAAGTCAGCCACAAAACATCAATGCAGTGCAAAGTGATCCTATCTAGGAGATAGAGAGGACCAAAAATAGCTTATTACATCCTCCAAAGTGATCTCAAACATCACACATGCTAGCGCACATCCTCCCAAGTTGACAAGGAAACATATAGATGAAAAGTGTAGCACATTACGAATTAGCCCAAAAACATATCTTCCTTTTGAATTTACTCAATACATATCATAACAAGATAGGGATGGACCCAAACAAAAATCAACACAATCTTCAATGCTGGCACAAACCCCCCAAGCATATAGCCAAATCAAGACAATAAGCCTTGTTGGTCAGATATCCACAAGTTTCTAGAAAACAAACCCAAGAAAACATGTGGCACAAAAGAGATAAACCAATGATGTCCATACCATAGAGATATATTGTATGAGCATCCAACAACACTTCCATAACCTCCTTTCATCTAGCATGCCAAAACTTCTACTGCACCATGAATAGAACTAAACTACTTCATCCAAAAAGCCAAAAAACATAGACATGAGATAGAGCATTGACACAAACAACTTGAAGTACACTTCACCACTCAGAAATTGAACTGAGATATTGTAAAAACATTGAGCTCATATCCACCAAGTCATAGGAGAAAAAAAACCAACAAGGAGAAATATGGAGCATTTCTTGGACTAGTCTAGACAAAAAACCACTGTCAACTCACTGCAATTACCAGAAACCTCTTCAAAAACACTAGTGACCAACAAATTTAGGAGTACAAAATCCATAAAACAAATATATTAAGTCCCAAATTGGAAGACCACATCTTCAATAGAAAAGGAATACAAAGCATTCTCCCAAACAGTCTTGAAACACAAATCTTCACCAACATCTGGAGGCTAGATCATACAGAAGAGAGCATACAACATGCTCAAGACTAGTGGTAACACTTCCCCAACATCAACATCACTTCTAATCCTCATCTTAATGCTTCTAATCCTCATCTTAATATATGATCATGATATTTTCTCTACTGACAACAAACACATTTAGAACTACTTCAAATGATATCCAACAAGGCATGACATCCAATCATGAACTTTAACAAACATTACTAACAACTATCTTAGCATATTTGCAACAATCTCTCTCAACATATGTACACAAACTCAATGTGCAACAATCTCATCAACACAACCAGGTGTTGACTTCACAACAAGGACAACCACATCACAATCACAAAACTAGGCATTGACATTAACCAACACAAAATTGGGTGTTCACATCAATGACAACCACATCATTGACTAACCAAAGGAAACATATAAGCAACAATATTTTCCATAGGATGTGAGCTAATTTAGTTTCTCTTTTTGTTTCTCTTTAGTCCCTTTGTCCATATACATTCTCTAGAATGGTGATTCCACAAAATATTTCATGCTCTCTTTCTTACATTCCATTATTTCTTCCAAGTGCCATCCTAAAAACATGGTATTTAGATACTTCCACTTCCTCTTATCACATAAGAGAGTGGAAATTCCAAGATATCTCATTCCTTGAACATCTATGGTGATGGAGGATATCATCTTTTCTATTTTGGGTGGAGGAGCATGAGTAAAAAGGGATGGTCACTTTGAGAAATCCTTAACAACTAGTGTAAATTAACTTTGTTTCTTTTCTTGAAATTTTTATTGTTCCATAATGGGGCATCAAAACTGCAAGATTCTGATAGAGTTATCATACATTAGCTAATAATTAATTAATCTTTAATTGATTATTAGTCTAATTTATTCTTTGCACTTAAGCTAAACTTAGGAGTGTTTTTATGCTTTATTAATTGAGTCAATATTAGATCATTATGTCTCATCTCATGTGATGTTGACACTTGTCATGATCTGATCCCTTTCTCATTTAAGGCTTTGCTCTTATAAGCACTCAACCCTCATTGTAAATATCTCTCAGATATTATCTCGAGCTTTCATATCTTCTTGAAAGTCTCTTTTGCAGTTTTTCCTTGTTGATGAATATTGCATGTATATTGTTTGGGATCTCTTGCATGGAAGGTGTACTTGTTTGTTGTTTGATCATGTGGCTCATGGTTTTGTGCTTGTTTCACAATTTTAATAGATTCTACCTATGTTTCAACTTTACATTCCACTTTCTCCTTTAGTTTCTTTTTGAAAGGGGTCATTCGACATGACCATGAAGGAAACCTCTAAAAAGGAGGGGAGGGAGACTTCTTAGGTTGTGGAGAATTTGGAAGGATGGATGTTTTATGGAAGGAGGAACCTTGGTAGAAGGATATATCTATACCAAAATATACTCCTTAATATTTGTACTATCCTAAATTGTCACCCTTGACAATTTCACACTATATTTTTGTCCCCCTTAAATTATATTGGACCTAATTAAGCATTCACATTCCTAAATTATGTATTTCATAGCTTATTCTAAATATTTTCTAACAATTGGCAAGCATAAAACAAATGCTCTCATTTAATACTTTGTCCCTAACCCTTTAAACTTTTGAAAATAGGGATGGGACATTGCCACATAGGGCACCTATGTCCCCTATTTTGGCTTCAAATTCAAATATTTTGGTTGTGAAACTTTATTATTTAAAATTCAAATACTAAAATTGCATCATTTGAACATGTGTTCATTCATCATTTCCTTCCTTTCCATTATTGGTTTATCATTGACATTGCCATTGTGAAAGTGGGAACACTTACATGGGGTTTGACTAAGGTAAACCCCTATATGGTATAATATTTTCCCCTCTTTCTAAACGTGTAGATTTCAAGTTGAAGAGGATCTACGGAAGTTTGAAGGCACTTTTTTCATTATTGCATTTGAAACCCTAGGCCTCGGTAAGTCATAGAAACTCAATTGCAAAAATATCCATAAGAGATCTAACTAGTTTGCAGAAGAGAAAAAAAAGTACATATCCGACATCAAGAGAATGTGAAAATAGATATGAAAAATCCCTAGTAGGATAGTGGCACCCCCGACACCAACATCCTTAAAAAATTAGTTGAAATTCATATCACAGGTGCATAGTGTCCTTAGCCCATATTTGGTGTCTAAATTTTTGTTACATTTTTATTATTGTTGGAATCTTTCATATTCAGATTAGGGTACATAGTTTAATTAGGTGGGTAAAATCAATTCAATTCCAATTCATTTCCTAAGATTTAAAGAATTAGATCTAGGCCTGGTTGACTCACCTCCTTGGTTGAACGTCAACCTAATTACCTTGATTTGCATTATAATGTTCTTTTGAAAAAGGCCTTAATCCTAGTGTTCTATGTGTTGGACCTAGGATCCATTTTTCATCAAAATAATAGTATAGAAGAAAAGGTAATGAATTTGTAGCTAGTCAATTTTTTAGGCTCTAGATGCAAGTGAGTAGTTGTCAGAAAGTCCAAGCACATGGGGTTTTGTCATCTTGCAAGTTTTAAGGCTTTTGTTGTAGTTATGTCACTATGTAAACATGTTTGCAAAGTTCAAAAATATGAAAGGGATATATACACAAGTAATGTTTTAGGGTCTAAATGTGGTTTCTAGTAGGAGGCTCATATGTGCTCAATAATTTTGAAATTCATAGAGAACAAGGATGTGGATTTAGGGGTTTGGATGCACTCATAATTAATGTAAATGTGCAAATAAATTCCAAAACACTAGAGAATGAAAAGACAATGCCTAAAATGGGAACTCTCCTCAATGTGGCTATTAGTCAAAGTGGAATTTATACTAAAATTTGAGAACTCAAACAATCTTCAAAATGTGTCAAAATCTTCCTTACATTCAATCTTATTTGCAATGGTGCACATGGATTTTCTATGAAATTAGTATAGTAGGAGCTAGAATGGTGCTACAAGGTTTGTAGTAAGTTGTGGATATAAAATAATCACTTGCATGCAATAAAATACCAAGTTTCATGTTGCAAATGACATAAAAAATTAAAGTTCATATACCATTTTTGCATGCACAAGATTTAAATAGCTATTTTTGGTTTTACTATTGAGTTTGTAGGATTATGTTGCACTTGAGTAAGATAGAAAGAGAAAGGGAAATTGCATAAAATATAATTGTACACATGATCTTTCAAGGTCCAAGATTAATTGTATAGTAGGTTTAAGAGTGCTCCAAAGGTCTAGATTCTTACTTTTGTATTGCTTCAATTAAGAAGCATGTTGGTCCAAGATTTTGGATGTTCTTGGAAACTCTAAACCTTTGGCCCTTTATATTCTTGAAATATTTGAGACCCAAGAAGCATCTTAGTAACAACTAAAAAGAAGCTTGGAGAGTCCAAATCTCTAGCATAGTGCACATGCTTTTAGATTTTTAGATTCTAGATGTTGTTGAGTAGAAATTGCAAGGTTACATGAAAAACTTGAAAACTATAAAGGATGACAAACTCTTGCAATTTTAGTGTCCAATGTAGAAGAGCGAAAAATTGCAAGGGTGTAAGTAAACCTCAACAAACCAACCAAATGAATGTTTTAATGCTTTTGCCTTAGAACTTTACTTTTTTTGAGACGTAATTTTAGTTAGAATCATCTATATCCTTCACACTTTGACATTACAATTTTTGAGACATTGTCCATACTTTAGGATTGAACTACATACTTAAACAAGATGACTCAATGATTTAAGTATACATAAGGCTATTAGATGAATCTATGAAAGGTTTGGAATTTGAAATTGTGTACCATCAAAATTTCAACACAACTCCAACAACAACATTTTTTTTTATTCTCCTCTTTAATACATTTACATTCTTTAATCATTATAATTATAATTTTAATAATTTCCTAAAACAAACAAATAAGACATAATATATTATGCTTAAACCCAAATAAATACAATTATCCAGTAAAATTTATTTACATTAAAATTATCCAATAAAAGTGTAGGACCATACACTGAAATACAAAGATTACATATTTATCTTAAGTCTGCCGTAACAAATTACATTAATTCTTACATTGACTTGTGAGGTAAGTCTCTACATATCCTCTGCATATTTACTAGACTTTTCTAAGCGAATTGAGTCATGCTTACGCTCTGACGATTTAGCAAGACTTGCTTTGTGGCTCCACTATCGAATCCCGGGGCGCGACATTATGTCATATTCACGAAACCCATCTGGGGAAATCTGAAGGTACTCCCAAAATAGGAAAGCAAAGGCCACCCACAATAGTGTGACGCCTGTATAGACCCCAGAAATGGCAATAACCAACGGATTGAAGCCCTTTCTAGGAAACACTGCCATGTTGCTGCTGTTGCCCATTTCAAATGATTTCTTCCCTTTACTCCCCATCTTTTAACTGCTTCTGCACCGGGCCTCCTTTTCTTGTGCATTGTAATGAAGCAGAGACAACAACAGAACAAGAACTAGATAGACGTTTCCCAAATATTTCAAAATCAGATAATATGTTGTAATAGTTCTTCAAAAGTTTTTTTCATTATTTGTAGCAACTTTCATGTAGATAAATATGATTGGTTGATTCTGTTTTTTAAATAGTTTCTTATAAATATAGTTGAATTCAAGAACAAATATAATTGAATTCAGTAATTATTTTACAAACTTGAATCTTGCACAGCACACACCACAAAATTCATCTTGTGCAATCTAGTATTTCTTTCACAAAGTAGATCTACCTGTTAATATTCTTTGATCTTACATTTGTTTCCTGTAGTTCTTTCAAAATAAATAACTAGTAATATCAAACTTTCTATTAAATATTTTTTTTTCATAGTAATATCAAATTTTCAACCTGTTCTGTTGTTTTTATATTTTTTTTGTTAGAAATCATTGAGGTATTATATTAAGTATATCTCCATTACAATAGATGATAATGAAATACGATATAAATTGTAAAACTAAGTAGTACACATATTGAAGAAAGAATATTAGCAGTATGTTTACTATTTTACTTCTGTTTATTATGAAAATTTTGATTATTATTAAATACTTGAATTACATTATAGTAGCATTTGCTTAATGGAAATGCATTGCTCTGTTTAAATTTATTCAATTTTAACCATTCGACATAGCTTACCTGTACTCTGTCTCTGTTTTCAAATATGAGTATGTCTTAGTGTGCATATTGCTTTTTTTTGGCATGCATTTACATTGTAGCTTTTAGGTCAAAGAGAATAAGGTTATAAATGTAAGAAGGAAGATTAAGCTAGCTCAATTGCACATAATATCTCTGTTTTTTCAATTTATTTTTTATGAATTTCCTTGAGCAGGGTTGCTATCTTGTAGTTCTTTGTTGATCCAACTAGGCTCTCCATGACTATTTTAGCAAGAAAAACATATGAACATGCTTGTTAAAGATCAAATTGTCGGTGCAGAACAGAGACAATGTGCTATGTGTAATCTGAGCACTAGGGTGTTAAATGTCATGATGAAACTTGTCATTTGTGATGGATTTGATCCCAGTTGAAGTTAAGACTATTTCGGTCGGTTTCAAATGTATCACTATCCAATGAGACACCAGAAACAGTTTTGCTCATAAACTGTCTTAGATAAGACAAAAGACAAATCCTGCGGGGTTTGAATAAAGCTGAAAGCACAAAATTCACAAGTTTCAGTTATTGGGGACACAGGGGCTCCTCTCTCACATATTGTAACTGATGTTCATAAATACCTCCAACAAAAGCCATTGTAAACAAGTCCACTGGTGTTTTCTTAACAAATTGATTGAAATGAGCTTATGTTACTTATGTTTTAAAGTCTGAAGAGCAGTTGAAGTGAAATTGGTGAAGTGAAAAATTTTAAGGCTTGTGGTGCATGCTCATTCTTGTTTGTGCAAGAGAAGTCCATGAAGGCCTTTAGAAGAAACTAAACTATTGAATTAACTCATGAGATATCAATTTGATATCTCTCACTCTTAAGGAATTTCTCCCAATTTGAGTCTCTCCAGGTCAATTGCTGTTGTATTTTTCATTTATTTGTGTTCTATGCTCTCTAATTCATTAAATTTGCTTCCTTTTCACATTATTTGTACTTTGGGTATTGATTTCTATATTTTGCATAAACATCAACTTTATCAAACAATGTATTTTAAGGTTGAATAAGATCCGTGTTGGTTTATTATCTAATAGACTATACACACTAATTAAAAATCAGAAATTTTGTGGATGTTTGTTTCCATGACCATTTTTATAGATTTATATTCATTATTAGATGAACTAGTACAATTGAAAAGGTAAAGTTGTTTCCTTTCCAGCAATAGAGAGTCCAAAGATTGGATAAGAAGAGCAAGCTGCCAAGGAGCTTGGCACAAGATGACGCTCCACTTCTTAATAGAGGAGATTGATCAGGTTGGATAAGGATGTTGCAAGTATTTCTCACTCTATAGGGAGGATATAATGCATTATGGAACTATTGAAGAATAAATGATGTTTTTAGAGAATCCTTAAGCCAATGAGCTCAGCTAGTTTATCATGATAGAGTGCAGTCCTATGGGGATCAAAGTCTTCTAATATCTTTTTCCAAAGCCAAGTCAAACACATAAACTTTTCCCTATGAAGGAAGTGAAACTGGACTATTGATAGGCATATTTAGGATTATAGTTCAATATGCACCATTTTGTTGAAAATCGACAAATTACTTTTCTTATATTAAGATTACCAAAGTATGCTCTTGGTTCAAAAATTATTCTCATTCTTTGGTTTTAAGAAAGATATCAACTATTAATTTTTGGGATGAATTTAAGAGTCTAATGGAGAAACAATCTCATCCATACAAGTGAGTTTCTTATGAGGATTGCCCAAATGGATAAAGGAATCGAAGAGGAGGATGACATTTTGATGTACATGAATTCTATAGCCATCTCAAAGCCTTGTATTGCTCTCAAAACTGAAGGACATAGATGAGGCAAACTTTTATGCTCATTGTTGAAATAGACAAGGAAGAAGACATGGACATCAAGGTAAATCAGAGGCCAAAAGGCAAAAATGAACTTAAATTGGGTACTTCTATTACTATTAAATTTGATTCAAATTGTGATGTTAATTGTCATGTGAGGCGAGCATGTTGTAAACTACATTTGGAATATCACCCATAGAAAAGGAAAAAGGGGTAGCAAGAAGGCTGTGATTTATTTCAGAAGTCAAGATGTGAAATGCAGTTTTGATGTGGATGAGACTTATTTGCACCTCTTTTTAAAAAAAAAAAAAAAAATGTAGGTGGTAATGAAGGGCAAGTAGATGGTGAGTATAAGCCTTTTCATTAATACATTCTATGTTTATTTCATCGTGTTTTTGTGCCCCTTCTTTTCAGCGAGAGATTTTTTGACTACTTGTGACATTTTGTACAAATACTTTCTCGACATCCAGAAGACAATCCGACACCACGTAAATATGGTTAGTGGCCTATGTATATTATTCTGAAATCCCTCCGATGAACATATAAAAAACTTGAGCAATAAAGCCCTGTATTTTTCACAGAACTTTTCACTATGAAAATGAACTAGTTTGCATCACAACAATTCTTTCTAATCTGTTAGTTTTTATCAGTTATCTTTTATTGCCTTCATTATAGTCCTAGTTTTGAGAGTAGGATGCAAGAAAGTCCAAACATTTTGTATCTATCTTAAATATATTGCCATTCATTGGATGTCTTAATTAATTTGATTGCTATTTGTGATCATTTGAAAGCTTTCATTCTGAAAAGACTTAAGGCATGCTGGAAAATTAATTGAAAGGGGCAATGGAAAACATGAAAGCTTCTGTAATATTTATTTTTCCCTTCTACCCAAAACTAAAAATGATTTTGCCTCTCGAATCGCAACATCGACACTATAAAGTTGGCAAATAATTCCACTTTATCAAATTCAAAACCTTAATTGGAATATGTATGGTGGTTCATGTTGTTCTCTATCGAGGGCTCTGTAATTGTGGGTAGAGGTAAAAGGATATAATATTTTGATAAGATTAGATCCTCACTAAGTTGTATGGTTATAGGGAACCAATAACCAACAACTATGCAGGAGCCCAATTTTGGTGATACAGGCATATTTATGTTTGTGTTTCTCCCTTTATCAATTGATCTATTAGATGTGAGAAAATAAATTGTACTTGAACTTGTTACACAATTCTTAAAAACCAAGACCTTTATGATTATATCTGATGTATTTCAGTACTATTTATTTTTTGGTTCTAGGAAAATTTATCGCAATTCACCGATGAAAAATTCACCGTCAACAATTCATCGTGGGAAAATTCATTATGGGAAAATTTACCGCCATGACAAATTCACCGCGTTAATGTGTTTTAATATATATTTCCAAAACTTTGAATTTTTTTTGGAAAAGAATAATTTGATTTATGATAATAAAAAATTAATGGCACTAATTTTAGAGAATTTGATTTATAATAATAAAAATAAAAATATTTTTCAATATATGATAATAAAAAAATTACAAATTAAAATAATGCAAATGAAAGAAAAAAATTAAAATAATGCAAATGAACCAAACCTAACACAAAAATAAATCAGTTTTTAATATATTATCATGTTAAAAACATTCATATCAAAATAAACATAAAAAATATTTAAAAAATAAAATTGTCAATAAATTGTAATGCAAGTGAAAATTATTATTTTTAAAAAAAATTCAAAGTTTTAAACATTTATATCAAAATAAACATAAAAAATATTTTTCAAAGTTTTCAAAAAATATATTAAAAAACATTAATACGGTTAATTTTCCATGAATTGGTGGCGGTGAATTTTACTTGGCGGTGAATTTGTCATGGCGGTGAATTTTCCCACGATGAATTTGTCATGGCGATGAATTTTGCCACAGTGAATTGCTAGCGGTGAATTTTCCATCGATGAATTGCTGGCGATGAATTTGTCGTATGGCTTATTCTTTGTTGAATGAATTCCATATTTGAAGCGGTGTTTCCTCTCATGGTTTCATAAAATAGTTGCTCTATTGCCACAGACATCTTGCTAATGCCAACTTTTTCTTCTGGTTACAAATAACAACAATTGAAGGATTGGGCATTGAATATAGCAGGGACTTACTTTGTTGGTCACTATGCAAACACAACCCTTGTGGCAATTCTCATACATCAAAAAAAATAAAAATTATGTGTCAACTTCATTCAATTAGATTCACATGATTTATAGGTGACTACTTTATATTCGTATCTTTTTGCAACAAGCAAATTAAACATGCTATCAATTCCTCTCTTTATCAAATATTATTTGTCTTTCATTTTTGTACTATTGATATATAAGTAAGAATGCAATTGTTGTGTAAATCTACAAACTACCAATGTGACTATGTAGGAACAAAATACATTGACAACAAAAAAAATTGTGTCGACTCATTCCAATTAAAACCAAATAGAATCATCAGCAACAAATTCATCATTGAGGTGTGAACATGGAATGATAATTTGACATCCATGAAAGATATTCATGCACATTTGCATATAATATAAGTCAAAGAAGCAAATATTAAATGTGCATCAACCTTTTCTCACCTCAAATATGATCAATGAGGCAAGGATAATTAGTAGAGAACATCGGAGTTGTAGCTTCAAATGTATGTGTTGATGCTATATAATAATCTAAATGGGGTAATAGTCGAATATTCTAGATGGAGAAGAATATGGAATGTGATATGGTCATATAAAGACTCATTTTGATTACTACCAAATGGATACATCAACAACAAAATTGTCGCAATTGTAATTGTTATGAAAGTATCATTCAATTTGCTAAAAGAAAATATGCATTACCAACATTTTGTACATCTTACAATCAATATTGTATATATTTCAAAGTAGACTACAATACCATGTTTACTTATATATAGTTCTCTATTGACATAACCATTGCACCCTTAATACAAATACTAATTAAAATGTTTTCAAGATTGTAAACTTCAAAATAGAACTATATGCATGACGACAAAATAAATTATCTTTTATCATTAAATATAAATAATAAAATTTGATATATATTTTAATTTTATAAAAATTAACAATAATAAATAAATAACATTCATTCACTTCGAAGAAAACGATCCTTCTACACTCCATACCGACAAATCACTCAAATTCACCAAATATGCAAATTGTAGATTCATTAATGCCGAAGACCGAGAACATTCCAAAGGAGTGTGTGTAGACCATTCCATACAAAAGAAGTAATAAGAAATTCAAATCTTCATAGACAATTCTCTCTGGGAATGAAGACTGTAACAATGCCAAAAGATTCCATTTATGAATGATATAGCCTATCAACAATTGCACGTAAGACATGCACAGTTTTGAGCTTTTCATCTTCCTTCACCCATAAACCAAAAATACCCTTCAATATTCCATACTTCCTATATACATATTCAAGTTTTTGATATGCATAGTTACACAAATTATCAACTACCATTGTAATTATCCATTCTCCTTTACGCACCTTAAAACAGTTGTAGAAATATGTATTTATATCCTCTATCGAAGAAGAGCTATCAACCACAATCACAAAGCATACAATGACTGCATCCAATGTTGATCACTCGACATCAGTTTCCTGAGTACCATTTTTAATGACTTCAAAGGATCCAAATTCAGAAAAGGGACACTGGTTTAAAGTTGACTCTGCTCCATCCACGACCCTTTCAACAACACTGTAACAGAATATGACGACACACTCTGAAATAAAAGACAATATAATCTCAGTTCAAACGTAACTTCTTTTCATTTACAAATCACCTAAAACATATGAATATATAGACTATCTTGTTAGAACAAACAAAAAAAACCAAAGCTGACAACCAATAAATCAAAAAACACTCATTTCAAAATGCTATTTATAATTGCCTATTAAAAAGGAGCATTGGAATCATTACCTTCAACTTATGAATGCAACTCTGTATTATTGCATTACTACAATAACATAGACTCATATAATCTGAGACATGCCATTCTTTGATACCTGATACAACCTGCAGCTTCTCATAGCTACAAATTTCAATTATCTCCAAGCAACTCAGTCTGTCAAGACGCGACATCTCCTCAAGCTCAGGATAATCAATAATGTGCAACTGTCTAAGCTCAAAGTTACCTAACACAATTTGCAAATTTTGACAACCATGCACTTGAAGACATTCAAGCTTTCCACATCCATCAATTATAATCCTCTCCAAACAACTTGGGCTTGTAAAAGGTGGCAATTCTTCAAGCTTCGGGAAATTCTGAATGCTTAGTTCTACAAGCTCTTCACAATAAAACTGTATTGTTTTCAAATTTGGACAACCATCCAATTCAAAATATTTCACCTTTACATATGTATCAAATGTCATCCTCTTGAGACACTTCATACCACTGACACACAAGTGATCAAACTCTATCTTCTTACATTCATAAATATCCAATTCTACAAGCTTTGCAAGACCACATCCATCAATTATAATCCTCTCCAAACAACTTGGGCTTGTAAAAGGTGGCAATTCTTCAAGCTTCGGGAAATTCTGAATGCTTAGTTCTACAAGCTCTTCACAATAAAACTGTATTGTTTTCAAATTTGGACAACCATCCAATTCAAAATATTTCACCTTTACATATGTATCAAATGTCATCCTCTTGAGACACTTCATACCACTGACACACAAGTGATCAAACTCTATCTTCTTACAATCATAAATATCCAATTCTACAAGCTTTGCAAGACTAAATATTTCTAACACACTTTTCAAATTTTTACAATAACCAATTGTGATCCTTTCAAGACAGCTCGGATGAGCAAGCCTTAGCTCCTCAAAGTCTGGACATTCAATAATCTTTAATAGTACAAAATTTGTAAGATCAGATGTTACCATCAATCTTTTGAGTTTCTTACAATCTATAATTGTAAGAGACTCTAAGGTCTTTACCCCTCTTAAATTCAATTCCATAAGATTTTCCATGTCTCTAAGTGTGATCGACTCAAGGCTGGGATAGTGAACTCCACTAATTAATATCCTGGATACAAAATTTCCACCGCTAATTTCTAGCTTTTCAAGGCTTTCTAAAAACACATTTTCTAAACTATATGATATCCCTGATAAATATGGACATCGAATAATCCTTAATAGCACAAGATTTGTAAGATCAGATGTTCCTGTCAATCTTCTGAGTTTCTTACAATCTATAATATTAAGAGACTTTAAGGTCTTTACTCTTCTTAAATTAACCTCATTAAGATTTTTCATGCCTTCAAGTGTGATCGACTCGAGGCTGGGATAGTGAATTCCACAAATTAAGATTCTAGCTACAAAATTTTCATCTCTAATCACTAGCTTTTCAAGGCTTTCTAAGAACACGTTTTCTAAACTATCTGATATTCCTGATAAATCTGGAAACTCTTTCAAAGAGGTCCGAAAAATCAGCAACTCTCTCAAGCGGGAGGGCGCCTGAAATTCAAGATAAATTTGTGTAAAGCTCTCAATGATTGAAAAAATAGCTCGGAAACAACCACAGCATAAGGAACTCCACAATACAATACCTGTATGTTATTCTCCCACAGCGATTTGAGCTTTCCATAGTCGATTTCCAAATAATGCAAATTTTGAAGAGGAATCCATGAAGGAATGCTTGATTGTTCTGTGGAATTGCCCTCAAGCTTGAGCCGTAGCAAGGAAGCTGACGTCTCAACACTATTATTTGATTGAGCTAAAAAAAATTAACTCGAAAATCCATGGACTTGTCGAAGAAAGAATGGAAACACCTCAGATTGGTTCTGGTGAGGATATATTTGAAACCCCTTGACTCCTGTATACATAGAAGCAGCTCAATTTTTCATTAATATAGTCAGTCACAAGTTATGATTTGCAATATTATACTACCAAGAAGAAATCCGAGAGGCTAACAATCATACCAAAGATTTCAGATTTTGAGTACGCCACAGGCGATGAGGAGGGCTTAGCTCAAGTGCCATTTCTCTTCCCAAGTCCCGCAGGTGGTCATGCATTCTCAATACAATTTGCCCACAAGCTTTGATTTCTTCTACAAGACATTTATCTTTGAGTGTCTCCAGTGCATGTTCAGCGTTCAATCCTGATGCCTCCCATACTCTTTCGGCTGTACTCTTAAATTCGCCCAAAAAGAAACAAGCAATATCCATGAAAACCTGTTTTTGTTCATCATCCAATGCCTCAAAGCTTATTCTCAACCTTTGCTTTACATCTCGAGGCAGCGTCGTTCTAGCTTTAGTCAATTCTGACTTCCAATAACTGTGAGCTCTACCATGAACGTGTCGGCCCAGAACCTGAAGAGACAGAGGCAACCCTCCACACACATCTACGAATTGGTCAACCAGGGCCTCGTACCCAGTACGTGGACGGGGTTCGCCAAAGGCATGCCTACAGAAGAGTTCCCTCCCGTGGTTTCTATCCATTCCTTTTAAATTATAACGAACAGTAATCCCTGCAGATATAAGCACCCCGACGTCCCGGGTTGTCACAATAACCAGAGTATTACCAGATTTATTTAAGATATCCGTGACCCTTGGAGTATTGCCAGATTTATTTAAGATATCCATGACCAGTAGAGCATTTAACTGCTGCACATGATCGATATCATCTACAACAATTAAGAAGCGTAAGAGGGAGCTCCTTCGTAGACAATCTTTCAGATAGCTTGTCCCTTCCTCTGTACTTGTAAAACTCCGATGATCTTGATCGAAGAGATCTTTGAGAAGCTTAAGTTGCAAAGAAGGTAAGTCGCTTCTTACGGATGCTTCTCGCACATCAAACAGAAAACTTGCTCGAGAGTAATTCGACTTCTTTCGGTTAAACAACTCTTTGCGAGAGTTGTTTTCCCCGATCCACCCATGCCGAAAATGCCAACTACCTTAACCTGATCCTCCCCTTTCTTCAACCCGTAGCGGTTTTCAGCAAGGCAATGCCTTTCAAAATCTTCAACAAGCTCATCAAGGCAATGCCTTTCAAAATCTTTCACAAGATTGTTGAGCCCTACTGGATATTCAGCAACATGTAAACATGTTTTCCTTTTAACTTCTTCTTGCACTGCTACTACTATGTTTTTGCAATCACTGGATCTTTATAAAAGGAAAGCAAAATTCCATAAGAAAATAGTTAACCATATTTGAAGGAAGAAAATAATTATATAAAGCATAATGACCAAAACGACAGAAAGATTACCTGTCAAATTCTTCCCCAGCTATAAATGAAACAGAGTGAAGGGCTTCCTTTCACTCGCCAAGTTTTTGCAGGTACCTGCCCTTTTCTTCATATTTAGTGAATGCATCAGCGTATACTCCCTTTTCAATGTGGCGGAGTTCCAATGGCTTCACATCATAAAACACAGGAATAATTTTGGCCTTACTTTGTAACATTAGAACCAGCTCAGCTAGGCACCAAGGGGATTCTGCATATCCTTTGGAAAAGATGGCAATGTATACCTTAGCAGAGCGGATGACAGTCTCGAGAACAGAAGGAAATGAATTTCCAAGTTCCTTCTCTTGGGAATCAAGAAACGCCCGTATTCCCAACTGCTGAAGAGAGTTGTAAAGCTGAGTAGCCAAAGTTCCTTTGACATCTGGGCCTCTGTGGTTGATGAAAACATCGAACAATCTTGAGGATTCACAAACCGGCCTTCTTATATAGGCGGGTTCTATTCCAGAGAAAGCATTAAATTCCTGATTTTGCTGCTGAGATGATGAAGAAGATGCCATTGATTCCAATCCAAACGTTAATCACCCGTTGAAGAAAACCGGAGAATAAAAACAGGGCGAATAGGATTTGACTGGAGTCTGCGGAAAGAAATACGAGTTAATGTCGAAGAAGAAGGGTAGAGTGAATTGAATAAATCATACTGCAGGCGAGTTCAGTTAAGGAAAACGCGTAGAAATTAGACAAGCGCCGACCTGTGAAAGCAGGTTCAGTCCTTTCGTCAAAGCATCCAAAGGGGGAAATAAAGAAAAACCTTTTCAACGTAGACAAACCACCACGCGGACGGAAAGGATTCGATTTGTTTTAAAAGCAAACGAGTCATTGTGAAACTTGAGTGCGGTTGAGCCCCATTCGATGCCGTGTTTTAAGTGGATTGGATTTAACCAACACACTCTAAGCTCTGACCGATTTAGTGGCAGATGTGGATACTGTTCCTTTCACTGTCCTCCAAACAATACTTACCGTGAAGTATTTGAATTCAAACTACTCCCACGCGAAAGTACGGTGGATGCCCGTTGTTTTATCTTCATCTTCATTTTACTGTCTTTATTTTGCGTACATGTCTACGCTGCCCAGCCATAGACAGAACAATCTTACCACTCGAAACAGGGCTTCATTGGAGATTTAAATTTGATAACGCTGCCACCATCATTCTGAGACATGGGTATTTTTTCTGGAGAAGGGCAATTCGTTGTGTTCTGTTTATGCAAATGGTTGCTGCATCGTCGACAATGGCAGCTTCGAAACAGGGTATGGACATCCGTCAAATCGTAATGGAAGTTGTATTATTGTCAGATATTACAGTTGGAAAATGCTCTGGTTAACATGTATGCAAAATGTGGAAGCATAGACTGTTGGGATGTGAAGTCAGGTAAATGAAATAAATGCAACAGAAATTTGTTCCAACGTAATCCAAATTCTGGTGATGCATCAGTTAAACAAACTCCTAATGCAGTCCACTGGTTATTAAACAGTTTCAATGTTCTTAAAATAGGATGATTCTCCTTCCCATGCTCCAACAAGAAATACTCAATTAGTCTATTGAAGAATCCATTATATATTGGATTGTTTGTAATGAAAACAATGGTATGTGCTGTGAATAATAAAGAAAAGTCTTCTCCTGCTTTCCTGTGGACGTAGGCATATTGCCAAACCACGATAAATTATGTGTTATCTTTTTTGTTTATGTTTTTATGTCTTTAATTTCCAGCAGTTATTTTGTTATGCCAAATTTGTTTATGTTAGCAGCGTGTTTAACAACTGATATCAGAGCACAAGAAAGAAAGTTGAATACTATGTGGCAGTTGTAGGCACCATCATTCAACAAAGGCAATTGAGGAGCTTGCAGACAAAGGAGGGCTTAGCAGATCTGAAATAAAGCTGAGTTGTTTGAAATTCAAAATCTGAATTGCTTGAAATATTGATGAAGTAGTTGTGTGTGTTGCAGCTGTGCAGACAAGAAAAAAAAATCTGAACAGTGAGAGTATTCATGTTGATCATCTAGTCATCCAAATTGTTGAGCCATTTTTTTTGTTCTGTTTAAGCATTGTTTGGTGTTGCCTGAAGGTACATATCTATGCTGCTGCATGGTCAGATTTGTGTGGTAATCTAAAATATAATTGAAGTATCTTATTGCAAACGTTGAATTTTTTTTTAAATTTGATTTGTTGGTTGAAATTTGATTAAGAAAATTAACACAAAGGTTGGAAGAAATGGAGGAGACAGACAAATGGAGAATTGAAAAATTTTCAGGCCAAAATTTCGGAATGTGGAAATTGCAACTCAAAGCTCTCCTCATTCAGAAGGACTTTTCGATTACATTGGAAGGAAAATCTAAAAAACCAACCAGCATGAAAAATGAAGATTGGGATAAACTGGATCAGAAGGCTGTGGCCACAATCATTCTTTCATTATCCAGTAATGTTTTGTTCAATGTATCAACACAAACGATAGCACAAGGACTTTGGGATTGTCTATCAGAGTTGTATGAGAGACCTTCTGCATCAAACAAGGTATTTTTAATGAAGAAATTGTATAATTTAAAAATGCAAGAAGGTGGTTCTGTCACAAATCATTTAAATGAGTTTAATACTTTGGTTAGTCAATTGTCTTCAGTAAATATTACAGTAGAGGATGAGATAAAAGCCATCTTGTTATTGTGTTCATTGCCTGATAGCTGGGAAGGAGTTGTTATGGTTGTTAGTAACTCCGCAGTTAGCCCAAAAGGCATGCTAAAATTTGATGATGTTGTAGGAGTTCTTCTCAGTGAGGATATGAGAAGAAAAAATCAAAGTAATTCATCAGGTGCTGCTTTAATAACTGGCAACAGAGGAAGAACACAACAACGAGGCAAGGATAACCAAAGGAAAAGATCAAAATCTACTAAGAGATCCCAATCTAGAGGCAGAAAAGGTGTTTGTTGGCATTGTGGCAAAGAGGGCCACGTGAAGAAAAATTGTTGGACCCTCCAAAACAAAAAGAAGGTTGAAAATCAATCTAAAGATAATGAGGTAAATACAACTTCTGAAGAAGATGCTGATGCTCTTATTTTATCTTCAAGTGATGTTGTTGCAGATGTCTGGATACTTGACTCAGGAGCATCATTTCATGCAACATTTTCAAGAGATTGTTTTAGAAATTACCAAGCTAGTAATTTTGGTAAGGTTTATCTCGGTGATGATGAACCTTGCAGTATCATTGGAAAAGGAGATGTTCTATTGAAGATGAAGAATGGTAATAGTTGGTTGCTGAAAGATGTTAGACATGTTCCTCAACTCAGAAGGAACCTAATTTCAGCTGGACAAGTAGATTCTCTTGGATATAATGTTACGTTTGGAGCAAGAGCATGGAACGTAACAAAAGGATCATTGGTCATAGCAAGAGGAAGCAAATCTAGTACATTGTATGTACTCGAGGGTCAGATTGAAGTGGGAGCTACATTGGCAGTAGCAAATAGCGCAACAGAGCTTTGGCATAAAAGGCTCGGACACATGAGCCAAAAGGGACTTGAGATTTTGAAGAACCAACTTCCTAGTTTGAAAGAAGTGGATATGGAGCTATGTGAACATTGCATCTACGACAAGCAGAAGAGGACAAGATTCTCTAAAAAGGAACACAAGATGAAGACACGACCATTGGAGCTAGTGCATTCGGATTTCTTCGGCCCCACAGAGGTAGCATCTATTGGAGGTTTTGTTTATTTTGTTACTTTTTT
The DNA here is from genome assembly GCA_007115665.2 of Sequoiadendron giganteum. Taxonomy (NCBI): domain Eukaryota; kingdom Viridiplantae; phylum Streptophyta; class Pinopsida; order Cupressales; family Cupressaceae; genus Sequoiadendron; species Sequoiadendron giganteum. The sequence goes on from CM021100.1 coordinate 197,526,445, forward strand.
GGATGATTGCACTAGGAAGGTTTGGGTTTATATGATGAAAAAGAAGTCTGAAGTTTTTGGTATATTTAAAACCTTCAAAGCACTTGTTGAAAACCAAATTGGTTATAAGATTAAAAGTTTTAAAACTGACAATGGAGGTGAGTATTGTTCGAAAGAATTTGATCAATACTGTGCAGAAAAAGGTATTCAGAGAATCAAGATTGTTCCTCTTACACCACAAGAGAACGGTGTTGCAGAAAGGTTAAATAGAACCATTATGGAACAAGCACAAAGCATGCTCTCAAATGCAGGACTAGGAAAAGAGTTCTGGGCAGAAGCAGTAAATACATCAGTGTAGCTGATTAATAGAGCACCATCCACTCAGCTTGAATTTGGAATTCCAGAAGAAAAATGGTTAGGTAAGAAAATTTCTTATGATCATTTGCGTGTGTTTGGATGTGAAGCTTTTGTTCATATTCCAAAAGAGAAACGAACTAAGCTTGACATGAAATCTAAAAGGTGTATCTTTATTGGATATGGAGAAAAAACATATGGTTATAGGTTGTGGGATCCAGTTACTAAGTGTGTTACATGAAGTAGAGATGTGATATTTAATGAAAAAGTAATGCCAGGTTTACAAGAAGTTAAATCACCTAAAGAGTATATTCCATTAGAAGATATCACAAATGGTAATGATATGTTTAAACAAAAGGTAATTGTAAACCAACCACAACCACCAGTACAAGTTCAAACACATGACCAACCACAAGATTTCCAAGATAATGAAGAACGTGTTAATCTAGATGGTAATGCACAAGAGTTGATTCCTCCAGTTAGGAGGTCCACTAGAGAGCATAGGCCTTCAACCAGGTATAAAGATTTTATTCAATATTTATTGCTTTTTGATGAATCTGAACCTACTTCGTTTAAAGAAGCATGTGTTGATAAAGATAGCAATAAATGGATGGAAGCCATGAGAGATGAGATGGAATCTCTTAAAGGAAATCACACATGGGATCTAGTTACACTTCCACCTAATCGGAAAGCATTACAAAACAAGTGGGTGTATAGGGTGAAGGAAGAAGCAGATGGAAAGAAGAGATTTAAAGCCAGATTGGTGGTCAAGGGATATGCTCAACAAAAGGGCAGTGATTTTATAGAGATATTTGCACTAGTTGTGAAAATGACCTCTATTAGGGTGGTGTTGGGTTTAGTAGCTATTCAGGATCTAGAGTTGGAACAGCTTGATGTCAAGACAACTTTTCTTCATGGTGACTTAGAAGAAGAGATGTACATGAAGCAACCAGAAGGTTTTGAGAAAAAAGGTAAAGAAGCACTTGTTTGCAAACTAAATCGCAGTTTATATGGGTTGAAACAAGCTCCTAGACAATGGTATCTAAAATTCGATTCTTTCATGTCTCAGCAAAAATTTTCTAGGTGTGAATCTGACCATTGTGTCTATTTTAAGTTCTTTGATAATGGAGAATTTGTATTGCTATTGGTGTATGTTGATGATATGCTAGTTGCAGGATCTAGCATGGTTGTTGTTAACAGGTTGAAACAACAATTAGCTAAGAAATTTTCAATGAAGGATTTGGGAGCTGCAAAGCAAATCTTTGGAATGAGAATTACCAGAGACGGGAAGAAAAGGGAACTTATCTTGTCATAGGAGAAATACATTGAAAAAGTATTAGAAAGGTTTAGCATGAAGGATGCCAAGGCAGTAAGCACACCCCTAGCAGAGTATTTCAAATTATCTTCTGAGATGTGTCCCAAGACACTTGAAGAAAAAGAATACATGGCAACAGTGCCATATTCATCTGCAGTTGGGAGTTTAATGTATGCTATGGTCTCTACAAGACCAGACATTGCCCAAGTAGTGGGAGTGGTCAGTAGATACATGAGTAATCCAAGAAAAGTTCATTGGCAAGCAGTGAAATGGATTCTGAGATATCTTAAAGGCACTTCACACAATGTTTTGAGGTTTGGAGGTGAAGATGCACAATTGCATAGATATGTTGATTCAGACATGGCTGGAGATTTAGATAGAAGACGATCTACAACAGGATATGTTTTCACATTGGCAGGAGCAGTAGTTAGCTGGATTTCCAGATTGTAGAAAGTAGTGGCTCTTTCAACTACTAAAGCAGAGTATATTGCAATGACAGAAGGAGCAAAGGAGATGTTGTGGTTGCAGAGGTTACTATTTGAATTGGGTAATAGACAGAAGGAATTTGTATTGTATAGTGATAGTAAAAGTGCCATTCACTTGGCTAAAAATGCAGCATTTCATTCACGAACGAAGCACATAGAGCTTCGATATCACTATATCCGAAGTGTTCTTGAGGAGGGTAAGCTCAAGCTGGAAAAGATACATACGAATTTGAATCCTGCAGATGCATTTACAAAGGTTGTTTCAAAAGGGAAGCTAGAGTTCTATAGAGCTTCTCTTGGATTGGTAAGCCTATAACGATAGGCCTTGGAAAGCAAGAGATTTCTTGAAGCATGGTTGTTCAATATATTGTTTGGACTTCAAGTGGGAGATTGTTGGGATGTGAAGTCCGGTAAATGAAATAAATGCAACAAAAATTTGTTCCAACGTAATCCAAATTCTGGTGATGCATCAGTTAAACAAACTCCTAATTCAGTCCACTTGTTATTAAACAGTTTCAATGTTCTTAAAATAGGATGATTCTCCTTCCCATGCTCCAACAAGAAATACTCAATTAGTCTATTGAAGAATCCATTATATATTGGATTGTTTGTAATGAAAAGAATGGTATGTGCTATGAATAATAAAGAAAAGTCTTCTCCTGCTTTCCTATGGACGTAGGCATATTGCCGAACCACGATAAATTCTGTGTTATCTTTTTTGTTTATGTTTTTATGTCTTTAATTTCCAGCAGTTATTTTGTTATGCCAAATTTGTTTATGTTAGCAGCGTGTTTAACATAGACAAGGCACATGAACTGTTCGACAGGATGCTTCAATGAAATGTGGTCTCATGGAATGCTATGATTGGAGGATATGCACAAAATGCGTTTCTTGAAAAGGATTTTAAAACTTTCACTCAAATGTAATTAGCAGGGGTAAAGCTACATTCCACAATCTTTTCCAACATCCTCCCTGCCTGTGCCAAAATCAGATCTTTGGAACAAAGTGTGGGCATCCATCTCAAAATGAAGGAAAGAGGAATTTTATCAGATGTAGCTGCAACTACCCTGGTAGACATGTACGCAAAATGTGGAAGAATAGACAATGCATGTGAACTGTTTGAATGAATGCCTCCAAGAATTGTTTGACAGAAGTAAACCCAACTGCCTTGGCAGATGTATATGCAAAGAAGTAAACCCAGAAATTTAAATGGAAAAACAAATATATTTAACACAATTTAGATGAGTACTCTATTCGTCATTCAGATGAGACATTTCAATATACGATCACATTTTTCAATGTCAAAATAGGGATTTGTCAACCCTTCACAATAAACTATGGTTTTGTATTCACAAATATGTTAAGTTCACTCGACATTATTGTAGGATGACACTCTACTTATATCTTTTTGTTTTCATCTCTAATTTTTATGTTTAGAGTATATAAGTGTGGATTGATACTTATTTTAGTTTTATATAAATTTGGGTTAATGGTTTGAATGTATTATTTTAGTATATGATTTGATTGTTTTGATGTATTTATTAATATAAAATTTAGTTTATGTTAAAGTAATAGGTCTTATTTTTTGTGTTAAAATCTTGTCGTTTATGCTTTGAATAGTTTATTCAGCTTTAATAAAATTATAGGCTTGCAATTTGTCATTTTATTTTAAAATAAAAAGTTTCACATTTCAAATCTAACAATCATTGGATCTAACCATTGCTCATGTATAGAAATGCCAGAGTTTTAATTTCATTTATCTAGAGTGTGTATCTAAAAATGTCATCTTAAGAGATTTTCACATTATGGAGAGTATCATTAAAAAAAGAATGTTTTGACAAAGGATCGAAAATATTCTTCTTCTAATTTGCATATGCATCATTCAACACATCATAAATCGATGAAAATTCAACCTTCCTCTATCAAGTGTCATCCATTATCAAGCTAACACTTCAAGGTACACTCTAGTATAAAAATATCAATTGGCTTACTTTAGCAAGATTAACACTTGATATAGTGATATTCGTTTTCCTATTGATGAAAGGGCATATGGTTGAAAAGTGAAATCCTACAAGTCATCAAATTTTGTGAGTAAAATTTAGCATGTGTGTGGAAAAAGGAAGATCATGCAATGACATGCATTGTGCCTATGAGTGCTCCATGATTAATAAACCCACATTGTATGTGCATAATAAACACAATATTAAGCACAAATGTTGATATTTGATGAAATGTCCACATGGTAGTTGCACATGAGTGATAGATGGTAATCAAACAAGACAAATAGTTAATTGTTGCATGCTATTGGTGATCTAGTCATCATTAACTACTACATTTTTTAGATTTGCAGTAGAATTCATGTCTTTAATGCATTAGACAAATTTTAAAATTTTGAATGTTGGAGTAGACTACATTAATGAAAATTGGTTGGTTTTGGCCACTAAAATCTCATTAAATTTTTTATAAATAGTAGTTTTATGTAAATGGTCAAGGTTTTCTTGTTGGCCTTAAGATTGGATTTGAATCTAAATATACAGTCAAGTTTGAATAATTATGTATTTTATCTATAAAGTTATAATCTTTGTTCAAATTATTGAAAAGCATTGTTCTTGTACCATCTCCTTGTTTTTTCTTCCTTGTTGCAAGTGTGTTCTCTATTGTGAGTCTCTTTACTATATGACTGTCATAGGAATACCTTCACTTGGGACCTCACATTACAATTGTATCAAATGTGGCTCTCATAGCCTAAGGTTTGGCTTGTGGAGAGATGAAAGCATCACATGGCATTGACTAAATTTTATGTAACCAAGATATTTTTATCCTCCATAAAATTTGAGGATGGGTAGAAGGTAGTGTAGATGTCCTCCAATGTGTTTTTCATCGTGTAGAAGGTGTGGTGTGCGTTTTTAATGGTATGAGTCTTGAGGGATGAGAGAATGAAAAATAGAGTTATTGTCAAAAGATGAGGAAAGATCTAAGCACTTGAAATAAAATAAAATCTCAAGAAACAATTATGTGACCTCTATGAGATGTTGGAGGCAATGGAGAACACTCAATAAAGAGATGTGGATGTAGACTGGAGTGATGATAAGGCACAATCTATGTGCATGGACAAGGTTGATGAAGACCTAATAGAGGGAAGACTCATGAGAACCATCTTCTAGATTTATGACATGTGGCATAACCCTTTCAAGCTACTGGAAAAATAGACCCATTTCTTTAGTTTATTTACTTAATCCCAATCAATTTATCTATAGCTAGGAAAGTAAGGATAAATGGCATAGTCACTTCTTTTAGTAAGTCATTATAAGCTTCTCATAAATAACATTCTAGTCCTATTTATTAAGAGTAGTGTTGAGCTCAAGAACGCATGGGTGGTTTTAGTGTTTTTTTGAAACTCATACTAGTTATTAAGCATTTATAGTGGTACATGGTTATGATCAAGTGTTCATGATCAAGCCAGGGGGAAATTAATTTAATTGTAAATCAAAGGGAAATTTATGGGAGGTGAGATGAATAGTTGATGTAATCTTGATTTGACACAAAGAGAGCTTGCCCCTTAAGCATGTGATAGTCCTCAAACTATCTATCTCAATACAAGATCTTCTTAGTCAAAAAATTTAAGAAATCATTTTTCCTTCAAGAAACTAGTCTCACATGTTCCACCATGAAAGGATTTTGACCAATGATATTAAATTTGTGTAGGCCATATAAAATTCAATGATCACTTGGACCAATAATCAATTTTAATTTGTAACAATAACCAATTTCACTTTTTCTACAATCCTATATGGAAAGGGCCCCACCACAAAAAATCATTGCTATGGAGCATCTATAAGAATTTGGAAGCTTTGACAACACCTATAAAGTACAAGAGGTTTTAATGTTTCTTTTCAATGTCATCATCCATTAGGCATGCTAACTCAATAAGACATAGGGTAGAGGACTCATTGTAGATGATATGTAATAAGTTATCATCCAATAGAAAAATGTTATTTTGATATTCTCTATGGAGCCTCATATGAGTACACACAACATTAGATCATATTTTCAGCAAATGATTGGTGCATCACTTGGAGGAAAAAAATCTAAATAATCCTTAAGGGAACACAAGAGTATGCAATGTGGTAATTTTACGTAATCATTGCTAACATCTACATACTAGAGAAAACAAAGGTGTGGGTCATCTAATGGTGCATGAAGGCCCTATAAAATTTCATGGGGTTGCTTAGGATTTGTATGAACTATAGGATCAAGTGAATATTAGATGGCTGATTGACATAAGGGCTACTAATGTGCTTTGATAATGAATACAAATATGCAATCCATTAGATTAAAATAAGGTCAACAACCACCATTTCTTTATCAATTTTACACTATACAATCCCAGAAAATACCAAAAAAGAACTTAAATAAAAGATAAAATATCATCATAGGGGCATAACATCATCCAACATGAGGCTAACCAAGAAAATTAAAGAATATTCATTGATACTTGAGTAGTATTGGTGATGCAGGAGCATCTGGGTGCACAAGCAATCTTGCACCAAAAATATTTAAATTTTGTCTTTTCAATTTTTTGTTTTTTTTGGTTTGTTGATTGTTTCTTATAGGCAAGAAATTCTTTTTATTTAAATTTGTAATAACCCCATCCAATTTCTAAAGGAATCACATAAACCGGATGGTTTTGTCCAAAGACATTTATTGGATGTGAAGAATATTAATATAACATGTTATGGTTGTTTAGAGGAAAGGAAATCAGTCAACCAAAGCATGAGTTAGTTAGTTAGTTAATGGTATTAAGGATATGATTAATTAGGTGTGTGAAAGATGCAAGTTTGAAAAGATACAACTCCTCACATCATGCCCACTCGAAAGCTATTTGACGAGGTTTGTAGTTCATCCAAGGATCATTATTGAAGATTTGCAAATTCATATTCTTAAACCTAGATTAGGAGTGCTCTCAAGAACCTATGACCAGCCAAGTAAATGTGGCACATCGATCACCTATTACAAGGATAATGGATGCATAAGTAATCAATCAATATTTAGACAAACGCCAAGGAAAAATCATAGGAGTATAAATATCAAATCAAGAACAACGATTAGATAGAGGTCTAAGCCTCTTACACATTTAAACACATGATCTAAAAACTTAATAAGTTAGAAACAATGATTATTTTCTCTAGTCAATTTTCCATTATTGAACTAATAATCGAATTAGACTTCATTATTTTGAATTCATATCAAAAACGTAGTATCATAATAATTTATCCTATTAATATATAAGTGTCCAATAATTATGAATAGTGTTAACCAGTTAAGTTATTGTTCTTAAATTAGATTGAAAGTGCATAGTAGAGGTCTATAACCATTTTTTACCCTCTCTTAAAATCATTGGTTCTTTGGCATATTTTGATATCTTAAGATTGAAGGTAAATTTTAAAGTAAATCTACAAGGGACATTACAATTGGCATCAGAGTTGGTAAACCTACCGACCTATGAAGGTTTATGAGTGAGAGGGAGAGAAGATATTATAACAGGGATATAAGAAGATAATGGGAACCTACTCGAGTTCTAGAAGGAAAAACAACCTCTAATATCTTGGGTACCCACCAAGGATCATGATTAAATACTAGTCCTAACAATCTTGAATCTTGGAGTAGTGAACAAGGAGGTAGAAACATGGGAGATAGAGGGTATATCACTAACCGTATGGATCAATTCATGGAAAAAGAAAGAACTACTCAACAATGAATGACACAATTAATGGACACATTGACTCAAGTCATGATAAGTACTAATAACAATAACAACCAAGTTGGAAATAGTGGAGGCAATGAAGACAATTCAATCAACAATAGAACTTTGAATCATTGTGTTCCTACAATCAGTTCTACAACCATGATACCTACTTTCCCACCTAGAGTGGAACATCAAGAAGGAAATGAACCTACATTGGTAGAGTTACAAGATTAGTTCTGACAAGATTGGATAGATGGAGGACTCCAAATAGATATGTCCCTAATGTCGGGAATAGGATGTCATTTAATTGCAATCTTAAACATATTTCATTTATCTCCTAAGTCCTTGGAAAGTGTTCACCAACACTAGGATTAGAAAGAGATTAAATTCAGATGAAATGAACATGTAAATTGACATTTGTAATTATTTCTAAATAATAGGAACATGTGGGGATGTTCAAGAAGAGCTCCTACAAGATAGGAGCACATGGGGCTCCCACATGGAAGGTGGAACCCACCTTGCTTTAGTTAACTATTTGGAGGATTGATAACACTTCAATAATGCATGTCTTGTTCCTACAAAATAGGGATTAATATTTATAAGAGTGAAGTGGCACTATCAATTCAGTTAAGTTATAGTTCAATTATCTTCTATTGCATGTATTTATTTTAATTTGCATGCTAGTTGACTTGGGTTGCATGCTAGTTGACTTGAGTTGCATGTAGTTATTTTGAGTTGCATGCTAGTTGACTTGAGTTGCATGTTAGTTGACTTGAGTTGCATGTCTAATGGCTTTAGTTGTATGACATATAACAGTGGGGATACCTTTAGTTGACTAAGATTGACTTAGGCCCACCTTGGGCACCCAATTTGGCATCTTTGAGTTAACACATTTTGCATGAGACAATATTTACAAGGCTCAATTAAGTGGGCCCATTCTTGGGCGCCAACTTTGAGGTGATGTTTACGAGATATCTTTGTGACCATAGTTCAGTTAAGTGTTTAGTTTGGGGTGCCTAAATTGAGGAGACTTTGGTTTTGACTTCATGTTATAGTGTGGAACTCTACTTGCACAATCTAGGCATGGTTTTTTGTGAGGAGATTTATTTTATTGTATTTTATAACTCTTATGAGTTTATATTCTCATTAATTGTCTATTTATTGCAGCAATTACATCAGAGTTTAAGCAAGCTAGCAGGTTGAGCTTGTGCATGTGTGAGGGTTTGAAGCATGGCATGGGATGTGTGGATTCATGCTTGGTCACATGGAATGCATGGATAGCTTGTGTTGCAAAAAGTGTATGAGACTTTATTGCAGGTTGTGAAGAAGGATTGTTGAAGGCAAAGAAGCATATCAATCAAGGATTGATATAGTATTATTGTAATCTTGTTCTAAGGTTAAATAATAAAAGCACTATTGATTCTGGTGGAGTTTTTCCCAAAAGGGTTTCTCCACGTATATGATGTGTCACTTCTATCTTCTTGTCTCATTCTTCTAAAATCTTTTGTCTCTTTCTACAAATGATAAAATTGATCTAAACAGATTAATCATACACAAATAATTGTGACAAAGAACACTTAATTAAATCTACAGTAATTGAAGGTGTCCACTTGTTATCTGTCATGCAACTAAAGTCATTAAACATGAAACTCAAGTCAACTAACATGCAACTCAAGTAAACTAGCATGCAACTCAAGTCAACTAGCATGCAACTCAAAATTGATTTAAATAGAATAATCATAACACAAAGAATTGATCTAAATAGATTAATCATACACAAAGAATTGTGACAAAGAATACTTAATTAGATCTATAGTCACATAGTTTTACAAGTTTTAAGCTACAAATTTACCTTTATTTTCAACATTTGGTATCAGAGCTAACGGTTGGGTAGAGTTTGGGACACCTTTCTCTTAAAAGTTTGAAGGTTTTTTGGTTGTGGTGGGAGCTTGTACTATTGTGATATTACAGATTTGTAAAAGAAGTGTGTTTTAATCTTCTTGGTTTAGATATTATGGTTATGCTTGACCTTTTGGGAGCTATGTCATTAACAAAAAATTCTTTGATTATGTTGAGGCCATGGATGATCTCCATTTAGGAGATGGTTATCATGATGTCATGGATAGCTTGATTACATGTTTCAGTGGGAGTTTTTGATAGTGATGGTTTGATGTTTATCTTCTTGCCATGTATAGCTCAGTATCACAGTTCAATGGGAGCTTTGGTAGGATATGGTTATCTTCATGTAATTTGAAGAGGTTTTAACATCTTGTTTCATGGAGGACCCTTAGAATCTTTGGTAAAGGATTTATTGTTCTTCCTTTGGAGAGGATGTAGATCTTTTTTTTGGTTTTTAGTATTAATCATTCCCTTGGAGCTTCATGATTATGTAGGTTGCATTTGAATTTGGCATGGTTTGATTGGTGGGTTCTCATGGATACTAAAGAGACTTGGGTTAGGCTGGATATTTCTTATGTTAAGAGATATGTGTTGGAATGGTTACTTGTTATACAAGTTTTCCAACAGTAAAGACCGAGGAGCCTACACCTAGAAATGGATGTGAGTCCATCATAGACCTAAAGAGAAGGTTTTCTTTATTGAAAGCCTATATGGCTTGGTGTTGTATGCACAAGACAATCTTGTATCCCACTCTTGGTCTACTCGGCAAGTAAATGATCTAAGAGTTGTTCCCACTCAATTATTAGATGCATTATTTATATGTATCTTGACTTCTCTTATGCATTAGTCTTGAAAATTGAGTTCTGAGGGATTATTGAGAAGTAGATGCATGATTTTATGTATTTCCATTGTTCTCCTTACAATCTTGAACTTGAGTTAGTTTTGAGGATTTGGGTAGGAGAGGTACGAGAGATAGTTAGTGACTTTGAGCATATTCCTTTTTGTTGTGGGAATGTTTGGCTAATTTTGATCTACTTTCTATGAGAGGTTTACATCTAAGTTATTCCATGTTTCATTATAAGTTGAATGGTTAGATGTTGATATCCTTTCAGTTTGGGAGTGTTGAAGGAGATCTTACTTTACATAGTTTGGCACATGTTAGTGTGGTATAAGTACATGGTTTGATTTGTAGGTTCTCTCTTTGTGGCAATATTGTCCTCTTCTTGAAGATTCTTGTGTTAAGAGAGATGTATTTTAAATATAATTGTATGCTTCTTTGGCACTATGATAGAGGAGTTAGCCACATCCTCTATGTGAAGTGCTATAGGAGGACTTGTTAATGTTGTGATCTTGTTTTCAGATTTGACATTATCTGTGCAATGGGAGTTCCAAAAGGTATGTGTTCTATATGAGAGGGGCACCTCTCTTGGATTGGTTACACTTTACTACAGTGAGTTAATTCAAAGTTTTTTAATTGCATGTCTATGTGTGTTATTACCTTGAAGTCTTATTTTGCAAGATGATGGATATACAGGGACTTGTTTGCATATTTGGGTTGTTATGTTGATATCATGAAGTTCTACCTATGATAGTTTGGTTACAAAGACTTGGGAAAGGTATTGATTGAGAAATTTGACACTTTGATCAATGTTGCAGATAAGTTCTTTTGGTGCAGGAAGGCCATTGGCCTTAAGTCCTATAGTTGATTTATAATAATGATTCCTTGTTTAGAATAATTGCAATGTATAATGTCAAGTGGGAGAATGTTGGGGATAGGATTCCATTTAATAATGAGACTACATGGACCTAAGAATGAAGAATTTTCCCAACAAGGATAATAGAGACCATTACAATGATCTAGGGATAAAATTCATAAGATTAGCTTTCCATACTTTGATGGTTTGAGAAAGATCACAACATGGGCATGGGTTCAAAAGGCTGATACATACTTCCAACTCAAACCAATGTAGGAGAATGAAGCAAGGTAAGTGCAGAAAGATGGGGGACCAAAAAGGGGTCTTAAGTGACACTTTTTTTCTAAAATCAAGAAATACTAACCTGGATGAGAAATTGAGGTTAGTTACACTCAAAAAATTAAGATGCGACAAAAATAATGTTTATAGTGCTTTGAGTCTACTTTCTAAACTACTTTTTTTTTTTTCAAAATGGTAGAGGTTAAGGGGTTCAAAAAAGGGAGCCACATAAATTGGTGTTTATTTTGTCAAAAAAATATAACATAGCATATTTTGTGGCTCTCTCAAAAGGTTAACCTTTTTTTGGTATTTTTAAAATTGCTTCAATGAGAAATTAACTAACAACATGTAGTTTATGCCCAATTTTTCTGATAATTTTTTAATGAATATTTGACATTTTACTAATTTTCAAAGTGGACACATCCTAAAAAATGGAATTTTGGTTGTGCTACCCCTATAATTTTTTAAAACTAATCAAAAATCATTTTTTTAAATATGTGTAGAATGGATTCTAGTTTATAAAAATGTAATTTATTTGAAATTTTAATGAATGGTCAAAAAATAAAGTAAAAGATACCAAACAATGGTTTTTAACAAAAAAATGGACACACAAACAAAATAAATTAAAGATGAAATCCTTAACATTGTCAAAATGCGAAAAAAATTGCTTCGTTAAATAGCTAAGAGAGAGCCTAACATTACCCAGGTGTTTGATTTACTTGACCTTGAAACATGTGCAAACCTGACGATTAACATGAATGAGATTATGTGAAATCATGTAGAATATGCAAAAACATATCTTTGGATGTTGGGAAGGAACTCCAAGCTTTTGGGTTGGAAATACAAAGAAAATTCAAGCCTAAGGCTTGGGGATTCCCAAAGCAACACATAATGCGAGTGTGTTATTTTTGTATTGAAGTTTGTTCCTTGTTAATGAATTTCAAAAAATATGCCAAAATGCATTACCAAAACATGCCAACAAGCATTGCCAAAATGCAAGCATGTTATAATGCACTCACATTATAATGCGCTTGTGGTATAATGTGCTCACATTCTGTGAATATATTGACAAAACGCAAGCGTGTTATGACATTCTCACATTTTGGTCTGCATTAGAAAAAAATCTACTCTTTTTTTCTCTTTCTTTTTTTTCAAGGAAACTATATACGTGAAATAAAAATTACATTTACATATGTAAATTTACTTTAAGTAATATTTCATGTATATATTTTTAGGATGTTTGAGAGTGGTTTCAAATCTGTAAGAGTTATAATGCAAATTCTAATTTTTGGAAGATCTTATAATTTTTTGGACTTAGACAAATTTCAGTAATCAGAATGTCAAATTTCAGTAATTAGGAGGTCAAATTTCAGTAATTAGTAAGTTGTATCATATTTCTCTCTCATTGTGTATCCCTTATGCTCTAGACCACTCTCTCACTCTCTACCTCTCTTACTCTCTCTTTCTCTCTCTACTTCTCTTTATCTCTCAATTCTCTCTCACACTCTCCCCCCTCTATACTTATATTTCACCCTCTCCCTCTCCCTCTATCTCTCTTTATATTTGTCTCTCTTTGTCTCTCTATCTCACCTATTTCTCCCTCCCTACCTCTTTCCCTCTCTACTCTTTCTATTTATAACTCTCTCATTCTCTCTCCATCCCTCCCTCTCTCCCTCTCTTTCTCTCTCACTCTCTCCACTCTATCTCACCATTCTATCTTCATCTCTCTCACTTTCTCTATCTCTCCCTCACCATTCTCTCTCTCTACTTCTCTTTATCTCACCCCTCCATATTTACCTCTCCCTCCCTCCACTCTCTCTCCCACCCCCCCTCCTTTCCTCTCTCTCTATCTCTCTCTACTCTTTATCTCACCTATCCCTCCCTCCTTCCCACCTCTCTCTCTCTATCTATCTATCTATTTTACCTCTCTATCACACACACACACACACATTCACCTCTATCTCTTCCCTACTTCTCTCTCCCTCGCTCCCTTCCTCCCTCCCTCAACTCTCTACTTCTCTTTATCTATCCTCTCTCTACCTCTCCTTTCCTCTCTACTTATTTGTATCTTCCCTCTCCCTATTTCTACCTACCTCTCTCTCTCTCCCTCTCTTTCCCCCTCTTTCTCTCTCACTCGTTCCTCTCTATCTCACCTCCATATATCTCTGCCTCTTCTCCCATCTCTACTTATCTTTATATCCCCTTTCCCTCTCTCTACATACCTCTCCCCGTTACATCTTAGTTGTGTAATTACTTTTTACTATTTCTACATAGGGTAAATGTGAATGTAATGAGAATTTTGGAGATGAATAAATAATGCTTATACCTTGTTATCAATATGAATGTTATCTCATTTGATGCTATCTCAGTTAATGTTATTCTTGGTGAAATACTGCATATAAGTGAATGAAAGGTTATTGAATTATTATTATTCTAACTTTGGAGACGTTTATGTATATTGCATATTGTTATGAACAATCAACTGTCATGTGCATGTGTTAGTGGATGCAAGTATGTGTTTCATTCCTCTAGGCGAAGGGGAAGTATCATTTGGGAGAAGATCTTGTTATGGTAACCGATAAAAGTAACTATCTGAGCATAAACACACACCAAATTAGAAATATTGAATTAAGTCATTTTGAGGGTAATAGGTAGGTCATCCTTAGCCGATATGTATGCATTTGAGATTATTGCTTACTTCTGCATGTATTGGGTGATGTTTATTTGTTTGAGCTTTTGAGATATTTCTTGTGCTATTATGATCATATGGACAAGTGGGATGTGGGTGATCCCACAATAGTGGTTTACAATTTTTGGCCAAACTGGACACTGCAATTATTATTTTTAACTAAATCTTCATATTCGAGCACCTATAGTGACTAAACCGTGAGGAATTTGAAGATGATGCAAACTAGAGTCTCATCTTTTTTTCAAAAAAAATGGAATCAGATTGCACTTTTGTTTCCATCTCCCACGAAAACTGGTTTTTTTCAGAAAACAACATTTTAAAAAATTGACGCTCATCGTATACAACATAACTTTTTTTGTATGAATGATAAAATTATAATTTTTTCGAATTTAGATTTGTAACTATGATATCTAGCACTTTCATTTGGTCTCATAGTTTTCTATTGAATATTTTTTCCTTAATCAAGTTTCAAAGTCAAACCAATTGCAATTCAGACATAGGCGGACTGTATACAACATAACTTTTTTTGTATGAATCGAAATTCAATTTTATTTTTTTAATGGATCAAGGACATCAATACCTAGCCTCAACGTATTTGAAAAATATATATTTTGATATTCTGCCATTTTTCCACATGTGCAGACCAGAGATTTTAATTTTAAGTGAAAAACCTATGTTTAATAAAACTAAAAAATAAAATACATAATAAAAGAAAACCATATTAAAATTATATTCTATAGATAGCTCATTCTAAGGACTATTATTATCTAGTTGGGTTTTTGAATTTTTCTGCATTTTCATTTTCAAATTGAGCTTCGAAAGGCAATTTTTTGGGGAGATAGGGGAAAAAGGGTGTTCGGCCGAACCTATGTTTGGTCGAACATTTTAAAAAGGTTCGATCGAACATAGGTTCGACCGAACCTATGTTCAATCGAACCTCTTTAAAATAATAAATGAAATTATTTTAAAGGGGTTTGTTTGAACCACACAAAATTGGTTCGGTCGAACCCCCTCAGTATACATCCAAAAGTCAAACAACTTTTCCAGGGTTTGTTTGCGTTTTTCCGAGCTCCTGTGTAAATGGCAGCGACCCTCGTGCTTCCAAGCCTGTCGGCTGAAAAGACATTTCACAGGTAAAAAAATGATGAATAGTTTGAGAATGTTTGTTATTGTTGCATTTGTTTTTACTGTTGTAAGTTTTTTCAAGTTTTTGTGACAGATTTTTTGCATTTTGGAGGAAAATTTGTTGTTAGTTTAAATCAATCATTTGTATTTTGAAGAAGAAAATGGGACAAAAAACAAAAATAAAAAACAAAGCTCAACAAAAAATTTCAAAAGATAAAGAAGAAAATAGACACAAACAAAACTTGACAAATTATCATAGAAGGAAACAAGGTACGTGTTTATTTCTTCTCTTTCTCGTCAAATATGGGTAAATTTATTTATTTACAATTTAGTGGGTTTATCATATGTTTTATCTAGCAACAAGGAAAAATGCATCAAATAATTGATATATAAGAAAATTGAAGGTTCCTCATTTCAATTTTTTGGAAATGAAAACTCAAATGCACATCATCAATGAGTTCTATAAAACTAAAATTTGCAAGTTATCACTAGATTTTATGAATCCTTATACTAAATATTTTACTAGTTTTGATCTACAATATATTCTCTTTATTTGTATTTTTTTGTAGCACCCAATTTTGCATCTATCTATGTTTATGTCCTTCTTTAAATTCTTATATTTATTTCATCCAATTGTGCATAATCAATTATATAGATATGGTAGAAACACCATCTTTCACCAGTATTTCCTCCTCTATCTTGGTATCTCCCTTTGTATCAATACATGAAAATCAATAGTAGGGAAATCATTATGTATAACCAAATTGGATAAAAGAAGATGACACAAGATAATTCAACAAAAGAGAATTTCTAAACTCATCTAAAAAACCTAAATAGTGATAATTAGTTGAGAAGGTGGGGATAGCTCAAACACCTCACAAACACACAAAAATTGGTAAAAATTATAAGTATTATAGTAAATAGAATCATATTAGTTAACAGTAACTATTTTTGGATTAGGATAGATTTAACAACAAGTACGATAAATATACACATAAAACATACATTAACTAAATAAGTTTATATGCGAGGAACATATAATGTAGAAGTATGTATCTAAAATAATATTTTCTAAATTTTCTAACACATAATCTAACATAGAATTAGAATATTCTTCATAACAATGAATTGATTCATAAAGAAATAAACATATTGATAGTAAAAAGAAAAATGTATTGAATTTGATTACCTAAATAAAAAGTTGAAAGTTTTAACTAACTTTATTCCTAGATAAGATTAATAACACAAAAATACTATCCAAAATAGATAAATCAACAAGTGTAAATGGTCTTATCTAAATTGGTTTCACCTATATAAACTATGCAAGCTTATTTTTCCTATATAAAAAAAGTACTATGTTTTTATTAAACAAAATATTAAAAATGGGATTTAATTATAAACAAAGAAAAACCTAGAATGAGAGTTGAGAAATAGATATCTTGAATCATGTGATAGGAATCTAGAATATGAATCAATCGAAGATAATAAAAATTAAATCATGTTTCCTAGATGGTAGCATGACTACATTAAGGTCTATATGACTACATAGATTTTTGTTGTACATAAAAAATACCAGTTTATACAAAAAATTGAAAGTCTAAAATAAGAAGAAAATAAACAACCAATAACAAGAAACTAAGTAGTAGAATAACACATAAATTTTGTAAAATAAATTAAATGATATAAAATGGTCATAATGTTATTTAAACTGAGCTCTAAGATAATATAATTATGATAGATAGGAAAAGACACAAAACCTTCATATGAAGAGATTTCCAAGAATACATGTAGCTATTGCCACAAAGGGAAAGGGGTGAATTTTGGTTATCTTACCAATATTGTCAAATCCCTAATTTGGTATTTTTACCTCCACAAATAATCAAATAAAAAGACATTGAGATTAATATGGTTGCACTCTTATCCTATGTGCATCTAGAACTAAGAGTACAACGTAAAAAATATATATAATCTATAGCAATAAGTGTATCCCTTAGATATATGAAAAAAGAAAATTTGAGAAGATCGATCAACAAGCATTTCCAAGAGAGATATGAATCTACAAGAAGAAATGTGAAAATTTGTGATTATGATATTTTCTTAGGTAGCTTCCTCAATGAATATAGCCATCTAAATATGTCATCTTCTTCTACATCTCTTTCTTTTGCTATCTTCTTGTCATAATCTTAATCTATATTCATATTCAAAGATATATGCACTATCTAGCCCTCCATGTATAAAATGTTAATTCTTCTTTTTGGGAGTCAAAGATTTCATTACATTCTACATGAACCAATTTGAGATTAAACAAAATTTTAAAAGCACCAAAGAGTCCTTTTGAATCTCAAACACCACAAAATTTATTTTTCCTTTAAACCCAATAGGTTGACCTTTATATTAGATACCATGTGCTAATGAAATTTTTTGATCTTCTCCCTCATCTAGTACTATATCATAGGGAGTATTATGTAAATTTGGTTTCCCAAGCTCCTCCCAATTTATTTTAAGAATAATTTTAACATCTATCCCAAGTTTATTAATATATTTTTCATCCATAAAAATGAGTTCTATATGATTGTGCCCATTTAAAAATATTAAGATGTGAAAGAGATGCATTTTGTTGTAATTATCATGTTCTTAGAATTAATGTCTATTCTAACATGTTCCAAGCCAAAAATTAAATTATGAGTGTTGAAATTTATATATATTTGTTGTTTTATAACTTGAAAATTAGATTTTGTTCAGTATTAATAGATAGGGATTGAAGGTTGAGACACAAATCCTAACGATCTCTCATAATGGGATACCTTATCTAGAAGAAAAATAAAATATTTAAATTTACTAGATCTTGACTATCTACTTACGTTCAAAGAGGCTCATAGACTTACCACACTATCTAAGATTTTTGTCCCGGTTTTCTATCTTTTTTTCAGTTTTTTTTTCCTATTTTCTTTATTTCTAGATTAGAGTTTTGTTTTGTTTGTGCTACTCATCTGTTTGTTTTAGCATGTGTCCAGCTGGAATTAGCAAAATGTTATTTTAATTGTTTTTTTTCTTTACAACTTGCATTTTACACGCATTGGTTAAAAAAGAACAGACATGCAAATGCATATGGGTTAAAAAGAACAACACACTTTGTTTTTCATTGGGTTTAAAATTAACTCTTAGATAGAAAACACTACAAATGGTTAAAATTAACCCCTTTGCTTGACAAACACTACAAATGGATAAAATGAACCTTGTGCATTCTCTATTTGTTCACATTTTGATTTTGGTTTAAAAAGAACATCATGCGAGTGTGATCTGAAATATTCATGTGCTCTCTCTTTGTTTTTAAACAAAGATCAATTGAACTATGAATATTTTGGTTCACTTTTGTTAAGCCTTAGATCTTGGGCCTGCTTTGGTGGGAAAAAGTACTCACCCCAAAGCAACTCAAACCGGGAACACGCTAAAGCCAAGTGACGCCCAACCGGTATATAAATTTGAATGTTAAGGAAATCTTAGCATTACAGAACTTCCTGCGGATAAGAAATTGACTCCCTAGTACCCTTGTGGTGCGTCGAAACCTACAGAGCCTAACCTCTACATATTGGGATGATAATGCCTCTTGTGTGGCCTTCTGAATCGGTGCCCGAAATAAATCCTTTGTTTTAGAAAACCATAAACCTTCTATTCTTTGGTGCAACAATGGTCATTGCCAAGGCACCCACACCTGCACAGTTCTTAGTAGAAATGATCAATCTACCATGGGAGTTTCATGGAGATTGGAAGCTTGGTTGCCCTGAGAAGTGAGTGCAATGTAAGGGGGATCTCGTGGGGCCAAGCTTCTAAAATTCATTCACTAAATATATTCGGTTCATGGGATCCATAAGAATACTGTCCTTGCAGCCTTAGGAGATTTTTTTTGTAAATGTCTTCTATGTGGTTGATTTTCATTCTTTACAACACCACGTGTTTGCCAACTATTTTAGACAACATGAAAAAATGAACATCATCCTCCAAATCTAAATCAACACAGTCAAACTGAAATAAATTCCTTGCAATTTTCTTGAAATTTTGTCAAATCACTTCCTACAACGCATTTTCCATCATGAACCGCATTTGTCAAATCAAGTCCTCAATTTTGCACACTTTGGGATAGGAAAACTTACCTTTCTTTGTCAAACCATTGTCTCAAAAAGTAAATTGTCATTGGACCAAATCAAACAAGTCCTTAGTCATTATCCTCTTGTGAGCTATTTCCAACTCATAAGTCTAGTGTGGAAATCTTACCTTGTCATTTTGTCATCTTGTCCTTCAAACTAGTCTTTTGACAATCCAAATTGAGACATTGGCCAAAATTTGATTGGTTAGTAAGCCTTTCCTAGGAATCATTTGACATAAGGCTCTCATTTTTCATTTTACCACTTCACATTTGACGTTCCTTTTATACTCATTACCACTTTGCATAGTCTTAGTCTCATTTCATCCACCACCATGTCTTCAAGTCACTATGACATACTTTCTAGTCAAATTGAATGCCAATTTATTAGTAATGGTCAAGCACAACTGGCTGGGAACTTCAAAACACTATACATCCAATCCAAGTCCAAATTTACAACCCCTAGCCCTCCATCCATCTATCCATATTACCAACAATCCAGGAGTCCTGGTCCTCTATCCATCTACTATCAAGAGTCCCCTAACACCACCCATGACACTAAGTCACAAAAACCTTCCATTAGTCATACCCACCCTAACCTTGACAATGGAAACCAACCATCCACATCATATCCTTGTCCTTCATTCTTGTCATATCCTAGTCCTCCAATCATGCCATATCCTAATACTCCATCCACGTCATATCCTAGTCCTCCATCCATGTCATATCCTTGCATCGTAGCCAAATTTGGACCTAGAGTTGCATTTGACCTCTTGCATTCTTAAATTATCACATCATATCATACCATTTTCATATATCCCATCTTAGAATCATATCCTTTTCATTGCATCCTAGTCCTTACATATTCCTACTCTTCCATACATAGATCATATCACAAAGTCCTTGTATACATATATATCATTTCACCTAGTTTTTGCATGTACAACCCCTTGCATATATCAAGATCATATCGTGCCTAAGTTCCAAGTTGCATACATTCCATGAATTTAGTCCTTTGCATATTCATCATTGATCAAATAGAACCCTTAGCTCTTGCACAAGTTCCACTACTCTTCATAGGTCTCAAAACCAATCCATTTTTTTATCTATCGCCCACATCACTTAAGGTTTATCATGGACTTTCAAGTTAGGGAAAATATCATTATCCTTGCTTGTCTAAGGAAATATTTTTGGAGTCCATCATCTCCTGCATACCCTCTCTTGATCATTGGTCCCTTGTGTTTATCCATCATAACACAATTCAAGCCTTGCATCGTAACCAAATTTGGACCTAGAGTTGCATTTGACCTCTTGCATTCTTAGCTTATCACATCATATATCATACCATTTTCATATATCCCATCTTTGAATCATATCCTTTTCAAATGCATTTTTTCCATGGAATTCTTAAGTTCAAGAATCTTTGATTTCATTTGATTTCATATGTTCAAATCCACTTATATATCATCATCTCTCACTTTCTTTGCACAATATTTTGTGACATGTACAAATGGCTCAACAAGCAGGAAGTTCTCAAGCAAAAGTCAAGCCCAATCTAGATATTGGACCAAATGAATTAGTTGAAGAACACATGGACCTTGAAGATAGGGAGGAGGCCCGAGTTCAAACAATGCATGTTGGAGAGGGGTCGGGATCACTTCCTTCTACACCAATGGATGAGCATATAAAAGTAGCTGAAATAGTGGGGAAACAAATTTCTTATAGAAATTTAGATCATTTACTTGAAATGGATATGGAGAAACTATAATGTTATGTCGAGCAACCTAAAAATGCAAGTAAGAGGTCAATGACTAAATCTGTAAATAGAATAATCCATCATCATTTCAATCATCTTGAAAAACTTGAAAAAACCCAATTGTTATCACGTTTACTTCTTCGCGATGAGCTGAAAGAGTCATTACAATTGTTGGGTGTACATTCTGCATCGAATAAGAGGAAACACATGAGACTGCAAAAAAATATTGTTGAAAATGTTAAAAAAGGTTTAGATTCCATTGGGAAAGGATCTCGATCAGTGGATAGAACCATTGCAAGAAAGGTGATTTTGACATCTGTTTTAAATAAAGAAATATCCAGAAAAAGAAAAATGTCAGCACTTTCCATTGAATTTGGTTATAGTAGAACCACACTAATAAAATATGAGAAAAAGAGAAAGGTTTTGGATGATAGTTCTGAAGGCAATTGGGCAATTATGTGTAGAGCTCCCTGTTCTGACAGGACTGAAGATGTTGTTAGGAACTTGATCTCAAGTTTTTGGAATGATCAAACCCGTCTATCATCAAATACTAGAGATGTTATGAGGCACAGGATTGGACCTAGTATTTATGAAGAACATATTAAACATTGGCTAGACATAACACAACTTGAGATGTATATGAAGTTTTGTAATATGTATCCTCATATAAAGATTGGGAAAACAATGTTTGAAAGGTTAAAGCCATACTATGTGAAGATAAACAAGTTTTTTGAAACTTGTTGTCGTTATCACATTGAATTTGATCTCTACTATCAGGTGTTTTGAAAGATGAGAGAAGAAAGATATGGCTTTCAAAAGGCACCTCCTAAACAGGTAAGTTTTTTCATAAAGGATCTATTATGTGATCATGAAAATGGACTTCAAATAAAATGCATAAAAGGACTTTGTGAAACATGTGGAAATTTGGCTAACTTTCCTTCAACAAATGAAAATGCTGACCTAACAAAGACAGTAAATTGCAAAAGTTACAAGTATGTAAAGTTTCAAACAAATTTTGGGAAAGAATCCACAAGGTTAAACTATGTAGAAGAGGAGATACCTATTGGGAAATCTATGGAAGATTTTCAAAAATTGATACAACCATACATACAGCATTCCTTTTATGCTAAGTGGCAAGCACATCAATTTCAAACATTAAGAGATACTTTCCCACTTGGAATAGTTCTATCAGTAGTTGACTTTGCAGAAAATTACTCTTTTGTACATCAAAAAGAGATTCAATTAGAATATTACTTTTCAAAGCAGGTCACTATTATGGTTCATGTGTGTTATCGACATGCACAATTGGAATTAGATGGTGTTTAGAGTACAGATGAACAATGAGCCATCAAGAAAGAATATCACTTTTATATTAGTGATGATAAAGAGCATGACACACTTTTTGTATAACATTGTCTTACAAAATATTTTTTTGAGAATTTGAGAAGCAGGGGTGTAAAATTTGAAAAAAAAAATTGTATGGTTAGATGGATGTGCGACACAATTCAAATCATCACAGCCTTTTTATGCACTTTCTAGATATCATAAAATTTACAACATACCACATGTTTGGAGTTTCTTTAAGAGTGGGCATGGAAAGGGTGAGCATGATGGCGCAGGAGCTTGCATCAAACATGCTTTAAGAAAGCATCAAATGAGTTATTCAGAAGATCATATAGATGATGCACATGATGTTGTTGAATGGTGCAAGAAACACTTTGCATCAAATGAGGTCAACACATCTTCAAGAACAAACCGAAACATTCCACATAGAGTGTTTTGGGAGATATTGGGTATTTATAAATTACATTTAAAAAAAATAAAATTATTTAAATTTAAAATTTACACACATATATATATACACACGTGTTCAAGTTCACATAAGTTTGTTGCAATTACATTTATCTAGGTGTGGATAGAAGATCGATGCGTGGATGCAAGAGGGTAGAAAAAACAAGATCTTTGCATTGTGTTATGAGTTCAGATAGTCACCCTGGATGGACATTATACACGAAGGATTACTCTTGTTTCTGCACTGAGTGCATTGGGAGAAACTCTCATGCATGCAACAATGAAAAACTTGAATATGTTAGTAAAAGGGATATTGTGCCACTATTTGTTTTAGACACATATGATGAAAATGAGGATGAAAGATTTCAAGACATTCCTTTGATTTCAATTGATTATGACCATATTTCAGGATTGGTTAGAAAAGGTACATGTGTAGGTTTTCGGTAATTTAAATATTATATAAATTTAATGATCTTTAACTTGTCTAGAGATAATTCTATTTTTTTTAGAATTTTATTGTGTAAATTTGGTGTACAGGAGATGTTTTTGCAGTTATAGCAGAGCCTGGAAACATAGAAGGTGTTAGCTATTATTTACTACGTTGCACAGAAGAGAGGAATAAGCTAACACGGCCTGAAACAAACGATGGAATGTTATTTCCCACAGGTGAGTTTGAATTTAAAATTATATATATGCATTGTGTACATGTGTACATTACCTTAAAAACATGAAATATATATTGTACAAACCTTGAGCATGCAAATTTTGTACACATGCACATGTATTACCTCAGGTTCATGTTTACTGTGCAGGTTTTGTTGTTGTGCAAGGGATATATCTAAAACAAGTCAAAGTTGTTCAACATGGGATTCATTTTGTGGACTATCAAGTTGATAAAAAGGTATATCAATATAGTCACCTTATAATTGCTACTGCCCTACATCTTCATGCAGTTCCACATGCACGTGGACGAAAAAAATGGAGACTAGATAGTGATGACCATCAAAAAAATTTACATGTTATTCAAGAGTGGGTTGAACTAGAATGTTTGAGTTAGATTATATCCATGATTTTCAAGTTGACTTGTACATGTACATACATGTTCAAGACGAGAACTTATAGTAACTTGTTTGAACTCTAGATTGTTTTAGTTATAATATATGTTGATGACAAGTGTTTTAAATTTGGTTGGACACAAATTAGGGGTTGAAATACATTGAGAACCTTAAATTGAGTAGATATTTCCAATTATATATTTGTTCCATGGAATTCAAGTACTTGTTATGTACATAATGTGCAAACCTTGTCATAAAAAAAATCATTGGAAGAGTGATGGTGGGAGTAGAAGAAAATTTAGTGTTAATTTCAATGATCCCCCAAATCTAGCATCTCAACAAAAAAGAAAATTGGCACACAAGGAGATGTTATGACGACATCTCAAGATGTTTCTTCTCCTATATGTATCCAAGAAAAATCATTGATTCATTAGTCCATGTCTTCTATATATATAAAGTGAATGTTGTCTCAATCTTCTTTTTTGTTGTAGAAAAAGAAACTTAACATATTAAAATTTGTGTCTTGTAGAATGTTGTACCAAACAAAAAATCCCAAAAGTTTCTAGTACGGTGTGCTTCATGTTAAGTCAAAACCCATAGTGTGTGTGAAAGAATTATATATACTAAATTAGGGAAGATTGATCTCAAATTCATTCTCTCATAGTATCCACCTAGGTCAAAGACCTTGAGATGTGATGGGAACTTCTCTTTGTGTCTATTGGTTGTCCCATCTTAGACCCACTAAGAAAATCAAATGTCTTATTGAATACTAGGGATTCCTCTTGTTTATTATTTTATTATAAGTTATTACATGCATTGGATACATTTTAACCTCAATCCTACATAATTTGGTGCATAAAATCTACTACTATATTAAGATAAAGTTGATCTTCACATGTCAACATAACTAAGTGTTCAAAAACAATCAATCACATTTTTCACCTAATTTTACTTTTCTTAAATCCTTTTCTGCATTCCTCCTCTTCTTTTCTTTGATCATCTTCTATATTTCTTATGAAATTTTCCTCATAATTCTTCTTTTGAGAGCTAACTTGTGTATTTTTTACACAAATAATCTCTTGAGTCCAATTATCATCAAATACCTAATATTTTCTTATTCCTCCACCTAATTGAGGCATATCATTATTATTTTCATCTCTTATAATCCGCTCTTCTTAAGTTCTTTTTTTTTGAAACAATGTTATTTTGAACATCATCTTGTAAGACACTAAAATAATTTTGTCGAACCACTATTATTATTTTATCATATGTACCATAATTAAGATCCATTATTATTCATTATCGTCCATTAATACTTTATTACAATTTAGTGAATTAATTCCTATTATTTATTTAAAGTTAATTAATTTCCCGCATTTAATAAATATATTAAATTCATATTGTCCATCTCTTATCCATCAAATAATTAATTATTTTATCAAACTCCACCTCAAATGCACACATTATCCATTTAAATAAAGAATTAAAATTTCTAGTTCCATCTCATTTAGTTAACTAATAAATCAAGATTAATTAACTCATTAATCTTGAATTAGTCCACTCACTGATCTATTCAATTCACTTCCTCATGCAATCAATCAGCTGATCCATGGAATCAACTAACTCTTTCATACACTTAGTTAACTATTTTATGAAAATATTTGACTCTTCCTAACTCACAATCAATCTTGTTCACTCACTCACCAATTCACTTAACTCAATAATAATTAATTAAAAGTTTAAATAAGTCTTAACTTCTCCATGATTTCCACTTCTCTTTATTAACTCCAAATTAATGGAGTTACTCAAGATTCAATATCAAGTCTAGATCATCCATTCATCCTTTCAAAAACCTATAAATGCATCCTCAACATATTATCTTCAACATTGATCATTAATATAAAATCATGTTATTAATTTTATCATCCAAAGAATGGTAATATTATGCTAGTATAATGAGAGCATGCATATCATTGTTATCTTGAGCACAATCATACAATGCTCAATAAAAGGTTTTCTTGAGTTAGTTAGGATTTTAGATTTTGTCTTTAATGCCAAAAGTTCTAATTTAATGCTTATATGAGTATATGGTTCTATTTTTATATGATTAAATGATTATATTCTTAAAATATTATATGCCTACATGTTGAGATTATATTTAATCCCCATGTACTATTGTTTCTCTTTTCTAGCAATTTCTTATATCCTATGAATGCAACCAATTTTTGAGAGGGAATATTCTATCACTAAGGTTTTCCTAGTTAGATCTATAAATAGTTGCAAGTGGTTATAGAGGTCCATCTTATGAAAAAATATACATAGAAGGAAAACATTCAAGATCATATATATCCAAGGCATGCGTGTGCAAAATATTTATTGTGATCAACATGTGAATGAACTTAATTATAAAGTGGCATTCATTTCTTAAATTCTACTCTAGAGAGATCAAATGTATATATCATATAAGGAAATGTAAGTTGTAAGAGATCATCAAATAAGCAAATGTATGTATATTGAATATAAACAAATGTATACATATATCATATAAACATTTCAATATTGATCAATGTATAAACATGTAACATGTTATAAGAAAAGTGTCAAATGTATGTATATCATAAAAGGAAATGTATGTTAGAGATCATCAAATGTGGAATACTAAAGATCATCATATAAGGAAATGTCGAATACTAAAAATCATCATATATAAAATGTAAGTTAGAGATAATGAAATGTCAAATACTAGAAAGATCATCATATAAGAAAATACATGTAGTAACGATCATAAATCTAATGCAGGGCCTAATACGAATGTCGACTCCTAGTCGAACGACCATCTGAATGAGAACGGTCCTGCTCTGATGGATGTGCTGAGCCTTGCAAATAAAATGGTGTACAAAATGTGTTAAATACATATAATTTATATTAAATATGTATCTAGATCTATGCATACATATTCATGTACATATACACATGTATATATAAAAATTTAAAACTCAAATGTCCACTAGCATCAAATTCATCCACAGAGTCACGTCAATGTGCACGATCTGGAACAAGGCTAGGAGTGACATTAGGTATGTCCACCTACAAATATATAAATTTGTATATATCAATACATGAATATCTAGTTATTAAAACTAAAATTTAAAAAACAATTATAAAGGAATTGAAACATGCACATGCACATCATCTGATATCGGATGACCCGAGTCCTCTGAAACGGTTGCCTCCACCATATCAACTATACAGTCAAGCGACGAACCAATATCTACATCCATCTAATCTATCTCATGTCGTGCCAGCAATGATGAGTGGAGAGGACTATGTAGGTGAGATGGCATCGACGATAACAAACCAGAACCAACCAACATTTCAATAAAACCCATAGTTTGTGTAGCTATCAAATGATCAGATGGTGGATCCTGATGTGCACTAGTGCTGGGATCCTAGAAGTGAACGACCTCCACATGCCAAACGATCTCTAAGATGCTCTATATCGATTCCATAGTCTGTTGCAATGAAGGCATATGCCTCCAAGAGTTCCTCAGCTAAACAATGCAGAGTCTTGTGTGCCATATCTCCTGTAAGTGCCTCAAGCTCTATGGGAGTAGGGATTCCTGTTGTTGTGAAAGGATCCATGGTGGTCCATTGTGTTGAAGATGGCATGGGCCGGGGACATCTAGACATCAAATACTAACCTACACAATCAACAAATATCCTAGTGGTGGCAGTTGCAATGTCACCTACAGTATCAATTGCTTCCTTTTGGGAAGCAACGACAACCTCATCTGATATGGGGGCTAGAGTTGGGGTGAGAGCAGGAGACCTTTCACCAACCAATACCCTAAACACTAGGGTCGATCTATCTGCTCAACGATAAGTGGGTCTGTCAACAATCCTGCCACGCCCCTGACCAACATATTGTGGAATGTCCAGGTAGTTGACTTTGAGGCCCAAATGGACCTCAGCATACAACTGCTGAACAAAATATAATGGAATCTGGTCATTGTTTGGGTATTGACCATGTGCTGCAAGAAATCATGGGTAGATCAATGAGGCCATAGCACGATCGACACATCTAGTGACCTGGTATCCCCTAACCTTACGTGCACTTTGATAAAATGGAAAGCAAATGGTTTTTATCATATCTTTGGTCACACTATCCTGTATTTGTTTAAGGGGAACCTCACCATGTACTTCTTCCTGCATGCGGGAAAGAATAGCAGCTACTCTATCTAGAGAAAATGCACTAGTCCTCTCAAGTTCATCTCTTAGTTTTTCAAGACTATGCATATTGACATGCATGGTTCAAAATATATCCCTAGGTTTGCACTTTGCGCTAACGAGTCTTTCAATTTATTAATCTCATTAGTGGTATTTGCAAACAAAGATTCTAGAGGTGGAACATCTACATTTTCCATGTTATGTATGTATGTGTGTGTACCTAAAGGAGCAATGAGACCTTAGTTTAAATAATATATCTAGATATAAGAAATAGAATCTAAAACAGTTCTAATAATTCATCTACTCATCAATAATATTTCCATACCATTAACAAAAAACATGTTCAACATCTATCATAGTTTTTAATAATCAAAACATTCACATTACTAGATTGCACAAAAAATATAATCTAAAACAATTCTAAAATTTAAATTTACAAGTGTGCATGTGCACTCTAGTACAAAATGTGTCATTAAAGATTGTTTAAAAAACATTGATAAAGGTTGCATCTAAGATTTATTTCCTACAACTAGTAATAAAGGGAAAACATTATTACTTAACATTAGTGGTCATGTAAAATCAATTTAGTCATTATTGAAGGCACAAATAAGAGAAGAAAATGAGACAAATGATAAGCTTGTAAATATGATTTCTAAACTATGGAAGGACAACATTAGTGCTTCCCAAAAAAAATCTACTTCATGAAAATATAATCGTTTGAAATTGGATGGAAGAATCTTAATGCTTAAAGCTATGATCTAATACATTCTAATCTATATGATGTCATGTTTATTGATCCTCTTGAAGATCTCTCAAGATTTAGATAAAACAATAAATAAATTATTATGGGGTGGTTCGAATGAAAGTAAGTGTATTCCTCTTATTAAATGGGACACTATATGTCTTCCCAAAGGTCTTGATAGCTCGTGAACTAAAGTCTTATCAAAATGGAAATAAATGATTAATTACCTATTTAGAATTATATGAATGTAAATATATCATAGAAGATATCTAGGGTGGTTATATGCTTAATTATTTGAACCATGTGGATTATCCAAGTGGCTTATAGTGGAATTGGAATAATTTTGATTTGGCTCCCATTCCACATAAAATCAAAAGGATTTTAACATGGATGAATTTCACAAGTAAAAAAATTATATACCACATAGGACAATTATTTAATATTATATAAACTATTTAGCCATAATAAAAATAAAAATGTTGAACATGAAAGGGAAAATGTTGCAAAATGTTATGAAACACATATTGAAAAGAGTAAAATCATAGAAAAATAAGAATTCAAATTTAAAAATATTTTTGAATAATGTAGAAATGAACCCCATGATATTAAAATTATACTCCATGATCCAATTGTTGATAATATTAATAAAATTGATAACACACATAAAAAAAGAAAGTCATTGTATCTCCAAGTTACTTAAGAAAAGAGAGGACCTTTCCAAATAAGAATGATATCCCATATTCAAAATTTTCTAATGAGCTTGATAAAATTGTAATAATTCTGGAACCCAAAAATGGTTACTTAAAATTGATGAGAACATAAGATAAAGTCTTAAATTAAAGAGATCATCATGAACCATTCAATTTTGAGCCTCAAAAATTTTAAATGAATACTTTTGTAAAATTACTAAAGTTGTAAAAAATAAGACCTTTACAAAATAAATTAAATATTTAGGCAATCAAAATTTCTAATTAAAATAAAATTATTATTAAAATATTTTTTAATTCTCTCAATTCTATTAGGATTACTAGTAAGTAGAAAGATAAAAGAGCTACTTGTAGAGTAATAAAAACCTCAATAGTAAGAAATAAATTAAGAAAGGTTTGATTAATGAGGCAAACTCACCTTCACTTAAGCATAAATTGTAAAATATTGTGAAAAGCACTAGCAATAAGATCAAGACTAGATAGTCCTATTGAAAATGGTACTTGAGATATTAATGGTAGGATTCCATGAGTTCATAAAAAGCTAATTAATAACACATATGATGAAATTGAATAATTTTGACACTTTAACTCTAGAGTATCACTCAATGTAAAGGATGTTTTAAAATAAAAAAATTGGTGATCAAGACCACACACCACATATTAAACATTAATTGGAATGTAGCCAAACAAAATTGTATAAAATTTCTTGAAAAATATATTCATTTAAAAATATCACAAAGGGAATTTGAATCTTGTAAGCCATTTTATTGTATGCCTCTTAAAATTTATAATACATATTGTAAATATGACATGTAGTTTTTATCTATCATGAACTATTATGTAATATTAATTATACTTTGTATACTAACCAAATTTTACAAGAGTGTGGTAAAATTAAAATACCAAATTTATCCAAGGACTTATTAGATTTATTTTAATGTGTTAGATACAATGATTGTAGTTTTTGTATAAATGTGTTTAAATGAGAAGCGTTTACAATTCGGTGGGTTATCAAAGTTTATATCATGTACCCATGATGGAAGAAAAATGATCTGGGAAATAAAATGTTTGAGAAAAAGAGATATGAGATAGTAAAATACAATTTGAAGAGTGGAGGTGAAGATTCTAGATGTGAGTTGGTCACAAGAGAAGCACTACTAATTTTATTTCTTTGTGGAGACATATGATATAGTTCTTAAGGTGACATCTAATATAATTTATATAATTTTAAGTAGGGATTCTTAATCTTCTGATATATTTTTTGTAATAAATGTTAAGTTGTAGTTGATGTCAATTTTTTTTTGCTTAACGTTTTTTAATATTTAAATGTAGGTGTTTTGGAGAATTTAAATATATTGTATATGAGGATTGTGATCAAGAGGTTAAATAATTTATCTTTCATCATGGATACTTTCAATATAATTTGGATACATTCTAAAAACATCTATTAAATCAACATTTTGAGGAGATATTATATTTTTTTATTTAATTTTTTAAAAGTGTGTTTCTTGGAAATTTTAAAATTTGGTAATGATGTTACCAAAATATCTATGAAATATGTTTGCGAATTAAAATTGTGCTATTGAGGCCTTGATAAATAAATGGTATTTCTTGTATTATCAATATTTGATGTTTAAAATTTTGGTCAAGCTACATTTGATTGATGTGAGAAGATCTTGCTTATGCTTGAATACAAAAATGGATTGTATACCTTCCTTGTTTAACTCTATTTTCCTTCTTTGTCCATTGGAATTGCATATGGAATTTGTTCATGTGATTTTATGGTTATTTGATTGGTGTGTCCCATCCTCTTTGTCTGTGGTTTTCTTATGGGCACTATTGCATTACTATTCAATCAAATCAGGTTATCAAATGGAAAATTTAATATTAAATTCCTTAGGTTGGCTTTCTAGATTGTGTTGGGGAAATCATGCCTCCCAAAAGCTAGTGCATTTTCCTTAGATGAAATTTCACATGAGAATACTTATAGGATATAGACAAGTCACACATTTGTCTTTATATATCTATCTCTAAGGTTTCTACTATGCATGTCTACTAAATAATATTCCAATCACCTATTACTCAACTATTCATATTCTTCTAAGTTCTAGAATTAGCATTGTTGTGAGTTAGAATGGTCTAATTCCCTCTCACAATATCTCTTATCTCTATTTATCAATTGAGAATTTATGCTTATCATTTAATTCCACTTGGGATAGAATATGGAAGGCTAGCCCATTTAAGATGAGTTCGAATTTATGGAAAGAAATAAATTGATGAATATTTAATGATAGGGACATCCCATTTAATTATTTACAAAATAAAATTGAACTAATCATTTATGAGAATATTTCAACCAAATTTAGAATGGTTTCACATAGAGCAATTGAGTTCACTAGCTAGGACAATAGGATGAAAAATAACTAGTTAGGTTTCAGTCTCCTATTGGGTTTCTCCTATTGCTTGAGTAAGGTGGGTATGATGGAAATAAGATGGTTGGAACCTCATTTTGGAAGATAATAAATAAATGTGGATGGGGCTTGCAAAGGTAATTGAACTCCAATTTGGGTTGCTTCTATAATAAAAAATGACAAAGGTAATCTCCTTTGAGTTGTATCTAAGATACTCCACCCATCCACACATAATGAGGTTGATTTAGATGACTTATTTGAGGGGATAAGATTGTGCTAACATATCATTAAAGTTGTGGGTATTGAAGGAAAACCCTAAATTCTAATTATTTTTTCTCTTTTAGAAGATCACCAATTATAGGCTTAGCTCAAAGTTACAAAAAAATATTGTTATTTTTGGATTGTATGAGGCCCTTCTTGATTAGAATAATATGCAAAGAGGCCAACATACATAGGTGTAACACATGATCCAAAACACACATGATCTATCAAAATGATATGTGAAGTAAGTGAAATATTTTTTTGGATCAATCAAAGTGATATATGTAAATCACTTTTTTCAATGTGAAAACATATTCATATTTATATGCTATATTTTTCAACCAACCAAAAAATTTATGAAATAGACTTTACTTCATTACCTAGACCAATTATAGAGTTAAACACTATTGTATAATTGGTGTTTCATCTATCAACTTTGCACTAGATCTAAAGTATATTTCATCTAAATTCTCATGCATCCTAATAAGTTCCATATATATTGAACACCACTCTTTTTATGCATTCTAATTAGCCAATAAAATATATGTGAATTTTAAACTTTTGATGCACAATTATTTGACTATATGTAATATGCTAACCAAATATGATGCTCCTACTAATTCCATATATAATCTAAAATTAACCTTGCACAACTCTCTAGAATAAGTGCATGATCATCACTAGTTTAAAATAATACCAAGTTTCAAGGTCTTTCTATCTTCCTTTGTATTTTTGGTTGGATTAATGAATGTTATATGTACATAAATATTTCAATTTGAGTGGAGTTATAGTATTGTGATTCAATTTCTTAACTACATGAAGTTTTACATTTTCCCTTTTTTTCTCCAAATTCTTCTTAAATCCATACCTTGAATAAATGTTTCATGATCTAATTAAATTGGAAAAGATGATATATCTTCATCTATGGAGTTCAATTTCTTAGTTTCATGAAGTTGTATCATTTATTATCTTTTCTTTGAATTCTCAATCTTCATACTCTTTTGATATTTGAGTCTTTGATTATTTTCTTGGTGTTATGTTGAATTATATACCAATCAAATACAATTATTCAAAATAATCAAAACAAAATTATTTTCAATTATCAAAAACAAATTGAAAACATGGAATCAATTATTCAAATTATTAAAAATATAGTATAACAAGAAAGTTAGATTAGAAACCAACTTTGGTATATCAAAAATTATGGTTAAGACATGGTGATTAGAAGATGATGGAAAAAAATGGGGGTTTTGGAACAGGGTATGGATACCCATCAAAGCATTTAAGAAAAAATGGGGGTTTTCGAACAGGGTATGGATACCCATCAAAGCATTTAAATTCAATAGAAAATGCAATTAGCAAATCGTTTAACTATGTGAATGGATTTGTTGAAAATGTTTTAGAAACTTTCAAACAAATGCAATTCATGCCACGAATTTTGCACCAAAATGAGCTATGGAATAGTGCAACCAACCTGAGAGGATGCGTTGGAGGGTGATGGAGGTTGCTCGAAGGTGAAGGTGTTTGTGCAAGTGCTTCTTCGCCAGTTCGCCGCACGCACTACCCTGTTCGCCGGCCGCCTCTGTCACTGTTCGTCGAACTCTGTTGGTGAAAATGATAGGGTTTTTTTTAAAAAATCTCTATTAAGGGGGTTCGAGCGAACCCTATTTCACTCAAACCCCTTTATTTTAATATTTTCGCTCATATGTCAATGGGGTTTGAGCGAACACAGGGTTCGATCGAACCATGTGGTTTGACTGAACCAAGATAATGGTTCGGGTGAACACTTTGGTTCGGCTGAACCCCTTCACTTTGTGTAGAGGGAAAAATGACTTTTCCCTTCCTCCACAAAAGTGTTCACCACTTATGTGGGTTCACCCATGTATGTGGAAGTATGTTTATATATATGCACATGCATTTCAATGGGATCTAATGACATGTATTTGCATATGTATAGAAATACCACACGTACACACTTATCAATATGATGGTAAACATGAATGGCTATATGTGAATGAATGTGAACATATATATATATATATGTGTGTGTGTGTGTGTGTAGAATATATATGTATCCATATGTATATGTATATTGATAAATGTGTACGTTGGTGAATGGATACGCTCATATGAATGCATCGATATAGATATACCTACACATACATGTACATAAAGGCATATACATTTATACATATATATATGCTTATGTTTAAAATAATGTGTTTATTATATAGTATCGTACATGTACTCACATATATATACACATATATATATCAAATGTGTTCTTACATTATAGACTTATGATATATATGTGTGTGTGTGTGTGTGTGTGTGTGTGTGTGTGTGTGTGTGAATATATATAAAAATATATAAATACGTGTTAAGGTATTTAGGTATATATATATGTATATAATATATATATAATAATATATATTATACATATTACATATGATAATTGAGATCGACTATCTCTTATTCATTAAAGTTGATTCATAAGGTTGTTTTATAGTTGATATAGACTATGGTATGAAGGTCAATATTGACTATGTCTTTGGAAGCCGATTTAATAGCTTTCGACTGCTAGTGGAAACCAATAATCATTGTGAATAGCACGTGATATATGGTGTAGCTTTGAATTTGATATTGTTGGTTGTAAAATGCTTGACTTGGTCGGCGTGTTTAATGAGACCATGCTTGACTTTGTCTTGCGTATTAAACTATTTATGTCAATTCATTCACCATTTTGAACATTTGAGACCTACTGTCATATTGTGGCTATTGATTGAGTTTGATGGCATCAAATGTGAAGGAAGAGAATAGCAGATGGAACCACCTTTGAGTTTTATTTCTTGTAGATGTCTTCTCATTGAAACAAATCAAATTTTCCATGTGCATTTTGATTAAGTCTTTGAATTTTTGTCAAGGAAACTAGTTGATTTGTAGGAGCATTTGTTGAGTCTAAGCTTAGTTGATTGCTACCTTAATGTTGAGCCGCATTGCATGAATCTTGTTGTCATTCCACATGCCTAAACTGTAGGCTTTGAGATTGCTTGGATGCTCTATAAATAGCTAAACCATTTCATTTGTGAGGGACACATTCTTTCCCAAGAGATTATACATCTTTTGTAGTTCATTATTTCCGAGTTATTACCAGCCATACTTGCCTTATTTAATGAGTGAGATATATAGAGTGTTCTATTGTGAGTAAGAGGTAGTATTGTTGTTTGAGATATGTTTTAACATGGGTTTCTCGTAGATAGTTATTTGATTATTGATAAATAGTGGGTTACTTCAGGGTTGAGAAGTTTAGTGAAACCTAATGGGTTAGAGTTGCTACTTGATTAGTGTCAAACACACTTAAATACAAAGATATTATACTAAAAAGAGTAGGCTCATAGTGTAAACCCTTTTAGTCAAAAGGTGATACTCTCGAATGGAATCATCTTTTGGATATGACAATTCTTTGATTGAGACCATGTGTTGTGTTTGTATTTACTCCATAGTAGGAGATGGGTGTTTATCATAAGTATTATATACTAGGTATAATTGAACATGAAAGAACATATGGTGCATATAGCTAAGTTATTTTGACTAGGAAAGCGTATGTTTTACTCCTAAGAGAGCTCATCCAGTATGGGAGAGAATTTTATAAACTTGCAAGTAAGTAGGGTTATTCAAGTATATAGGTTATCTTTGGAATGATGGACTATCCATAGAAGGAGATACCTAACTTGGGTACTTACTATTTAAGTAGGTTTATTCCAAGTAGATTAATATGTTGTAGGTTATCTGAGATGGTGGACTATCCATTGAAGGAAATACCTATTCATAGCTTAAGATAGCCTTAAGTCAAATCGACCCTAAGTAGTGTATGTGATAGATGACTTCATTTGAAGTACTGAATGATAACACTTTGGCCAAAGTAGTGTGAATTTTTGAGACTCCACTCTAGATTGTGTGACTACCAAGACAAAACACTGTCAATTCACCACGATCCAATATTACATACTAGATAGAGATTGTAAGTTTACAAGTTCTTATTATGTAGGACACAACATTATGCTCAGTTGGTTATCGTTATCAATTACTCTACCAATATTTGTGTTGAAGAGAAAGGCCATCTATTGAATGATGGATGTACGAGGAATCGCATTATGAGTTTGTGGTTGGAAAAAAAGTGTTTGAGTTATGCTTCTCCTCAATAGTAGGCGACAAAAGAACCAAGATTTAAAAGGAAGGATTTGGGACCATCTTACAACTATTTGTTCTAAAGCTCTTTGAGCTATGTTTGTAAATGTACGTTTTCTTACATTGATGTATTATATAAAATGAAAAGGAATTCATGTTGTATTATTTTTTGCATCTTGATTATTAAATGATAAGTAAAGAAAATAAAAAAAATTATCTCAATGATTTGTTACTTGTCTATTTACTCATTTGGTGAAAAATTAGAAATTTTCACTTCATAGAAGGGTTAGTACATTACACTCCCTCCATCACTCTCTCTTTGTGTCTCTTTGCGTCTCTCTCTATTTTACCTATGTATCCCTCTCTCTCTCTTTGTCTCTCACTCGGTCTCTCTCCCTCTCTCCCCCTCTTTCTCTCTCCCTCTCTCATCTCTATCTCACCACTCTCTCTCTCTCTTTGTCTGTTTGTCCATCCCTCCCACCTTCCCCCTAGTGTTTAGGGTTAAGGGTATAGGGCTAAGTGTATAAGGTATAGAGATTAGGTTTAGGATATTGGGTATAGGGTTGATGGTATTGGGTTTAGGGTTGAGGGTTTAGGGATTAGGGTTTAGGGTACAAGGTTGAATGTAGGGTTTCAGGTTTAAGTATAGATTTGAGGGATAAGGTTTGAGGGTTGAGGGTATAAGGTTAATTGTATAGGGTGTAGGGAATAGGGTTTAAGATATTGGGTATAGGGTTTAGGTTATAAGGTATAGGGTTAAAGGTTGAGAGTGTAGGGTTTAGGGTATAAGTATAGGGCATGAGGTTAAGGGTATACAATATATGGATGATGTTTTAGGGTGTATGGATTAGGGTTTACGAAATAGGTTTGAGGGTTGATGGATAGTGTTCAAGGTTGAGTGTATAGGGTACAGGGATTAGGGTTTAGGATATTCAGTATAGGGTTGAGGGTATTGGGTTTAGGGTTGATGGTTTAGGGTACAAGGTTGAATTTAGGGTTGAGGTTTTAAGTATAGGGTTGAGTGTTGAGGGTATAAGGTTAAGTGTATAGGGTATAGGTATTAGGGTTTAGGATATTGGGTATAGGATCTAGGGTGCAGGGTTTAGAGTATAAGGTATAGGGTTAAGGACCCTAAAGTATACGGTTAAGGGATAATGTTTAGGGTTTAGTGTAAAAGGTTGATGGTATAGGGTATAGGGATGAGGGTTGATGGTGTAGGGTTTAGGGTTTAAGGTATAGGTTTGAGGGTTGAGGGATAGTATTCAAGGTTGAGGGTATAGGGTTAAGTATATAGGGTATAGGGATTAGGGTTTGGGATATTGGGTATAG
The DNA here is from genome assembly GCA_007115665.2 of Sequoiadendron giganteum. Classification (NCBI taxonomy): domain Eukaryota; kingdom Viridiplantae; phylum Streptophyta; class Pinopsida; order Cupressales; family Cupressaceae; genus Sequoiadendron; species Sequoiadendron giganteum. The sequence goes on from CM021100.1 coordinate 197,564,618, forward strand.
GGTGTTACAAGTATGAGAGTCTTGGTGTTGTCATTGATTTAAACAAGCCTATGTTGACATTGATGAGTAGAAGATTGTTGAAAGAGTATGTGTAGTTTATGGTGTTGTTTATGCTTTGATTAGTTGCATTATGTTGTCATTAGTAAGCTACTAGTGTCAACCTCTAGTGTTTCTTTGATAAGCTTATGTCTATGGATGTATGGTCAAGCTGCTAGGTTGCAGTTAGTTCTAAAAGTACTGAAGATGATAAGGATGTGTCTTTTGTGCTTGGTTTCCAAGTTCTTTTGAGAAAAAACTGATTAAAAGAGGAAACAATGAGTTGCGGTGTTATTCTAGGTTGCAAAGTAGTTGCTTCACATTTCTTCTAGGTTGAAGATCTATTGATGCATTTTAAATATGTTGATTAGAGAGGTTTAGAGGCGTTGTATTCAGAATTTGGTGTTTTGGATCATTGTGCAAAAGAAGTTGTGTTCACCAATATGTGAACTGTGTATTACAAAGGTGTCTAGGAGAAATGTTTGTGCTCTACATTTCTCTGTAGAGTGGTTTTAGGTCTTATGGATCTGAAATCATGTTTATAGCATTGGTATCATTCTTTATTTGAAATGGATCAAGGTTTGGTGCTTTGAAAGTTGGTATCTTGATTCACGGTGTATGGAAGAATTGTTTGAGTGTACTGGGTGTGTAAATGACTTTAGGTGAAAGTTGTTGCAAAGAAGTCTATTGGATTTAAGGGTGTTTATGGAATATTCCAAATCATTTTTAGGTGATTTTTTTTTTCCACAAGTTGTTGGATCAAAGGAAGCATGTACTTAAAAGTTTAATGGTGTTTACACGAGTAACAACTAACCTTGGTTTTTACACTAATTGCGGTGGATTTTTATTGCTTGTAGAAGTGTTATGTAGTGTAGTGTTATAGATTTGGGTCCTAGATAAGGTTTTGTGTGGCCCACTTTCACTTCTATCCACTATGAAAGTGTTTTGGCACCGACCTAAATTTCATTTGCATGTTTGATGTGCATAGCTAAACTTGGAGAATGGTTTCAAGGTTGAAGATGGTATAAATATGAGTTGAGGTGTTAAGAAATGATAATATAGACAAGATAGATGCAAATGATGTGAAATGCAGATTTGTAAGGTGTGATTTTGAAAAGTGTAGTGTGATATTTCATGTGTTAGATCACTAAATACAGTGAGCAGAAGGTGTGTACAATTCATCAAAGAGACTATGAAGGTGTTGGTGATATTTTGGTGTATTTTCTTATTGCATTAACATGGTTTTCTCACTGTAATATTCTTCTCTATCTCATTTTCTATTTTGGTAGTGAGCCTTTCTTTCTCTTGGGTAGTGAGTGTTGCACAGGCAGTTGTCGTTGCACCAAAATATCAACCTGTTAATGCCCGATATAGTCGTTGGATTTATACAAGATAAAGATCCACAGGAGGTGGTTAAACCAATGCATGAAGCCCAAGCACCACACTGGAAAACACCTACCACAAGAAGAGGATACCAAGGGTCACACCTTGCAACAATCCCCCCCAGCGCAAGCACGAGGTTCGAACCTGTGACCTCAACTTTGATACCAATTGTTGCACATGCGGCTACCGTTGCACCAAAAGATCGACCTGTTAATGCTCGATTCAACCACTGGATTTATACAAGATCAAGATCCACATGAGGTGGTTAAACCATGTCACAAATCCCAAGCATCGTTTTGGACTATGCCTACCACAGGAAGAGGAGACCAAGGGTCACACCTTGCAACAGTGAGCCCTATTATATTTGGTGTTGATATTACTTTATATTGTGAGCTAATCCTTAGCGTTGTTTTTCCCATCTTGGGTTTTCCATGTAAATTTGGTATTCTCTTGTGCATTGTGTTGATTGGTTTCAGTTTGTATTATTTTCCTTTCATGCTAAATCATTATAAAAAATTAAGGTTTAATCAAATGAATGTGGATTTGAAAGTTTGTGAGGGCTTTGAAGTCTTAAGGTACAACCGATTCACACCCCCTCTTAGTTGTTTTTTACATTCAACAATTGGTATTAGAGCAAGGTTCCTTCGAAGAACAGTTTAACTGCTTGAGGTAGATCTAGGATGGCACACAAGAAGGAGAACCTTGTATTTGATGAAATAGATTATGCATTATGGAAAACAAGGATGGAAGGTTTTATAGTTTATCATAGATATGATGTTTGGAAGTCTGTTGAGAATGGACATACCATGCCTTCAAATGGTTTGAGCACAAATAATGAGATCAAGTCATATAAAAATAATGGTATGTCAAGGTAAACTCTCTTAAATGGTATTGCTAATTTTGAATTAGTGAAATTTATGAACCTGAAAACTACTCAATAAATTTGGGTAAAGTTAGAAAAAATTTATGAAGGAGATGATAATATTAAACAAGAAAAGATGTAGAATCTAAAGACCATATTTGAGAACTTGGATATGTCTAAAGAATAAAAAATTACAAGCTACATGCAAAGGGTAGATGAATTTGTTAGCTCCATCAGAGGTCTTGGTGTAAAAATCAAAGAACTAGAACTGGTAAAGAAAATTCTTAGAACTATTCCTAAATATTATAGTCATAAAGTTTGTTTTTATTGAGGAATTTTCAAATCTAAATCAATATACCAAAGATCAGTTATATGGTTCTTTAACTGCTTTTGAGATGAGATAATTTGGTACAAATAGTGGTACAAAAGTTGAGACTACTTTTAAGGTTGGCAAATCAGAGGAGGTTAATGAATTAAATCAAGAGTATTTTGATGATGTGAGCTAACTTTGTTACTAGAATTAAGAAGGGTACTGGTAAGTACAGTGGTAAGTTAACTTTCAAATGTTTCAGTTGGGAAAAGATAGATCATTATGCTTTAAGATGTCCAAACAGAGCTTTGAATAACAAAAATAAGGAGAACAAAGGTAAGATGATTAAGAAAAGTTATTATGTTAGAGAAGATGCAAATATTTTTGATAATGAATTTGATTATGGAGAAGATGATGATGAATTCTTGTTCATGTCTTTAAAAGATGAATCTATTTCTACTAACTTTGAAATATGTGTGAAGGATAGCTCTCTAGAGACAAAGGATAAGATTGAAGGTACTTTGGTATCTACTTTTCATGCTAGATAGGAGAAGAACTACTAGATCATTGACAATGGATTCTCTAATCATATGACTGATGACAAGAGTAAGTTTGTTAGACTTGAAAAATATGATGGAGGATGTGTTAGATTTGGTGATGATACATTTGTTAAGATAAGTGGAATGGCTCTATCAGTTTTGATGGAAAGAATAATATTGATTATGTTTACTATGTTAAGGGTTTAAGGTATAACCTCTTGAGTGTTGGAAAATGTATAGCAAAGAATATAATCTTATTTTTCAGGATGATGGATGTGAGATCAGAAAAGGCCCCAAGATTTTAATCATTGTTGGAAGAAGGACAGATGAAATTTTTTATCAACTTAAGGGTGTTAATGGTCATTACTTTATGACATCAGATTAAATAAAGTTGGCTATGGCATAGAAGAATGTGTCACATCAATTTTGATAGCCTAGTGAGGATAAGTTCAATTCAAGCTATGAGAAATCTACCAAAGATTACAAACCCTATCAATGATGTGTGTAAGGAATGTCAAATCAGAAAGCAAGCAAGAAGAAGCTTCAAATTCAAAGAACAATCTATTGGAGTATAGACAAACACTGAGAGGGGGGGTGAATCAGTGCCTAAACCTTTTTAAACTTTAATGAAGACTTTTAATTTTGATATCCTTTATATTGACAATAGGACTGATTGATTGCATTGAGAGCATTTATGACAACATTAACATTGTTCATTTTGACAACTTATCCCACTAATCCTTGTGAGAGTTATCTTGCAAATGCAAAAGAGATGATTGAAAACACTTTAGGATTACTAGATTTCAATGCAGACTTATGAGATACATAATCAATTGTGCAATGGAATGGCATATGATAAGCATGAAACAACAAGGAGCTTTAGTTCAACAAAACAATTCTAGAGCTCTAAAATAAATGAATACATTTAAGCTTTCTTTTGAATTTGAATATTTAATACTGATATAACACTTATGCAAAAAAAATTAAATATGAACATTTGCAGAGATGGAGGGACTAGCATTCAACCAAGCTCAGACTGATAAGAAAAATTACTCACAAAAACATCACATCCATGAAGCAATATCACATCAAAGCAATGAGACCATAAGACAAAGAATTTTTCGAGTGGAAAACCCTCCTGGGGTAGAAAAACCACTCCTAAACTGCCTCATTGGCTTAATTCAAAAAACCACTTCTTAAAATGCCTTACAGGCTAATTTATGAGCACCCACTCAAGGAGCACCAACCCCTCATTTAGAGACACCAATTGCAAGGAGCACCAACCCCTCTTTTAGAGACACCAATCTCAAGGAGCACCAACCCCTTTTCAGTTTACTGAATTAAAATAATACAAAGGATCTCTCTGTTTCTATTTAGCTCACTCATACCTCTCTATCTAATACCCTAAAGATTCAACATGAATCCTTAAAATATTGAATAAATAATGTTTTTATAATCATACTCTGCATCATATTTTCAAACTATTATTACAAAGCTTTTTCACTATCTCTTTCCAAATTTTTATTTACAAAAGTTATTACATCTCTCTTTTCAAGAATAGTTAAGAACAAATTTGTGTTCAATCCCTGAACCTTTTTCACTGTCTCACTTCTCAATCATACAAGTATGTTCACTTTGTAACCTTCAACCAAGGTATCATAGATAAGACAAAATTTATGTCAGGATATATGCCAGGTATTTTGCTTAGAAAAATAGAGTTCAACCAAGTATGCACCAAGTAAATCGTACTTCTGACAATGTGTGATAGAAAATGCATTTTTAGAAAAAGAAATCAAAACCCCTCTAAGGTTGTAGAAGTTAAAACTGCATTTTGTTTTTGTTCTCATAACCATGACAAAAAAATAAAAGATCTGCACCAATAGAATCATCTGTTCCAGTTGTTTCACCTCTTACAAGAGTATAATAATGTATGCACAAAATGATATTTCTTTCTTTGTTCAAAACAGACTGATAGAACAATAATACCCGTATTCAACTGTTCAAAAGTAGCTCCAATAGATTTAGCAACAGGTGGAGGAAGAATAAAATCAAAGATACAATAATATGTTCCAGATAACCTTTCTCAAGCTGAAAACGCAGAAGAATCTCACTTAGCAAAATCAAGCAGCAAGACTAATTTCAGATGAAAAAGATTCTAGTCATAGCACAAATTTTTGACCAAAGAGTGAGACTGCTTCGAAGCTTTTACCAAAGAGATAAAAGAAAACCTGAAGATCAGCTATGTAACTGAAAAATGAACCTGAAAAACTGTTGTGAGAACATTACCAACCCAATCGATTGATGAATCGACATATTCCTTCCATGAACGAGTCCACACCCATAGTGAAATGGTGAGCCAGATTTCAAATGGCTTCATAGTTGGTTCACTGAGCCTTTTTTTTTGTCAAACGAGTTGCAACATGAGAAGTTACCAAAGTAATGACTAATACCTTCTTTCCATGGTGGCATAGATGCTAGGGTTCCAAACCCATGAGCTTGTGAAACACAACAAGAATGCCCTAAATTTCCTTTGTAAAACAATTGATGAATTTTCAAGATTTGATAAAGTTTGAAGTCTAAAAGGACTAGAGACATAAGAATAAAACTCATAATGCATTCTAAATTCTGTAGACAAGCCAATGCAAAGAATGTCAACAATCTCATTACTTCTGGAATGCATACAAATTGTCGATCAAATTCATCAACGGTAAACATTAATCGATGTCCAATGATCAAACAAGGAAAAAATGCAGACACAATTATGTCTTTAATAATTTTTCATGACCACTTAAAACAAGTGTTGACCACCTTATCAATCATTTTTACCAAGAATTCAAAGCCATGTCACTTTCATAGTGGATTTTAAATAATTAATTCCTCATACCTATTGTCGTCCCTTAAGCCTAATGAAATATCAATTATAGGACCTGATACACATGTGACTTCTTTCTAAGTCAATTTGAAATGTAGGTAAGCCAAAGTGATGCCACCAATCAACATTACAAAATTGCCATGAAATTGCCTTTATCAAAATAGATGCCATAGAGGTGACTTATTCGATATTCATACAATTAACACTAAGATAACCAAAGATCACCTTTAGTAACTCATTATGGACTCAAGCCAATCTCAACCATATCATATACTGATGAAATGTCAAACTCGAGTGCCAAAGAGAGCATTGAAATAATTCCAACCTGACATGCAATAATGAAGGGCCAACTTGTCAGAATGAAACCAATTGTTTGACCAATTTATGATATCATTGAACCAATCTGAATAGACTTTCCATACACCTGTATAAGCAATATAACCTTTATCTACACATGAATCTCAACCTGATTAGTACCACAAGATGCAATAAATCTGAATGTAAACCAAATCCATAGAGTTGTCCATAGCAAAGTATTGAATACCAAAACATGAATAGACCAAGAGTAAGTTGATCCTCAATCAAGTATCACAATGTCAATATCAAAATGTCATAGCTAAACCAATGAAATTCCATGAACATAGAGACAAGATCAAAGTTCCATAATTCCAAGTTTGACATCAAGGACAAAATATCAACACAATCTAGTATCAGATTGTTGGAATTGATATATACAAATCTTTGTTGTCCCAAAAGAGTAAGAAGTCTTCAAGGTTATAGATATTCGTGATTTTTATTGATGATTATTCTAGAATGTCATGGGCTACTTTTCTCAAAGAAAAATCAGAAGCTCTAGATAATTTTAAAGCATTCAAAGTTAAATGGTTGAGAATGAAATGGATATGAAAATCAAATGTTTGAGGTTTGAAAGAGGTGGAGAGTTCACCTCCAATGAGTTTAACATCTTTTGTGAGAATCATGGCATAAAGAGGCACTTGTCTTCCCCTAGGACTCCTCGGCAGAATAGAGTGGTTAAAAGAAGGAATAGGACTATTCAAGAAGCTATAAGGAAAATGATGAAAAAATAAAACCTACCGGAAGTCTACTGGAGAGAAGCAATTCATACTGCTATTTATATACTTAACAAAGTTCAAGCAAAATCAAACAACACAAAGACTTCATATGAGCTATGTGAAACATAGGGGAATAGGTGAGGTATGTTTTGAATGGGGGCAATGCGCCTATCTTCCCTAGTTCATTAGGAAAAAGAGATCCCCTAGGGTAAGATTGAATTTCAACCCTTAGGTGAGTCAACCTTAATGGATATCTTTTTGTTTTCCTTATGACTGGGGATAGGGTAAATAAATATGCTTGTAATTCACTTTTGGGAGATAAATGGAAAATACCAAACAAATGAAATTATGCAATGTAAAACTTGAATCATCAATTTAAAGCATAACAAAAACATAATCAATCAATTTCCAGTAGATCTGAGAAGGGTAATATTTTATGCACCTGTCACCAAAAGCTTCTATTGAGTGTCCTCCTAGGACAAATTCACCCTAGGGAGAATGGGTCCTACTACAAAATTCAAAAATTTGTTTTGACAGTTATCTTCTCCTAAGTTTGGGCTCCTGATTCCTCTGGATATCACAGTCAAAAAGTCAAAATTAAATTTTGTCAGTGATTTTTTGTGGCTTGACAACTTTGATGACAACTTTGGCAACTTTTTAAAATTGCACTTTTGATCAATCTTCAATCCTTCTTCACCTGTAAATTTTCACATACACAGAGAGGGGATTTTTTTAATTTTTGGTGAATGGGGGTTTGCCTTGGTCAAACCCCAATTTGGTAATTAAACGTTGAAATGAAATGAAACATGAATGGAAGGAATGATGAATGAACAATTCTATGTTGCAACTCACCAAACCCTAGAATGGAGATCCTTAGAGGAATGAAGTCTAACACATCTCTCCAAGGTCTTGATCTTGCATGAAATGGCTTAATTGGATGTTGATCTTAATGCTTGAATTTTGACTCAAATGCTTGAAACCTACATCACAATGTTAGCTCCAAAAAAATGCATGACTGAAGATAACTTTGACATGATGCTTGACATCTTGAATGCTGCAACAAATGATTGAGAAATATGCTCTTGAATTCTCTTCACAATATTATTTTCTCTTGTGAAAGTTGCCTTAATGCTTCTCTAGGATTTAAATTGATAAAAAGAACTTATATTTATAGGTAATTCTCTAATTTCTCAACAATTAAACATCAAAGGCTAACAACTGCAATTTGAATTTGAGTCATAAAAATTCTACCAAAAACATATTAAAAATTGGGGTCCTAAACTTAACAAGGACCCATTCACCCTTGGACAAATGGGTCCTATGACCTAAATATAGGAAACTTCAATTCTAAGGCAATTTAATTAATGTTGGCAATTGTTTAATACAAGTTTCCCTTTCAGAAAACGGGATTAATTCAAGGTATTTCTCCACCTAATTGTGTAGGTATAATTTATTCACAATGATAGTTATATAGGAGATATCACACTAGGTCATCCCATTAATATACCAAATCATACTCAATTCAAGTATGAGATATATTATATTTGATTTGTACTGACCTAGATCCAAAGTAGAAGTGATTCCAAAATCCATGATTGTTGTGGAGTACTAGTGTATACATGAGTTAAATTATTGTTTAAATTTCATGTTTTCGTAAGAATTTATGAGTTAATTTAATATTTTATTTCCTTCTTACTATGTTATTTATATGAAAATTGGGAAATAAGGGGGTAAGTTAACTATTTTGGATTATCATTTAAATGGGGTTGAATGTATATTTGATTCTTTTAAATTATTGTTAGGGAACATTGGGAAGGGTATATTAAAGTTTAAATTAAAGAAATAAAATAATGAAAAGAGAAAATTTTAAACAAGTAGGAAAAATACTTAACTATTTGGACAATTGTTCATTTGGGAAGGATTTTCTCTCAAAAACCCTCTTCATGGAAAGATTTAAAAATTTGAATTTAGGCTCATTTTGGATTGAAGGAGTAGGACTTGAATTGGTTGGGATAGGAAAAGGAAGGGGTTTTCTTGTGGTGTGCTCTCCATCTCTCTCTCTTGGAATTTTGCAAGTTGTGTGTGTTTGATTGTCCCAACAAAATTAGGGTAAGTTTCTCATTGCTCCTCTTTTGGATTATGCTTTTGTTTTTGGATGTCATGATCACCATTAGGGGAGCATATGACTTCCCATTGAGCATTTAAATCTTGAATTATGAGTAGAATTTAATTGTTGTTTGAATTCAAATTTATCCATTTTGTGCCCTCATAATGCCCAATTTTTGAAAATAACCAAAAAGTGAATTTGATTAAATAAAATCAGTGTTGTTCAATTTAGAGAAAAAGGGATTTTTTTTTTTTGAAAATTCAAAATTTGGAAAATGTTAAAAATAAAGGTGTTTTAATGGAGTTTCTTTAAATTTCCTGGTTTTTGTGTTTAAAGAAATTTTATAAAATTTGAATTTTTAATCAGATTTTTTATGCCTTCTGATGGGGGAAGGAATGTCTCCTCCATGAGTCAAATCCATGTCTTATTTTTCATGCTACATTCACTTTTTGGAATGTGATGAACCTAGTACATAGGTGTTAGAGAGAATATGGGAGTGGCTTCCAATGTTTATCGGGGCCCAAAGTAACTCAAGGATATCCTATGTGGAAGTATCTTAAGCAAGTGATAACTAATGAAACACATGGGTAATTAAAATGAATGAAGATACTAATTCCTACAACATGCTTGGAGTGCTTGTAAAGGCTCAGTATGGATGTAGAAGACATGCCCACTCGAGGAGCATTGGGTCTTGTATGATTAAGTAACCTCATCTCTTGTGAGTGGTGTGTTCAAGTATGTTTAGCCTATACCATACGATATTGTGATGAAACTCCCTATTTTCTCTCTAGGGTCTAGTCCTAATGTCTTTTGAGTAGTTCCTAAAGAGACATATTTCATTCTGATGTTGTCATTGATTGATCTTGCATGCTTTGTATGTCATGCATATTCTTCATTTTTTGTGTGAGTGTAAGCCTTACTCCCTTGTATATAGTGTGAGTGTGTTTGGGCCCTTTTTACTGTCTCCTAGGATGATGATGTGAACTTAATGGTACCACATGGTTGGGTGGCATGGAAACCACCATTAGGGGCTAAAGGATCATAGATGAAACTTGATTTTTGCATCAAGTTGGGTAAAGGATTTATCATTCTTTCACTTCTCTTTATTCAAAATTTTCAAAAGTTTATTGAAGGAAATTTGAGTCCTCATATCATGTTTCAATGCAATCATTGGACCATCCATTGATGATGGATTGTAAATGGACCACATAAGTGTTATTGATTTGGTTTTGTCTTTACATGACTTGATGTTAGAGTCAAGCATGCATGCTATCTTATATGCTCTCTAAACTTTCATGTCAGGGTTTTGAAATGAACTTAGGAATCTTTATTTTGGTTTAAACTAAACAAATTGTTTAAAGAATGGAAACTTAACATTGGAAACACTAAGTGGATTGTGAAAGCTCAGATTTTTATTCTTAGGAAAGCTCCTTGTCTCGATACCATTTAGGGTCCCTTGAGTTCTCTTGGAGTGGGCTGGAGGTGTGCAATACACTTTCCCTTCCTCCCTCTTGTTTCTAACCATGTGTTGGATTCTTGGAGGTTTCCCAACCACTTGTGAACCTTCTCCTTCATGTATTAAGATGTCTTATATTTAGGGTTTTAGAATCTCTATGAAACTTAAGATTTTTCTAATATTTTAGGGTCTAAGTTTTGTTTTATGATTTCCTAGGTAATTCCTATATGTTTTGTATGTCCTAGGGACCTATCCCTAGCTCAGGTTTTCTCACTAGGAAGGAATCTAATTGCCAAGATTGGACTACTACACTAGGGAGGACTGCAACACTAGTTTAGGACTTTGGAACCAAAACATTACACATGTTCTAGTCTAGGACATGTGTGCTTGGGTGGTAGTGTCCCACTTGGGTGGTAGTGAACCACTTAGATGCTCGTGTCCGATTTGGGCATTGGAATCCTCCTAGGCCACTATAGTCCCCGAGAGCACTATTGTCTCTCCATACAACATACAATGAGTATTTTCAAACTTTTTTTGGGAAAAAATTATGAACAAAAGTTTTACCCATCGTCCTATGAGTCTCCTTAATTTTAGATCATGTTCATAGGGGTCATCATCAAGGATTTGTGTCATATTTTGCCTTGGGGTATGCGTCATCACACGAAAGAATCTTGTGGTTGTACCTCATGTTAAGAATCTCATCCTCCTAGTGTTGTTGAGTCTTGTAAGGGTCAAAATAATAATTTTGTGACCCTTATTATGGTTGTTATACCTTTTACATGACATGGTTTGGTTGGTTGGTGTTGAATTCTTTTACTTGTGTGACATCACTTGGATGATAGTGGCATCATGTCTAGTCAACTTGTGCTTGATGAAATTGTCATGTCATCAATAGTGTGGGATGTTTTTTATTGAATTATGTATGTTTTTCCTAGTTAATGTCTCATGGGTCCTTGGAAAGGCATTGCACCACATGCATGATATGATACTTGTTGTATTTGGTTGTAGGACATAATAACCTGACCAAAATAACCCTAGACAAAATAACCTTGTCACAATAACCCAAGGACAAAAAAACCCAAGATCATAATAACCCAAGCCAAAATAACCCGTGGTTAGAATAACCCATGGACAAAATATCCCTGTAAGAATATAGAGAAAGGAAAACAAAATTTATAAATTACATTATAATTTAGATATTTTTCCAATTCTTATGCCAATTTTTTGCTGCAATTTGCACTGTTATCTCTTCATGTGCCCAGATGACCATGGGTTAGTTTGACCACAGTTTATTCTGTCCATGGGTTATTATGACCCTGGGTTATTTTGTCCTTGGGTTATTATGACCGGGTTATTCTGTCCAGGGTTATTTTGGTCAGGTTATTATGTCTGGATACCGTTGTATTTGGCATGATATGTATTGTAATGAATTTCTAAATGAAAGATATTTTGTGTATTTGAAATTGGAGTGTATGCTCTATTACAAGGTTTCCCCCTCAAAGTAGTGTTATGAAATTATGTTTCTATTATTTTTTATATATTTTTATATGTCCTATATTATTTATTTTATAGGTTCATTTCACAAAATGTATTACATATTGGTGAAATATCAATCTACTTGCATAATTATGGTGTTTCCATACTTTTTTTAGAATATCTCATGTGGGTTATATATTTACTATATGTAGGAGATATTTGTGTTGAAGGAGGAAAAGAGCATAATATATAGTTCAAGAATCGGTTGTTTAAAGAGAGATGTTGAAAATTTTACTATATTCCTCCAAGCTCCTTAACAATTACAAGTTGTTAAAAGGATTGTTCCTTATTTATATTCTAAATTTAAAGTAAAGTATAGATTTAAGCAATCTTTGGAGTTGAAAATTCAAATTTTAAAATCTATATCTTGTAACTTTATTTTAAGAAGGTTGTGAACTAATATTTCATGGAATTTTTTTTTAGACTGCAAGAATCAGTTAGCCCCCCTATAAACTGTACTACGTCTTGTAAAAAAATTTCACGTGATCGGTGATGCTGGCGTGGCACACCCTCTGATACCATAGGGAAAGAGGGGATACTAGACCTCGTGATCTCTTGCATGCATTAGGATGCTTTAGCCAATCGAGTTAGGCCATATGCCCCATATTTCATTGACATTTGGATCAATGGTGAAATTAATATTTTATTTTCAAAATTCTTGTTTATAAATTTTGAAATTTAGATATAATTGATGGGTGGATTTATGTTTAAATAGATTAATGTAGATCAAAATTCAATCTCAATTAATTTTTTTTTGTTAATATTCAAGTTTCTTGTTTTGGGGGGTAAAGGTTCCATTCATAAAAATTGTGGGGATCAAATATGAGTCATGATTACAAAGGTAAATTTTTCATATTGAATGTTAGTGTAACTCATATTAAAAAATCCATGTAAAAATTTCATCTTTAAATTCCACATAGATTGTGAGAAATGAGACAATTATAATAGAGACCAAGATTTTATGTTATAAACCAAGGTTTTGTAGTGGTGCCCACCCCCTTGTATAAGCATCAATTTTATGAGTTTTTAGGAGCCCTTTTTTATATTTATTAACAGGTTTGTACTCTTTATTAATAGGTATGTATTCTTATATTTTCTTTTCTTAGGACTTAAAACTATTATATTTTGATAAAGTTGTGGCTAATTATCTTTAGAACTTGTTTATGAATTATTACCACTTTAAAAATCATGATGTGAAGGTGTTCTTTACATGATTAAGTAGGTGTTTGATATTATTTAATCATTAGATGTGTTCTTATATTAGTTTGGATGTAATATATTTGAATTGATCAATGAACATGAATGTTTACCTTAAACTTGTCAATTAATGAAAAATAGTATAGTTTACCATTTATGCTATTAGAATAAAAGTAAATCAATACGTAAATTTTTATAATATCATGTACTTATTTAATACAAAAAATAACCCTTGGTGTGCTTTATATTTAGGTATTTCTCCTAGGTATAGATATGCTTCTTATGTGTGAGGAAGAATTATAGATGTTTTTGAGAAAGAGAAAATGAAATGAATTATAGTATATTTCATATGTTATCAAATCCATTCATAAGTACTCTTATCTATTATATTTTTCAATTAATATTAAATTTAAAATATAATAATTCATAAAAAACTTTAATAATTAATCAAAGTTGATTTATATCAATATATATTTAATTGATTTCTTAAATGATCTTATGAAAAAAATATTTTTTATTTTATAAATTAAAAATATATTGACTTAATTGAAAAACTCAATTACATTTAAATATATTTTAATTAATTAAATTCATAAATAACTTACATTAAAAAACTTTAAAAATTTATGCTTGTATTCGATGAAAATTATATTTACTTTTACATCCCCTAGAATTACAACAATTTTTTAAAAGCCTCTTCAACACTCACTTGCCCACCCATCACTAATATTCCCCTCATTGTATCATCAATGTATCCCTCGTGCAATTTGTTGAGTTGGTACTCCTTTGTCATAAGCCAGTTGGAAGGTTTTTTGAAAACACCTAAGACAATCCATTTCCCCTCTTTCATTTGGAAAAAGCCTATTTTGGTACTTTTCTGATGTTTATTTTTGTTCTCTAAGGTTAGAATGGTATCTCTTTAAGTGCAATTTTTGACAAAGAACAACATCACTACTGCATTGAAAAAGTTACACCTCTGTAAAAATTATGGAAAAAATCTACAAAAAATTGAAAAAAAATCTCCAATTTTTTTACAAACAATCATGATTTTGTACAAAAATCATCAAAGAAGAGTTGAAAAATTATGATTTAAAAAAATCATCAAAAAGGGGTCTTAAAACCCTGTGCAATTTTTAACTATGAAAAACCGACAAATTTTGTAAAAAAATCACAAAAACTAGAAAAAACGGACATGGATTATTGAAAAAAATTGTTGAAAACCCTTGTATAAATCTATACAAATTCCTTTGGCATGTTCTTCTATGTCTCTTGTATGCAATTCGTCATTGCCATAGTTTGTAGAATTCATGCACTCACCGATCCTAAGAATTTTCAAAACCCAAGTTTTGATACCATATTACAAAAACAACACACAAAAAAAATCAACCAAGATTGCATAAAAATCTATTTGAAAATAAGTGTAATGTCCCTTTCTTGCACCTAATCAGTTTGAGCTTTCCATTAGCCTATTATAGGGTTCTTGTAGACTAAGTGGAATTGGTTAGGGGGCTTAGGTCCTATGTTGGCCTTTGTGGAGGTTTTCTAAGTTTTTCGACAAGGATTACTATTTATAGTAGTGGCCATTTTTTGCACTTGCTATTTTTAGTAAGTTTCAGTGTATCTTAGATTGTGCAAGTTTGGTGTTTGGACACACTTACTATTTTCAATAGTTTGTTATTTTTAGTAAGTGTCTTTTTGACAGCTGGTCTCAACCTCTATTTCTCTAGCAGTGCAATATTTCTTGTTATGGCCTTGATGAGTTCTAAGGGTGATTGAATTGGTAAATATATTACTCATCACTTAAATTATGTTATAAAGTTACTTTATAATTTAAAATTGAGGGTTGTGTGTTAAGAAAAAAGACCCTTTTCTCATGCTTAGCTAAAAGGTAATTTAAGTTGTTTTTAAAAGCAAATATTTGCCTCCAAAAATGGGACACTAAGTTTGGGAAAAAGCATAAGGAAAAAATTAAAAATAAATCAAAAGGCTCATGAGAGAGGCGTAGAATTCTTAGAGGAAAAGTGAAATTTGAAAATTGTTTCCCTAATTTCCCCTCCTTTTCTATATATTCACCTTTTGGGCTCTCATTTGGACATCTCTTTTTTGGCAACATAACGTGATGTTATTGGATTGTCTCTTGGTTTCCATTTTTGGTTAGTTGAGAATGAAAACCCTCATATCTAGTTGTTGGTTTTAGTGATGAGAGATCCACCCTAGCCAGTTGGAGTGTTTTTACTTCGAGGATCACCTTTGCATTCACGAAGTTCATGTTCTTTGACATTTTGGTGGTGTTATAATGAAGATATTCTTCATATTTTGATGTGGATCAAAGGTTTTGGTTTGATAAATGAATTGGATCTTTTTGGAGGTGTTTGAACTCATTTTACAAAGGTTCGATATGCATTTTTTTGAGTTCTGGAAAATCAATTTTTTTGAGTAACTGGAAGTACACATCTATCCGCAACTTTGTATGTGGGAAGCACACCATTTTCGGTATTGGTTCTATGGTTTCCTTGCATCTAGGTGCCTCATTTTGACTGGTAATTTCCAAATTTTGGTTGAGTACTAATTTTTAAAGGAAAATCACCCCTCCTAAGGAGTCATGTCTTTATAGAGTTGGGGTTCAATCATGTCTACTATTACCAGGGTTTGAAATCTGCACTTCTTGGGTCTACACTAGTTGCGCTTTGAAGGGAAAGTGTTGTAGTTGGTACATTCTTGTCATAGATTCCTTGTTGTGAAAGTTGGGAATGTAATGATGCTTATGTTGAACACTCAGAATATTGGAGAGAGGGGTGAATCAATATTCCTAGAAAACACTTAAACATTTAAACATTCATATGAAACATCATATTCAATTTGCAATAAGGGAAGAAACCATGAAAGTGATCATCAAAGCACATAACGCATGAACACTAGATTTTTATGTGGAAAACCCAAAAAGGGAAAAACCATAGAGAGGATTAGCTCACAATAGATTATAACCAATTATAAGATATTACAAAAAGGATCACTGTCAAGTGGAGTTACTGTCCAAAGAATAAGAGAGATAGAATCTAAATGGCTACCTTCCAATAAAAAGGGTTAGCTCACTACCAAGATTTAGACTATTGATAATGCATCTATAATATGTAGAAGATATAGTTCCACTATAGCTCAAAACATCGAATCAACACACTTTATACTACACTACTTCCACACTCTGATCTGCTTTACATTTGCATTAAATTCACATATTTCGCATTGCACTGCATCACATTTCATATCATTCATCTACAAAACTGAAAATAATCTTACATTTATACCCATTATATTCACAAACACATTCAACATCAATTAGGTCTACATATTTAGATGTACCATGCATAACATAACTTGTCAGCTCAAGATTCAACTAAACACACTTTGCACCATAATTAAAAACTTGTAGCACATCCAAATAGGTTGGAGGGGACCTATCATAACTCCCATAAGACCAATCAACAATTATGTTAACTCTACATGACACCAAACATATTAGGTTAGAACCGCTAGTGAAGAAACACCAAAATACACCAACTAATCATCCACAAACTAACACTTAGACATCCAAAACACTCGCCACTTAGATCATGGATGATACTGACACCTATAAACACTTCCTCAAAACTACATAACCAAATTTTATTCAACGGTGGAATACGAACCATTCCAAACATGTACTCTTTGCTAGTAAAACCATCACTAGAAAACTCGATACACTATCATCATTATCTTTGATATTAGAGGACATAAAGACATGAAACTTTGGATTTATATTCATCTGATATACACCAAAATTACCTTAGAATTGTAGACCAAAATTCTTCAAGACGGAGCAATGTGGATCTAAAAACTAATACTTTGTACACTAAAAACTTGTATTCTAGACAACCAAATATGCAACACATTTGTTCTACATTGGATCAAACCTTTTGTATTTGTATATTGGATAAACATCACCATAATCCTTCATGCTTCACCAAATGATTATACCTCAATAAATACTTCCATGCAAACAACAATGTTGACATCAATGGAAATACTATATATAATCATGCATATGTTGCCAACAACCATATCAATCAGACTAACAATCTCCCACATATCAATAAAAAAACTTCCAATAGCTTATATATGATTGAAAAATCTTTGTACTATATTTCTATTAGGTTTGAAATCAATTTTCTTAATCCCTAATTTTAGTTGTCAATCATTTGTCATTGGTTAATGCAATAAGTGTATTTATGGTTATATGTTATAGATCAAGTTATAGATCAAGATATTCCTTATATGTTTGGTGTTTCCAATATATGTAACCAAATGATGAATGGAATATGAAACATTTGCATCTCATATCTCCTTCTTATTCGTAAGAAAAAACCAAATAAAAGGGGGTGGTTATTACAGTGGTATCAGAGCATATCTTTCCTTCCAACCTATGTGAGCCATCAATAAAAAATGGTATAATCTTCTATGAGTGAGAGGGAACAAAGGTATCTTCAAAGAGAACAAAGGAAAGAACATTGGAAACACCCATAGGTTTCAGAAGGTGAAATAATTTTAAATGTTCTCAATGAACATTAGGAGTCCTTACAGGTTTCAGAGAGTGAGACCACTCTAGGGGGTATTAAGATGCATTAGGACCCTCCAGGTGAAGGGGAGCGTTCTCCAAGGAACATGGCTAAAAAAGGTAAGGGTAGATCTAGTTCAGTTAGTCCTAGTGAAAGAATGGAGAAGATGTTTGATACAATGATGAACATGATGTCTCAATTGTTGGGTAAGATTGGGAAAAATTTGATAGTAAACAACTCTCATAATAACACACAAGGAAACCCAACAAATAATGGCAACAACTGTTCTACATATCAGCAGGGATATAATGGTGGACAGTGTGTAACAATAGTGATAATAACTTTTTCTAGACCCTTCCAAGCCTCATTTATTCCAAATGAGACACCACAAAATGGTCAAGATACCTCCCTACCCTTTGTGGATGAGTTAAGAAATTCCTACACTAAATATGATACCCTTCCAAAGGCTCTTAAAGACCATTTATTTGTCAATGAGTTCTTGAGGAGGATGCAATTAATTTTTCCACTTTACACCTTGATGGAGTAGCACACAAGTGGTGGTACCATAGCCTTATCACTTTGGTTCACATGTCTATCACTTCATATTATGAGTTTACCACTAAGATCATTGAGAGATTTGACAAAAATGATCTTGGGTTGCACTTTAGAGAGTTGACCTAGTTGAAATAGTATGGTACAATGGAGGCCTATATAGAAAAATTTCAGAGGCTTTCAGTGATGGTCATAGGGATTACAGAGAGGAGATTGGTAGTTTTGTATAGTGAGGGACTTATGGAGCCACTTAAGGGGTGGATTAAGGAATTTGACCCATAAACCTTGTAGGAAGCCATGAAACAGGTAAGGAGTATAGATTGGGTTGCCCCTAAATCAAAAATTCAGTACAAACCATTTTTACACAAGAAAGACAAGAATCCATTTACAAAAGACACCAATCAACCCAAAACATCAATCACAAGACTTGATGGTGACACCTTAAATGACTTGAGGAAGAAAAAATTATGTGTCTCATGTAAGGAGCCTTGGAACCCAAGTCATAAATGTGCAACTAAGGGAAAAGTAAACATGATTGAGTACTATTTAGCAAAGAAATCTTCATCAAAAAAATTAGACTAGTAATCTGAATCGTAAGATAAAGAGGAAGGAGAGTCTTTTGAGGAGTTTGATAAAGAAAAGGCAAAAGAGGGGAAGCTTGCCCAACTTTATAGTTTCCAAAAGAATGAGTCCCTATGCATTTGAGGAGTTCTTAATGGGCATCGGTTGGTTACTTTGATAGATTCAAATGCTACACATAATTTAATAAATGAGGGACTTGTAGCATGCATGGGTTTTTAGACGTAGGAGGTTGATGGATTCCGAGTGATGGTTGTTGATGTGTTTACCATTACATGCACTAGGATGATTCCTGAGCTCATCCTTTAGTTGGGTAACTATGAAGTCAAGGATGATTGGTATGTGGTTGGCATTAGTGGTATAAATATTGTGATGGGTGTTCAGTGGCTACATTCCCTTAGAGAGACCACACTTAATTTTTAAACCATGGAGCTAAAATTCAAATAAAAAAGGTAGGAATGTGGTCTTGAGGGGGATATCCAATGGAGGGCCACAAGTAGTTTATTTCAAATGCATGAAGAGACTATTTAGGCATGATCAAGTAGAGTGGGCAACAAAGTGTGTAGTCATACCCATAGTTACAGAAGAGGAATAACATTCTTATCCTCCAAACATTCAGGCTTTGCCATCCAAGTGAAGCAAGGTTTTTGGTAGCATACCTCTAGGCAGGCCTTCTGATAGAGGCATTGAGTATGTGATTAAGTTAGAGGAGGGGAATAAGCCCATCATTACTACACCATACAGGCATCTGAAGAGGAACAAGGATGAAATTGAGAAAGCAATCAAGGAGCTTCTAGACATGGGCCATATTAGACAAAGTAAGAGTTTGTTTGCTTATTTTGTGGTGATAGTTAAGAAGAAGGATGGGATTATGCACGTGTGCATAGATTATAGGGCACTAAAACAGAAAAATATCGAGAATAGATATCCCATCCATCAGATAGATGAGCTCATTGATGAGCTACATGGAGCTGTCTATTTTTCTAAAATAGACTTGAGATTCAGATACCATCAAATAATGCTTAGAGAGGAGGATATTGAGAGGACAACATTCAGATGTCATTATGGACACTTTGAGTTCCTTGTGATGCCCTTTGGATTGACTAACACTCTTTCTACATTCCAGTCAAGCATGAACAAGATATTTAACTGCAAGAAATTGCATAACTTTGTGTTAATATTTTTGATGGTAAAATAATTTACAATAGGTCATGAGAGGAGCATTTGAGACATTTGGATGAGGTTTTGAGAATTCTAGAGAGTAAGTCATTATTTTATAAGGAGTCCACTTATGTGAGTTTAACATGATATAATTGCTATATCTTGGACACATAATCAAATCTAAGGGAGTTAACATTGGTATTGAAAAGATCAAGGCTATTCTTGATTGGCCTCCACCTACTAATCTTCCATAGTTGAATGGATTCTTTGGGATTTGCAAGTTCTACAGGAGGTTTGCCAAGGGATTCTCTCAGTTGGATGCCCCACTTACAGATTTGACCAAAAAGGGAGTATTTGTTTGGTCTAAAGCAACACAAAAATCCTTTGACTGCTTCAAGCAGTTGATGAACACATGCCTTGTGTTAGAGATTCCAGATGTTTTTGGAAGCCTTTTGAGATTGAATGTGATGCATTGGGTGAAGGTATAGGTGTTTTCCTTATGCAGAACAAACACCCAATAACACTCAAGAATAGGAAGCTGAGAGGATATGAAAGAGAGCATACTCCATATATGACAAGGATATGTTTGCAATAATGCATGCCTTAGACAAATTCAGATAATACCTTGATGGAGGGAGATTTTTTATTAATACTGATCACAATAGTCTTAAATAATTCCTAAATTAGAAAGATCTTAATGAGAGGCAACAAAAATGGGTGAGCAAGCTCCAGGGCTATGAATTTGACATTGAATATGTCAAAGGGAAGATGAATGTAGTGGTTGATGCTTTATCTAGAAGGCCACATTTATGTTCAATTTTAGTCATATCAATAGGTTGGAAGGAGAAGGTACAAGATGATTATCCCAAGAATGCACTTGCAAACAACATTCTTGATGGTTCATTAAAGGATGATAAGTATTGAGTAAGGGGTGGTCTCATATTTTACAAGGAAATAATTTGGTTAGTCCCCGAATCTAAGATTAAAATGCATATTTTTAAGGCTTTCCATGATGTTCTTATGCTGGCCATCCTAGATATTACAAGACATACATGCAAATCTGTGAGAGATTCTCATGGAAGGGGATGAAGGATGACATTCTTAAGTATGTTCATGAATGCCAAGCGTGCCAAAAAAGAACAAACATACTTACCTTGTTGGTTTATTGTAGCCTTTGCCAATTCCTACTCAAAAGTGGGAAACAATATTGATGGATTTTATTACAGGGCTTCCCAAGGTATAGGGGAAGGATTGTATCTATGCGTTGGTGGATAGATTGACCAAGTTTTCTCATTTTCTTGCCATATTGGTAGGGTATACAACTGTGCAAGTGGTAGATTTGTTCTTTAAAGAGGTGTTTAGGCTCCATGTAATACTTAAGACCATCATTAGTGACAAGGACAACAAGTTCATGGGTTTGTTTTGACATGATTTATTCAGATTTTGTAGCATAAAGTTGACTCCTAGTACCAATTATCTTCCTCATACTGATGAGAAAATAGAGTTGTTAATAAATGGGTCGAAGGTTACCTACACAACTACGTTTTAGGGTAGCAGAAGGCGTGGGTCAAGTGGTTGCATTTGGGAGAGTTTTGTCACAACTCTATCTTTCATATGCCCATTAGGATGTCTCCACTTATGGCATTGTATGGTTATGAAGCTCTCAACTTCATTGGTTTTCCTTTTGGAGATTGCTGGGTGCCTAGAGCTAGAGATCTTCTTTAGGAGAGTCAGGATGTCATGAGGTCTCTAAGGGATAATATACAACATGCACAAAATCAACAAAAGTTGTGTGTTGACCAACATCACATTGAGTGGGATTTTGAGGTAAGATACATGGTTTAATTGAGATTGCACTCCTACAGGCAACCCAATCTCAAGAAGAGTGGGTTAGATAAACTTAATCATCGCTTCTATAGGCCATTCAAAGTCACCAAGAAGATCAATGAGGTGACTTATGATCTTGAGGTACCTAAGAGCAGCAAAGTGCACAATGTCTTCCACATTTCTCACCTTAAAAAGGAACTTGGTCAGAATATGGTTCCTTCTACAAAGTTTCCTCCTTTGGATGAGGAAGAGAAAATTGATATTGGTTCTAGAGGTTGTGATTAAGGTCAGGGAGCATACTCTACAAAAGAGGGTGATTAGGGAGTGTCTTGTGAAGTGAAATAAATTACTAGTGGAGGATGCTACTTGGGAGAGTGAGCAGATATTACAACATCCATAATTGCAATTGCTTGAGGACAACCAATGTTGGGGATGAAGGGCTATAATTTCCCCTTCTTGCACCTGATCAGTTTGAGCTTTCCATTAGCTTATTCCAAGGCTTCGGTAGTCTAAGTGGAGTTGGTTAGGGGGCTCAAGTCTTGTGTTGGCCTTTGTGGAGGTTTTTTGAGTTTTTCGACAATGGTTACTATTTATAACAATGGCCATTTTTAACTTACTATTTTTGGTAAGTTCTAATATATCTTAGATTGTGTGAATTTGGTGTTAAGACACACTTACTAATTTTAACAGTTTGCTATTTTAGTAGCTAGTCTTGGTCTTTGTTTCTTTAGCAATGCAATATTTCTTGTTATGGCCTTGGAAATTTCTAAGGGTGATTGAATTAATAATATATTATTCGTCACTTAAGCTTTCTTATAAAGTTACTTTATAACCTAAGTGAGGGTCATGTGTTCATAAAAGGGCTCCTTGTCTCACACCTAACTACAAGACGATTTTAGTTGTTTTCAAAAGTAAATATTTGCTTCCAAAAGTGGGATGCCAAGTTTGAGAAAAAAAACATAAGGAAAATATAAAAATAAATCAAAAGGCTCATGAGAGAGGCGTAGCATTCTTGGAGGGAAAGTAAAATTTGAAAAGTGTTGCCCTAATTTCCCCTCCTCTTCTATATATTCACCTTTTGGGCTCTCATTTGGACATCACCTTTTTGGCAACATAATGTGATGCTGTTGGATTATCTTTAGGTTTCCATTTTTGGCTAGTTGAGGACAAAAACCCTCATCTCTAGTTGCTAGTTTTAGTGGTGAGAGACTCACCCTAGTCGATTGGAGTGATTCTACTTCAAGGATCACCTTTGCATTCACAAAGTTCATGTTCTTCAACATTGTTTGTGGTGTTAGAATGAAGACATTCTTCATATTTTGATGTGGATTAGAGGTTTTGGTTTGATACATGAATTGCACCAATTTAGAGTGTGTTTGGAGGTGTATGAACTCATTTTCAGAGGTCTGATATTCATTTTTTGAGTTCTAGAAAATCATTTGTTTGAGTAGTTGGAAGTACAAATCATTTCACAACTTCATATGTGGGAAGTGCGCCATTATGGGCATTGGTTCTATGGATTCCTTGCATATGGGCACTTCATTTTGAATGGTCATTTGCAACTTTTGGTTGAGTAATGGTTTTTAAAGGCAAATCGCCCCTCCTAGGGAGCTGTCATTCTATAGTTGGGGTTCAATCAGGTTGACTATTACTAGGGTCTAAAATCTACACTGCTTGGGTCTATAGTGGTTGCTCTTTAAAGGGAAAATGTTATAGTTTGTACATTCTTGTTATAGCTTCCTTGTTGTGAAAGTTGGGAATGTAATGTTGGTTATATATGACTAAAAAAACTTTGTACTAGACTATTATCAGGTTTGAAATCAATTTCTTAATCCCTAATTTCAGTTGTCAATCATTTGTCATTGGTTAATGCAATAAGTTGTTTAATGCTTATATGTTATATCAATACATTCCTTTTATGTTTGATGTTGCCAATATATGTAACCAAAAGATGAATGAAATATGAAACATTTGCATCCTACATCTCCTTATTTGCAAGAAAAAACCAAAAAATAAAAATAGGGGTGATTATTACAATAAGGAGTAAAAATATCCTTATATAGAATTACAAATATCTTATCCACATAGATTAAGGATTGCAAATATCTTATCCACTAAGAATAATATTACAACTCATAAAATAAGATTAACAACTCATAAAATAAGATTAACAACTCATAAAACAAAAAGATAAATCTTAAAGTCGACATGACTTTATTAAAGAAGATTTCTAAACTCTATCTTAAAAGCTATTTAACCATTATAATATAAAACATTACTTTCATAATAATTATCCTTTATAGAATATGACTAAAAGTATCCTTACAATTGCTCTTAACACTCACTAAAGTTCTAAAAGACATGTTAAATAAGAATAAATTAAGTCATCAAGTGGTGGCATCAGAGGTGGCATTGAACAAAAGTAGACACGCAGATTCCACAATATTATTTTATGGCAAACAAGTTTATCAATATTATTTTGAGACCTCCTTTCTTGAACTCCTTCCTTGAAGAAAGCACCAGAATATTTATACGGAGTGATATTTTTTATTGGATGATTCTGTGGGCTCTCTTACAATGGTACTCGTCACTCAGCTGTCACTCACAGAAAAGTAAGTTCGAAATGAAAACCTGCTCACGCGTACTTTCCCAGCCTAAGCTCTTCCACGCATTATTTCTACCCATTTGATCACGATTTCGCGTAATTAGCACTGTCTTGCCCGTAGATTTTATCCTTTCTCAGTTTCTCTCTTTTACACAATCTTCGATTTGCCAATCTGATAACTTATCTGGCAAACCCTAAGCCTGATTCCAATCATTGATATCTTGTTTGTTTCACTTCCTATTCCATTTTATTCCAATGGCCACAGATGAGCAGATTAGCAATGCTTTTCAGGAAATCGCACCACCATCTACATCCGCATCAAAGAAAGTGCCCTTCGATGTGTTCATTAATCATCGGGGTACTGACACCAAACACACGCTAGCCTCTTCCATCTACACTACCCTCCATGGCATGGGACTTCAAGTATTTCTGGATGTAGAGGTGCTTGAACAGGGCGATTTCATACCATCTGAAATACAAGAGGCCATGCGTACCTCTTTCCTTCATATTGCCATACTTTCACCCAATTATGCACAATCTCCCTGGTGTTTGGCCGAGCTGTCATTTATGCTCAAAACTGGCGGCACAACCATTCCTGTCTTCTTCAATGTTGACCCTAGTGATGTACGCTACGGGAAAGGACCTTTTGCTGTCGCGTTTGCCGAGCATGAAAGGAAGAATAGATATACTTCAGAGAAGCTCCAGGATTGGAAAGAGGCGCTGCACAAAGTTTCATTTCATTCTGGCCAAATCCTGAAGGATAATGAGTAAGTACAATCGCGTTCTCCCATTTGTACGGATTTGATCTTTATTATGGCTTGTAATCATTTTTGCCTATCAATTCCCGGACTATCTTTAAAATATTCATTAAGGTTTCTATCTCTTTGTTTTACTATTTCTAATATAAATGGTATTTTTATATCTTTACTAATTATTAAAAACTGTAATTAAACTATCTTACAGAAATGTCTTTTCGTTCCCATCTTAACGTACTTTGTTTTCCTACCCCCTACATCTAACCTTCATTCCTCTCCTATTTTCTCCTCCGTCACCTCTTAACTCTCTCCAACAAACTTTTAAGATTTGGACTAAAAGTAGATCCAAACAAAATCTCGGTAATATCTTGAAAATGTTTGAAATCCCTTATATTCTTCTTATGGAATGAAAAGCTATGGCCTCTATGATATTCCAACTAAGCAGCACAAACCATTCAATAGATTGTAATAATTTTCTCCATCCTTTTGGAATAATATTCTCAACATCAGAATTGAAATTGGGGAAAATGTACTATCTTGTACGGTAGCCTACTCTTCTCCAATTTAAATTATCTTTCCTCTCTTCCATTGAACTTGTTTCTCCCTATTCATCATCCAAGCAAATCTTTGAAAGTTTATGGTTTTAACAGATTTTTCATTAGTCAAAAATCTATCACAATGTTTAAGCTTCTTATCTTCAATATCTTATGTTTTACTAGTGTTTTAGAATATAGAATACCCAATTCTTGCCCTGTGAGATGTTGGGGAGATTTAATGTCAATCATTATAGGATTCTATGGATGCGCATATTCACTAGTTACCTTGATAACAGAATAATCTCCCAAGTGGGAGATATTAATTTGGTTTTCTACCTGCCCATTCCTTTGTAATGATGATGATGATGATGCCATCTGAGGAAGCCTGATTTCTATTTCATGCATAGATTCGTCCTTATTAGATTCACTATGTTCTTGTGCTACACTTTGTGACATCTCTAGCTGTTCAATATTAGACATCTTTCAATATATTTCAGTGTTCCACAGGGATGTGTTCCCCCCCTCGCCCCCAATCCCCCCCCTCCCAAAAAAAAAGCCCTGCGTTTCCTAGATGGTGACGTCTTGGAGACTTGGGGGGGATGTCTCCCCACCAGCCCATCACCAGTGCCACCATCCCACCATCAGTGTCGCTGTCTCCAAGACGCCGCTAGGACTTCGATGATGCTGGGGTGTCCTCAAGATGTCTGGGGGACTCCTAGTTATCTCCAAGATGTACAATTCTTATACTTATACATATTTTTATAACTATTTTTTAAAGGACTATATGTATTTCAGCACCCTGCCGGTCCCCCCCCTCCCCGTCGCCGTCCCCCTACCGTCCCCAAACTTAGACCCCCCGTCCCCATGTCCTTGAAACGTGTTCCCTGTCATCCCCCGTCCCCGTCCCCGAAACCCGGTGGAACACTGATATATTTCAACATTAGGAGCTCATTCATCTTTTAATTGGGTGAGAAGAGGAAGAGTTCTGGGATATTTTCAATCTATCATTTAAATTTAAGTTTTAGTCAAAATTAATAACATCCATTGCTCCATTCATATTTACTTCTCAATAACATTTTTTAAATCCCCAAGCTCATTATAACCTATTCCAGGCCCTTCTTAGTTTATCAATGAACCTTTTAGGATGATAGGAACTCCATTCACCGCAACACATTCCCATATCATCCATATCTTAATTGACCTTTTCAAATGTGTATGTCTTCAATAATGAGAAATTACGTGAGCTTTATTGTGAGAGCAAGGAATTCGTGCTTTTCGAGATCCATAAAATGGTACTTGTCAACTAAATGCATTTATCTAATTGCTTCTAAGAAAGCAATCCTAGAAGGTACTATGTGGAGTAACCTATATGGCTTGACTACAGTCACATACATACTAATTAAGCTGTATTTTGTATAAAAGAATTATCTACTCAATTTTTCTTTTAGTTTCTTTCTAGATGCATTTCATAAACGTTTTTAAAGTCCGTTACTTTTTGTGTGAACTTGGGTCCACATTCTCCCAATTTCTTTTATAAAGGATTAATGAAAAAGGGGTTGAAAAGTACAATATGTTATGTGTGATACCTATCCATATGGATAGGATAGTATTGTACTGGTTTCAATTGATGTCTAGGGAGATCTGGCTATATATATGTTATTTCCTTTATTATCCCACTTTTTAGATAAAGAATGCGCAACAATATTATATAGGACTTATGTGGTTTTTGACACACCAATTTACCTACACATCATGAAGCTTGCATGGTGGAATGGAAGAGGTTCCCTTGCTTGGAATTTGGGAAGCCTCGAGAGTCTTTTTTGAGGTTTACCAGAATCTTTTGATTGACCCATCAAGGGGTTTGTAGTGAATAATTAGGAATCATTCAAATGAAATAGGTGTTCATTTAGTGAGAATTGGTCACTATTAGCAAGCACCAACTTCCTATTTCAGTTTTAAATGCATTGATTATCTTTGTTTTCAGAGTAGTTTGACTTCCTACAACTAATTTTGTCATGAAATGTGATTAAAATATGAAAAGTTTAACATCTAGTCATTAAAATTAGTACTTATTTAGATTAAATATGAAGACTTTAATAAAAATTTGTCTAATTTAACATAATTTAATTCTACAATTGTAAAGATACTGATGAAAATGTTGGAACTCCTAAAAATTTATTGCTGGAAAGTCAAATTTTGGCTCAATCTCTTGCCCTGTATAGCTAAAATGTATCATTGAAAATTGAAATAAAGTATAATCTATATCACTAAGTAAAATAATGCAAAGAGAAGGGGGCAAAAATGGGTAAAAACAAATAGATAAATCCAAACTTGTATTCAATTCTTACTACACGACATTTGGTGAATGGACAAACTCAACAGAAATCAATCTCCACCAAACTTGTTGCTGCAATCCAAATGCGATATGGTGTGATCTTTGAGGGGAAGTCGTGTGTGAAGTATTGGCAAATTTGAACATACATGTGTTCATTCGACCAAACAAACAAACACCCTACTGTCAGCGTGGTATCAATGCTTTAACACATGGTTGAGATTTCTCATCAACATTCATTGCATTAAGTGCGTAAGATGAAGTGGAGAAAATAGATTTAAAGTTTTAAAAACCATATCGAATGGAAGAAAAATGAGAAAAAAATGGAGGGGTCCCCAATTTGGGGGAACGAAGAGTGTGTTGTGAGGTGTCACAACATGATTGAAAACCTCTTGAATGTTTTAGGAGAATTCATATACTTTAAGTTAATAATCTCCTCATTGATTCTTTTTGCTATGAAATCCCAAAAACCATATAGTATATAATTTATTTCATGAATATATAGTTCTTAGTTCTTTCCATATATCTAAGGTATGCTAATATATTATTTATTTATCTTCCATTCATCTTCCGTTATATGAACAATTGATTTCGTCTATTAGCTAAAATCTGTTAGAATATATATGCAGTCATATTAGTTTTAATTTGTTGTTTATTAAATTAATTTGGATGATGATTTGTTTCTTGGTTTTCTCTTGTTTAGTGATGAAGGAAGGTTGTTGAAAAGTATTGTAAATTTTGTGATGAAACACATGAAAAAGGCGGTGCAATTGGAGGTTGCCAAACATCCAGTAGGTCTTGATGAGGCAATACATGACTTTGAAAGAGGTGTACTTGATTTTTCTCAAAAAGTACAAATTGTGGGGATTGTTGGCATGGGGGGCTCTGGGAAAACAACACTCGCAACAGAAATATATAATAGGAAAAAATCCTCCATAGATAAATGCAGTTTTCTTTTTGATGTCCGAGGTGCAGCATTTTTACATGACAAGCAAAAAAAGCTTATGCAAGATATTGGTTTCAATACATTTCAATTTGATAATGTACAAGAAGGGAAGGCAATCCTTAAAAATCGTTTGAGATCTTTTCCAGTACTTATTATTTTGGATGATGTGGATCACCCAAAACAGTTAGATGCTCTGTTGCCAGGAATTGACAACTTTGAATCAGGTAGTTTAATTATTGTCACTAGTCGTGAATTGGGTGTTCTTAAATCATGGGGAATCTCCTCCATTTATCAAATGAAAGGATTAAATCATAAACATGCTAGAGAGCTTTTATGCTGGCATGCTTTCCTACAATCTTCTCCTCCAAACGAATTTCAAAGTCTTGATGAACAGTTCATAAAAATTTGTAATAGATTACCCTTATCTCTCAAGATATTTGGAGGACTGCTTTATGGAAAGCCCAAAGACTACTGGGATTCTCAATTAAATAAGGCTTCAAGATTATTGCCGAATGACATTAAAGAGAGTCTTAAAATAAGCTTCGATGCATTAGATGAGGAGGAACAGGATATATTCTTAGATATAGCTTGTTTTTTCATAGGAGAAGAAAAAAGTGTGGCTATTGCAGTGTGGGATGGATCCAGATGGAATGGGAAACATAGTTGGGAAGTACTTGAGAATAAGTGTCTGGTTGATGTCGATAAGGATAACCGGATCAAAATGCATGATCAACTTAGGGATCTCGGAAAAGACATTGCAAAGGGGAGGTCACCATACCGTGTTTGGTCAGCACAGCAAATCACGGACATTCAGAAAAAGGCCACGGTGAGTTTAATATATTCTTTTATATCCTATCTAATACCTGGTATGGTAACTTGTTCGTTTCATTGCTATACTATCTTAGTTGTTTTACTTATAAGGTTTTTGTGCTTTTGCATTTTCCATTCAGGAAAGAGTGCTAATTCGGGGGATTAAAGCGGAAACAGATGATTTCTATGAAGAATCCCATTGTGGTATACCTTTTGAAGAGTGCATGGAGCTTGTGAGAGGCTCTACTAAAAGGTTTAAGCGCCTTACACCTTCTATCCTTGTTGTCAAGGATAATTATTTTACAGAAGAATTAGCAACACTATCACCAGGCCTTGTCTGGCTGCGCTGGATTATGTTTAGGCAGAGAGCTCTTCCATCGTGGCTTTCATTGAAGAATTTAAGAGTCTTAGAGCTTCCAGATGCTGAACACATAGAAGAACTATGGAGTGACACTGCTGATGTAAGTATCTTCCTTTGTTTTATCAATATTAATAGAATCATATGTTTTAAGTGTTGTGTGATTTTTGCTCGGTTTATTCTGAATTGAAATTCAACGTGGCTGTAGCTTCCGTTGGAATTAAGAGAGCTGAATCTTGTAGATGCCCCAAGTTTCCTCAGATTTCCGAGTTCAATAAGATGTCTAAAACATTTGAAAAAGATATCCTTGACCGGGAACACATATGATTCTATCGACCGTCTTCCAGAAGGGTTTTGCCTTCTCCAATCACTGGAGCACATCCAGCTAAGGGCATGTGTTAAGCTAATATCACTGCCTAGCAACTTTGGCCTTTTGACAAACCTGAGACATCTAGATTTGAGTTATTGCAGGGAGCTGAAGATGTTGCCTGGTTCTTTTAAGCAGCTCATACATCTACAGTATATCAATTTCTATGGTTGCAAGGAGCTCACCTTAACGTCAGAGAACAATTTAATTCTGGAGAATATGACACTGCTGGAGACACTGATTTTTTCAGAATGTACAAAATTGCAGGAGTTACCTCTGCATATCACAAATCAGTTGTCGCTCAGACATCTGTATGTTCAAGGTACCAGGTTAAGGGAGATACCAAGTAGCATTGGTCGACTCAGCAAATTGGAAGTGCTGAAAATTGGGAGTGAGTTGTTGACAAGCTTGCCACCTTCTATGGGGAATTTGTCCTCCTTGTCTATTCTTGACATTTACGAGTGTGGGGAGTTGGAAGCTTTACCTGAGTCTATTGGAAATTTAGCTTCTTTAACTCAGATTAAAATTTTCCGCTGTAAGAAGTTAAAATCTTTACCTAAGTCTATAGGTCATTTGCCCTCCTTGATTAATCTTAGAATTTATCAATGTGAAGAGTTAAAAAGTTTACCCGAATCTATTGGAAATTTGTCTTCTTTAACTAAGTTTGAAATTTACTATTCTAAAAGCTTAAATTTTTTACCTGAATCTATAGGTCAGTTATCTTCTTTGACCAGCCTTTGTATTTGTAACTGTGGGAAGTTAGAAACTTTACCTAACTCTATTGGAAATTTGTCCCATTTGACTAATATTCAGATTTTAGAGTGTAAAAAAGTAAAATATTTACCTGAATCTATAGGTTCCTTGTCTAACTTAACTAGTCTTCGCATTTCTCAATCTGAGGAGTTAGAAGCTTTACCTGAATCTACTGGAAATTTGTCTTGTTTGACTAATCTCCAGATTAACGAGTGCAAAAAGTTAAGATCTTTGCCTGAATCTATAGGTAAGTTGTCCTCCCTGACTAATCTTGACATTTTCAAGTGTGAAGAGTTAGAAACTATACCTGAGTCTATTAAAAATTTGTTCCGTTTAACTAATGTTACGATTTCAGTGTTGAAAAGGTTAAGATCTTTACCTGAGTCTATAGATCATTTGTCCTCCTTAACTAATCTTCACATTTTCAATTGTAAAGAGTTAGAAAGTTTACCTGAGTCTCTGAATCATTTGTCCTCCTTAGCTAATTTAAAAATTGGTTTATGTGAAAAATTGGAATCTTTACCCAAGTCCATATGGAATTTGTCCTCCCTAACTAGTCTTTTTATTTCCTCGTGTAAGAAGTTGGGATCTTTACCTGAGCCCGTGGGAAGTCTTAATCAGCTTGGCAAGCTTCAAAGTCTGATTATTAAGAGCTGTCCGATCACAGAATTGGCTTTCCTGTTAGGGTCCTTTTCTTCTTCATTGTGCAATCTCACGTTGATACATTTAACATACACTTCTGTGTCAAGGATTTCAATCTCTCAACTATGTTGCCCCAGCCTGGAAACTCTAGACCTTTTCAGTAACAACAAGTTAGTAGAGATCGAAACCTTGCCAATATCAGTCAAGGCCATAAAGCTGAGCAAATGTAAAATGCTGAAGGGCATAAGTGTTATTTGTGGCATGGTAAATCTTGAGACACTGTCTATACAGAACTGCGGGGATAAATTAGAGGAGCTTCCAAGTTTTGCAGATCTAGTCTTCCTTCAAGAATTTGAAATCATAGAAAATGCTGTTCAACTTAAGCAAATAGAAGGCTTGGAAAATTGCAGATCATTGGAGAGGTTGAGAGCAGTAACTTCCTGCAACGTACCAATCATTAAAAATCTGGAGCATATGGAGAGACTGCGGACAGTAGTGCTCTCAGCAGCATGCAACATATCAGCAATTGAACCTTGCCTTCAAACTACAAAGGTAATCAAAGTCTATAGAATCATCGACTTATTATTATCATATGAGTGTTAATTAGTTGATCGTAATTTGTATACTGTTTGCAGAAATGGCCATATGAATGTGTAATATCTGCAAGGACAGAGCATGGTGTGGAATCAGTTGTGAATTCCTTTGCCTTTCCCGGTCTTACTTTGGTTGATTCATGCATGGAGGAGATTGCTAGTAATAAATACAGAAGTGTGTTGAGGTTAAGATGCAGACAGAGGCGTTATTCCAACGCGGCAGTGATGGTGTGTTTTTCCATAAATTCCACTTCAGCAAATACCTTCCTAACCTTGGAAAACAAAAATAGACGTCGGACGAATGATAGCTGCAACATGAATATGGACTTCGGCGAAATGAAAGAGGGGAAATGGGTTTTGATTGGTGTTTTCACACAACCTTCCGACTGGCTTATGGCAGAGGAGTACCAACTCAGCAAAGAGTACCGGGGCTTCCGAGCTGATTCGAGCTTGGTTGATGATAAAGTGAGGGGAATGTTAGTGATGGGCGAGGAAGCGAGTGTTGTGGAGGCTTTCAACAAATTACTGCTATATTTTGGGGATGTGAATAGGGATGTAAATTGGCTGAAGAGAAAAGCTAAGCAAATGGAGTTCCCACTCTAAGTGGAACTCACTTGATAAAGTGAGGAGACTGTTGGTGATGGACGAGCAAGAGCGACTTTGAAGGTGTTAATGCTTAATCAACCACCACATCATTTTAAATGACGGGTTTTGTAAGCTGTCTTTGTATAATTTTTTTGTTAACATTTTTGCAGTTGTATGCTGCTATATCATTCTGAAGCTGTATGCTACTATTTTTCACAGCTCTTACTCCTACACGTTGCTGCATGAACCTATGCTGGCAACATTTTACATCTTCTTACTGTCAAACAAACATTCCTCTTTTTGACTTGCACACTGTGTTTTGTTCTTCTTTATCCAGGTTGTTTGTTGGAGAGTCTCCCTGTATGCTGCTATATCATTCTGAAGCTGCCAGCTCCTTTTTCTTTCCCTGTAGCAGCTGTTCTGGTCAGACTGCTGAGCAACGTTTCTCTTATATTTATTTGACTGGATATATCATAATATAATGCAAGTTTGATGCATTTTTCTCAGTTTACTCCTCAACACGTACCTGGTATTTGTGTGTTTAAGAAACAAATGTTTTTCTGAGCAGCATTAGTTTAAAGTAGAAAACTCTGTGAGAGCAAAATAATTTGTGTACAAATTGACACTTCATTTTTAAATGGTTTTATAAATCAAATAGTTTTCATTGCAGCAGCAATTAATAGTGTTTGTTTTAAGATGGTGTCAACAGCTGTATAGTTTAAAACCTCCTATTTTTATAAAATATTTACATTTGAAAATCTTTGTTATTGCAATTGGTTTTTCTTTCAAAACTAACATTGGTATTAGAGCATCTAGAAATTTTAAAAAAATGTTTATTCTCAAAACTGCAACCAGATAGAAAATGGGTTGAATAGTCAGTTCTAAGTGGAGAAAGGTGTGGTGGAATTTGTTTACAGAAGGCAAAGTTAAAGAGGTAATAGTTTGTGAGAGAAGATCAGTTGAAATTTTATTGTGAAATTTAACCCAGCCTCAAATACCTGTGTTCAAAGGTGAAAATTATGGCTTCTAGAGTATAAAAATGAAAATACTATTTATATTATTTGTGGGAGTTAGTAGAAAATAGTTATACAAAATCTGTAGATGCTCAAGCATGTGCAATCTTAATTCAAGCACAGAGATACCAGTTAAAAGAAAATAGAAAAAAAGATTCAAAAGCCTTGTTCATCATCAAACAAGCTGTACATGAATCAATATTTTTATAAATAGTTACAACTACAAAATCTAAAGAAGCCGGGGACTTGTTACAAAATGCATATCGAGGAATTGACAAAGTGAAAACAATTAAACTTCAGATGCTTAGTTGCGATTCTGAAAACCTAGTCATGAAAGAATTTGAACCTATGCAAGAGCTTTTTACTTGTGCGATGAGTTTGGTTAACTAGATCAGACCTTATTGAGAAAATTTGACTAATCAAAACATTCTGGAAAAATTTATAAGATATCTCCCTCCCCCATTTCATCTTCTTGGAGTGGCCATTGACGAGTCAAAAGACTTAAGCCTTCTCTCTATGAACGAGCTTATAGGTTCTCTTCAAACCCATGGGCAAAGAATGAATAGGTCTGCTGAAAATCAGTTGAACAGGCCTTTCAAACTAAGATAAGTATCTAAAAACAAGGAAAAGGGTCAGAAGGGGCATCTTATGAGGGTACAGGAAGGTTTAGAGGAAGAGGACACAATAGCAATTTCAATAAATGAGCCAATAGTGGACAAGGTAGAGGCTATTATGCAGGAAGAAATTCTAATGATGGTCAAAAGAGCAATCAAAATTATGACAAATCACATGTATAGTGCCACTATTGCAAAAAACTTTGGCATTATGAATGAGAATTTTGGAGAAAAAATAAACATGCAATTTTTTTTAAGAAAAAGAACAAGAAACTAATTTGATTTTTTGCATGCAATGCACTACAAAGGAAGAGTTGGAAAATATATGTTTTCTTGATAGTGGTTTCAGTAGCCACATTACAAGAAATAAAAATATTTTTGTAAATATGGATGATTCTGCTAAAACACAAGTGTGGCTTGGTGATGACAAAGAAGTTGAAGTCATAGACAATGCTCTACAAATGATTAAGAGTCAGAAAATGTATGTTTTCTTGATAGTGGTTGCAGTAGCCACATTACAAGAAATAAAAATATTTTTGTAAATATGGATGATTTTGCTAAAACACAAGTGTGGCTTGACAAAGAAGTTGAAGTCATAGACAAAAGGACAGTTGCAGCCAAAATAAAATAAGGTAAAAAAAGGTATGTTTGTGTTGTCACAAACCTCATATTCAAAATTAGTCGCATAGGAGATTGTCATAGTTGACAAAACAAATTACAATAATTAAATTATTATTAATTTTAAGTGTCATTTAAATACATTAGATGAACTTCATAATGTTTCACTAATCTATTATTTACCTTGCTATGGTTATATTGTAGACATCCAAAAATAACATTATGCATTCCACTGTAACTAACATCATGCATTCGTTTCTTCTACTAATCAATTAAAACAATTTATTGATTTAATCCTAAGGTTCATCAAGCTTAATTAAATAAATCAAATTATTTAATTAAGTTCCTAAGGTTCTTCTTATTTGATTTAATAAATCAAACTGATTTAAAATCAAATATCAAATCCCTAAAATCCCCTAAGTTAATTAATCTAAATTTAATTAACTTTTAATCACAATTACCATTCTCTAGCTTTTGACTCAACTAAAGTCAAACCTAAACTCCTAACTAACCCACCCACTTGCATCAAGAGTTATTTTCCCTCAATAACTCTCATCTTTGACTTTTTTGGACAAAGATTATTCCCCCCAAAACTCTCAACAACATGCATTTATTAACATTTTTTCAAATTTGAATGGGCACATTGGCCAAAACTTGCACAAGCTTTGACCAATCCCATTATGACAAATGTCTCTATCCTATTGGATGAGATTTAGTCCCACATTGCCTAATTTTGGCCTCTCTTCTATCAACTTTTCCTATAAATGCAAGCCATCTTCTCTCATTTCTACAACACAATTTGAAGGCATCTAAACTATAGACAACTTGAGCTCATAGCAACTCATTGTCTATCTCATTTGACTTAGAAAGGGATTGGGAAAGGGCTCTCTCACATCTTCATGGAGGGCACCAATCCATCATAGAATAGAATAGGTTGTATTTCCTTTTCTCCTTGCATGTTTGATCTAGTTTTAGCATTTTATTTGGACAAATGAACCATGTTATTCTATGAGAATGACTGAATCTACACAATCAATGTGTAAGATTTCACCATCCTACAAATGGCGCTAGAAGGAGGGCATATAACTCTAGAATGGAAGCATTTGTTGAGCTAATACATAATGATGCAGTTTGAAAGAAAACATACATTTGTTCTTGTTATTTTTTTTTTATTTCTGTAGTGAAGCAATTTGAAAACATATAAACAATGCTAGAATGATGCATTTTGTTTAAAGTCTTATGCAACTGCAATCTATTCTGTATTTCAATCTGTCGGCCACTCTAAACTTCAAAGGCCATGAATTTCAGCTATAGATTTATTTCTTTAAAGATTATGAGGTATGCTCTATGCTTAAAAGGTTGAGTATTTCATCTACACGATGCATTGGCTTGCATTTACGAGTAATGATATGTTTCCAAAATATACTAGAGGCATTATCTAACTTGTAGAAATCTACCTCATATAAGGAAGTTTACACTCATCCTTTCTTGTCATTGTCAGTTAATATCTAATATCTAATTTGTTTGAAAGATCAAGTGCGTATTTATTAAATGGATCTGGTTCATGCCAAAATCATATCAGTCTTAGGACGATGAACATTGTTAGCACTGGAAAGCATTATGCATTCATTTCATGTATGTTACAACCTTGACCACTAGCAAGCATTGTGCATTTCGAAATGAATAAATGTTTTAAAATCATACTTAGTTTTGCTGGTGAGAATCATTCTGAAGAAAATACTATGGTGCTGGATAATACTGAAATGGCAGAAAGAACGACATTGATATTGGTTGTGTGATAAATGTGAAACTTTTTGACTACCTTTGTCCCTTTGATTCAGTCCACGTACTGCTGCTGCGTCGAATGAATGTCCCCTCATTACTATGTGCTGATGGATGTCCCTTCATCACTGCTGTATATTTGACATGACTGTTGCGACCCTTGCAAGTTAGTGGAACCAACTACTGATCAGGCTTCTGAGGGGTGTGTAGCCTAGATGTCTTGATTAACCCTGAGCCTCATACGCCAACAGCTAGTGCTTCATTGAATACAGGAGCTCTGTTTCTGTTTCGGCCATAAATCATTTCCAAGCATGATGATCACGCATATACACTCTGTCATAGAGTCCCTGTCACATGCCTAAACTCTGCTGTAATGTCCATGTCCCTGCCCGCGCCTATGTTTGCCTTTGTTAAGATACAATTTGTATCTCTCTGATTGCGCGCATGGTTCCCTCTACCAGCTCTTCCTTTTAGAACAAATTCATCTTATGTTTTTTTGAATGTTCTGAAACAAGGTGTGTTTATCTAGCTCTTGACTGTTACGCCAAAAGACCATAGGTTTTGCGCCGGCCAAAGTCCTCCTCATGATTTTCTTTTTTCAGAATCCCGAAAATAGTGCAAGCATAGCTTTTATTCGCTGTGTTTTTACTACATCTGCAACAGTCTTTGAATGAAGATTTGCTAATCATGGTAGCTGTTCGGCTTTAAGGCATTCTGACAAGCAGTTCAAGTGTCCTGTCTATCCCTTCGCATATTGAATATACCATAGGGAGAATGAGGCTCAATGTCTCTGTCGCCGAGTGCAAGCTATTAGCTCGTAGCAGGGTTGAAATTTCGGGATTTCTTCTCACTGACACACTAAATCTTAGCATCGAACTTTCCCCAACTCCCCACGCAAGTGACCCGATTTGATATCTCAGAATTAATAACACTGACTGCAATTAAGGCGTCCCTTATATAGGCCTTTCCCTTCCGAGTGTTATCAAGGATTTCTAGGCTCCTGTCATATCTTTGCTTACTGTAGGCGTGGTCTTTGTTCTCCTAAATTATGGGTTGGTGTGGTATTAAAGACTGTATTCGCAACCCATGGTAAAAAATTGCACTGTCATGAAACTCTCTGGATCACGTTTTCTTTGCAGTTTGAATGTGGGTTTTGTTTCTCTATTGGGGGGGCTATCATTATTGTAAAATCAAGTCTACATTTGATTGTGCAAATAGTACTGGGAATAAAGTGATTAATGATATGCATCTATAGTTAGTCGACCATGTCCACATCATCGAGCTAAGTGAAAAATCTTACTTGACTGCAATATTACTTTTCTACATTAAATGGATATAAATCTTGACCAAGGGGATTTAAACTTAATGAGCTTTCAATGTTACCATTTGGCCACCATCATTAAAAATCATCAAGTCAATGTTTTTCATCTATTTATGTAGGCATTGTAAGTATTCCTATACATTCTTATGATCCCAAAATTATCTTGAATGATTCTTCATAATCTTCGAAACTAGTTGTTAAAATTTGATCAAGTGGGGCACTTTTCTTTTATCAACTCTACATTCAAGAAGGTTATCACAACATTACATGTGCTAGGATTCAACATAAAAAGATTGAATTAGGAGAATCAAAGTCCTTTATCAAAGTTTTGTCATGCTTTTGAAGAATCTGATTTTTCTTTTTTATGCTCTAACCATTGTTTGTTGTTCCAGACATGTTGCATGACAAGGGTAATTTATCTTTGGTAATGCATTGGTACATTGATTTATTGCAAATAAATCTCATTTCTAAGATCTAACTTTGCATCATTTTATAGGTTGACATTGGAGGTTGAAACATCAAGGTTGTGATCAAGCGAAAACGAAGATGAATATGGTGGACTTGGAGGTTTTCTTGCAAATAGAAACTTGAAATAGCATTTTTTAATACTTGATTTGACAATCTTAGAGCTTCCATTTACTACCCTTTTTTTTCTGTTTTTAGCTAACTCACCTTTCAATTTGGGCTTAAAATCAATCAATGGCTTGATCTTTTCAAAGTTGGTTAAAATTGAACCTTAGACACTTACTAGATTTCAATTTGGGATTAAAATTGAACAAGGCAACTTCACATTTCAATTGGTGCTTTTAAAACGAACTCATAATTGCTTTGAGGAATTTAAAATTGAACATGTGTACTTTGTGTTTTGTAAACTTTTTTGCAAAGTAGTGTCATTTAAAAGGGCGTATGCACTTCTCTCGCGCTTCACGGCGATCTTGAGAATCAAAAGTCTTTTTGATGACCCTAAGTTGCATAAAAGATTGCCTCCACACTTCAATTTGGGATCTAAAAATTGAACAAATCATGCGAGTGTGAGCACGATATATTGCGGAGGTTCTCCCCTTTGTTTTTCAATGAAGGTTGTGTGAATGACGGAATATGTTAGCTCGCTTTTGTTTAACTTAGAGGGCCTGCCTTGTGGGAAAAAGTAATCACCCAAGGGAACGACCCAACCGGGAACACGCTAAAGCCAAGCGACTTCCACCCGGGATATAAGTGTGGATATTGGAACAAAGGCCAATATCACGAGGATTATTCCGACGAGATGGACAGCAATGGACTCTCGCCGACGTTGGATAATCCCCCACGAACGGAATGCCCGAATTAGAACCCTTGTTTAGAAATTGGCCAAAACCTTATCTATCTTGTTGGTGCAAGAGGTCATGTCCTCTGAAGCCGCCCCACATAACATGTGGTCTTGTTGTGGAAATGGAAAGTATGCCATGGGAGATTCATGGGTACTAATGCTTGGCTGACCCGAATAAGTGAGTGCCATGGAGGGGAGCCAGTGTGGTCAAGCATTTAGCCATTCGCACAAGATATGCGCAGCTGGATTTATCCAAGTGGGAACCCAACAAGGTATTGTCTCATCAACCTAGGAGTGTGAAAGTGCTTGGAAAAAACACATTGCTTGATCTTGAAAACATTTGGAAAACAAACATACACAAAAACCTTGAAATTTCAAACACCTTGTGGGGAACAAATACCTATTGACGAACTTGCCCACTCTTGCTTTCCCTAGGAATCACATTCCTAGAGGTTTCTAAGTGTGCAAATTCTATCATCATTTGTTTCCAATAAGGATAAACATAAGGAACTTTTGCCCTATTTTCCTCGATTTCCACACAAAGGACATTGTGGGATGAGAAAGAGAATGGGACACTAGACATATAGTTTGAAAACCTAAGCAAGCAAGTGTCTTGGATAAAAAGAACCTCATTTAACCAAGATAAAGAGACAAATTGGATTACACATGTGTTGTCTAACATGATTTCCCGCAAGATCAAAATCCCAAAACCAAAGTTCAAGAAGCTTAGTCTAAAAGCTCGTGAGGAGCGTCTTGAGAGACTTTTCGAATTCAGGGAAAGATTGGTTTATAACTTTTACAGAAAAGCCTCAAGGAACAATCCAACATTATATGCATTTTATTGCCAACAAAATCCCGAATTGTTTCAAAGGTTTGCATTTCTCCCATAGGAAGTCAAGCGTGTTCTTCAACACCGAGGTTTTGTAGAAAGAGAGTCACATTTAGGTTAAGGTTCAAGATCAAAGTTGTCATTCCCTTTCATTCATCCATCAAATCAAAGTCTCATTTCATCATCAAACCTTTTGAGAACTCTAGAATCAAACATCACACTAAACTTAGAGGGCTAAATCAACATCATCATATCTTGGCTTAACACACTTAGCCAACATAGTCTCAAATCATTGAACAAATTTTCTTTGAGATAACACAACTTCTTAAAGTCTATTAGTTCTCCAAAACATTGGCATAACACATTTTGTCAATTCATCCATTTTTGTGCAAAGTTCCCTTAGGATAACACAACTTCCTAGGGAAAACAACTTCACAACCAATCTTGTTTGACTTAACACATCTAGTCAAATTATCACATTCAAATCAAATCAAAAGCCCTTTCAAAGTTTAGCACATACATTCAAAAAGTTTTCCAAAGGTTTCATTCACTCATCTCATCTGTTTTAAGCCATAATCATCATCACCATCTTTGATCTTTTAGCTACCCTAGTTCTTCTCTTTTTGGACTTAAAGGATTAGGATCGAACAAATCCTTATTTTTATGGTCCAAACAAGATCTCAACACAAGAAGGACATGGAGAATATTAGAGACATATCAACTTCTATGGACATGAGTCATCTAAATATCGAAGTGAACCTAGCAGGATCAAGCAATCCCCCAAGCAACTCTCCCTTTACATCACAAAATCTTCAAGAGGAGAGTCATCAAGAGGACGACATAAATGAAGACATAGGGATGACACCAGAGGAAATCATGGAAATGATTCAAAATCCTAAGAACCATAAAATTGTTAGTGCTATGTTCAAATGCATAAATTCAATAGAAAGAGGAGGGGACATGCCCCCTCCCAACCTTAACACAAGCACTAGTGCAGTTGCATCCCCGTTGTCAAACATCAATCAAGAAGTACCTTGCATCACCTCAATCATCACACCAACCTCCCCGATTGTGAACAAGGGGAGTGCCATGTTCCAAGAATTGCAAGAACACCGCCTTGTGACTAATGAAGAAGCAATCATCACCCCTACATTTATTCCGGAAAACTCATTTCACCCTTACATCCCACTCAACTTTCATAATCCCGCTGGTTCATCCTCATTTCACGCCAAACCAGCTTATCAATTGAACATACCAACTCCCCCACCGCATGAGGAAGTTGGTTTGCTTGGAACGACAGAAGCCATCAATCCTTTCTCTTTCCAAAGTGGTGCGTCATCCCTTCCCCCACTTCCTTTCACATCTGCATCGCCTCCTGGAATAGGTCTTCCACCTTTAACCATCGAAAATTTTGCTAATCCAAGCAATCTGACCACCACTTTGAACCCGCTTCTTTTGCCCAT
This sequence comes from Sequoiadendron giganteum, assembly GCA_007115665.2. Classification (NCBI taxonomy): domain Eukaryota; kingdom Viridiplantae; phylum Streptophyta; class Pinopsida; order Cupressales; family Cupressaceae; genus Sequoiadendron; species Sequoiadendron giganteum. The sequence continues at coordinate 197,606,928 of CM021100.1, forward strand.
ATCCTCACAACAAATCGCAACCATTCCTGTCACCATGGTTAATGCATCTATTGGTCCTCAAGTGTCCCAAAGCATGCCTCATCAAGGACCAATTGTCTCAACCACCCGCCCACAACCCAAATCACAGTCACAACCACAATCCCTCCACCCGCCACGACAGTTGGCATGATTCCTGCTCCACCACCAATCCCACCGCCAAAGCACAACACGACCAATTCATTCTCCATCATGTTGCAAAATGCACAACAAGCTGCCCACCAAAAGGCACTCCAAAAACAACAAGCCGCACAAGCGCAAGCGCAAGCTCAAGCTCAAGCACAAGCCGCACAAGCACAAGCACAAGCTCAAGCTCAAGCACAAGCCGCACAAGCGCGAGCACAAGCACAAGCTCAAGCTTAAGCACAAGCCGCACAAGCACAAGCACAAGCACAAGCTCAAGCCCAAGCTCAAGCTCAAGCCCAACAAAAGACACAAGCTCAATACCAAACGCAATTGCAAGCAATCCACCTACAAGCCTACCACCAAGCCCTGCAAGACTTTCAGGCACAACACCAAGCTAAACAACAAGCTTTATTGGCACAACAGCAGCTCGACCAACAACAAGCATTGTTGGCAAAACAACAGCTAGACCAACAACAAGCGTTACTAGCTCAGCAACAACTTGACCAACAACAGGCTTCATGGGAACAACAGCAGATGGACCAACAGCAAGCACTATTGGAACAACAACAACAAGATCAACAACAAGCGTTGTTGGCACAAATGCAAGCTTACCAACAAGCCCTAAACGCACAACCAAGCTCGCAGCAAACGCCGACCAGTACGCTCCCCACCCATCAAACACCTCCAACACCTCACCACTCATTCATCCCACCCCCCGACCCAAGCAAGGATGTCGCAACACAGATCAAATTGCTTTCGCAGCAGGTGTTGGACTTGCAAGCAGGAAAAACCACAAGGACACCAGGCAACTTGTGCCCTTATTCGTTCGATAGAAGTCTTACCATGGTACCGTTTCCAAAGGGATTCAAGATCCCCAAATTTGATAAGTACAATGGAACGGGCAACCTTGAAAACCACGTCAGGGAATTTCAGGTGCACTGCATGGAAGTCGCATATGATGACACGTATCTAATGCGGCTCTTCCCCCGAAGCCTGATTGGTCCAGCTATGGAATGGTTTTCTCGCCTACCCACGGGCATTAAAACATTCGAGGAAATTGTGGAGGCTTTCCTTAAAAATTATGCTTTTAATATGGGTGCGGATGTCAGGTTAGAAGAACTATCTGCACTCAAACAAAGAAGAGGAGAGTTATTTGCATCCTTCTTGCAAAGATGGCGATCCAAGGCCAATCAGAGCAAGTGGGCCATGCCAGAGGAACAACAAGTTTGCACCATCATAGCCAACTTAGATGAAAACCTGGCGTTCTACCTAAAAATGCAGTGCATCACATCTTATGATCAACTAATTCCAAAGGCGCTCAACATCGAAAGAGCCCTTACTGCGCGAGGAGGCGCACCTACATTCACTCCACCGCAGGATAACCGCCCGTCCAACAACTACAATGATAAACCTCGAACATGGTCGAGGAACAAAAATATCACGAACGACGGCGTGGTTGATGCTAAGGTAGTCATCAGTGCTCCTAAGCAAAATACCCAAAATCATCATCATCCGCAAACTCATAACCACAACAATGTGCAGGCTAATGCGGTAGTAGCACAGTCACAACCACCTTCCACTAGCCAAGTCAACAATGTGGGTAATCAAGGAGGACCACCTCCCCGCAACAAGTTTCCCCCCAAGAGGAAGTTCACAGCCCTTGGCGAATCGATTGAGTCTGTCATGAAGAAATTGGTCAAAGAAAACCTAATCAAAATTTCTAACTCCGAACAATACACAGAGCCCATGACCAAACCGCCGTGGTACAACGAGAATCTCCTGTGTGACTTCCACAAAGTTAAAGGACACACCACCGCCAACTGCATGAGACTCAAGAATATCATCCAAGACCTCATTGAGGATAAGGTCATCAACATCGAGCAGCCGGCCGGAAACCAAGACCTAAAAATCTACACGAATCCGATGCCGAATCATAATCAGGGAAATAACCAAGGGAATAATAAGGGTAAACAAAAGTATGCTAGTGTCAATCTAGTATACGAGGAGATAGTCGGATGTGTCGACGAGTTGGTCACTGTCATAAATATCAAGGGAACCAACAATGACTGTGGAGTCACCACACGAGGCGGAAAAGTTACCATTGCCGGGGCACCTGCTAAGACCCCCATTACCAACACAAAGGCCGTCCCCTATGATTACAATGTAATTGACCAACTGAAGAGAACACCCGCACAAATATCCATCATGGAATTACTAAAAATCTCCGCCGCTCATCGACAGATCCTGGATGAAGCACTAGCTGCCTCTACCGTCGCTGCTACCCTTGACACAGAGCAATTTCAGGCTATGGTAGGTAACATCGTTACCCCGAATCTCATCACATTTTCGGACCAAGATTTCCCCCCGCAGCCATCTCATAACCGGGCACTTCACCTCCAAATCCTAGTTCATAAAAAGAAAGTCAAGCGAGTCCTGGTAGATGGTGGTGCAGGTCTTAATATTTGTTCTCTGAAACTTATAAAGAAATTGGGATTCGCCGAGGATTCCATCAATAAAAACAAAAGTATCACCATAAGAGCATATGATGACCAAGAAAGAGTGTCTCAGGGCACTATCAAGGTCCCCATCCAAGTGGGGCCAGCAACCATGGAAACAACTTGTCAAGTTCTTGACCTTGATTTGCCATACAACATCCTCCTGGGACGCCCATGGATACACGGAATGAAGGCAGTGGCCTCAACCTATCATCAGTGCATTAAGTTCTCATATCAAAACGAGGAGGTTACCATATATGGGGATCCCGAACCCTTCGCCTATTGCAAAAACTTGGAAGCCAAGTTTTACAAGATCCCTCAAGTACCTAAAAATGATGAAGGACCATCCACTTCATACATAGACCCAGCTAATCTCGCCTCCACTTCTGCGACAGAGACACCCGCCATCCCCGACATATCCGAGATCAAGAACATGATACAGGACAATGGATGTGGTGATTATAGAATGAAGAGAAATGCTTTTGTTGTAGGAGAGTTACCACAATCTCCTAGATCACATGGGCAACCACAATTGACTCAAACACCTGTCCGCACTAGAACAGAACCCTCTGGATTCCACAGTTGGGGGGATCTCAGTCAGGAAAATGTGGACGAGGAGGACATCACAAACACTCTGTACCAAGATGAAAGACCCACTCCCACCCTACCCATGGAGGAAACAAACAGAGGGTTACAAATGATGTTCGGCATGGGCTATAACAGGAATGAAAGCCTAGGAAGAAATAGTGATGGACGGTTGGAGCCCATCATTGTAGAAAGAAGAACGCAGAACCTTGGCCTCGGCTGTACCCCTCCGAGTATAACTGTGCGTGGCAGAAGTGTTCCTAATAGGGCAGTCAGGTCCTCTCCTCGGGTCTCGGCAACTAACCTTAGATTACCCGTGTCCACAGGCCTACCTCTCGATAACTTCACATTTGACATAACTGACATTTGTAGTAGCAGTGACGACGATGACACCATAGGTGGCTTACCTAGGCTCTTTGAAGATTCCACCTTATTGATGATTAGTGTCTCACCCGCTGAGCCAATCCAACAAACCCACCAAATCCACTTAGTGTACCCCCAACTCATCGATCACGACCAACGGGGACCGCCGATTCTAGACTCATTCGAAAACGATGAGGCTCTCTCCAAATTCATGGGACTAAGGGATACTGTTCCATGTGGAGATCACAAGGCAGGATTTGATATCACTCTAGACACACAAGCATACTATGGGGAGACGATTGAGTCCTTCAGTCGCAAAAGAAAAAGATCGAGAATAAGCTCAGAGTTATTGAGTGAAAACCACACTGTGGCACTCTCTAACCATAAAATAGTAAAAATAAAGGACGCATCCAATGGCGAAAACCTCTCTGAGGTGCCAGAGGATGAAGGATTCAATCTTCCCCCTACTGCTCTACACCAGGAGAAGTCAACAGTATTGGCAGAACAGTGCAACCCGGTCAACTTAGGAACAGAATCAAAACCACAAATTACCTTCTATGCAGAATCCCTCCTAGAAGAAGAACAAAAACTACTGGCAGCTTTCCTAAAGGAGAGAAAGGTAAATTTTGCGTGGACCTATGTAGACATGCCAGGCCTGGATCCTGAAGTAGTAGTGCATCATTTGGCCGTTCACCCTGGAGCAAAACCAGTTAGACAGAAGCTAAGGAAGATGCACCCACAAATAGCCTTGCTTGTAAAGATTGAACTACAGAAACTTCTGGATGTTGGCTTCATACACCCGATCGACTATCCAGAATGGGTATCTAACCTCGTACTAGTCTCAAAACCAAAAGGGGGCATCCGCATCTGCACTGATTTCAGAGACCTAAACAAAGCATGTCCTAAGGATGACTTTCCACTACCCAACATTGACATGATAGTGGATATGACGCCCGGACATGAGATGCTTTCCCTAATGGATGGTTTCTTGGGGTACAATTAGATATTGATCGCAAAAGAAGACCAACACAAGACAGCATTCACATGTCCGTGGGGCACCTACTGCTGGAATGTAATGCCATTTGGGTTGAAGAATGCAGGAGCTACCTACCAAAGAGCCATGACATTAATCTTCCACGACATGATCCACAAAACAGTCGAAGAATATGTAGATGACATACTTGCTAAATCAAAGAAGAGACAAGACCATATAGCAACTCTAAGTGCTATCTTTGATAGGCTCGAACAATATAAAGTTAGACTCAACCCGAAGAAGTGTGTCTTTGGGGTGCAATCAGGGAAGCTGCTAGGATACATAGTTTCAATGAGAGGGATAGAGGTAGACCCTGCAAAGGTAAAAGCAATCCTTGAAATGAAAGCACCAAGAACGTTGAAACAACTAAGAGGATTGCAAGGAAGACTCCAGTCCATCCGAAGATTCATAGCACAATTGGCAGATAAACAGATTGCCTATTCACACCTACTTCACAAGGGAGTAGCTTTCAGATGGGATGACAAATGCGAGCAAGCATTCAACAAAATAAAAGAATATCTACTTACACCACCTGTATTGATGCCACCAATTGTGGGGAAATCACTAATCCTATATATCTCTGCAACAACAGCCGCCCTGGGGGCCCTTTTAGCCCAACATGATGAAAAGGGAACCGAGCGGGCTATCTACTACATCAGCAGAACAATGGTGGGACATGAGCTCAATTACACGTCAATAGAGAAAGCTTGCCTAGCATTGGTATTTGCGGCTCAGAAATTCAGACACTACATGCTAGCGCACCAAATCAAGTTGATTGCCAAAATAGACCCTCTAAAGTACCTATTGACAAAAGCAGCACTTACAGGTAGAATGGCTAAGTGGGTAATGATATTATCTGAACATGATATCGAGTATGTAGAACGAAAAGCCATAAAAGGACAAGTCATTGCGGATCAGCTGGCAGAAGCTCCCCTCTACACAGATAATCCACTCATATCAGAATTCCCAGATGAGTCCCTTTTTAACCTTGATGCAACAGACCACTGGAAGCTATACTTTGATGGCTCTCACACACAACATGGGTCAGGAGCTGGTGTGTTTTTCATCACGCCGCAAGGAGACTGCATACCTAGATCATACAAGCTGGCATTCCCTTGTACGAACAATATAGCAGAATATGAGGCTTTAACCATAGGACTCAAGATTGCAGCACAATGGCGAATCATGGCAATAAAAGTCTATGGCGACTTGCAACTTATCATCAACCAAGTCAACGACGAATACCAAACCAAGGATGATAAGCTCACACCATACAAGAAGGTGGTAGAAAGCCTCAAGGAATCTTTCATCGATATTACCTTTGAGCAGATACCAAGGACAAACAACAGAGCGGCTGATGCAATGGCGACAATTGGATCCTTACTCGACATCCCTCGTAACGTCTCAAAACATGAATTCCTCGTAGAGCAGCTTCTCATACCCACATTCGAGGTACTAGAGTCAGAATACGCATGTGAACTCGTTGGTCCCGGTGATCTTTGGTATCATGATATATACACCTACCTAAAGTTAGGAATCCTCCCCACTGACATCACCTCGAACCTAAAATGCACTTTCATCAAAAGGACTTCACGATTCGTCATCATAGGAGAAACCCTCTTCCGTAGGAGTACCGATGGAACCCTGTTACGTTGTTTAAAACCCGAGGAAGCCTTGACTGCTCTAACCGAGGTACATAATGGCACGTGTGGGTCACACTCAAGTGGTATGACCTTGGCTAAAAAGTTGCTAAGAACAGGGTACTACTGGCCGACGATGGAAAAAGAGGCACACAATTTTGTCAAAAAATGCTTGCAATGCCAACAGCATGGAGATCTTATTCATGCACCAGCTCAAGAACTGCATCCTATTGTTACACCTTGGCCCTTTTCACAATGGGGGCTTGATCTCATTGGTAAAATATCACCCACCTCATCCAATGGCCATAAATTCATTATCACCGCCACCGAATACTTCACTAAGTGGGTCGAAGCAATTCCCATGACCTACATCATGGGAAAGCAGATATCCAAGTTTATCCTTAATTACCTCATTTATCGGTACGGTGTCCCCCAATCCATTATCTCTGATAATGGGACGCCCTTCAAGAATCAGGATGTCCGTGACTTGTGTGAAAAATTCAAAATCAAGCATCGCTTTTCCACTCCATATTATCCACAAGGCAATGGCCAAGCAGAAGCTACAAATAAAACCATTTTGAAAATCCTCAAGAAAACAGTCAATGACTCTGGTCATGACTGGCATCTGCAGTTAAATCCCGCCTTATGGGCCTACCGCACCAGCATCCGCACGCCAACAGGCGCCACCCCATTCTCTCTGGTCTACGGATCAAAGGCCATACTCCCCATTGAAATCGAGCTCCCATCACTAAGGATATCACTGCAAAACCTTATCATAGATGAGGAATACAGGGTCACAAGACTCAATGAGATGGAATTACTAGATGAAAGGCGCATGGATGCCCTTAATCATCTACAAGTGTACCAGAATCGCCTAAAAAGGAGCTACAACAAGAACATCAGACAACGCACTTTCCAAGTTGGTGACCTCGTGCTGAAAGAAAACCAAAAGAACGTGCCAAATCCAGATACAAAGGGAAAATTTGAGCCCAACTGGCTGGGACCTTTCGTCATCACTGCAAGTTACACATCAGGGGCATATCAACTAGCAACACCAGAAGGCGAGCCTCTGCAGGAGCCTCTGAATAGCTCTCATCTCAAAAAGTTTTATGCCTAAACATTACAAGGTATAGAACCAGAAAATACAAAAACAATCAGAAAAAGTCCTGAAAAAATGGTTACCTCAATGAAAACCTGGCAAACAGGCATCTTGGTGACAACAAAAAAAAAAATCAAAAGATCAAAAAATCCAAAAAAAAATAAATCAGAAAAGGATTGAAAAATAGTAAAGAGAAAAATCGTCCTCTAGTGAAAACCACTTCGGTGGCGCTTTGGGCAAATACCTTGGTGAAAACCCAGCAAACAGGCGTCAAGTGTAAATAAAGTACCTTCCCCATCTATCAGGATCTGCACAACTCATCCACTCCATCACATTCCACTTATCCGCTCGCATCCATACCATAGCCTGCGTTGGTATCTGTACTATATTCCACCATTGGAACTACTTGGAATTTCAAAGGTCAGTCTATCCCGCCTTTATCGAAGTAGTCTATCGCACCACACTGGGGGCACGTTCTCGCAACATCGGATCGGATTCATGTATATTCTCGTGATCTTTTTCAAAATTCATCAAAAATTCCAAAAACATTCAGAAAACTCATTCAAAAAACCAAAAACATTCAAAAAAATTAATCAGAAAATCCAAAAACATCTAGAAAAATCATCAAAAATCCAAAAACATGTCGAAATATCAGAAAATCTTCAAAAATTTCATCATTAAGTCTTGTCAGTTTTTTCTACCTTGTCGAACTACGTCGTCTCTGAGCTTGAACGTAGGCAAGGTTGATCTTTGATCATCCCCCGAGACGGTTGGGTCAGTCCTTTAGGCGTCCATCGCATTGGCAATCCGTTTGCCCATCTAGTCTGCATCTTAAGTCAGTCCTTTAGGCAATAAAATGCCAATCCATTTGTCCATATTATCATCAAGTCAGTCCACCACTAGTCGAACTACGTGGTCTCTGCGTATATAACGTAGGCAAGGCTAATCTATGGATCAGCTCCCGAGACCCCTAGGATAGGTCTTTAGGTTAGTCTGTTCGTTGTAAAATCTTGAAAATACCAAAAACATTGGAAAATATTGAAAATACCAAAAACATTTGTAAAACATCTCAAAATTCCAAAAATAGCCTCAAAACATTTGAAAAAACCAAAATGGTGCATCCATTTCATCTCGCTTTCACCTGTGATTGTCATCACTCACAATAAATCATCGTCGCTTTCACCCTTTGGTGAGTTAGTCAGAAGCAAGTTTAGCAGGTTCTAAAGTGAACACCTAATCGTCAGAGTCTCAAGTCTCGATCCGTAAGTCAGCAAGTTGGTCAACTCAGAGTATCAATAGCTTATCACGCAATCAATCTCACCAAAACCCTGATCACTACATGTCCTAGGATGAAGCTTTCCTGCGATGGACATAAGCATCAGGTACCCCACAATAGTTTAGCCTTGGCAAACGATACGAAGAACATCAACTTGTTTGTTTACTTTATTTTGGTCTTTTTGACTTATCTTATTTTGCGCTCATTCCAAGGACCTCTCGATGATGCCTAAACAAAACAGGTTTAGAGAGAAAGGAATGGGGCAACGATCATTATCTTTTTATCTGCTGTGCTTGTTGGATATTCTTGTAAAATAACTTCGTCATGCATACTTTGTTTTGTTTGTAGGAAGGATGTTTTAGGTATCTTGTTGACCACATAAGAAGGCTTGCCTTTTTATGTTTTGGCCCGAGATGTCTAGAATATCTGAACTGCATTCTGAATAAGGTTATGTTTGTCAAGTGTGAACAAGAGTACTCCTATCTGATTGTCGAGTCAAAGTCCATCACACTAGGCGCAACGCCATCCTGGTTCTTAATACCTTGATGCATCGCACCTACGTGTGTTATCAAACATAAAGAAAGGTATGCTCTTTTCCCATCCCTAGATAAGCAACACATCATCATCATTCATCGTCATATCCAATAAAGTCTTGATGACTAGAAGACTTATTGGACTTCTACATTCTTCTTAGATTTAAGGGTTTATCCCTCTCATTCTTCTATCTTCTGTCACGCTAACAATGCATCCATCTTGCATCCGTATTCTCATTTCGCATAATCATGTCATACCATCATATCAGGACAACATCATCCATCTCATCCATCTCACATGCATTGCATAATCATTTAAAGTTGTTTATGATAATATAAATTTGTTATTCTAAGCATCTTCCAAACATCTCATCTACATCATCATTACCATCCATACATCCATTTTGAACCTCTTTGTCGCGAGATCCACCTCAAATTGTATCTTTTCGCTTGATCTCTCGAGGGGGCAATGTACTAACGTACTTATTTTCCACTGGGGCATCCGAAAAAACCAAAGAATTTTTTAATTTCGATGCCGACAACATCATTCTTTGAACCAATGCAACAAGTACATTGCTTCAAAGAGGGGCAAAATGTAGACATCCAAAAATAACATTATGCATTCCACTGTAACTAACATCATGCATTCGTTTCTTCTACTAATCAATTAAAGCAATTTATTGATTTAATCCTAAGGTTCATCAAGCTTAATTAAATAAATCAAATTATTTAATTAAGTTCCTAAGGTTCTTCTTATTTGATTTAATAAATCAAACTGATTTAAAATCAAATATCAAATCCCTAAAATCCCCCAAGTTAATTAATCTAAATTTAATTAACTTTTAATCACAATTACCATTCTCTAGCTTTTGACTCAACTAGAGTCAAATCTAAACTCCTAACTAACCCACCCACTTGCATCAATAAATCAATTTATTGATTTATTAAAAAGAGTTATTTTCCCTCAATAACTCTCATCTTTGACTTTTTTGGACAAAGATTATTCCCCCCAAAACTCTCAACAACATGCATTTATTAACATTTTTCAAATTTGAATGGGCACATTGGCCAAAACTTGCACAAGCTTTGACCAATCCCATTATGACAAATGTCTCTATCCTATTGGATGGGATTTAGTCCCACATTGCCTAATTTTGGCCTCTCTTCTATCAACTTTTCCTATAAATGCAAGCCATCTTCTCTCATTTCTACAACACAATTTGAAGGCATCTAAACTATAGGCAACTTGAGCTCATAGCAACTCATTGTCTATCTCATTTGACTTAGAAAGGGATTGGGAAAGGGTTCTCTCACATTTTCATGGAGGGCACCAATCCATCATAGAATAGAATAGGTTGTATTTCCTTTTCTCCATGCATGTTTGATCTAGTTTTAGCATTTTATTTGGAGAAATGAACCATGTTATTCTATGAGGATGACTGAATCTACACAATCAATGTGTAAGATTTCACCATCCTACATATATAAAATTACTATGCTTCCTTTTTTATTTTAATTTTACTTTAATTTATTGTATCCATAATTGATGGGCAGGGGTCATGGATCATTGTTGCATAATTTGCATGAATGGGGGCATTGAAAAGGGAGAAAGACTACAAGGTTCAAGTGAAGATCATTGAAGTGGGCTTTTAAAAGAAGATATCTAGCAAGATGCATGTGAATTACTACAATGTGTTGAAGATGGAAAGATATGTGTTGGCGTTTCAATTAGCACCTCTGGAGTGCTTATTGGAAACAAACAATTATTGCAAGTGTTATAGTATTGCTCTTCAAATTATAGAGAGGAAGATCTTTCTTTGTTGATGTTCTACGTAAAAAAAGGGGTACTAAGGTTTCTTTCTTTTTTTACTCCGTGACAGGACACAAGGGTGCATAAAAACAATGCGCCGTAGCCAAGCTTTTCTTTGGTTTTTGCAAATCTTAACTACAACTAAACTAGCTTCTAAACTATCCTACCTCCTCAAGATAAACAAAGCATGGGAGCATAAGAGAAAAATGGATGGGTTGGATCACTTGTGTAACATCTAATATCCTACCGCTAAAAATAATGCTGATATAATGTCAACTTCAGCTGAAAAACAACTAAATAACTAACAAACTAGGGTTTCACTAATACTTTAATGGAAAGAAATTCCAAAATGAAGTAACTAACATAACATTCAGTTTTTCAACTAACAACTAGGTTTAGCTCAGCTGAAAAGAATTATTTAACTGAATTAACTGAAAGAAACATCCACTGTTTACAATAATAGAAAAACAATGAAACTTAACTAACTTTTCAGTCCCTTCAAACAAAATTCACTTTGATCAAATTTTAAGCTAGGTAACCATTTCAATATTACGAGAGAGAGAAAGGTTTCAGAAGTTTACAGTTTAAACATTGAAGTACTCGATCTTGACACTGTCTTCATGGGAAAAGAAGTTTATCATCAGGGGCTTTATCGTCCAACCGAAGACCTACTGGTCTCTCGTGTTCCTTTGAATCCGTCCCTTCACGAGGGTAGTTAACAAGGATCATAATTTAACATCATGCCTCTAAGCCTGGTGTCAAGGACATGTATCTCCTAATCGAACCTTCACTATGGGTACCTCCCAATTAGAAGATTTCTCTAATCAGTGATACATCTAGTACTTGATGGTTGATAGATGCTAAATCTAGCATCGTACCTTGGCCAAGGGTTTCATTTTCTTTATTGGCACGCCTGTGCTGCCAGCACTCCCACCCTTGCTAGACATTTAATTTTCTTATTAATTTAATTTATTACTCAAGGTTTCATTTTACTACAATGCTGACAGTCCGGGGAAATTGCCTTCGAAATTGCAGAGATAAAATAAAGGAATGGAATGAAGAGGCTTATCCAAAATTTCCTCTCTTAAATCAAGCTTTATTTTCTGTTTGAAACTAAGGGAGGCTCTCAGACCGTTTCATCTAATAGCTAATCACAATCAGATTTAATCCAATGTAAGGTTGTATTACTTAGACATGAACCAATGAGATGGTTTTCAAAACAATAGAAAAAGGTCGGGAGTTTAAGGAGAAAGATATTTTAGACTTCCTCAAATAAATTCGATCAGAAGAAAAGAGCGAAAGAGGTATTCAATAAGTGTCGAGGATTACATAGCATTCACTTCATTTTACTTTCAAAAGAAAGAAGAGCAGAAAGATCAATGTGATACATTTTCTACGCTTATTCAAGGAAAATATTTCTTTTCAAGAATACGAGTCCATCACATTCATTAGGACCAGAACACATGTAAATACAAACAAATCATGAAGAGAACCTGAACAAAACATTTCTACCGAAACTAGGTTAACAAATTACAAAACACATTTACGTGCGTGGAAGAGAAATGTAATAACTCGATGAAACCTCGCTCAGGATTCTCCAAATGTTTGGTGCAGGAGACTCTGATACACACGACGATTTCCACTATGCCCGACTTGATGAACCAGGTAGCCATCTCTGGAATTTGTTTAAAAAAAAACGCTGAGAGAGAATTATGGAAGCGCCAACAAGATATGCATGGAACAAGTGTGTTGCCAAAAACGGATGAAATGAGTCAGAAATGTGTGAGAAAGTTTCGCAATGAAGCTATAGAGGCAAAAGCAGAGATAACGAGCTGACCCCCAAGAAGTATGCAAACATGAATGAAAAGAAGAACTCCCCACCATAATGTGAATGCCTTAAGAAACCCTCGACCAAGACTACATGAGCCCTGCGACTACATGGCTCCCATCTTTGTTGTTTCATCCAGAGGCATAATGATGAGGAAAATATTGTCGTTCCACAAACCCACGACTCCACCAATAATTAATTTCAGATTTCAAGCCATTCAAATATTTCATATTGATCGGTGGCCAAAGAAATATATATATCCATTAATATAATTTAATATTAAACATTTGAAATCTCCTTATACGGTGATTATTAATTTATATATATATTTATTTATTAAGATTGACTTGAATAATGATAATTGTATTCAATTACGTATGGCCAAGTTACTACTTCGATACACTATTTATACCGACAAAAGGTTTGATGATAAAGTTGATCCACCATATCCTCTCCCTGATGACATCTCCTTTTCCATTGAGGCATCGACAGTCCTGCATCCACTGCTAGGTATTATGGTTAGAATGTTCCCAACGACTATATATAATTTCGTATTTAAAAATCAACTCATGTACATATTCAATTTCACGTGAACAAGAGTTTCACTTTCCATATAAAGATTGTTAACTTATATTTAAGATAAAATAAATCATCTATTCTCTCAATTTTACATTCTCATGAAAACAGTTATTTGCAACTAACTTTGCATCCAAATATACATAGCCAAATTCATAGTCTCAAAATAAGGGATGTAACATACTCCTCCCCTTAAGAATCATCGTCCTCGATGATTGTTTATTCTAAGTTTAAACATTAACATAAACATAAACATAATTATAATGTTTTCAAATGTTCATCAAAAGATAAGGAAATTTCTAAAGGATTTCTTCATAATCCTCCCAAGTGGCATTTTCTTTAGAGTACTGGTCCCACTGGACCTTGCATTGTCTAAACTCATGGTTCGTAAGTGCATCTTTTGCACCTCGAGCACTCTAAGCGGCTCGACTGTGATCACCCCTGGATCTCGCACCTGCAAGGAATTCTAGTCAATCTGGTGATCAAAACCTGCATAATATTTCTTAAGATAGGAAACATGAAATACATTGTGTAATCTGGCGAGAGCTAGTGGTAGAGCAATTTTGTAGGCTACTGGGTTAATAACTTCCCAGACTTCAAATGGTCCCACATATCTCGAAGCTAATTTTGAGGCTTTTCCAAATTTGATTGAGCTTTTATGAGGTTTTACCAGTAGGAGAACATTATCCCCAACTGCAAACTGCCTGAGAATTCTCTTCACATCCGTGTAGCTCTTTTGTTGGTCATTGGCTTCTTTTAACCTCTTCTTGATCAACTTAACTTGTTCTTCCATTTTTAAGAGCATTTCAGGTCCGAGGACGATCTTGTCCTCCATTTTGTCCCAACTAATAGGCGTTCTGCATTTCCTGTCGTATAAGGCTTCAAAATGTGCCATTTTGATAGCTGATTGATAGGAATTATTATAGGCGAACTCTACCAAAGGTAAATATTCCTCCCATTTATATTATTGATCTATACAGTACATTCAGAGTAGATCTTCCAAAATCTGTTTTACCCTTTTCGTTTGACCATCGGTTTTTGGGTGATAAGTTGTGCTGATATTTAACTGAGTTCCCAAAGCATAAAATAGAGTCTTCCAAAATCTGGATGTCATCCTAGCATCTCTGTCGGAGATAATCTTCTCCAGAACTCCATGTAATTGAAAATTTTCTTGCACAAACTTCTGAGCAATCACTGAAGCCTCATCAGTCAAATTCCTTGGTATGAAATGTGCTGCTTTGGTAAGTCTATCCACCATAACCAATATTGCATTGTGTCTATTCCTGGCCATCGGTAATCCTTCCTGGCCATTGGTAATCCTTGAATGAAATCCATACTAATGACTTGCCATTTCCATTTGGGTACACTGTGAGGTTGTAGTAACCCTGCTGGGTGTTGATGCTCACTTTAACCTTCTAAAATTCAAAACAACCTGCCACAAATCTGGTTGCATCCTTTTTCATTCCTTTCCAAAAATATAGGGGTTTGACATCTGCCAACATTTTTGATACCCCAAGATGTCCTGAGTAGGGTGTGGAGTGAGTCTCTTGCCATACTGTCTTTCTTAACTCTGGAGAGTCGGGTATGCACATTCTGCCCTTGAATCTTAATAATCCATTTGTATCAAACTGATAACCTTCATACTTAGGGTCCTGAGGACTTGCTTGAAGAGCTTCCCACACTTGCAGGTAAAATTCATCTTCACTCACTTTCTGCAACACTTGAGCTCTAAAACTAATATTGACTGTTATCATGGAAGTTATATGCCTCTGTTGGCTCAAAGCATCAACTAATCTATTTTCCTTGCCTTTGATATAACTGATTTCAAAATCATAATCGAATATCAATTCCATCCACCTTCTTTGTCGAGCATTTAAGTTAGGCTGAGTGAACAAATACTTTAACCCTTGGTGATCTGACTTAGTTCAAATGTTTTTCCCAATAGGTAGTGTTGCCACATCTGTAAAGCATGAACAATAGCTACTAACTCTAGATCATGAGGTGCATAATTTTGCTCATATTGTTTCAATTTATGGGATTCATATGCCACCACCTTCTCATCTTGCATTAATACACCACCTAATCCATCACCAAACGCATATGTGATTACTAAAAAATGACCCTTAGGGTTTGGTACAACCAAAATGGGTGTTGAGGTTAACTTCTCCTTCAGCGTATCAAAAGCTTCCTGACATTTTGCAGTCCATTCAAACCTCTTCCCTTTTCTCTGAAGGGAGGTGATGGGGTGAGTGATTCTAGAAAAGTCCTTCACAAACTTTTGATAATACCCAGTTAGACCCATGAAGCTCCAAGCCTCGTGCACGTTCTTAGGTACCGACCATTCTACTATAGCTTTTATCTTGGTAGGGTCTATTGCTATTCCCTCACCTGATATGATATGACCCAAATACTGAACCTCCTTTTGGAAGAAAGTGCATTTCGACAATTTACCATAAAGCTAGTGCTCTCTTAATCGTTGAAGGACTCTCTGAAGATGCCGAAGATGTTCTTCCTCATTCTTCGAATAAATAAGAATATCATCAAGGAATACCAATACAATCTTGTCAAGACAATCACAAAAAATGTTGTTCATCAAATTCATAAATGCTATTGGAGCGTTGGTAAGTCCAAAAGGCAACACTGTGAATTCATAGTGACCATATCTAGTTCTAAAAGCTGTTTTATGTATATCTTCATCTTTTAGTCTTAACTGGTGATATCCCAACCTTAAATCTATTTTGGAAAACACAGTTGCCCCCTTCATCTGGTAAAAAAGATCATCTATCGTAGGCAAGGGATATTTATTTCTGATGGCGAGTTTATTCAGCATGTGGTAATCAATGCATAGTCGGAGTGTCCCATCCTTTTTCTTAACAAAAATCACTGGCGCACCCCAAGGTGACACACTTGGTCGAATTAATCCTTTATCTAGCAATTCTTGCAAATGTGCCTTCAATTCCATAAGTGTTGATGTTATAGCAGCTTAGGGCTGCACTTCCTTTGTACAAATTCCAAGGAGAAGAGCATGAATTAAATAAGTAGCCATTCGGCTATTTAATTCATGACTATAATATTTAATAAATCCAAAGGGCCGACCCTTTATGGTTCGCATGCTTTAGTTATTGCTTGGGCCGACCTTATTTGTAATTGACATTTATTATGATTCTTTTAAGAGGGCCGACCTATCTTGAAGAGGTGCCTCTCTTGTATTTATACAAGGTCTCACTTGTCATTGTATTCATTCATTCTATCAAGTTAAGTTCGCATTTCCTTAAGAGCAGAATTCGCACCTCCATAGCAGCAGTTTGGATTCAAGGACGATCTCATATTCATTACATAGTTTGCATCTAGGAGAAGGGTGATTTCCTTGTATCAAGTATTGGCCATTGTTGGGGCTAAGTTGTAGGAAAATTTCTGCTCTTGTTCTACTTTATATAAGAGATTCATTTGCTGGGTTTTTCTCCCTCAAGAGGAGGGTTTTCCCAGGGTATCTTGTTGTGTTCATCGTCTTATGTGTTGCAATATTATTAAATGCTTTCATTGTTTAATCTGATCTAAGAAACACTAACATGGTATCAGAGCAGGTGTGAAAAAGATCGTGATCAGATTTAGTTTGCAACACTCTATTCTTTTTCAGTCTATCTTCTAAATTTCTCAAAATGGTGAACGGTCTGAAAATCGAGGATAGACTCAAAGGGATTTTGAACTACACATCATGGAGGTTCAGGATCATGTTCACATTGGAAGAGAATGATTTGGCTGAGTTTGTGAAAACAAAAGTTCCCGAACTTGAGGAGGAAGAAGAGAAGGTGCAGTAGAGGAAGAAAGACACTAGGGCAAAGAAAGTGTTGGTTGATTCCATCAAGGATCATGTTGTACCGATTTTCTTCAAGCTGAATATAGCAAGAGAGATGTTTGAAACCTTGGAAGAGATGTATGAAGTCAACAACACTAGTCGAGCTCTTGCACTGAAGCAACAACTTCATCATGTGAAAATGGCGAAAGGAGAATCTGTTATTACATACTTCATGAGGATTTCAGAGATAAGGGATTAGCTCTCCACTATTGGTCACATGATTGATGACAAAGACTTGACTATGCTTGCTCTCAATGGTCTTCTGCTTTCATGGGAGTTGTTTATTCAAGGAATCAGTGCAAGATCTAAACTTCCCAAGTTTGATCGGTTGAGAATTGATTGTATCCAAGAGGAGTCAAGACTAACAGCTAGGGAAATTGGTCAAAGTTCAAAGAATGAAGAAATTCAAGTTCTTGCCTCTCATTCGTTGAAGAAAGGAAAAGGCTTTAAGAAAGGGTTCTTCAAGAGGAATCGAGAAAATGGAAATAATGTTGCTCCTGCCTTCAAAAGGAAATGAGACATGTCCAAGACTCAATGTTTTCATTGTGATAAGTATGGTCACTTTGCGAAGGATTGTCCTACTAGACCTAAGCGGCAGGTTGCCATTGCAAATGTTGAAGAAGTTGCTCCGCAGAAGGACTCCAGTGATTATCTGTTCTATTCAGCCTTATCAAGCAATGTAGCTACTGACGCCAACACTTGGTTGATTGATAGTGGTGCTTCTAGGCACATCACCGTTTCAAAGGTCACCTTTCAAACTTGGTGGAGAGTAACTCTAGTGAACAAGTCGTCATTGGAGACAATGCGAGATATTCTGTGAAAGGAGTTGGAAACTCCACTCTTCACTTGGATTCCGGGATTTCATTGGAGTTGAATGATGTAATATTCATTCTAGGGATAAAGAGGAATCTTGTCTCAATTTCGGCATTAGAAGACAAGGGTTATCAAGTTGCCTTTTCTAAAGGCAAAGTTCTTATATGGGCAAAGAACTCCAGTTTCAAAACTGCTCAAGTGATTGGAGTTAGACATGAATGTCTCTATAGGCTATGCACTCGTCCTCTTCAAGCACTTGTGCATAACAGTTCCAACATGTGCGATCTTTGGCATCAAAGATTGGCGCACATTCACTTTCGGGCATTAACTATCATGGAGAAGATGGTCACCAGTCTTCCAAAATTCAACTAGGAACATGAAGGTACATGCAAAGGATGCGCTCTAGGCAAGAATACAAAAGAGAATTCAAGGTGCAAGTTGAAAACCTGTCTAGGAAAAGGATCAAAGTATTGAGATCCGATAATGGTGGAGAATACACCTCTGGCACCTTTCGAGAGTTTTGTATTGAAGCATGGATTAAGAGGGAGTTCAGTGTTCCCTATAATCCACAACAAAATGGTATTGCTGAAAGGAAGAATAGGTCTATTGTGGACGTAGTAAAAGCTATGATCCATGATCAAGATCTGCAAATCTCTCTTTGGGCTGAGGCATCAAGGACAACCGTCTATGTTCAGAATAGGAGTCCCCACAGGATCTTGGAGGATAAAACTTCTAAAGAAGCATTCTCAGGGGTAAAACTAGAAGTTAGTCATTTGAGGATCTTTGGTTGTCCAATATATGTTCATATTCCAAAGGAAAAGAGAACAAAGCTAGAACCTTCTAGGAAGCAAGGAATTCTTGTAGGTTACAGTGAAACATCAAAAGCCTACAGAATATACATACCAGGACAAAAGTCTATTGAGACTAGTAGAGATGTCACATTTGAGGAAGATGTTGCTTTCAGAAGGTCCAAAGGCACTCCTATGGAGATCGATGAAGAAGAACCTCCTCAAGATATGGAAGTAGACCATATTCCAGAGAATCAGAAGGAGGCTCCAAAACCTAAAGAAGATGATGATCCAGTTGAACCTTTGGATCCTACTGATGGCCCTTTAGACATTGTGATTGGAAAGAAAAGACCTCTTTGGGCTCGTAGAACAATGCAGGAGGCAAAAAGTTTTGTAGCCCCAAGAGGAGATTTTAGAGAAAGCAAGAGACCTCATAAGTTCTCCAGCTATGTCGCCTTGATGAGTCAAATCATTGAGTCAGAGCCTTCAAGTGTTGATGAAGCTTCTAGTCAACAAGTATGGAAAGATGCCATGACTGAGGAGTATCAGTCCATACTTAAGAATGATGTTTGGGATATTGTTCCTAGACCCAAGGGAAAATCTGTGGTGTCTTCTAAATGGCTCTTCAATATCAAGCATGCAGCTAATGGAAGCATTGAGAAACACAAGGCAATATTTGTGGCTAGAGGGTTCTCAAAAAAAGAGGGAATTGACTATGAAGAAACATTTGCTCCTGTGGCTCGATATACGTCTATCAGAACCATCATTGCCATTGCTGCATCTAGAGGATGGAAGATTCATCAAATGGATGTAAAGACAACTTTTCTGAATGGTGTAATAGAAGAAGAGGTTTACATTGAGCAACCCGAAGGATTTGAGGTGCATGGGAATGAGTCCCATGTTTGCAAGCTGAAGAAGGCCTTGTATGGTCTTAAGCAAGCACCTCGTGCTTGGTACAAAAGGATTGATCAATATCTATTAAGTCTGGGTTTCTCAAAGAATGATGCAAATTCTAACCTCTACTTCAAGGTAGTAAATGGTGAAGCTTTGATTCTAGTTTTATATGTTGATGATTTGATTATCACTAGTGAGGAACATCTAATTCTAAAATGCAAGGAGTTAGCATCAGAGTTTGAGATGAAGAATCTAGGTCTCATGCATTACTTCCTTGGCTTAGAAGTTTGGCAAAAGACAAATGAGATGATTCTAAGTCAAGGCAAGTATATTGTTGACATTCTCAAAAGGTTTGGTATGATTTACTGCAAACCTATGTCTACACCCATGGAGACTAATCTAGATAAGTTGAAAGAGGCTGCAGCTAGTTCAAAACCAGTGGATTCTACGATGTATAGACAGTTGATTGGTTCATTGATCTATCTAGTTAACACTAGACCTAACATCTGGTATGCACTGAGTGCACTTAGCCAGTTTATGTGTGAAACAAGGCAAATACATCTTGTAGCAGCTAAACATATCCTGAGATATTTATGTGGCACAATTGGATATGGGTTGAGATATTCTTCAGGTGTGGATTTAGAGCTACATGGTTTCACTGATTCTAATTGGGCAGGATGTGTCTCAGATTGGAAGAGTACCTCTGGTTGTTGCTTCAGTTTGGGTACTGCTATGATTTCTTGGTGTAGCAGGAAATAGTCTTTAGTAGCTTTGAGTACAACCAAGGCAGAGTATATAGAAGCTTGTGTGGCAGCTCGTGAGGCAGTGTGGCTTCGTAAGCTCCTTGCAGGATTGTTTGGACAATCAATGGAGCGTACCATTATACACTGTGATAACCAGAGTTGTGTAAAGCTTTCTGTCAATCCCGTGTTTCATGACAGAACAAAGCATGTTGAGATCAAGTACCATTATATTAGAGATATGGTACTAAGGAAAGCTATACAGTTGAGGTATATCAACACTAATGAGCAAACGACAGACATTCTCACCAAGGCTCTCTCTAGGATCAAGTTTGTGTACTTTCGAGATAAGCTTGGTATGGTGGAGAATGCAACTTTGACTGAGAAAGAGTCTCAGTATCAGTGATCCTTATATTTGATAATACATTTCTCTATTGAGAGAGATTTGAGGTGCAAGTCCTTGATAATACATTTCTCTATTGAGAGAGATTTGAGGTGCAAGTCCTTGATAAAACATTTCTCTATTGAGAGAGATTTGAGGTGCAAGTCCTTGATAGTGCATTTCTCTTTTGAGACTTGAGGTGAAAGCCCTTGTTTCCACCCTTTGGGAGAGCCATGGTGGATGTCATGTGTGTGACTCCATGACAGCATCACGTAAGGGAATCCGTGATGATTTATTTGTGCTTGTGTATCACCCTCTGAGGAGCCATGGTGATAGTCACATTGAGGTGACAACATCACATTAAGTGATGAGCACTTGTTCATACCGTCTATGGAGGTAGCCATGATGGTTGATATCACAATGAGGTGATAGTCTATTTTGTTTTCATTCTAATATGATGTGTCTTGTGTAGGTGGAAGTCCATCCCTAGCTGAGAGGGAGTGTTGATGTTATAGCAGCTTAGGGCTGCACTTCCTTTGCACGAATTCCAAGGAGAAGAGCATGAATTAAATAAGTAGCCATTCGGTTATTTAATTCATGATTATAATATTTAATAAATGCAAAGGGCCGGCCCTTTATGGTTCACATGCTTTAGTTATTGCTTGGGCCGACCTTATTTGTAATTGACATTTATTATGATTCTTTTAAGAGGGCCGACCTATCTTGAAGAGGCGCCTCTCTTGTATTTATACAAGGTCTCACTTGTCATTGTATTCATTCATTCTATCAAGTTAAGTTTGCATTTCCTTAAGAGTAGAATTCGCACCTCCATAGCAGCAGTTTGGATTCAAGGAAGATCTCATATTCATTACATAGTTTGCATCTAGGAGAAGGGCGATTTCCTTGTATCAAGTATTGGCCATTGTTGGGGCTAAGTTGTAAGCAGATTTCTTCTCTTGTTCTACTTTATATAAGAGATTCATTTGTTGGGTTTTTCTCCCTTAAGAGGAGGGTTTTCCCAGGGTATCTTGTTGTGTTCATCGTCTTATGTGCTGCAATATTATTAAATTATTTCATTGTTTAATCTGATCTAAGAAACACTAACAAAGATCATCTATCGTAGGCAAGGGATATTTATTTCTGATGGTGAGTTTATTCAGCATGTGGTAATCAATGCATAGTCGGAGTGTCCCATCCTTTTTCTTAACAAAAATCACTGGTGCACCCCAAGGTGACACACTTGGTCGAATTAATCCTTTATCTAGCAATTCTTGCAAATGTGCCTTCAATTCCATAAGTTCCACTATAGTCATATGATACAGGGCTTTAGAGACTGATTCAGCCCCCAGAACCAGATCTATAGAAAAATAAAAAACTCTTCTCGGTGGTAGCCCAGTAGTTCCTCTGGAAACACATCTTGATATTCTTGGAGATAAGGATATTTCTCTACAAAAGTTTCCTTCTTAGGGTCATTTTCCATTTCCTCATTTCGATTCTGAGTTTGCATAATCATGTCATCCATAATTACACTTTCTTTAAATTCCTTAATTTCCTCCATCTTTACAGCATATATTTGGCACCCTTTCCTTTTATTTATTTTTAGTTGCATGGCAAAAAAAATCCGAGTTCTAACTTTTGGTTGCACTCCTTGCAAAAACACCATATTTCCACGATCATCAAGACATTCCACTGTCTTAGCCAGGTAGTCAATCTTAGCCTTATTCTCTTTTAACCAATTCATTATGAGGATTACGTCGTAGGAACCCAAGGGTGCTACATACAGATTAAATTCAGTAGCAAAGCCTGGAAGTTCTAACCTAGCCTCAAATAGACACCGCTTTACCCGAGATCTCATCTGATTGGCATATTCTATAGTCTAGGAGTTTTCCACAAACCCAGTTCTTTTTGGAAATTTACCAAGTAGTTTAGGTGAAATAAAACATTCAGTAGCCCCACTATCAGCTAATATGGTTATTGGGTTCCCATAAAGCATACCTGGTGTCTCGATTGGAGTAACCTGATATTTTGCTTGACGGTTTCCCACAACTGCATGAATCCTCTATTGAAAAGTGGTCTGCTAAGATGGTAACGGTCTCTGTTGTTGCTGCCTTTGCTAATTCTTGATAGGGCACTGATTCAAGCATAATTCTTACCTCCGTAATTAAAACATCCCCCAGGTGGTCCTTTCTTTTTCGGACCCTTGCCTGCATTAGGTTCATCTTTCCTATTACTGTTATTGCCCTTCTTATCCTTTCTGCTATCATACTGATTGTTCTTATACCCTTTTCTCTTGAAGTTTTGATGAGATTATTTCCATTTTCCCTTACCCTGATTCTTATCTCTGATGGAATCATCCTTCTTTAGTCTTTGTTCTCGGTGAACTGCTTTCTCATAAGCCTCATCCATTGTTCGAGGTGTCAGAACATCTACTGGCCCTCCAATGCGGTTATTCAATCCCATAATGAACTTTCAGACTCAAAAATTTTCATCTTATTGATATTGAGGTACATATTTCAGCAGTCTAGTAAATTTTTCCTAGTATTTGTTGACAGACAGAGGCCCCTACCTAAGATTCTTGAAATCTGAAAGTTTTTTATCATAAAACAATTGTGGAAGCCATCATTGTCGGAAAATTCTTACAAATTGCTCCCAGGTCACATGTGTTTCCTGAAGACCCACTTCTGCTCTTTTGGTTTCCCACTACATTGCAGCTTCCCCAGCCAACTAGTAGGTTGCCCAGGCGGTCTTGGAGGTGTCCGAGTAATCTCTCAACTCAAAGTATTTCTCCATCTTAGTCAACCAAGCTTCCACGACATCTCCTGATACAAAGCCCTCAAACTTCAAAGGTTTAACCTTTTTCATATCCTAGGCGAATCGACTCCTTTTATTACTTAGGCTTGTATTTTTAGAACTTTCTTCCCGCTGGTCACTACGGGTCTCAGACTTTTCCTCATGCATTTTGGTCTTTACGTTCACTTTCCTTTCTAGATTTAGCAAACGGTTTTGGGTATCACTCATTAAGCTCAACATTTGGTCTAGTTTGGCCAAGGGGTTATCATTATCTCAATCTCCTTTGAACCCATTTCCGGAATTCTCCATTCCAATAAGGTTCCTGGAGTTAAGTATTACTTATTAGTCTATGTTGGTCTATTTCCATGGTTTAATCAATAAGATACGCGAACAATATTTGCACAAAGATTT
Source organism: Sequoiadendron giganteum (assembly GCA_007115665.2). Lineage (NCBI taxonomy): Eukaryota > Viridiplantae > Streptophyta > Pinopsida > Cupressales > Cupressaceae > Sequoiadendron > Sequoiadendron giganteum. The sequence goes on from CM021100.1 coordinate 197,631,002, forward strand.
CAACACGATATGCCATCAATTAAATATTGGATTTCATTCAATTTAATGTTTAAAAAATATCTATCACTCCTTGTGATAGATTCAATTACAAGAGGATTATAAGTAACTACCACTTTGTGTGATAGTTTTGATTACAAAATAAATAGCTATCAATCCCTATGATAGATCTAGTTACAAAAAGATTGAAAATGACTATCACTCTTGTGATGGATTTATTTACAAAATTGTTACAACAATGCATCTATCACTTCCTGTGATAGGTTTTCATTACAAGAAGATTAGGGGTCCAAATCTGGAGGTTGGGTTCCATTCTCAAAAGGTTATGGCAGCTTGATTCCTATTTTGCTTAGGTTCAAGGTGTTGGTTTGCTTCACCTCAACAAGGATGGCCGCTTTAACAACTTCCTTACTGGAAGGTGTCCACTTCTTTCTTTCTCGGCGAAGTCTCCTGAGAGCTTCAACCATGGTCTTAGAGTCCGCAGGCATAGAGCATCTGGAATAATCATACTGAAGTCTGATTTTCCATAGCCGTCTGGATACCGAATCTCGGACCTTCCTTCACAGTGTTTTCCATATACACATCTTGGAAAAACACCAAGGAATAGATTTTAGTTTTCTAGGTTTACATAGCGAGCCCGAGGTTCAGTGTTGAACCTGGTTGCTCTAATACCATATGTAACATCTAACATCCTACAACTAAAAATAATGCTGATATAATGTCAACTTCAGCTGAAAGGCAACTAAATAACTAACAAAGTAGGGTTTCACTATTACTTCAACGAAAATAAATTCCAAAATGAAGTAACTAACATAACATTCAATTATTCAACTAACAACTAGGTTTAGCTTAGTTGAAAAGAATTATTTAACTGAATTAACTGAAAGAAACATCCATTGTTTACAATAATAGAAAAACAATGAAACTTAACTAACATTTTGGTGCTTTCAAACAAAATTCACTTTGATAATACTTTAAGGTAGGTAACCATTTCAATATTACGAGAGAGAAGGGTTTCATAAGTTTACACTTTAAAAGTTGAAGTACTTGATCTTGACACCGTCTTGATGGGAAAAGGAGTTATCATCAGGGGCTTTACCGCCCAACAGAAGACCTATTGGTCTCCTGTGTTCCTTCGAATGAATGAAGGAACCCATCCCTTCACGAGGGTAGTTAACAAGGATCAAAACCTAACATCATGCCTCTGAGCCTGGTGTCAAGGACCTGTATCTTCTGATCGGACCTTCACTATGGGTACCTCCCAATTAGAAGATTTCTCTTATCAGTGATACATCTGGTACCTGATGGCTGATAGATGCTGAATCTAGCATTGTACCTTGGCCAAGGGTTTAATTTTCTTTATTGGCATGCTTGTTACACCAACACTCTCACCCTTGCTCAACATTTATTTTTCTTATTACTTTAATTTATTACTCAAGGTTTCATTTTATCCAAAATTTCCTCTCTTAAATGAAGCTTTATTTTCTATTTGAAACTAAGGGAAGCTCTCAGACCGTTTCATCTAATTGCTACTCACAATCAGATTTAATCCAACGTAAGGTCGTATTACTTAGACATGAACCAATTATATGGTTTTCAAAACAATAGAAAAATGTTAGGAGTTTAAGGAGAAAGATATTTTAGACTTCCTCAAATAAATTCGATCAGAAGAACAAAGAGAAAGAGGTATTCAATAAAGACTCAAAGATTACAGAGCATTAAGTTTTTCTACGACAATCTAGACTTAACACTTCATTTTACTTTCAAAAGAAAGAAGAGCAAAAAGATCGATGTGATAGATTTTCTACGCTTATTCAAGGAAAAGATTTCTTTTCAAGAATATGAGTCCATCACATTCATCATGACCAGAACACATATATAAATACAGATGAATCACAGAGAGATCCTGAACAAAACATTTCTACCGAAACTAGGTTAACAAACTGCAAAACACATTTACGTGCCTGGAAGAGAAATGTAATAACTCGATGAAACCCCACTCAAAATTCTCCAAATGTTTGGTGCAGGATACTCTGATACACACCATGATTTTCACTATGCCCGACTTGATGAACCAGGTAGACGCCTCTAAAATTCATTTTTTAAATAAAACACTGAGAGAGAATGATGGAAGCGCCGACAAGATATGTGTGGAACAAGTGTGTTGCCAAAAATAGACGAAATGGGTCTCAGAAATGTGTCAGAAAGTTTCACAATGAAGCTAGAGGTGAAAGCAAAGATAACGAGCGAACCCCCAAGAAGTATGCAAATGTGAATGAAAAGAAGAACTCTCCACCATAATGTGAATGCCTTAAGAAACCCTCGACCAAGACTACATGAGCCCCGTGACTACATGGCTCCCATCTTTGTCATTTCATCCATAGGCACGATGGTGGGGAAAGTATTGTCGTTCCATAAACCCATGACTCCACCAATAATTAATTTTAGATTTCAAGCCATTCAAATATTTCATATTGATCGGTGGCCAAAGAAATATATATATCCATTAATATAATTTAATATTAAACATTTGAAATCTCCTTATAAGGTGATTATTAATTTATATATATATATATATTTATTAAGATTGACTTGAATAATGATAATTGTATCCAATTACTTATGGTCAAGTTACTACTTTGATACACTGTCTATACTGACTCAAGGTTTGATGATAAAGTTGATCCTTGTTATCATATCCTCTCCCTGATGACATTTCATTTTGCATAGTAAATAAAGGTTAAACAAATAATGAGCCCAAGACCCTTATTTATAGAACTCAAAGGCGTAGGCAACCCTAAAATATCATTGAGTTAACAGTCAGTTCTTGCCAATCAACAAGATTTATTCCTATGTCTAAATGTAGGTGAGAAAGCAGTTAACTGGAAAACTACTTCAGCTAACTGAAACTAAACAAAAGTCAAACTGGAAGTCTATCTCAATTGACTGACACCTAACTAAAAATGAACTTAAATTACAAATGTGCCTCCAAAATAGACATCCACCTTTAAAGGAGATCTGAGATCCACAAATCGTGGAAGTCAATTAGACATCCTTGATTAGTGGGATCTGACATGCATGATCTATGGGGATCTAGAGTTAACTTGGAAAGGGGCATCAAGTTAACTTCAGTCATAGTTATTGTCTTTCTGGAGGGTAGGATGTCCTTTTTGAGGTGCTTTACACCTCTTCACCATTGGTCATCAACGCCTCTATCCAGTCGTTGACCTCCTCAGCCTTTGGGCAATTAATGCTTTGTAAGATGACGATGTGGTGCTTTAGTATTTCTTCACCCATCACAAGCTATTGTTGATAGTCTTTGCACTTGGAAATTGCATCATCTAACTTGGAAGACATGGCTGCAACTTTGGTCAACTTACAACCATCAGGATCATCGAGGAATATGCTTCAGATGACATCTCTGAATTGATTTTGCACTGTTCTTAGCTCAATGTATTCACCTCCCTCTTGCTGATATTCTATGTGAGGGAAGGATATTACCGATGTTCTTGCGAAGATAATATCTGCGACAATATGTCTGTAGTCAATTAGCTCCACAAAATTAGCATCATAGGCTTTCACCTTGTATGCTAGTTGTTCCTTCCAAGCAAACAAATGTTGCTTGTTCTCTATGGTGGTAACTAATTGGTATGCCAATTGCAAATCTACAATTGTGACCTCATCTCCAGGCCTCTTCTCTGCTATCTTTAACTCTAACTGTTGGATTTTCGCATGGAGTGCACATGCTCTATCTCTCAACTAATATAATTCTGCCATTACATATCTCCCTCTGACAACAAGTTCTTCCACTTTATTTCTCAATTTTTTGCCATATGTAATTAGTTGGTGATGATTTTTCTCTGTGGGAATATTCAACAACACTTGTGGTAAAGTAGAGGAGCTGGGAGTGTCGTGTATCAAGCTGTAAATGTACATCCTCAATTGCCAATTTTCAGCCTTTAAGGCTGCTTTGTCTTGGCCATCCTTAGCCATCCTCTCTTGGGCACTTGTTGAGGAAATTCCAAGAAGGTTTGCCTCCACCTGATGAGTGGTCTTTCCAAGGTTCACCTTTGATAGCATGAAATCCCCAACCTCTACCTCATGTATGTTTATGTCCTCAGGTGGGGCATCAATCTCTATGATGACCTCGTTATTCACATTCCTTTCTACATGTACTTGGTTCTTCAACTTCTTCACTGACATGTCTTGAGGGACATGATCGAACTCTATGAAGTCGAGCTGGTAGGACGACCTTTCCCTCTTCCTTCCAAGGGAACTCTCAATCTAGATAGAATCCCGACTAGCCTCGCTGGAAGGAGGAATGTTGGCCCCCTGAATGCTGGATGAACGTGATTGTGTTGTAGTGATGTCTCACGGTGGAAAGTCCAAGTCAATAGGGACTTGGGATTGTTGTGATGGTGGTGAAGTAGGTGGCTTTGTTTCTATCACAGGTACCGTTTTTTTTGCTACTACCTCTGCCATGGGTTTTGTCTCTGCTATGACTATCTCAATCACTGGCTTTGGCTCAGCTATGGCGGTTTCTACTATCTCAGGTAAATTGGTGGTTGTGTCCACCTGTACCTCTTGCTTATTTGCAACAACAATCCTTTTTCTTCCCAATGTGTTCCCTGACATACACATTCCTTCGGGGAGGGTGCTCCATTGCTTTCATCTGGGCTTCTTCCTGGACGTGGAAGGTAGTGAAGACTGAACTATTGGTGGATTTGTTCGGGGAAGTACTACCTTGTTCTCTTGTTGTCTAGGTAAAGTCAGTTGTTTCTAACCACTCTACTCGTTCTCTCCTCTATAGATGTATTTTATTTTGTATACCAATCCACTTTGCCGAGTGGCTATGAGTTTACTTGATCCATTAAGCCCTCAATGTCTTCTGACATAAAGTCAGCAATTTGTGAGAGCTTAAGCCGACTATAGTTCATTCTTCACACCTTGAACTCATCGTCACAATTGACCCAGTAATCTTCTATGAAAGATTCATGTGATGAGCGTTGCTCGAGATGTGCTACATAGAGCCCTCTTAGATCATATGATGAACTCCTCTCAATGAGGTACTTGAGATTGAGCCTTACTATTTCTTGGCTCATCAACTTGGCATCTGCCGCTATTTTACATCTATAGAGTCCCATCTGAATGGGAAAATTTGCAGCCGACTTCGTCTTTAGGTGTAGATAAGTGTGAACTTTGGCCAATTGCCTTAGGAATTCCATGAACACTACCTTATCTGAAGGGTAGTGTGGCATCATGGTGGGGTGACCATTGTAGCCATACATGCGTATGTTGGTGAAGGTGGGGAATTGGATAAACCAATCCACCTAGTCCACCATTGCCTCCTTGGCTGCTAGTGATATACGCATGTGCATCTCATGGTCGAGCTCTTGCATGATATGCATGATGAAGAGGTCATTTATCTTTTTAAAGTGTCTTTCCGATTGAGTAAACTTAAGACATGGAAAGTATTCCTGGACCTTTTGCACACCTAAGGTCCCCATAGTGTTTAGTGTCCTGAACTTGCCTTGGAAGACAATCAGGTATACCAGGTAGGAACACATGTGGAAACTATGAGCCTCTAGAAACCTGATAATTTTTTGGTGGAGCGTGTCACTGATCAGAGGGGCCTAGTCATAATGTTCTCTTTTTTTGATAATCTTACCAATGATATAGAACATCCACGACTGAAAATGATTTCCCTCTTCCTATCCAGCGACTCTACTGAGTAGAGTGATTAACACTGCGTACTCATCTCTGAATTCTCCTCACCCAACCAATTTAAGCAAGCTAGCTTTTTTCACCTTTAACCATTGTTCGAGCATTTTTAGAGAACACTTGTCTTTCGAAGCTTTGAATGCCTTTCACATTCCTTCATAGATATGACCTTATTGGTAGGGCATGGCAGGATAACAAAACATTTTTCAATGTCCTTTGGTTTCAAACTACAGATCACTCTCCCATCCACTAATCAAATTTATTTTTTGGTAGGATTGTAATGCTTAATGCAAGCAATTAAAAGCTCCACACTCTGTAATGTGATAGGAATTGATGCAACTTGAAACAACCCAGATTCTTCTATGTTCCGCAGTGTGATTTGATTCATGCCCTCCAAATCCTCAGAATTGACCTTTGGGTTCTTCTGATGTAGGTAGGTGTTAGTCGTTTTTAGATAATCATGGTACAAGACCATCTTGGTCTTGTATTGTACCTAGGAGTACTACATTTTGAAAGACTTAAAGATAGATTGTGCACACGACCCTGTTTTGACAATTTCTAGAAACCCTTAAAAATAGCGCCCACCGAGAAGTATTTTTCCCGAAAAAATTTGGCACGTGGGTTTTGTTCATGCTTCAATGCTGAACAAACCTAGTTCCTTATATTTTTTATTCTGAGACTTTTCTTAAAAAATCCCTAAAAATAGGGGCAACAATTTTACTGATTCTGGCAAATTTGAAAAGATGGGTTTCACTAGAAAATAAAGCTGATCTTACCCAGTTGGCCAGATCTGAGGTGGCCTGTTGTTTTCTGTGACATGCAAAAATTTTGAGACATAAGAGAGGAAGTAGGCAAGAGGTGGGTTGGAAGTTATTATCAGCCTCCTTGCAAAAATATGCCTCTGAATTCAACCTCCGAGAAGAAAACCCTTTTTGCCACTAATCTTCAAAAAATATTGAATAACGGTCCAAAACCCTTGGCAGATCTGAAAAAGATGTCCTTGAGAGAAATTTGTTATTTTGATCTTCAACCTACAAAAATAAATAATGAAAAAGTGACGCTTAGCTTGATCATATAATGATTCAAGTCTGGATCCATCAAGTATAGGTGCCAACTCATGACTTAAGCCTGATTTGGAGTTCAAAAGTTGATTTCCACTGATTGTGAAGTGTTTGGCCTCTTTTTGCCTCCAAAATTTCTTAACTCAAATCAACATATTGCCTTTGACCTTTTAGGCGTCCCTTCTTGAGTGTTGAGCATATTTTTCATCATTTTCCAAGTTGAAGTGCCTCTGTTTGATCCTTGCTCTCGTTCGTTCAGTTGATCTTTGGCAGCTGCTAACAGATCTATTGTCGGGGTAGAACCATATTGAATAGATATGCCTGGGAGTCATGAGTTTTCTGAGTTTGATCCTCTAGATTGAAGGGCGCCTTTCTCCAAGAGGGGTGCTTTTAGCTTTTCCTTAGTAAATTTTGATTGTTGTTTTTCATCTTCATCATTTAGAACCTCTGTGCTTTGATCTGACGTCACTGTTGATTGATGAGTTAGATGGCTTTACTTGATCATGCATTGAGGAGTAACCAACTCAGTCCTGGAAAGGATGACTAATTTCTCAGCTTTCGACAACAAGTTTAGGCCCTTCAATTCTAAGGGCGCTCTTGACCAGCAAGGGCACCTTTGACTTGTTTGAATGATAATTTCATGCTATAAACTGCCTTCTTTGATCTTCATCATCGGATGACCTAGTTATCATGTTCCTTCACTGATGGTTTCGTTGTCAAGATTGATCAAAGCAGGGAAGATCATCCTGGAGGTCATTGAGTAAACTGACTGCATCTATATGCCTTAAAGACTGTGCGCCTTTCTTTAAGAGGGGCACTTTTCTTTTGTTCTTAGCAATTTCCTTTCATTTTGGCATTCTTCATTCAACATCTCCATGTTTCGTTTACGGTTGCCAATGATTCTTGAATCAGATGATCTTGCTTAATGGCGGATTGAATAGCCACCATGAACATGAAGAGGATGACTACATCTAATGGATTTGATGTTTGTATTTTCCCTTTGAGATCAAAGGGCGCCTTTCTTCAAGAGGGGTGCCTTTTGACCTTGTTGACTGCATCTATGCCTTAGTAGCAAGGCATCTTCATTCCAAAGAGCCAAATTTTGGCCTTTTCTGTTTTGAGAATCTCCTTCATCGAACAACATATTTTTCAACCTTTTCCGCCATGGATTCTTTGTTGAAGCTTTTGAAGCTTAGCTTTCAACACCTGGTACTAGCCAATCTACCATTAATGGCTGCAGAGCTCCTAACTTTGTTCTTGAAAAATGAGAATAGACCCACCAGAGTAAAACACTTCTTTTGATGATTTTGACTTGACCAATTTGATTTTGAAGTCGATTAATCCTATCAAAATCGTTTTCAGTCATTTCCAGGAAGGTCCTATTTTCGGGGGCTTCCCTAAAAATAGGGGCATGAAACCCTAATTTTCAATTTTTCAATTTTTTAACCATATGTTCCTTGACAGAAACCCACAATAACTTTATGTTGGGTTTGACCTAAAATAGAATTTTGATGGCATTTTTACATGATTTAGCTCAATTTAAGCAGAATGCAAAAAATATATTTTGGGTACAACAATATGCATGGGAAGAGAGTGGAAATTTGCATGCCATGTCAAGGCTTCTACACCTTACATGGACGCCTATCAAGGTAGTTTTCAGGGAGTTGGTATGCCTTGATCAAGCAGTGGGGAGGCATAATAGGGGGGATACTCAATCCTCGCTATAATAGAATCATCAAGAAGAACTATGTATGCAGGGGATTTTCAATGTTGCCATGTCGATGAATCTCTATTTTTTTCCTTCTTTGTTTATTTTTGTGACGGTAGAAGAGATAGTAGGAGAGAAAATTCAGTTGATCCAGTTTGGACTTCATCTGGAGGCAATTCTTTAGAAGGATTCCATTGTGTGACGTTAGAGAGGTACTTTGTACCTGGTTTACTCATTCTTTCCCCTGAGTTGCAACAAGAAATATGTGAAGGATAAGAAAATGGTATTCTCGTTGCATGTCGATATATTTTCATGTTAGATTTATTTTCTTTCAATTTAAGATTGTTAGATCAGTTGGGTGTCTTAAGGATTCTGCGCACCATATATTCATTGACTCAAGAAACTTGTTATTTTATTTATTTATTTATTTTACATGATACTTTTTCCTTGATATTTTGATCCCCTGTCACCTCTAAATCTTGTTAGTTTGTTTTCATTTGACGTTTGATCAATATGCTATGTGAATAATTCTATAAACTCTATATTTTTCTTCAGTGGTGTTATGTCTTCAATTTTAGATTCCTTGCTTCGTTTCCATGTTGCATGTTCATGTATCTAGCTTTTAACCCCTGTATTATACAAAAATTCTATATCCATTTCAAAATATTTGTTTCAATGTGGAAGTGGAGGTTGGGTAGGTCATGGATTTTAGCTTTACACATACCTACTGCATTTGATTGAAAGTTTCCAAAGCTTTAAACCCTGAATCCATTTTGTGCATATTCATCTATTATTATATTCCTTTAGTTCTTCATTCTTTGGGGTGTACTGTCCAAGAGTTCACATGGCCTATCTGTTATTCTTCATTCTTTATGCATATCTACCAAGGTGGTTGCAACCTATGTAAATGTCAATTCCCCTAACCTTTATGCTTTTATGAATGTTCATGCCATGTTTGAAAGCTCCCATAATCGACTTAAGAAGAGAAGGTAATAGACAACTGTGTAGAGTGGTTCAACACTTGTATTATGCATTTTGCATGAGAGTTTAGAGTCTTCCAATGAAATTGTTTGTGGCTCAACCTTAGTAGTTTGTAGTAGCATATTAACCGGATGATTAATGCCAATCACATGTTGAATGATCTATTGTACTATATTGACTCCAATTAGGAGACTATATAGCTGCCAACCACAACAGTTTTAAATATTTCTAAAATCTTTTAACAATTGTTGTAATGCTCCCTTTGGAGAAGTGATTTTTGCAGTTATTTTTACATAATTTCGTGATGACATTAATCTTCATGGAGAATTCACCTTCAAGGCTGAAAATGTTTCTTAGGGTGATTTCTGACAATCATATTTTGTGGTTGTTTTGATGCTTAAATTGATATTTGTAGTTTCTTAAGGAATTTATTTTATGAAGTTTCAGGGGTTATTTGCTTGGTAATACCACCCGCTCAACAAGAAAATCCATCCATAAGTCATTAAATGAATAAAGTTCATTGATTCCCCTGAAGTCATTCTTCTAGTTTGGGGGTTGACTGAGTAGAAGTTTATTTATCTTAGAATTATTTAAGTTGTGCCTTTTTAGCCTGGTCTGTATTTCTAAACAGGTTGTACATTTTCGTATTAAAGCGATTATGAAAATGGGCCATGTGGGGGGGTCTTTGAGAGGCTGGGCTTAACCAACACACATTAAGCATTGACCACTTAGGTGGCTGGTGTGGGGTCCTCTAACCCTTCCCACTTTCCATTCATAGTTCCTGTTGGCAGATGTTTGATGTTTTCGTTCATATGATGATCCCGTTAATCGTGTTCAAATTTTGTTCAGTCTGTTTCCATTAATGCAATGATCCCGTTAACCCAATTCAAATTTTGTTCCCACATGTAACTTCAATGTAGACCCCATAAGTGCTTGATTGCATGAAACAAGAGCATCAGAACAAATATTTGAAGCATAATAGATACACAAAGATGTTTATCTCATTGTTTCAAACTTGATTGGTTTCTATTTGCCAACGTAATCCTATCTTGTGCTAAAATGGTAGCTTTGGAACAGGGTATGGACATCCATTAAAGCATAATAGAAGGTGGATTGTTATCGGATATTACAATTGGAAAATGCTCTGATAGTGTATGCAAAATGTGGAAGCATAGACAAGGAATGTGAAGTGTTTGATTGAATGCGCCAAAGAAACGTGATCTCATGGAATGCTATGATTGCAAGGTATGCACAAAATTTTTTCCTTGAAAAGGATTTATAAACTCTCAACCAAATGTGATTGGCAGGTGTAAAGCCATACTCTGCAACCTATGCCAACATCCTCCCATCCTGTGCCAAAATGGGAGCTTTGGAACAAGGTGTAGACATCCATCACAGGATAAACAATAGAGGGATTTTCTCACATGTTGTAGCTGCAACTGTCTTTGTAGGCATCTAGGCAAAATGTGTAATCATTGACAAGGCACATGAACTGTTAGACAGAATTCCATGATTCCAGGATATACAAAATTGTGGAAGCATAGACAAGGCACATGAACTGTTTGATAGAATACCTCAAAGAGCAGTGTTCTCATGGAATGCCTTGATTGCATGATATTCAAAAAATGGATTTGTTGAAATGGCTTTAGAAACTCTCAACTGAATGCAATTGGCGGGTGTAATGCTAGACTCTACAACTTTTGCTAGCATCTTCCTAGCTTGTGTCAAATGGGAGCTTTGGAACAGTATGGACATCCATCAAAGAATATAGGAATTTTCTCAAAGGTAGTTGCAATTGCTCTAGTATACATGTATGCAAATACAATAGGTAATTGTAGCTACAATTCATCATACTAGAATATTGGGGATGAAGGGAGTTGAGGAAGGTTCAAATGAGGTATATGTTTAGGTTGAAACTTTTGAAGTAATTATCCTATAGATGTGCATTATGTCTATGTGACTTGTGATGTTATTAAATAGTTATGGTCTATGTCTAAACTAGAGTTCTTAGTTTAAAGTTGGATAGTGTTAACTCATATCCATACACGTGTTATTTCTATTCCTTGTATTATTCCTCCTTATCATCCTATGACAACTCTACATTTATAGTGTGTTTTTTCCTTCCACTACTATTCCATTCCGTCTTACCTCACTCTCTTTAAAAATCCTTCACTCTACCCATGCTTCTCATACCACCACTACCCACACTTCTAAACCTTCAATACACTAGTGAAGTAGTTTGATCACCTTAAGAAGAGCAGATACTTTTCCTATAGCTTTGAATCTCTTACATATAATCCTCCACATTGCACACCTTTTGGTTATTGTAGCTATAATTAATTTATATTATGGATTTAAGGTGGTCACAATGTTCACCTATGAGCTTCCAATTATATATGTCTAGATATTGCATATGAAGATGAAGTCCTACCTAGATTATTTCCATGAACCCTAAGGACTATGCCCTTGAATACATCTAATCCTTAGCTCCTTTTCTATCCATTATTTTGAAAAGATAGCCACCACTTTCTTACAATACATATGCATGTCAATATGGGCTTAACAATTAACTAATTTAATTGAATGTTCCCAAAGACATAATGTGTATATTAATGAATCTAGAATTAGCTTCCAATATTTATGTGGTAGAATTTCTATGTTCATGTAAAAAATCATGAAAATTAATTATTTGAATATAATGGTTGGAATTATGGAACCCTACCACTTCCTCCAACCCTTCAAAATGTCAAAAGAATAATACATTTTGAAAATGAAATGACAAGAAAGAATCTAAATCTAGTTCCAATTGAATGTTTGCTACATCTAATTTTGTATCATTCAAGCATTTTTTTTAGGTAAGTACTATCAAAGGGGACAACTCCCAATATATTAAAACAAAAAATCAAATCAAAAATTGCATCAACCTATAGATGGGGGTGCATCATTTAGTACAACTAAATAGGTGCCATGATGTGATGATCCATAAGTTTGGGTGAATTGCCTTTATTTTCCCTTTCAACCTTTTGATCTTTGATTGAGGATCTCAAGATCATTGAGTGCTTGGTTTTTGATTTTGCATGTTTTTTATTCTTTACTTATGTCCATTCATGCTCAACTTGAAAAGGGGAGCCATGGTTCTCCTTTGGAGAAGCCTTAGAATGAGAGTCCATTGAAGTAACCAGTAGAGTTGGGGACGACTTGGAGTTTGCATAAATTGCATTTGAGGGAGCATCATAATCACCCGTAGATGCATTGACAACAATATCTTCCTTGCAATCAAACCTCATAGATCCTTGAGGGGGGAGTGAATTTGGACAAGGCTTTCCACCTAGGGAATTTTGTGAGCTTGATAGAGTGACTGGGGAGGCTTGAGATGAAACTTTTTCCTCTTGGGTGCAAGGTAGAACCACATAGTGTTTGGGTTCCACCCCAACCCACCAAGAAGGCTTTCCACATGCATCTCGCTTGTGGGTGAGTAATTTATGGCATTGTGGTGTAAAATGATCAGTGGAGAAAGACTTTCTACACATGAAAGCTATTTTTTCATAATCTACTGGTTGCATCCAACAATGATCCCTGACTTCCAATGCAATCTTAGTAGGAAGACCATTGGCAAGGTCCAATTCCACACAAATGCACACACAGGTGGAACTTTGGTAATTTGTTGTGTCTTCTGAACAACAATGGTACTTTCCAAGGCCATTGCTTATGGCCCTTAGGCAATCTAATTTCCAAAACAAGAATGGGAGATATGGTAATCACACCCAAAAAAATGTAGAAGAGAAAGTTTCAGATTGTGGATCGAATGAGGGGTACCATGGTTTTATGCACAGAAAGTCACCTTGGAAAACCCAAGGTCCATTTTCCAACACCCATTCCTTGTCAGCAAGAGATTCAAATTTTAGTATGAAAAACCCCCTGGCACAGGGGAATAAGCAGATTTCATCCTTCAAGGATCCTTTCCCATTTATGGATATCCATGAATGCAAATCGCACAATAATGACCATACTTCATGAATCTGCAGATTAAAGCGTTATCTTGCAAAAATTCTTCCCTATCGCAAACTAAACCCTCCAAGCAGATTTCAAGAACAAAAGGAGATTGAGAAACCCTGACAATGGATCCCCCATGCATAGTAGCATCTATTTGAGCATCAATTTTTGGTTCGATGGGATACTTATGCCAATGATCGAAACAACTAGGGTTTTGATGGTTGGCCGGTTGAGGGGTCCGAGGGTGAGCAGAAGGGCTTGACGACCCTAAATCTTTACTAGACTGAGCCCCACATTGTAGGGCATCCACAAAATTGCGCTTGCCATTAGAGGGTGGGAGTGAGGCCTTACACGCAATGTGTGAAGATCTATAGTCCGTGAAGGCATCGTGAGGAGAGCCCACGACGCCAACAAGAGAAGTGAAGGAACGAAGGGTAGTAGAGGAGCGAAACATTGCAGCTAGAGATGTATCATTCAAACATTAAAGGCCTAGGAAATTTACAAATCCTAGCAAACCATTGGATGATGTTCTTCAAACCTTCCTAATAATTTGGTAAGCCTTAATTCCATCAATCCATGGGATTCCTCTAGAGGATTATCAAAGAGTTATAATGAATAATCCTTCTACAAAATACATAGATTTATTGGATATCATACATTTACTTACATACATAGTATTCAAACATAAAATCATAGGTCTCATTGATAATAATGTGATTGATGTCGATTTAGTTGCTCCACTAAAACAAAATTAAAAAATGAATGCTAATATTTTTCCATTGCACACAATCTAACAATATTGAACAATAATAGGTATTCAAGTGCACCCTTCTAATTCTATGTGTACACACATAAGAATAAAGATTCTATGGACACAAAGCATGTTTGTTCTTCTTCTCACACTTCTAAAAATACATAATTTATGGTTATTACTCATAAAATTTCACCTCCTTATGTAGCTTCAATTATTTTATTTTATGAGGAGATCCGAAATAACAATTATTATGGTCCACTTAATGGTCATGGTTTTCTTCATGGTGAACAACATGAAGGTATTCACATTGATCTAGGCATTTAGTATACATGCATAGAAGAATTTGATATAATTGAAAAATTAGCATCAAACAATTATACACATTTATGTGGTTTCGATAAGATAAGAAACATTTATAGGGCGTTGTACCCTTCGCACAGAAACCCCAAAGGGCCAAAGGAAAGCATAGTTCAAACAAAGATGGAATAAGAAGAACAAACAAAAATAGTTGACCGAAAGTTGTAGAACAACCAGAAAATTAGACAACCCCTAAAATAAAGGGGTCTAAACTGACTCCCCTAGCCCGAGGCTGTGAAGAGGCAACAGATTTGGGGAGACCCTTCTTCTTCCTCAGCACAATTGACTAGGAAGGCTCAAAATCGAGAACCAACGAGCGAGGCGAGGGGAGTAGATCCACAATAGCCACCTCGGGAGAGGAGCCACCATGCAGTGAGGGAGCCAACAGCGAAGCAACAGAGATAGGAGCTAACAAAGGTCCAACAGAGTCGATCAACGAAGGGCATGCAAGATCTAACAGAATAGTGACAATAGAAGGGCCTAATAGAACAAAGACAACATAAGGCTCACAGAAAGGATGGTCAAGAGAGGGACCTGGGTAGTCACAAGAGGGTCAGCTTCCACTAAGGAACTAATCGAAGGAGCTCCCGAAGGAGGAGAATCCACAATGAGATGGTCTGAGAGAGCATCCTTCCCCCAAGTCATAGCGCCCTTGCGACGAGCATGAGGGAAAATAGAGGCCAAGTGACCCACCGAAAAGAAACACCTACATCGAAAGGGGAGACCCTCATAGTCCAAGAGTTGTTTCCAAGGTTTTTCCTCCACCGACAAGACCACATCACCATGGAGAGGTTTGGAGATGTCCAAATCAACTAACAACCGAGCTACCGTAGTATGCCCAAGCTCCTTAGTTGTAGAGTCCACCATTAAGAAGCATACAATGGTGTTGCCAATAGATT
Source organism: Sequoiadendron giganteum (assembly GCA_007115665.2). Lineage (NCBI taxonomy): Eukaryota > Viridiplantae > Streptophyta > Pinopsida > Cupressales > Cupressaceae > Sequoiadendron > Sequoiadendron giganteum. The sequence goes on from CM021100.1 coordinate 197,646,473, forward strand.
CATAACAAGATTCCTCCCAAAATTGGAGAGGGAGATTCGATAGGTGGACCTAGACTGATTGGTGTTCAATGGCTCTGTAAGGGGATTGAAAAAATGAGACCAAGGCTTGATGGATAGAGAATGAATACGCCACATCGACCCCCTATCTAGCACATAGTTTCTCTCTGTAGGGGAGGCAAAAGTAGCAATAAAAAAACCCCTAGCATTAGGGTAGAGCTCGATCTCCTCAGAGACCAACGTCTTCCAGGAGTTAGACACCAAAGTATGAAGATCGCGGAGGGAAGGCCATAGGCCATTAAACCTACAGACCCCTAATGCCATTAAACCTTGTTTTCCACTACCTCAGAACCACAGACCAGCATAGGAGAATCTCGGGCACAGGGCAAAGACCGACGAACCTGAACAAGGGATCAAGCACTCGCCTTAGCAGCTTCAAAAAAGGATTTCACCTAGCCAGAAGAACCCCTAGCAGGAGGTGGAACATCCAACCTAGGAACAGAGCCCGCAAAAGCAACAATAGTCAGAGAAGCAGCACCCAGAGGATGGACATCCCGCACATCACCAAGAGGAGAGGAATCACACACTACACATAACCAATGGCATTCTTGTGGACACTTTGAGGAGTACCATCTTTCCTCTTGATATGGGGCTCAAGGAGGTGGATGAATTTCTCAGCTAGATTTTGTATTTTACTTGGGATTCTTTAGTTACAATAATTAAATGTGATACTATATACATGAATGTCTAAAATATGTTTGTGAAGAGAAATTTGTGAAAGTGACAAGAAATACATATGTACTTGTTTTCAAGTCAACTACTTCAAAGTTGAAAATTATGTTGTCACTCTCAAGAACATTTATTATGATTGCAAAAGTAAGTAACATTAAATAGAATATCCTTATGAAGCCAAAGTTAGAATTCATTAATTATAACAATTGAATGTGCAACAAAAGAATCAAGAAAAAAGTTAAAAGAGAAAATAAGGATAAAATGAAGCCCTCTCCATTGCCTCCTAATACTCCTCTAACATAAAAACCAACTTATAACTCTTGTCCTCCACCTGTAGTGGTGTAAAATTATACCCTGTGGAAATTTCACACTTGCGCATTTGGCCTGTTGCATTTATGGCACATAGCCACATTTATGACAAAATCCTTGAGTCAAAATTTCATGATTTCAACTCCATAAGGGACAATGACGAAGCGTTAGCATTCCACCACCTCATTTCCTGCAAAGTTGTGAGTTGGATGCCTACGCGGTGCATGAACGCCAATGCAACATGCAAGCGTCCACAATCTTTTTGAGTTTAAATGAGGGAATCTCATGCCTCTCACCTATGACACATGCCATTGCAGTAGAATCGCAAGTGTAACGGATTTTCCTACCCTTTCAACCTCACATAACCTCTCATTTCACTCTCATTCTCATTCATTCTTGCTTCTACTCACTTGCTCTCACTCTTTCACTCTCTTCTCTTCTACATATTTTCTCTACAATGAAGCTCTATCATATTTATGTCACAACAATAGCCAAGGTTCTCTTGCAAATGCTCATCATCTTGTCTATCAAGCCAAGAGGGAGTCACAAGCTGTTGGTAATGCTCTCTTGTTTCTTTATCTTGTCTTGTTTATTTTGAAAATACATGCATGTAATGATCACCCTATTAGACCCACCAAGAGGTTCGACAATTTGGAACTTCATAATGGATAGCAGAGAGATCATCAATAAGCACATCACTTGGGACATTAAGGTTGGAAGAAGCATTGCCTTCTGGATAGATTCCTAGAAAGGACATCCCCCCTTGCTAGCAAACCTAATCTAAGAGAAATCCAAGTAGCTACAATTAGAGAATGGGGGACCAAGGTGAGCGATTACATTGTAAAGAAACACAAAAATGGAAAACCAGTTTGGACATGGCATTCGTTAGATGAACTAAGAGGCCCAATGGATCAAAAAGAAGAGTTAAAGAAAATATTGGAGAATCGGTCTTTCGCTCCATCCACAAATGAAGATGTCATAAGATGGTGTAGATAAAACATAATCATAGGGTGAATATGTGATACAAGGTCAAAGAAGCTACAATAACTAAAAAAAATTGGTCGATGCACCTATTTTGGAATAAGGAATGCCTTCTAAAAGTTGGTGTCTTCACATGGTTGGCGCAACAAAAGAAAATACTGATAGTAGAGAGGATGAAAAAACTCAGCCTTCAGGGGCCTGGTAGATGTGTATTATGCAAGAATCAAGATGAGGATACAAATTATATATACATAAACTACCCCTATGTTGAGCATTGTTGGAAATCGTTCATGAGGAGATTGAACTGGGCTTTCTTGATGCCCTTAGACTTCCACAAATGGTTCATGCTTTGATAGAAAAAGATTGAGTGCTTGGTAGTAGAATTGGTGAACAATGCGGTTTGAAACATAAGTAGTCGAAAGTGCTCCTTTAGTGGATGTGATGATAGTATGAATAAACAGTTCAAAGGGCTCAAATTCCTCCTCGTTAATGGGGTTTGGAGGGTTGATCCTCTGGTTGAGCCAAGAAATAATTTTAGATGGAAAGCATCAGAAGAAGGTTGGGTTAAAATAAACTTTGATGGAGCATCCAAAGGCAATCCTGGGCCAAGTGGCACCGGATGTGTAATAAGGGATCACACACAAAAGATACTTTATAAAAAATCCAATTTTCTAGGAGAGACAACAAACAATATGGTAGAATTTAGGGCAACGCTTTTAGAATTGCAAGGTGGTATGGAGATAGTGGTGAGAAAAGTACATTTAGAAGGCGACTCACTAATCATGATTAATTCTATTAGATTCAAAAAGACCCCAAATTGGATGTTAAAAAATGGTTGAACTCCATATTAGGGTTGATTGACACATTTGAAGACTTTAAGATAACCCATATATATAGGGAAGGCAACACAAGGGAAAATGATATGGAAAAGGCTACCTTGGTGGACTCCTTGGGGTGCATGTGATGCTATTAAGTTGAATAAATGATGGCAATGGGAGGTGGGCCACATAGAGTTCTGCTATGATATTTTAGAACAATGTAATATTTTGGTATAATTTAAAAAAAAAAAAACTTATGTTCCTAATTATCTCTATTCTTCTTATCACTTAATTAAATAGATTATTATCATTTATTTAATTATCCACTATCCCACTTTCTAAATTAAATATTTACTTTAATTACTTAAATCTCCATAAATTTCTTATCCACTCTCCATAAATAAATAAAATTAATTATTTTATTTATTAAATTCCACTTGCACATTCCTTTAATAATTAATTCATTTAATTAATTATTTAATCTCATGCATTTCCAACTCATCTTTTGACTAAGACTTACTCTCAGTCCACTAACTAATCAATTCAGTTCACTCCCACTCAATCTGAGTTAACAAATCAATCAATTCTCTTAACTAATTCATGCAATCAGTTAACTAATTCATTCAATCAGTTAACTAATTCATGCAAACAGTTAACTGAAATCATGCAACCAGTTGCAGACTGTTAATTGATCAATCAATTCCTCTAATTGATTCTCCACCCTCAATTCATTCAGTTCTTCTTTTGATCTTGATCATCCATTCAAATTATCCCTTTCCATAAAATCAACCTTCATTCTCATTTGAAGGCTAACCACAAATAGAACTACAAATCTTCAATATTTTGTTATTAATATCTATCTTGAGCTTATTGCAATTTATGCACACATAATTTCTAAGAGCAACTAAGGCTTAGCAAGAAAAATGGAGAAGAACAATGGAGATGATTCAATGTTGACATAGGAAGGAAGGTATTTCTTTGATATTGATTTCTTATGTTTGATTGTGCTTCATTGATAGATTATAATTAATTTGCCTAAATCTAATAGTTTTGTGGTTGTTGTTCATGATTCTTAATTTTAACCTGATTTTTTGTTGTAAAATGGTGAACTCAATGTGAAATCTAACATTTTTTTGTGATTTTTTTTTTTTTTTGAATCTACAGGTTCTACAATGCATCTATGAGTGTAGAGTGATGCATTCATTGAGTTTTGCACATCTATAGCACTTTTGTGACTAATCTATATTTATACAACATATGTGTACTTTTCCATGATACATTCATTGAAATCTAAAACACAATTGTCCATGTTTTAAATATTTCCATTTATACTAACAATTTTTGTTTCTACTTATTGCATAGGATTGATAACTATTTATTTGACATCTTGACATTGCACTCATCATTTCTAGGTTATTGATTTTTGTACGTTTTTGGTGATTTTAGTGTTTTCAGGTTTTGTCACATAACTATATTTTCGAGCTGCATTCATTCCCTACATTGTAATTATTCTCTTGTGACACATTTTTCCTATTTCTATATCGTAACTTTTTCTTTGATGCATCTGTCAGAAATAGTGACACATCAGTCTAGGAGGTATAGAATTAAATTTTCTAATTTTACTTTTTGATTATAGTTTGATTCAGATAAATTACATTTTTTGTTACTAATATTTGTTGGTAGATTTGTGGTGGTGTAGCTCGTTTGAAAAAGACACTATTTTGAAATTATTGATTAGTTTGACACAGGTTTGCTTGCCAAAGACTAAAATCTAAACTTGGTGTCTTTATTTTTCTAGAGTAAACAACTTTTATTTAGGCTTAAACAAAACAATTGTATTCCATATTTGGTAAACTAATGAAATTTATGCTCTTCCTTCCCACCTTGTGTGACCTTGGGAATCAAAAACATCATTAGTTTGCAATTTTTTGTTTACCTGAGGTGTGGTTATTCCATGCATGCTCTCCCCTTGTGACTCTTAAGAATAATCTTGGGGATTAGAGACAACAACACCATAACCATTTATTTCAAGTAGAGAGACTTGATTGGGGGCCTCATCACTATGGGTTCTGATCTCAAGCACTTTTCCCAATGAGCTATATAGAGGGGGAGAGAAAAAATTGTCCCTTAAGGAAAGCTAGTGCCATTTGAGCCAAGCCTCATGACCCTCAGTCTGTTGAGACACATATAGGTGAGGAGAGCAAAGAAGACCCCTCCAATCTCAGGCACTATCAGACGAGATTTTTGTTCACAGTAGACCCCCACTAAAACTTTGTTAATTAGAAGCATAGGAGCCATTCAATCGTATCTTGTTTGTAGTGTAACATACAGTATCATGTGTGAAGCTACTCACCCTGTACTCCCTTACGTAAAGATGCAAATCTTTGGGTTGGCTATTTATAGCCTCTTAGGGAGAGAAAGAAGGTGAGCCTGTTGTCGTATTGGGTATGTGCCACTAGACGTCTAGCTATCTAATTTCACAAGAAATGTGTTTCTATCCAATCTTATGAAGTATTTATCACATAACTATGAGGTGGGCCTACATCAAATCTATACACCATTTTGATTAATTAAGTTGTGTTTATCTTCAAATTGTCTTTAGTCTATACTCTACCAGTGACCCCATTGGCCTTTGGGCCTTAAGCCTTGTTTACCAAGATTCAAGATTTGAACAACTATTTTTGTCTTCTAAGTGTTTTATGAGTAATTTCTATCCAAAACTAAAAAAATGCAACATGAACAGTCACTTAGAACACTCGATTTTAGGAAAAAATCTAGAGTTATGCGTTTGTAACTTTTTGTAATGCAATCATTTAGAAAGAAAACCAATGCTACACATTTTTTAGTACTTGCATCATATTTGTATTTTTTAACACATTTTTAGAACCAAAGTGACACATTTGTTAACTTTTGTGTTGCATTTTCTTTTCCATACTGCATCTATGTTCTGCATCGAATTGTTAGACTTCTATAACACATCTGTTCAAAAATATTAGAAAAATCCAGAGCACCACAACTATAGGTTTCCCTAATGCATTTGTTTGTGCTAAGAAATTAGGGTTTATTCCTAAGGATCCAAATTAAAAAATTGATTTTCATAGTGACTAGAAACAAAAAACTATAGACTCACCCATTTTAGTATTGCATTTTCAGTATTTTTCCATTTTTCTAGGCTTAAAATTGCATCTTTAGACTAAAATTCATCATCCAAAATCATAGACAATTAGCTTTACCTTTTGAAACTAGGAAACAAATCTGATTTTTGATAAAACCTTAGTGTTATCATTTGAATTTCTTGACCTCATACTCTCTTTTTATCCCATCAATAGTAGGACCTATAACTCATAAGTCTAGTTGAGGTTTAACTTTTATCACAACATCATCCCAATCAGTTATCCTTTTGAGGTTTATATGTTTCATTTGATCACCTCGGTCCATCAGAATTTGTCAAGTATCCCTTTCAAAAATTAGAAAATTCAAAAGCATAACATACTATTCATTTGCAAGCATCTCTTAAAAATCAAAAGCCTAAAAACACAGTGTAATTTCATACTCATCTTGCATCCATCAAAAATAAAAATAAAAACCTAAAAAACATTTAAAAATCCAAAAACCACAAAATTTCAAAAACAAGTCTTATATGATCCAAACAAGATCTCAGAGAAAAAGAAAAGAAATGGATTCCATAGTTGACCATAATTTTAATCCCACTAGTGTGATGCACTTTGGGTCCACATCAAATGAATAAATAATGTCACAATATAAGACTACACCCTCGTTTGATGATGAGTATAACTTGAATAATGTTGAACAACACCTAACTCCAAAGGAAATAGACAACACTTTGCAAGATCCCTAAATATTGCAATTATAGGAATTTATATATGCTAATCCCAACAAATACTTTCTATAGAGAAGGGGGACCAATTTCTTCAAGACTCTAGGTCATGGGAGAGTCGTAAGCAATAGGCTTCCCTGATCTACCTCAAGCTTGCTAAGTGAATTGGAAAGGTTAAGATGCTAAGGCCAAAAAGGAAGAGCAATCTAGGTGTTGCTATCCTTCTACTTAACCAAATGTTTCACGGGGCCAAATGAGATGACTTCGAGGTTCAATCCATTGTCCAAACAAATCATTGTCTAAGGATGATAGTGCAGATTACAAACTTTAGCTTGATGCCCCGGTGTCTCAAATGTGGACTAGTGTTTGTACAGATAGAGGGTCTTAGAAATAGACTAAAAACACCAAGGAACTTACTAATAGTCTAACTGGTGGATGTTTCACTCTACGACAGAATGCCAGAAAGACAGAAAATTGAAATATAACAAGAAGAATGCTATATCTAAGTCATGCTAGAATAGACAAAGAGAGGGTAAGAAATTAGACCTTTCTACCCATGAGTGCAATCTTCGAGTAGCTCCATGCGAGAACACCTACACACACAAGTCCAAGGAAATTGTTGGGGCTGTTTTTAGAGGAATACCTCAGTCAATATCCCACTTTGGTGTTTCCACCTCCATGGACAACTAGATAGCCACAAGATATAGAAATTGATAAAGAGATAGAAAGGAAAGCACCAACAAGTATGCTATGTAGTAAACAAAATGATGTGATGAAAAAATAAAAATGGAAAATACCACCTCCACACCTATAAGCACTCAAGGAAAGTAATGAAAATATCAGTTCCCATTCCTTCCAAATGCTTTTAAAGACCAAAGAGCATGTTGGGAACATTGGGTGTCTCTTAATGAGAATATAACTTATTGACAACTTTTTCCATCCCTTAGCTTGTTTAGGAGCAACAAGTTGGATGTTATTTCTCACAAGAACCTTCCAAGGCTCTTTTCCCACTAGGGATTTGATTATCCACTTGGGAGCCAGTGCAATGCCTGTAGCCTTAGATCCTTCAATCCTATCCCATCATGCATTTTGTCAAGAAAACACCATTCCCACTTCATTGAATGATTTTTTATTTTGCCCTTTCAATCAGACCATAAGAAATTCTTTATTTTTTCAAAATTTCATTAACTTGATAGCTGCTAAAGAACCAAACATAGGTGAAGTAAATTCTATATGAGGATAGGACCTTTTGACCAACTTGTAACCTTCCTGCTAGAGACAGGTATTGCCTATTCCATTCATCAATTTTTTTCTCAATTTTGGAGTTAATCCATATCCACATTTGATTTAAATTGGGATCTACAGTAAAGGGGATCCCAAGGTACCTTATTTGCTTATGGAGACCTCTCCACTGGAAGTCATACTTCTTGAACCATTCTGGTGGGGACTCTTTCCATCCCAAGATGATGGATAAATAGTATTAGAAATATTAGCATCTCATGCTTTGCAGAAGAAGTTGAGCTTTTCCAGCAAAGGTTCCATGTTTTCTTCTAGTTCCAGAAAGATAGCAATATCATCTGCAAATTGGATGTTGATTAATTAATTTTGATTCAGGAGCCTTAGGCCCCTAAACTTGGGTTATAGGGTGTGTTCCCTCAATAAGTAATTCAAGGCATCCAATGCAATAAAAAAGAGAGCCGGTGCTAAGGGATATCCTTGTTTGATGGACCTTTCAAGGTTGAATTCATCCAAGAGTGAGTCATTCACCTCTACCTATGCAACAACATCCTTTAAAAGTGTGTGCACCATATTGCAGAATACAGTAGGAAAACCAAAGGCTCCAAGGGTTTCCTTTAAAAAGGATCATTCTACCTTGTCATATGTTCAATAGCCTCCCAACTTTTAATCAGATTTTCTGAGATGTCCTCCCATTGATAAAGCATATCTAAGTGTTGTTAATGAATTTGGGAAGAATGTTGACGAGACTTAAGACAATCACCTTGGCCAGTATCTTATAGGATACATTTAGTAAAGATATTAGCCTCAAATTTCTTATCAAGTTTTTATGTCCTCCTTTTGGCAGCAGCTTAATGATACATTTATTGCTGCTTCTCCCTAGTGAGCCTCTATCCAGAGCTTCCAAGTAGACTTGTAGCAAGTCCTCATAGAAACAATCTACAAAGGTTTTATAAAATTCCACAAAAAGTCCATCACTCCTAGGGGATTTATCATTGTCCATGGAGAGAACGACATTCTTGATATGATCTTTGGTTATGCCTACAACCAGCCTTGAGGAATCTTCCTCATAAATTTTTCTTCAAATAATTTTCGTGATGAATTCTCTGGCTTTATGGTTGCCTTCATCTCCACCTTCAAATGTGAAGAGGCTTCTAAATTATATTGATAATTTTCTCAAAATGACTTCCTAGGAGGTGAAAAGGTTGCCATCATTCCATATTTGGTCAATTTTCTCTTTGAGACATTTTTCCTTTATGTATCTAAAGAAGAAATTAGATCCTTTGTCTCCATAGTTGAACCAGTTCAGTTTAGCCCTCAATTTTAACCCTTGAATCTTGTGAGCCTGAATTCTTCTTCTTGTTTTTTTGGCAAGTGCAAGCTCCTCACATAATCTCTCATCCTTTGGATCCAATTGGACCCTAGATTTTGCTAAAAACAACTTATCTTGGAGATCATTATCTTCTCTCCTTCTGTCCATTGCCTTTTTGTTTCCTATGATTTGGAAGAGTTTTCTCCAACCTTTTACATTATGATCCCATCTCTCCATGACATTCAATTCCTTTAACATCCATCTATTTATCTCCTTAAGACTAATGATGGTATCTCTGCAATCGTCATTTAGCAGATGATTGTTGAGGATGAATCATGTTTTCCTCAAGTTTTTTCTTGTGTCTGCTTCTATTGGTAACCGATATTTCCCTTATAGGGTGATGATTTGAAAGATTATATGGATATAGACTCACTTTAAGACCATCATTGTTTGGGATAAAGTTGAAGAAATCCCTATTGGCATAGACTCTGTCTAGCCTACAATAAATACTTTTGTCATCTTTTTGGGCATTGCACCAAGTAAACCATATCCCCTTACTTTCCTTCCTCCCCCTTTCCATAGGGTCAACAAAATTTAACTTAGCCTTCATCCTTTTCCAATAATATCTTTCACTACCTTTCAAACCCATGTCTATCTCACCCCTCTTATCTTTAAGATGCTCCACCATGTTAAAATCCCCCAAGATCCAAGAGACATCTGAAAGGTTGGTAAGCCATTTCCAGAGCTTTATTTTTTCTCTATGATCATTGGGGGCGTATATAGAGAAGATTCCAACTATGTCCTCTCTTTTTTCCAAGGTGATCCACACCACGTTGTTATAGGGGGATGTACCATTCTTTGTTACATGTTGAGACCAGAGGTTGGAGATGAGAATGAAAACACCTCCCCTCCCCTTTTCATGATTCGTGGTATAATAGGAAGAACCATTCCAAATGAATATCAAATTTGTATCCAATGTAAAACCAATAGCTTTGGTTTCTTGGAGAAGAACAATGTCCTTTTGTCTCTTGAGGTTAAGAAACCTCCTTACAATGTATTTTCTATCAAGAGACTCAAGACCCCTAAAATTTCATGATATTCAATTAAGATTCATTTTCTATGTTCAGTCATAGGGGATACATCTTGTTTACACTTGAACCGTTCAAAGTTTTTTGGATACCTTTCCTCAACTTCTAGCATTTTTGACGTAGGCATCTGAATTACAATACTTTTCCTTTTCCTTTTGTTTTTGCTAACTACATTCCCCCTCTGTCCACAGATAAGGATTTTCCATATTTCTCAGGCCAACCTGGGGTTTAGGTGCTTACTCTAGCTACAAATAAATGATATTATCATTTTCTTCACACCCTATGTTCTTATCTGATTCCAAGCTGGCTTTTGGCTTATTTTTAGCTTTCTTGTCACCTTTAGGGTTTTGGGGTTTTCCTTTATTATCCCCCCTATTATCCTCTTGGTTTAGGGAAAATTCAAGATCCAAATTAGGATTCAAGACTTCCCTTGAGTTAGAGGAAGCAAGATCATTATTATCATGAGGATGTTGGTTCAAGCTAACACTATTTAAAGACACCACCAAGCCTTTATCAAGGTATCATTCTAATTATGCTTTTTGTTGGTCTCAAATTCTTGCTCAAGAATGGGTTTGATAGTTTCGCTAGGAACTATTAGGGGTCCATATTTTGGTAGGGTAGTCCCAAGTCCAACAAAGTCCCCTTCTTTAGTAGCCACCTCTATTATCATCATTCAAGGCACCAACATATTCAAGAGTGGTGGTATCAATACAACCAAAATTCTTTCCCATTAATTCCTTAGTCCTGAAGCTATCCATCTATTTGTTTGGGCCTTAAGGGTTGAGAATCTTTGGGTTCCTATCCTCAATTTTTGAGACTAGGTCCTCCATCAAGGATGAAAGCCTATTACCCCCATCCAAACTACCAGCCTCCATCCTATCTATGATTCGATTGCTCCCTTCCAAGTTTATTTTGAAAGAACCTCTTTTTAACTAAAAGTTAGACTCCTCGAGGGTAGAATTGATATTAGCATATAATTTCTTTAGGAAGTTTTCCTCTATGTTTTCTCAATTTTTTTGCTTAAAGAATTATTGTGTATTTAGTTTTTTGATTAGCAATACATCACCTATAGAGGTTGGGGGAGAGTCGGGGCATCGAAAATGCACCATTCACACTTGGAAATTTGGTTGTAGTATCATCTTGAGTCACTTCTATACCTACATTCTCATCTACGAGGATTCCAAAGGAATTTTTTATTTTATCATATTATATTCCTTGTGGGGGGCTCGAGAAGGGTTAGATTCCCCCAAGAGGTCCCCCTAGAGAATGTATTTTTCACGTTGAGAGAAGTATTTCCACTCTTAGACGTGTCAAGACCTCCAACCTAAATCATATTAGGTTCAAAGTCATGGACACAACCATCCTGAGTGGGAATAGGCCCCGCATGGGTCAGTGAGTGGTTAACATTGGTGATAGATTTTTTCCCTTGTTCAAACTAAGGAGTGGGATTTTCCAAATTGAGGTTTAACCCTATATATTTAGTCGATCTTGGCTTTGATTTACCCTCATTTTACTTCCTATGAATTATGGGGTAGTTCTTTCGTATATGCCCCTCTTTCCTACATAAATAACAAGCGTCAATGCATCCTAAAACTTCCATTGGGAAATGTAACATACACCCCTATTTTTTTTTTACCAAGTTGTTTTAATTTTCTTTTTGAGTTTTTATTTGTTTGATGGTTATACATGAATCATTCAAGTTTGCATCATGCCATTATATGCATAGCAAATTTTCAAGAGAGAATAACAAATAACTAGCAATGAAAGAGAGAAATCTATCGTCAATAGTAATAATATTTTCAATACAATAGAGTTCTATTTACAAGATTAAATAACAAAAACATAAAGTAATCTTTCAAACCTAGGTTAGTAGCTAAGATAAAATTTAAGCCTCCAATGTGCAACATACAATAATGATGTTTTTTGGATTGAAACCCCCTTATTTCAAAGCACCATACATACAACCAATGTCCTCAATACATAGCAAGCCAACACCTTGCTTGAGTTATTACAAACTAAAGTTACTTGCAAAAATTAGGTGCCACCCCTGAGAAGTTTGATCCTCATTAGAAAATTCAAATCTCCATTAAAAATTGAAAACTAGTACTTGAAATGATTGCCATGGAGAGAGCCTTCTATTTCTCCAATACCCATTTTGAAATCTTCACCAACTCAGAGCTATGAGTCAAAAACCAAGTTCAAGCCCATGTTTAGTAACACCCAAAAACTCAATAAAATCACACCAAAATCTGCATAAAGACACACTAAACTGAAAGCAAGCTAAACACACCAAAAAATCTTAAAAGTACTGATAAAGATCTTTATCTTTTCAACCACCAAAATTAAACTCTGTGAAGCTCTTGTGATCCGAATTGTAAAAACTCTCAATATCTGATTAGGGTGGATATTTCACCACCGAAACTAGCCCATACGAAGAGGGTTTTCATCCTTAGTTCACAGCCCAAGCAACCTGAAAATAATCCAACAACATTATGTTGTCAAAGCGGAGATATCAAAATGAGAGCTAAAATGGAGTTATATAGAATTAGGGCGATGGATTTCAACTTTTTCTTCATTTCCATATAAAAAACACGCCCTTCTCCCCTTTTGAAATATTAAAAATTTAAAAATATATCTCCTCCCTTCTCTAGGCGTCCCACTTCATGGAGTAAATATAATATTAATAAATCTTTTAAAAATAAATTTAATTTGTTTCACTAGGCTCAAGGTACCTTTTCGAATAACCACTCACCCCTCAACTTAAGTTTATAATATAACTTTATTAAACAACTTAAGTGACTGAATTAATCAATTATTAAACACCGCAACCTTAGGCTCTTCGATAATCAACTGAGAAATAATACTGTTACGTGTATACTAGCCTGGGACCAACTCCCCCAAAGATGACTTACTATAAATAGCATTGCTAAAAATAGTAAGTATATACCAAATGCCAAAATTGAGTGAAACTGAAGACCATTGAAGAACATAGTGACCAACTAAAGATAGAAACATCATAAACCGACCATTGCTATAAGTAAAAACCCCTCTGAAAACCCCAACACTAAACATCAATGTTGGCAATTGAGTTCGGTAACCACATCAACTAGCCTACATGAACTCTAGATAGGTTAATTGAATCAATGCATTGTTCAAGAGCGAGAAGGGGATATTACAGTCCACCCTTCCCAAGATTGCTTGCCCTCAAGAAATTGTAACTCAGGATGCTACAATATATGCTCACTCTCCCAAGTAGCATCCTCAACTGGAAAATTCTTTCATTTAATCAAATACTCCTTGACCACCCTTTTACGTAGTGTACACTCTGTGACCTCCAATATAGCCACAAGAATCAGAATCAACTTGCCTTCTTCATCCAAAGGAGGCAACTTTTTAGAAGGAGCCACATTCCAACCAAGTGCCTTCTTAAGGCAAGAGACATGAAATACATTATGCACCTTGTTGTTCTCAGGTAGCTCTAGCTCATAGGCCACCTCTCCAATCCTCCTGATAACTTTGAAAGGACCATAAAACTGATGCTTAAGCTTTTTTGACCCACTCTTCTTGAGAGTGGACTATCTATAGGGCTACAACCACAAGTAAACCATGTCTCCAACCTGAAAAACTTGCTCAATGTAGTGCTAATCAACATATAGTTTTTGTTGATTCTGAGAATGATGTATATTCTCTCTCAAAGACCTCATGATGTCCTAACTCTCCTAAAGAAGATCTCTGGCTCTAGGCACTCTACAATCTCCAAAAAGTAAATCAACAAATTCAGGAGCTTCATAACAATATAATGCTATAAATGGAGACATTTGAATAGACATATGGAAGGTAGAATTATAGCAATACTCTCCTAGGTGCAACCACTTAACCCATGCCTTATGCCGCCCTAAAACATAGTTGTGTAGGTAACCTTCTCCGACTTGTTCACCACCTTAGTTTTCCCATCAGTTTGAGGTTGGTAGCTAGTGCTAGGGGTTAGCTCTGTACCACATAATCTAAAGAAACTCCTGCCAAAACAAGATCATAAACTTGTTTTACCTATCACTGAAAATGGTCTTGGGTGTCCCATGAAGCTTGAATTCCTCCCTAAAAAATAAATTTTCCACTTGCACTACTATAAATCCTACTGATATGGAAAAAAAGTGTTCAAATTTAGTCAATCTATCCACTACCACATAAATATTGTCCTTCCCCTGCACCTTCAAAAGCCTTGTGATAAAATCCATTGATATGCTTTTCCATTTTGGATTAGGAATGGGAAGGGGCTGCAATAAACCGACAGGATAAGTACACTCATTTTTTTTCCGTTGGCATACTTGGCACTCACAAACATACTTTAGAATGTCACCCTTCATCCCCTTCCATGAAAATCTCGTACAGATCTGCCTATATGTCTTATAATATCTTGGATGACAAGCAATCGAAATGTCATGGAAAGCCTTAAAAATATGCTCTCTCACCTTAGAATTAGGAGTCAACCATATCCTATCCTTGTAATAAATGATGCCATCCTTCACCTGGTATCTATCATCTTGTAAGGAACCAATAATGTAATTTTCTAGTGCATTATTTGCATAACCAGCCTCTATTTTTTCCTTCCAATCTACTGCTATGATTGAAATAGAACTCAAATGTGGTCTCCTAGACAAAGCATCAACCACTACATTCTTTTTTTCTTCGACATATTCAATGTCAAAGTCATGCCCCTAAAGTTTTCTTACCCATTTCTGTTGTCTCTCATTGAGATCCCTTTGATTAAGAAAATACTTAAGGCTGTTATGATCTATTTTCACTACAAATCTACCCCTACAAGGTATTGTTTGAACTTGGCAAGTGCATGCATGATTGCCAACATCTCCTTGTCATAAATGGAATAAGCTCTCTCACCTCCTCTCAACTTCCTGCTCTCAAAATCTATAGGGTGTTTATTCTACATGAGAATTGCACCTATGCCTTCTCCCAAGGCATCACACTCAAGCTCAAAAGGCTTGGAGAATTCTGGAATGGCTAAGACTGTGCATGTGCTCATCAACTACTTGAATTTATCAAGTTTTTTGCACTGATTTAGACCATTAAAATGCCCCCTTTTTGGTTAAATCAATAAGTGGGGCAACCAACTGTGAGAATCCCTTGATAAACCTTCTATAGAAACCACAAAGCCCGAAAAAATTCCTTCAACTATGTGAGGTTTGTAGGTGGAGGCCAATCAACAATAGACTTGATCTTTTTAGGATCAATGCTAACTCCCTATGAGCTGATAACGTGCCCAAGATAAAAAAAATTTGTCACGCCAAATTAACACTTGGATTCCTTGGAAAACAAAGATCTCCTCTCCAAAATACTCAACACCTCATCTAAGTGCCTCAAGTTCTCCTCCCAAGATCTGTTGTAAATGAGAATATCATAAAAAAATATCAAGACAAACTTTCACAACTGTTGTTTAAAGACTTTGTTCATGCAAGACTGAAAATTAGTAGGGGAATTAGTCAATCCAAAGGGCATACCAAGGAACTCAAAATATCCATAGTGACATCTGAATGTTGTTTTCTCAATGCCATCCTCTCTTACTCTAATTTGATGATAGCTAGACCTCAAGTCTATCTTAAGAAAATAGACTACACCACGTAGCTCATCAATGAGCTCATTAATTTGTGGGATGGGATATATATTTTTGAAAGTTTTCTTGTTGAGTGCTCTATAATCTATGCACATGTGCATAGTCTCATCCTTCTTCTTCACTAACACCACTGAAGAAGAAAATGGACTCTTGCTCAATCTGATATTCCCCATGTCTAAAAGCTCCTTAATTTCCTTTTCTATCTCATCCTTGTGTCTCTTAGGGTGCTTGTATGGTGTAGTGATAACTACTTTAGTGACCTCCTCTAGCTCAATGGTGTGCTCTATCCCTCTATCAGGTGGCCTCCCAGGTGGCTTCCCAAGAGGTATACTGCCAAATACCTTGCTTCACTTAGTAAGTAAAGCTTGTATGTCGGGTGGATATGAACATTTCTGCTCCTCTGTAACCGTGGGCATGACTATACACTCCATTGCCCACTCCACCTGGTCATGTTTGAAAAGCGTCTCCATATGCTTACAAGAAACACTCGAGGCCCTCCATTAGATATCCCTCTCAATACCACATTCTTACCTTTTGATTTAAACTTCAGCTCTAAGGTCTGAAAATTGAGAGTGATCTCTCCTAGCTAACGTAACCACTGGATGCCCATCACTACATCTATATCCCCAATGCCAACCACATAGAATTCATCCCTGCACTCATGGTTACCCAACTAGATGCTAAGTTGTGGAATCATCTGAGTGAAATTAATGGTGAAACCGTTCACAACGATCACTCTAAACCCATCTACCTCCTATGTTTGGAGTCCCCTACGTGCTACAAGTCCCTCATCAATAAATTTATGTGTTGCCCCTGAGTCAACCAAATCTATCATTTGCTTCCCCTTGAGGACTCCTCTAATGTGTAAGGACTCATTCTTCTAAAAGATATATAGTTGGGCAAGTTTACACTCCTTTGATTCCCCTTTTTCAACCTCTTCTTGTGGCTCTTCTTCCTCTTTTTCCTCAAAATCTGATTGTTGGTCTAAACTTTCTGAAGAAATTTCCTTTGCTGAATAGTATTTTATTTGATGTATTATAGCCCCTTTTGCACATACAAGATCCTTAGACCACTTTTCTCTACACTTGAAACATAGCCTCTTTTTTCTGAGGTGATTTATTGTGTCTCCATCAAGCCTTGTGACTGATTTTTTTGTTGTGAAGTGTCCTTAAGGAAAGATCTCTTATCCTTTTTGTGCATAAAAGGTTTGGACTAAATTTCTTGCTTTTTTCATGGCCTCCTGCAAATTTGGTGGGTCAAATGCATTAATCCATCCCTTGAGTGGTTCTATAACACATTCACTAAATAAGACCATCATATGTCTCTCTATAATACTTGTAACCATCACTGAAAGCCTCTAAAATTTTGCTATGTATGCCTCTATTGTGCCATACTACTTAAGATGGGCCAACTCTCTGAAATGAATCTCAAGGTCCTTCTTGTCAAATCATTCAATGAGTCTAGTGGTGAACTCATCATATATAGTGATAGATCGATGACCAAATGTAACTAAGCCATGGTACCACCACTCATGTGCTACCCCATCCAAAATGTAATGTGGAAAACTTAATTGCCTCATCCTTCACCATGGGTCTAAGGGGTAGATAATTGTCGAGCTTCTGTATCCAAGCCCTAGCTGAACAATTATCACTCCCATCAAAGTGTGCAAGTGTAACCTTACTGATGGCATGCTATAAGTCCCTCTGCACTATTGGTCCTCTCTGATCACATCTATTTCCATTTCCATTCATTTTTCTCTTTTGGTCCAAGAATTCATTGTAAGATCAGTTCATCTTGATAGCTTCAAGAAGAGTGCCATACTCAACATATCCTTCTCTCAAGCTATCCACAAATGGCATAGAGGTGTTTGGATTGGGTTGAGGTTCCTTTGGAGTTAAGAAAGTGAGCTGAAAGGGCCTAGAAGAGATGAATGAATCAACTGTAGTGCAATGTCCCCCATTACCACTTTGCTAGTTTGAAGCACTATGTTCTTCGGTATGCATTGTGTTGCACTGTGGATTGCTAGGAGTAGTTTGCACTACTACATTTTGCCCAAGATTTCCCAACAAATGAGACATCATTTACATCATCATATCAAAAAAATTCTCCATCCTACTTCTAAGAGTTTGTGATCTTGCTCTCCCTTTTCCTCTATCATCCCTATTACCTATTGTTCTCTCCTTTCCCCCAGGTTGATTTGGCTACATTTTTGTATCCTAAGAAGACTCCCAATGAGCCTTAAGAATGCTTGATATTTTCTCACCTTCCAAAATAGGTGGGGGCTTCCAATGACCTTTTCTAATCTCCCTCTGTATATACCTATATTCTCTTGTGCTCATAGAATTAAAAGTGTTGTTTCAAATGTTTGCACAGGATTATAGGAAGGATTTGGCTCTGATACCATTGTAACATACACCCTTGATTTTTTCTGTTTTCACCAAGCTGTTGTTTTAATGTTTTTTCCGCGTTTTTGTTTGTTTGATGGGTACACATGAACCATTCAATTTTGCAACATGCCATTATATGCACAACAGATTTTCAAGAGAGAATAAAAAATAACTAGCAATGAAAGAGAGAAATTTTCCTTCAATAGTAATCATATTTTCAATACAATAGAGTTCTATTTACAAGATTAAATAATAGAAACATAAAGTAATCTTTCAAACCTGGGCGAGTAGTTAAGAGCATATTTAAGCCTCCAATGTGCAACATACAAAAATGATGTTTATTGGCTCGAAACCCCCTTATTTTAAAGCACCATACATACGACCAACATCCTCAATACATAGCAAACCAATGCCTTGCTTGGGAAAATTATAAATTGAAGTTACTTGTAGCAACTAGACACCACCCCTGAGAAGTTCGATCCTCCTTAGAAAAATCAAATCTCCATTAAAAATTGCAAGCTAGTACTTGAAATGATCTCCATGGAGAGAGCCTTCTATTTCTCCAATACCCATTTTGAAATCTTCACCCAACTCAGAGCTATGAGTAAAAAAAAGGTTTAGGCCCATGTTCAGTAACACCCAAACACTCAATAAAATCACACCAAAATTTTCATAAAGCCACACCAAACTGAAAGAAAGCTAAACAAACCAAAAAATCTTAAAACTATTGATAAATCTTCATCTTTTCAAACACCAAAATCAAAATTTGTGAAGCTCTTGTGATCCTAGTTGTAAAAACTCTTAATATCTGATTAGGGTGGATATTTCACCACCAAAACTAGCCAATACGAAGAGGGTTTTCATCCTCAGTTCACAACCCAAGCAACCTGGGAGCAATCTGGTAGCATTTCATTATGTTGTCAAAGTAGAGATATCAAAATGAGAGCCAAAATGGAGTTATATAGAATTAGGGCGATGGACTTCGACTTTTTCTTCATTTCCATCTAAAACCCACACCCTTCTCCCCTTTTGAAATATTAAACATTTAAAAATATATCTCCTCCCTTCTCTAGGTGTCCCACTTCATGGAGGAAATATAATATTAATAAATCTTTTAAAAACAACTTTAAGTTGTTTTACTAGGCTCAAGGCACCTTTTCGAATGACCACTCACCCCACAACTTAAGTTTATAATATAACTTTATTAAACAACTTAAGTGACTGAAATAATCAATTATTAAACACTACAACCTTAGGCTCTCTGATAATCAATTGAGAAATAATACTGCTACGTGTATATTGGCTTGGAACCAACTCCCCCAAAGATGACTTACTATAAATAGAATTGCTAAAAATAGTAAGTATATACCAAACACAAAAATTGAGCGAAACTGAAGACCACTGAAGAAAACGGTGACCAACTAAAGATAATAACAACATAAACCAACCACTGCTATAAATAGAAATCCCTCTGGAAACCCCAACACTGAACATCAATATTGGCAATTGAGTCCCCTTATAACCACATCAACTAGCCTACGAGAACTCTGGAATAGGCTAATTGAATCACTGCATTGCTCAAGAGTGAGAAGAGGACATTGCAGGAAAGAAAATGGTTATCATCATCATTGGCTTCAATTTTTCTAGGGATTTATACCATAGGATCTAAGGAAACTAGGGCACAATCATCAAAATGAGGGGGGAAGCTTTTGCTTCATTCACTCGCAACATGCCATCAATTGGAGCAAGCAATTGCATAATAAGTTTCCAGTATTTTGGAGGCAAGAGATTCTTCACTACCACCCATCTAGGTCATGATAGCACAAGGGCCTCCTCCATAATGGCCTCAAGGGACCATGGTAGGGATCAAAATTTGCAAGCTCCCACATTCTAGTAGGGTTTCAAGAGAGTTTTTTCTCTTGCATAGCATGGTATTTTAAAAAAAAAATGAATAAACCACGTGGTATCATCCTACAAAAACCTAATTGTATACTAAATTTTTTGGCCCACACATTTGAAAACCATCCATCCAAGAATTTCTTGGTAGGGATTTTGTTAATGTCTACAACTGCTAGGAAGATGGTGATGTATTTTAGCCTAGATTTTTTAGTGTTTATGGCCTTTTTCATTTTAGGGTTAGGAATGAGTTTTAAACTTTGAGGGCTTTCAGAAGTATGCATACCTTTCTTGCCTCCATTGGCATTGAGGCCACTCTCCTCCTCTACAGGCACACCCCAAAAAAATTCTAGTATCAGAATTCTAGAGCCTTTGTCCACAACAACTCATTTGAATGACTTAACTTGATTATGCAAGGTTTCTACATTTTCTCCCCCATTTTTAAGGGGTTTAGGGGGATTTGTCCCCCTGTTCATTAATGATTAGAGAAGTTGAGAGCTTAATGAATTACAAATCATAAATTATACTTGAACCAACAGAGAAGGACACCATGCAAAAGTACTTAACACAATTCAAGGATAGTCACATACACACCAAGGAACATTGAAAGACAATAAATAAAAATAAATTAAGGGTGTGTGAGGCCACCCATGAGAGCACAAACCTTTAGCTTCCCCCACATGTCCACTTGCATGAGATCAAAGTTCTCGTTTCGCTCCTCAACGCCAATCACCATCCTTTTACTAGGTTTTTTGTTACTTCTCAGAATTTTAATTGAGATTTGGCTTGTTTTCTTATGAATTTAGTTTATCCAAAATGTTTTTGGTGTCAAAAAAATTATGTAAGAAAGTACACTATCATTCTTCAATCTAAATGTTCAATTCTTTTTTTGTTAAAAAGTATATAGAAGAATTATTTAAATTTTTTGAATTATGTCTTACTTATGTCACTATTTACAAGTGAAATATAAATAGATATTTTAAATAAAGTTGTAAATAAAGATCTCAAACATTCGCAGGATGGAGAAATTCATGTTGAATAAAATTTTGTCATTTGTGTTCGGCTTGACAATTTGGAAACTAGATGAAGACTACAATCAAATTGCAACATTTTATAATTATGAGAATAAAATAAAGAAACACAACATTTCTAAAGATAGATATTTAAAAATTTCTTCTTACATTTCAATTTGTTCACAAATGCCAGAAAGAAGCCAAACATTTTTAAAAATAACTATTTAAATTTTTCCTCCTACATTTCAATTTTTTTACAACCAAATACATGACGTCACTCCCCTTCACAAGAATGCACTCTAAAGCCTAATAAAGGAGAACCACTTGTATTTAATGAAAGTCACATAGAGACTAACCTTGACAATCCTCTTCTCAAATGCATCTTTCTAAATTGATTTCCCCATCAGAATGCCCATTTCCTTCTTGTTCTTTCTCATTATTTCCCATAATTTTATCTTCAACTCTTTCCTTATAGTCACAACAATTGAAATATTGATCGACTTTATTAGGTTTTGAATTTACTTGCTATCTAATAAGCTCTAGTTTTGATAATAATAACTCAAAAATACACTAGTCTTTGGAATAATTTTTTGGGTATTTCACTCATTACTTTTAAATTTACTCACATTTAAAGTAGCTACTATATGAGAAAAATCACTCATCGGTCTGAAAAAAGTAGCAAGCAAGAGAGAAAAACAAATTAATCCAACAACTTAAAAAATTTAATTTCTTGAGAATGTTGGAATGTTTTAATATTTTAAAAGTGGCAAATGCAACATAGTTCATGCAATAACATGTAGGAGGAAAATGTGCTTTAAAAGAAAAAACCTAATACATTTTTAAGCAATTGTCAAAAGGTGAAAAATAATTAAAAAATTATTTCCAACACTTAGCACATTGGGTATTACATTGTGGTGTTAAATATTAACATTTTTAAAAGCATATGTACTTTGACTATATTCTTATATGAACTGGTGTTGAAACTTAGGAGGCTTCTAATAAAACCTAAATTTCAAGGCTTGTTTGGTAGTGAGATCCATGAATAATAGCAATAATGATAGTTGGCTTGCATTCTCCCTATCACCCCACTTGGTAGTAGAGGTTAGAGATCATGGGGATCATTCTCATAAGTCCCTTGCATTGTCAATTTCTAGTAGCTTTAGTAATTTACAAGACACAATGCTATCTTCTCCCTTTAATTTCTACCAAAGTTTGGTCATTTTTAAGAATTTAGCTTTAAAAATTGAGTGCTTATTCATGATTGAAAAATAAAAAATCACCATGGATAAAAAAATTCCAAAGTTGAGACTTGTCAAAGAAAATAGGCTCCTTATCAAAATTTGATACTTGTCAAAGCAACAAGCTCACTTTCACAATTTGTGACTTGTCAAAGTAATAGGATTTTATCAAATCTAAGACTCATCAAGGCAATAGGCTTAGTATAAAAAATTGAACCTTGTCAAGGTCATAGGATTAGTTCAAACAAATTTAAGAACTATCATAGTAACATGATTTTAAAAGAAGTTTTGTATCATCCAATATATATTCTCACCAAAGTGTTTGGCCAAGAGAAGTTTGAGTAATTCAAAATACTACTTGGTTTCATGATAACCCCTTTGTATTAAGGGAGATGTTAATTTGCTAATAATTAGGGGTTAACAGATTTTCAGTTTAATATTATATCATATTTTCCATCTCTTAGGCTTAATATTATGTGCCTTGTCTCTACATTCATATTTTGTATGCATGTCTATCAAGGCACTTGCAACTATAACATATGCAAAATTCTTCTTTCCTATTGAAGTTGATGAATGCTATAACATCTAAAAATTTACTCTATCTTATCATCTTTGATGAATGTCCATACCCTTGTCCAAATTTATGAATGGGATGTTGGTGAGGTCATCTAATTTGGTCTTATTTTTTCCAATTGTGCTTAGTTTGATCTATATCATTTTCAATGCAAGCCTTTTCTATTGATAAATCACAATCATTTCATTCCATGAGATGAAATGTCATTGTGGAATTTAGTCCAATTGTTTTGTGAGCATTGTTTGTGTCTCCATATATTGCATGCATGTCTACCAAATATTTAAACCATAATACCTAAAAAAATCACCTTCTAATATGTTTTTATGGATTTCCATGCCCTATTCCAAGTACCCATTTTACACTAAGAAGGAAGGATGCCATTAAGAGTTGCGAATTAGGATTTGCACTAGCTAATCATATTTCCTTAAACATTTCTAAGGTCTTTTCAACAAATCCATATAGTGACTAGAAATTTTCTCATTGTATCAAATATTTTCTATTTAAACTTTCCTAATATATAGATGTAAGAATAAGAAGGTTTTACAATAGAGGAAACAATTAAAAAATGATTGTTTGAAAATTCATGGTTTCCATTCTAGGAATTCACCAATCTCACAAGAAAAATTGAGTTATAGGAATAGAGTTGAATGAAAACTCAACATGTAATTTTCATAATGAGAGATGGATTTGATAACTTTGATATAAAGTCTTATCTAATTTTGTAGAAAAATAGATTGTTGAGCCATACAAGGAAAATAACATTAGAAAATATGACATCACATCTCTTCCTCTAAAATATCAATATTAATATATGTTGATTTCAAGAGTTGGTATGGAGGACAACCTATGGAGTAACTTAAACAAATTTATCTAATTAACCTATGAGTTATATTAATCGTGCAATATAATTATGAGACAAATGAAAATCATTATTATATATTTTGAGAGGATAGAGGATAGAAAATTCAACTCTTATTTTTCATGAAATGAATAATACATATAGATGTTTGGATCATAAACTAAGGCTTTTTATTTTGGTTGTTGAATCTAAATTTGGATTGTATGGTGTTGACAGTGCTATATTACCGAAGATGAAATCTATACAATGGCATATTGGATGGAGATTGAGTAGGTTAGCTATAGGCATTCAATTTCCTTGACAAATTCATGTCTCATAAAATGAAGAAATATCTAGATAGTTATTGAAATGATACATTCATGGATGGAGAGTCCAAAGGTAGGACTATCCAACCATGTAGCTGAGAGTAATCACCATGAAGCTATCATGAAAAAAAAATTTCTTGTTGATTCAAAGTAAAAAAATAATTATGAAATACTTTTCTTTTAGTTACATGTAGATTACAAATTGGCTCACAAGATGCCACAAGCTTAAATTAAAAACTTGCATGCAAATAAGACAACAAAAAAAATCAAAAAAAGACTCAAGATCCAAGCTTTAGCTCCTTATGCTAGCTTCCTAATCACTAAATAGTTATAAATCATTCCTAACTGCCTTCCATTGAATCCAAGGTATTCTTAAATATCATATCCAAGCTTTAGGAAGGACTTGCATTAGCCACAAGGTGACCAACACCCAATGTTCTATGACATGTGTGGGTTAGCTTAATTCCTATGGTGAAGCTCCAAAAGTTAATGGAATACACTACACTCTCATTTGAGGGTTTCTCTAGTCTCATTCATTCTTGTGATGTAGTGAGTGTGATGTCGCAAGGTACACATTTTTTTCACACTCTTTGCTTGATGACCTCTATATTGTTTACTCTACACTATGATATTCTATTGGTGATATCTTCACAAAACTTGATCCAAATTTCCAAAGATTTGAATATGTTGTGTGAGTTTATGTAGATATATTCTTATTTACCACAACCAAATAAATTTAATGCAGTGAATTATGGTGAGATTTGTTGAGATTCTCTTGCATTAGACACCCAAGGTTATTTGAAAATTGAGTCCTACACTTTTTTGATTCTAGAGAAAGTATAAGGTGTTCTATCTTAGCTTGTGAAATCCATGATGATTCTTTTATTGGTATTCCTTTCCACTTTAGTGCTCCATATACTATTGATTTTTGACCTATTGTGCCAAATTATGCTGCCCATTATTTGCTCTATTTGTTCCTGTTATGGCTATGGTAGGTGTTCTATGAATGAAAATTTTGTGGTGTAACCGCTCGATTATCCTTCATAATACTCTAAAATACATGTCACATTGAATATAAATGATATACCAATTGCTTCTAGTAACTCAAATTCATAGGCATTCCCTAAATCAAACTTGAGAATTTTACATGGCTCAAACTTATTCATCTTAATCTTGTTGTATGCCTCTAATAGAAATCTTTCCTTTCTAAGATACACCATAATTGCATCCCACTATAATTTTTTTTGCCTCCTCATCCAATCTTCTTGATCCTTATAAATTTTTTTCATTGTATCTAAGTTTTCCCTAACCCGATTGTGCTTTTTTTCATGTAGTCTACAAATTCATCTGCTTCCACACTCCTTTTATCTTCTACACGAATGTCTCTATGTTTTTCTAGTACCTAAGGATAAAATAGTCATTATATAAAATGGTTTCCTTCCTGTACTCCTATTCACTAAATTATTGTTTACAAACTCTACTTGTGGTAGAATTATGTCCAGTTTCCTACCTTGTCTCCTACTAGACATCTCAACAAGTTGCCCAAACTCCTATTGACTACCTCTAATTTTCCATCACGTTGTGAATGAAATTTTTAACTAAAATTTAGGTCTATCTTCATCTTATTCCATAATGTCCTCCAAAAATATCCTATGAACTTGGTGTCCCTATCTAAGATAATACTCATTTGTAAACCATGCAATCTCATAATCTCCCTAAAAATAATTCAGCAACATGTACAATATCATGTGTATTCTTATAAGGAATGAAATGTGCCATTTTGAGAAATTAGTCCACTACTACAAATATAGAATTATTTCCTCTCTATGTCTTTGGTAATACCAATAAAAAATCCATGTTGATATCCTCCCAAGATATTTTCAATATTGTTATAGGTTGGTACAATCCAGTATTTTGAATACTTCCTTTTGTAGCTTAACAAATTCTAAATCCTTGAACAATTTTCCTGACATCCTTATAAATTTGAGGCCAAAAATAATGTTCACTCATCAAAACTATTATCTTGTCAATGCCAAAGTGTCCTACTAATCCACCACATGTTTCATACTATTGATCTACCTTCTTGGCTCAACATTAGCCCTATTGCACTTTTACTAGCATCACAATCAACTTGAAATATCAAAATTAGGTGAAACTAACACTGGTTGTTTTGTTACCTTTTGTTTCAATAGTTCAAAACTCTTTTGTGCTCATGATGTGCATTTAAATTCCTTCCAATCTCCCCTCATTGTTTTTGTCATTGGTGTACAAATTGCACTGACAATCCTAATGAACTTCTTGTAGGAACTTTCCAATCCGTGAAAGTATCTTATCTCCCCAATGCTTACTAGTGTTGACCACTCCACTATTCCCCTTACTTTCTCATGATCCATCTTCAATCCTTCAAATTAGAAATGAAAAATTTCAAATTAACCAATTTTGTTTTCATGAATCTATACTTCTTGATATTTATCAACAAATTTTCTTCTCTCAATTTTTGAAATACTTGTCTAATATGTCATGAATTCTCTTCCTTTATCTTACTAAAATTTAGAATATCATCCAAGTAAATAATGAGAAGCTTACCCAAGAATTATTTCAAAACCTCATTCATCAGCCACATAATGTACTCGATGCATTGGTCAATCCAAAAGGCATGA
This sequence comes from Sequoiadendron giganteum, assembly GCA_007115665.2. Classification (NCBI taxonomy): domain Eukaryota; kingdom Viridiplantae; phylum Streptophyta; class Pinopsida; order Cupressales; family Cupressaceae; genus Sequoiadendron; species Sequoiadendron giganteum. Next base: position 197,673,342 of record CM021100.1, read on the forward strand.
CTAACGACTTGTACAACCCTTCATTAGTCTTGAATGTAGTCTTCCATTCATCTCCTTCTTTGATTCTATATGATGGTATCTGTTGATGGTGTTTTTTACGCACTTTAAAACACAGGTAATGCACAGGTGCGTTACCTCTCTTGAAAGACAATCTTCCACAATCAAATTGTAGAACACTATCCCAAGGTCTCTCGGATGTCGGGTCTTGACAGGGCTTGGAATATTTTAGTTGTTTATGTGATTTGCTGGAATCACAAGGTGGACTTACGGATTAAAGCTGTAGGGAAATTGCGTCAACCAACAGAGTCCTATAGATCTGGAATTACATGCTTTGCTGCAGGTTCAGGCAGCAGTCTTGGACTCTAGTATTTTGTCTAGTTTGGCTTTTACAATGCACAACGAACCTTGATACGAACAGTTTCTAAAAAAAAAGGAAAAAGGGGAAAGGGGCGAAGAAGAAAGATGTTTCCTAAACCTGCAACTACCGATGAACAGTGACCATGGAGATTCTTGCCGTGGACAGTTTCCTTAAACGGGATTTCACTTAACCAGAATTCTCACAATATCATGAAATCTGTGCTATCTTCTAGGGACTGCAAATATTCATTGTTCATTCACTATGGAAGCATGGATGAAGATGAAATTCAATGAGCAGCAATGGAATAGGAGTCCAGACTAACTTTACACAGTCATCTACTCTCAGCAGATGACCAAAAGTATGGACAAGGAAAGCATACACACAACAATTATTTCCAAGATCAGAAATATCATATCAAATCTATCTAACTCAAAGCAAAGATGCTAGAACAGTAGAGTAACTTAAAACAATCTGTAACTAAAAGGGAGAAGAATCATGAAACTTATTGAGAAACTCAGAAAATACACCAAAATTGACTGTATTTGCTATTTATAATTTCTACAGCAAGTCTTTACAACAACTCAACTCTCTAAAATGAGAGGAGGAGAGCTCTATTTATAGATTCAAATAACAAAATGTATGGCCAAGATTTGATTCTATTATGTGGCCAAGATTCATCTTACATCAGGGTGTCACCTACCCCCCAAATATTACAATTAAGAGCTCATTTTGTCTCTTCCCAATCTCGTCATCTAGTGACAACACTGTAGCAGATTTATCTTTCAGTTGTTTACTCTTGGCTACAGCTACTCTTTAAGGTATTGTTCTTCAATGACCGGATTGCCTTCCTGCTTCCTTAGTGCTGCATACTCTGTGAAGCTCAGGATCAAGGTTTGGAGCTTTTCTACCTCCATGATATCAAACTTTAAGATCTGATAACTCCATTCTTGAGAGTTGCTGTTGAGCTTCTCCCAGTCCGCTTCATATTTGGTGCTATTTTCCTTGCAGACCTCTGATTGTGCGAATGCTCGAGTAGCAAAACTCAGGAATTCAATGGTGACCTCAGCAGACATTCCATCCTCCATGGTCTTCAAAAAGTGGGGTTTGAGGTTCTCAGGATTGATCTCGGCGGTAGGAACCTCATACCCTGTCATCAATTTAAGGTATTGGGTGCACTCCTCCCTGGATTCCCTCGCCCATTCAATATCTGGAGCAATTCGCTCCAAGACCTGCTCCAGCCTCCTTTTTCTATGGTTGTAGTCCCTCTTCTAGGTATCCACCAGCCAATGGTCATCATCCTTGAGGGCGAGATCCTTCTCCCATACATCTCTTGGCAATGCGAGGATAGCCTCAATTTTCGGGTAGGCTGCGTCGTACTTCCCTGGGAACTTTTCACAGATTCTTCTTGTGTCCTCAAGAGTTTTTTGGACCTCTAGAAACCGATTTGCTGATCGAATAGCTATGTTGATACTTGTGTTCCCTATATCCAGAACTTGACGGAACCAACTTTTTGTGGTTTTATCCAGGTTTCATCTCCTCTCAAGTTTCTTAATTTGTTCATGGGAAAGCAGCTGAGGCGGGGCTGACGAGGTTGTAGGTTGCTCATCCGGAGACAACCACTACTGGATGTAAGCTGTTAGATCCGCAACCTACTCTTTTAACTCGTCGTTTGAGCTTTTGTCTTGCCAGATGAGGTGTACGACCGTGGTGATCGACTCTTGGAGGTGCTTGACCTTTTGATCCCTCGTGGCCACTCCCAGATCAATGGTGGAGATGTTGTAGGTTGTGCCTTGTTCCCCAACCACCGACATTGCTAACTGTACTGCTCTTGATCCCGAGGCGTCCATAGTTATCTTTGACCTGACCTTTGGCTTCTTCTCCTTTCGGGTGCTGATATGCGCCCTGGCCATGATGGCTTCCAGCCTCGCCTTGGGATCCTTTGAAGTGGGAGTCTTTGGCTTTAGTTTTCTTTGCAACCAATCAGGCATTTGGGAGTCCTTTCCTGATCCCTCATCTACCGTTCCACTATCCTCCTTTTCTAACCCAATAGTTCGGATGATGATGGCCTTTTTACTGGTTTCTATATCTTCCTTCTCTTCAATGAGAACCTGCTTGGACGTCTCATGTTTAGCCGGGGACTCGGCGTGTGACTGTCCTTCTGGAGAATCCTCCTTTCTTGCATCCTCTTCCTCGCTTGAGATATTCAGATATTTCTCTGGACTTTCTATTTGTTGGTCCTCGGGGAAGAGGGTTTCTTTATCATGCTCTGGAGTATGGCCACGTTCCTCAGCTAGAGATCTATCTCTTTCTGCCTCTGTAGCAACAGTCTCCTCTTCCTGTGCGAGCCAATCCTCGGCTTCCTTGTCCTCGATTTCTTTGAGCTGCCGTCCCCATTCTTCATTGAGCCCAGGATCATTTGATTCCCGGATTAGCTCAGCATTATGGTCTCTGTTGTCCTCACTGTCACCGCTTGAAGCCTCATAAGCTACCGTGTCAAACTGCTAACGCTCAAATGGGGGATTCTCAGGACCCTGAAACTCTGCGGGCTCTGGCGCCTTTTCAGCTTCTAGCTGTTGTCGTTCCCGCTCGTTCGATATTTGCATCGTTGCTTTCATTCTTGGTGACTCGGTAGAGGGGGATGCTATTGGGGTGGAGGTCATAGCTTGAGCTATTGCAGCCTGGACCATTGGATTGGCTAGCATCTCTGAAAGCTCTGATGGAACATTCTGCATGTATTTTGCCAAGGACTCTGGAAGGCTTGAGGTTGGCGTTGTGGCAGTGGGAATGGAAGGAAAGGAAGGAGACATGGAAGGAGAGGTCAAGGGTGAGGTGGTAGCAGATGGTGAGTCTATATGAATAAGCTGCGTCCCTTGAGAAGTAGGAGGGAGGTGAACAGAGATATCCATCGCAGGTGGGGAGGATGCTGAAGCTGGGATCGAGGTAAGTGGAGTGGCGGGTGTGATGACGATATGTGGAGATCCAAATGAGATGGATCTTTTGCTGGCAATCCCAAAGGGTGAATCCTTGGACATCATAACCGTCGCCATGCCTCCTGCTGTTTTCCTTTTCTTCTTCGAAGGTTCCAACTCAGATGACTTGCGGACATAAGTCTTTGGCTTTGGGAGTTTTTGGCCAACGCCCTTCCTTTTCTTGGACTTTGGAGAGGGTGGGGCTTGCGATGTCTCCCCAGCTACAGCAGTGGCTTCTCCACCTTCGGAACCGCTTGGTTCACTAACTTGTTCGCTGGCAAGGTCGGTGTACGTTAGTGCGACCCCTTGTTGTTTTAGTTGGGCAACCTTGCTGTTTATCCATCCCCTTGTCCTGGCCTCGACGGACCTAGTGAGTACATTGACATCACTGAGTTCTGGGGTATCCCAGTTGATTGTAGGCAGTGGCAGGTTGGACACTGTATCATAGATCGGGTCTAGAATTGTCCCCTCATCCTCCTCTACCTGATCAGGAACCGGGCATAAGTTTACCCTTCGCACATGGACTACGGTCATACGCATATAATAACGCATCCGTACCTCAAGATCGTCTTTGCAATTAGCCCAGAAGTCCTCGATGTTATGGAGGTGGGCATACCCACGTCCCAACGCCTTGCGGACATGGCCATAAGGATCCATCCGTGGCCTTGCTGTGTATTGCTCGAAGTTGTACTCGGCCAGCTCCTTCTCGGAGTATCCTGCACACTGGGATGTATGAACCTTATACATTCCCTGACCCAGATTCATTGGATAGACAGGGTCTGCCAGATGTTTCTCGCCTAAGAGGCTATGGATCGATCGCAGTTGCCGAGTCAGCTCCAAGAGGATAATTCGGTCGTTTGGATACCGAGGCAACTTATTTGGCTTATCCGAAAAGCCCTCTGCACGGATGTAGGTGAATTTGGGGAACTGGATGTACCAGAAGGCATACTGCCTAAGGAGGGCTCTGGCATTGTGGGACATCCTCCTATGGAAATCCCCACCTATCGACCTGATTATGTGGGCAATGAATGCATCATTCACCCTGTAGTAGCTGCTTTTGAAGTTTTTGAATTGCAGCTGGGGGTACCTGTCGTAGGGCTTTAGCTCCGGCCCTGATGGATCACTGGGCATCTGTGTCCATCCCTGGTAGTGCCTCTGATTGGCAAGAGAGTACACCAAGTAAGACGTCATGAAGAATTGATTAGTCTTCTTTACTGTGGTGAACTGCTCATGGAAGCAGTCGCTGATTACCTCTCCCCAGTAGAAGACGGTTCCTTTCCCTCGGAGAATCTGTTCTATGAAGTAGAACATCCATTCCTAGAAGAACATTGCACCAGGCAGGCCCATGACTCTCCTGAGCAAAGTCACCAGATCATGGTAGTCCTCGTGGAAATCACTACGGAAAAGCTCATGGGGAACTTTCCCAGCGCTGCCCCGTTTATCCTTTAGCCAACGCTGATTAATGAGTCTTTTGTAGTCCAACGGGTCGTGTTCCCATATACTGATATAGTCTTCCTTGGTAGGGACCTCCATGCTCGCGAAGGTGGGAATGTGGAAGGTCTTGGTAATGCCTGATGGAGAAATATCTGCGAGGAAATTTCCCTCGTGGTCCATGATAGTTCTAGTGTCGGGCTGATACGCCTCGACACACGCCATTACCAGCTCTGGGGCCACTAAGGCTGGTGGGAAACCTGCTGCCTTAGCGAGTCCAGTGCTTTTGATAGCTCTTGCATTTGCCATTTTGGGGTTCATCCTAACCCTCTGAATGAACTCATCAACATCGACCTGTCCGATGTTGGTATCTGAAACATCCCTCCAAAGGGAGGTAATCCAGGATTGGATGGGGACTCCCTAGAATTTGTACTTCATTAGATCCCGATCTTCTTTTCCCCTTGGTGGCTTTGCAGTTCTTTTTCCTTTCCTAGCAGCACTGGAAGTTTCTGGACTAGATTCCATGAATTCTGCACAAAGGGCAAGAGTCAATAGTGAAGAACCTGTCATAAGAACTATTGATGAATCCCTGCACGTCAAGATTATTCCGACAATCATAGTAGATATTTAATAAGCACTTGAAGTTAAATACTTTATAACCCTAGAAGTTTGTACAACCAATCCGGGGTTCTCAGGCCGGAAATCCCCTGGCAGAATGTCGTTTGGAGAGGCAAAACGAGAATGGAATTCCCATATGCACTTCCTGGGATTGGATTTCAAGTTTGAAGGTTGGAAATAGAAGACAACGGAAATTTAGCAAGTGGGTCGAAGTCCGTTTCGAATTTGGAGGTCATTTGACCCCCCATTTGAAGGTTCGGGTATCAGTGGCAGGCAGGCCGTCTGAAAACGACGCAGAAGAAATGAAAATCCGGGAAACGGAATCCGGGTCTCGGAATTCCGTTATCGGGAAGCGGTCATCGTTCGGCCGTGAGGAACGGCGGGATGCAGGAGGAAATCCGAGAAGGGAAATCCGGAGGCGGATTTCCGGAGAAGGAAATCCGAAGGGGGAAATCCGAACAAGGAAACCCAAAACGGAATCCGGAAGAAATGTGGAAGAAAATGGAAGTTTGAGTTCTGACAAAAATTCCACGGCCGGGAAACGGGATCCGGGAAGCCGCCAGTTGGATACCGTGCAAAAGGCGGAAAACGGACGAATTCTTGAAAAGAGAAGTCTGAAAGGGGAATTCCGGGAACGGGATCCCGAAGAAGGAAATCCGGACGAGGATGGGGTCAAATGACAGACGGGAACATAGGTTCCGGGATCCGAGGGTCGGGAAGACGTTCGAGCGACGCCGTGAAGAATGGCGGCAAGACGACGGAATTTCGGAGACAGAAATCCGAGAAAGGAACTCTGACAGGGGAAGAAGGCCACGGGGAAACATCGTTCAGAATGCCGGGTGATGGAGGCCATTTAAAACGGCAAAGAGGAAACGGATTCCCGGAAATGGGATCCCGGAAAAGGAATCCCGAAAAGAGAAATCCGAAGGAAAAGATGGAACTTGCGAGCGAACTCGTGAAATTTTGATAAAGGTTTCGGGGAAAGGCACCCGGAAAGCCGCTCGGTCGGGGCCGTTAAAAACGGCGAAAAGGAAACGGAGTTCCGGAGAAGGAAATCTGGACGAGGAATCCCGACAAAGGAATTCCGGAGAGAGAAAATTAGTAGGAGAAGAAAGGGCGGCCGTGGGAAGACCCGGGCCCGGAAGATGCCCTGCCGTTCCGAAGAACGGCCGCGACACAAAAAAGTTCCGGATCGATCCGGAGGTCGATAGAAAGCGGATTTTTGATTTCCAAGAGATGGGTTTTGTGCGCAGTGAGGATATCTACTAGGTTCGAACTTCGTTTTTTATTTATCCTTAGAAAAATCTCAAAAAAAATGCGAAAAGAACCTAGGGCGCGGGACAGAAAACCTACCTCAAAAACCCAAAGAACAGGCTGGTCGGATGCGCGGACGTCGTCGGAAAAAATAGCTTGAAAATCGTCAGAAAGGAAGCTAAATCACCGGGAGCTCTGGAATGCGTTTCTGTTAGTCGAAAATTTGATAATGATAGCCGGAAAAAATGCTTTTATAGTAGAAAACGCCATTAGTACAACAATAAATGCTCCGTACAGTTACAGGTGGGTTGGTGAACTCCGGAAAAGGAAAGGCGGTGGGACGTCCAGAATCGGATGTCCGGAAAGCCATTCCCGGGAAGACGTTGCCTGGACGCTGTGAAGAACGACGAAACCTGAAAGGAAACCCGGAAGGGGAAACCAAACGAAGGAAACCCGAAAGGGGAAATCCGAACAAGGAAACCCGAAACGGAAATCCGGACATGGAAACCCGAAAACGGAAATCCGGACAAGGAAACCCGAAAATTTCAGAAGATGTAAAAAAAATTTTGATGCGAAGTTTCCAGTCAAGGCGAGATTTTTTTAAAAATATAACATTGGGAAACGTGCCACCCTTATTGAAGGGAAAAAAGAGGGTCCCCGTTCCGAACGGGGTGTGTGTGCAAAAAGGGGCACAACAGTATCCACTCTTGATATCTATTTTGGTGAAGTAATTTTCACCACTTAGACAATCCATAATATCATCCATCCTTGACAATTGAACTTTGTACTTGATAATGATCTTCTTGATAACTCTTGAGTCTGTGCATCCATCTTTCTTTGGTGCTAATATTGTTTGTACAAAAAATGGGATTAGGCTTTCTTGGATTATTCCTTTCCTCGTTAGCTCCTACACTTGTTTATTGATCTCTGCATTTTTTGTTGTTGTCATGGGTGAGTGCAGGATAATGGGGGTCCAAAAGTGGCAATATGACAAAAAAGTGGTCGACGACTTCTTTTTTATCCAAATTTGATGAAACTAAAAAAATTTATTGAGAAAATTGTCAGCTTTCCAAAAATATAAGATATGTCTTATTTGGAATTAAATAGATAATTATTATTGATTTTATATATACATTTTGACTAAAGTCTTGATTGATATGTGATTGAAAAACATCTATAATTCTTAAACGATTTCACATTTTTTGAATCCAAAAGATGTAGCACATTCTATGCTTCCCATACTATAGAATAAAAAAAAGAAAAAAAAAATCATAAATTTTTGACCAAGTTATGGTGGCTAGCCAAACAAGTTTTAATATTTTTAAAAAGTTTTAGTAAAAAATTCATAACTAGTTATTTACTTGCAAAACAATTACAAAAAAAATGTGGCACATTCGGGCATGTGTCCTCTACTTATATTGAAAGTTTCAAATAAATATATTATTTTTTTCTTGTACTTAGGTTGGTGAGACATATGCCCGCTTTGTTTTTTCCTGAATATTTAGTACTACAACATTGAAATTTAAAATTTTCACCAAATAGATTTACTTTTTTCCAAAAAAGGAATAGTATCTTAGAAACTAAATTCAATTTTATACAAATTTTGTTCTTACATATTTTTAAAATTATATTAATAACTTATTCAAAATTTTATGTCAAGTTGCTTAACTCTGATTTTCTGAATTTTCATTGCCACTTAAGGGCCTAGTTTGGACCACCATAATCCTACATTGACCCTCATCCTATATGTTTCTTTATTTGGAAAACTTGGTCCAGGTATGAGATCTATGTGATGATTGATACTTTGGACTGGTGCTAATCATTTTGACACATTCTCTAATACAATATCTCGATATACTATCAACAATTTAGAGACTTTCTTTTGTAGTGTTTCCTCTTCCTTTGCGATTTTATTCTCTACATTTTGGTTGCTACACTTCCTCAAGTTTAATGCAAAGCATACATTCTCATGTCGTGGTCCATCCAAAATTTTCCTTCCATCCACAAATTTTTTTTGGCATCACTGCACACTTCACTCTTCTCCTCCTCCAAAGGAATTAAGATATATTTCTTCCCATTCAAGGTCAAAAAGTAGGTATTCTTTCTTCCATCATGAATTTATTTCCTCTCATACCTATAGGGTCTTTCCAACAACATATTACATGCATCCATTGACATAATATCACAAAACACCTCGTCATTTTATGATCATATGTAAAATTTTACCAAACATCTCACTTTCTAGTACCTTGTGATCATCTTGAATCCATGTGCAATCCTTTAAGGGTTTGTATTTTTTATCCAATTTAAATTCAACTTCCTCACCATCTCTTTAGAAACCAAATTATCTATATTACCTCTATCAATGATTTTACAATAATTATCTCTTGATTTGCATATCAAGTTCTAAATAAAATTTTCCACTGTCATCGGTTCTTCAATTGTCTCAATCCGCACAACATTCTCCTCATGAAAAATGATTCAACCTTTTGAGGTTTTCCAATGGATCCTAGTGATTCATCAGGTTCTTCCTTTATGTATGCTGCTCTTGTGTTATTCTCTCCTCTTTTGCAAACATTTCCTTGATTACATTAAAATGCTCGATGTCATCCTCCACATTTAAAATAGGTTCCTTTGAAAGGCCTCTTGTCAAATATGCTATCACTCCTCTAATATCCATCATTATAATAGGTATTGTTACTTCCTCTATGATTGCAATAAGAATTTCAGTCACTCGGACTCCCTTGAAAATTTCCACTCCACTCATCTATGTGGTATGGAATTCCCTCCTTTTTTTTGCTCTGCATATGGTTTCCTTTCACCGTATTGTGGTCTACACCTTTGGAATATCTCTCCTTTTCTTTTTTGCCTTTGTTCAAATCTTTTGTTCATATTTCCTTCAACTTTAAGTGCAAATTGATAAGATTCTTCTACTATTGTAATCCTTACCAAACTCAATTCTTCTTGAATGTTCGTTCTAAGGCCATTTATGTATCATGCCACTTTCTCCTTACTAGATTCACTATGACCATTTCTGATGATCATCTTATGTAACTCCTCAGTGTACTCCACTATCTTCTCCTTTTTGCCTTAAGTTTTGCAATCTCTTCACTATTTCTAGCTCATAAGTAATAAGTATGAATTGATTATTCAAATTTGTCACCATCATATCCCACTTTTTGATTCTTTCGTTTTCTCTTCTATTTCTATTTGATTGAACTTCTCTCACCAAATACCAGCATGGCCCTTCAACTTAGTTTTAGAAAATCTAACCCTTTCTCAGTCCCCAATTTCCTCATACTCAAAATATTCTTCCAAATATGTTTACATATCATTTATCTAATCAAACAATTCTTAGGATTGAAATTACCAACATAATTATAATTTTCAATTCTTGGTTTCTTATTGATTTTGGAAATGGCTTTGAACATCTTGATCTAGTATGAATCTTCTTCTTCTAGAGTTTCTTTATTTAAATTTGGCGCTTGAAGTCCTCATTCATCATCATTGCTCTCATCCTCATGTCTAGCATTTAGACCTCTTTTCCCATATTCTTCTACAACATCCAATTGGATCTTCATTATTCTTATGATGTCTAATATTTCTTCCATCCTTCTAGCAACATTGGCCATACCGGACATTTGCCTTGGTGGCATCTTTATTTTGGATCTATTACAACTGCCTTAGGTTGGGGGTCTAACTACAAGGTTGCAACTACCTAATAGTAAGCGCTTTGTGGATAAACACTTGCAAACTGCCTCAAATCGGTGATCTGCTCACCCAAGGATCTTTTGAAATGTCTTTGCTCCTAAAGGACTCAAAATTAGCCTTGATACCACTTGATGCAGTCACAGATGGAAGGTCTAAAGGTAGGACTATCCAACCTTTTGTAATTGCAAGGTTGAGACACATTTTCCCAAGAAACGTGAGTAGAAAAAAATGATTGAATCTCTAGTACTGCTTATGTGTTCCTAAACAAACCAAGAAAAAAAAATTGCAATAAATTTTAAACAATGAACAAGTATGCAAGGATAGGAATTACATGTTCTTCCAAGATGGACTATACCTACAAATCTAATTACAACACAAAATACTTACACGATGACAACTTTTGCATTGAATTGAGATATAATTTTTATAAAGATATAGGATACATCTTTTAAGGTTTTGATATGAATTAAAATGACAATTCATTGAACAATAAATTGTTGAGAAAGGTGTTGTATTATAAGTAGTATTTTAACAAACACCAAAGAAAATAGAATTAACAATTATCAAAAATTTGCATAACATAGAATTTAATTTCAATTGATATAATATGCAAATGTGTAAGTTCTATATGAAAGATGTATGTTCTCTGTTATGTACATAATTCCAATTTAATATTAGATAATTATAATTTTAAAAATTAAAAATCAGTTCCTCCAACCCCAATGGTGCAAAGTAGATGTTTTGTATAGTGGTAGTATGAAAATCAGTTCCTCCAACCCCAATGGTGCAAAGTAGAATGGATATACCCATTTACTTGAAAGTATATAGTTGAGTGAGTACAAAAATAAAACAATGGCAGATCTCTATAAAATATGGAATCAAGTATGAAAATCTAGTGATAATTCTGTAGTCGTATTGCTACTCTGTCTGGATGACTTTGATCAAAAAATGCGGTTTAGAGTTGCAGCCAACCTCACACCTCCTTTTGCAAGTTGCTTTCAACGACAGGCAGACGAGAGAGGAAATAATCATCTGCAATTGAATTTCATTTTCATGGCCTCAACCCTAAAATAGTGTGAAAATTTAAGTGGTAAAAACTAGCGCAGGGGAGCTTACCCTTCAAAACACTGTCAGCAGTAGCATTTTTGTATGCCCAATTGCAAGCTAGACCAATGCTTTCCACTCCATACCTGGTGTCAGAACGACAAGTGCAGCAAATCAACTGTCTTGATGGTAGAAAGAGACTTGACATGCAAATGAATGGTTAGTTCTGGTTATTGTGGACGGATATCTCAATAAACTGCACTATTTTAAACTTATAACAAGTTTTAATTGATTGTAATAAATTATATACCTCTTAAAGAAAACCCTTGTTTAGGCATAAGATATATATCCTGTTTAATTGAACTTCTACATCTAAAATTGAACTTCTATATCTACCACAGATAGGGATGCTCATTGATGCAAGAGCTGACACAGCGAAATAAAATTTTGATGCTAAATTTTAAAACAACATACATATTATTTCCATCCTTTGGTTTTCTTGTACAAAACTGTCTGCATTTAGTTATGAAAATTTACACGAGACTAATATAATAGACACTTAAAATAATTTATAGCAGCATTCTTCAGGTCATCCAGTTGAGTTTATTTGAGCATAACGAAATGCAATTGAAAGATCAGATAGAAGGTTTGTAGGCATGTAAATTATTCAAACTTTACCTAAGGTTTTCAATTAAAAAATTATATTATGAGAATGTTTGTTCTTGACCTCACTTCTGTAGAGTATTTTCTTATAAATCAGCCATATGAAATTTAATATAATATCAATTTACTCTAATTTATTTTTTTAGATTTTTGGACATTTGTCTGCTGTAGGGTTTTTAATTGCATAATATAAATACTGACCGAATTTTCTTTACAAAATGCATTCACTATAAGTCATACTCTGATTTCTTTGTTAGTAAATGATGCCTAATCAGGTTAAATAAATGCTCCCCAAAAAAATTATAAATTGGTCTTACGGATTTGGGCAAGCAAGCTCATTTGTGTTGCATTTCTCCCATGTTGGGACATCATTTGACCAACTATCCTGCTCCCAAAACGAAGGAAAAAACGTTACTACAAAATACATAACAATATGCATGCACAAAGATCAAATCACTCATATGAAAAAGAAAGAAATTGTCTCTGCATTAGAAAGAACTAATGAGCTGAAATATCTACCAAACTAAATCATTTTAATGTTCTGAAATACTACACAAGAATTGCTCAACAGATGAAGAGTTTTTACTTACATATGACAGACATGATGTATGGATGCTTTTTCCTAGGTCGGGAAAACATTGTCTAGCAATTTACAAATATATAGCTGACCATGAAAGTCGGTCAATATGTACTGGACCGTTTATGAAGTGTTGTCCAAGTTTAGTTGCAAAATTTTCATAGTGACAGGGGTATTGCAGGTGCCTTTTGAAGCATCTCAAACTCTGTTGTAGATCAATTTCACTATTGCGACATTGTTAACATCTGTAATAACTAATAAGCTGTTACATGGTGATTTTGGGAGCATATAACTCACTATTGCTCAAGTTTATCCCATTTGAAGGGTTTCTCTAGAGTAAATCTAGTGTGATATGTTCATTTTTGTGGTTGTTATCGTATGTTCTTCATTGTTAATGATCTGTCTATGTATTTTCCTCTGCTATACATGCGATATATTACTCTGATGGCTATTGGAAGCAGTTAGTACTATAGAATGTGTGTATCAAAAGTTTTGAGAAGTCGGAAGAGTGTAAATCCATGGTTGGTGAGCTAGTTGAGGAATATCCTTGCTAGTTTAGGATCAATTACTCACAAAAATAAAACTGGACATGTTCATTTCAATCCAACATCTCAAGGCTAAGGGGATGTGGCCTCCATCCAAAAAATAGAGAAAAATTGCGTTCTAAAGATCAATCTAAATGGATTTAGGATGTATAAGTTGGATTTCTCTCCTAGAAGACAGGCAATTTTACATTTGCATTTTCCAAATTCTTTGACTCTAATCTGATCGCTCACTCTATTTTTGGTAGAAGGATCAATACATCATTTAGATATATTCCCGTGGTCGCAAAGAGATCAATTATTAAAGAAGTTCTGAAAGCTACCATCGTTGGCCAAGGCAAAATGAAAGGCTAGTTAACTGTCATGGGAAGATTTTTGGACCAGGTTTTATTAATATTTGGGTATGTCTTTCCATATTGACATTACCCATCAGACCTATGTAGATAGGTGTTTTGACATATTTTTTAAAAATCTCTCCTAGTAATCAACTTTATGCAACTTTTCTCATTTTGACGAAGCAATATTAGATGCATGGCTTGCATGCAGATAAACTGTATTCTCTCTCTATCCCTATCCTGTACCTTAGTAGCTTAATAAACATGTTTGCATGTCGATGGATTTGTGCAAGATAAAACAAAAAAAGAAACTAATATGCCAATGAAGCAAATATTTCTTCAAAAAAGAAATATTAATCTCTTCATTTTTAGAAAATATAAATCTTTAACTTGTCCGAAATTAAAATCTCAGAAAAGTAACATAAGATAATTTTGATTAATAAGTTTAGTTTTGATTCATACAATTTCTTCTATTTCCATAGCAATATAGAAATCGGATGAGGCAGAGAAAAGGAAGAAGATAAACACAGTTATATTTCTTTGAAGTCCTTGTATCAAAAGAGAAAGGTCGGAGTCATAAAAGTCCTTGAGTGCTGTTTCAATTAGCAGATTATCCCATACCTGTTGACAAATATCAATTAGATTAAAAACCATGGATGCTAAACAACTTTCTTTTCCATTACGAAAAATTCTTTATTCTCTCATTTTTTAACCAAACCTTATTCCTTAATGATAAATTCTGGAATTTGGCAATTTAACTCCAAAGAAAGCAGGATGTTACTGTACATCAAGATTTTGAAGGAAACATTTATCAATTTAGTTGCAGGATGAGGAAAATGTTTTGAAAAAAACTGGAAACTAAAGTCAAAAATATACATGCGCTTGTTCATAACATGTTTGTACAACTATAGAGCTAGTATTTCAGATTCTTCTTACATTTGGTGTCTGCAAGAGCAAACAGTTTATCATGTCTTTTGGAGATGTAAAGTTCCCAGAAAATTTGAACACAGTTACTTGATGAATTTAACTTCCTTTTCATTGCTTCTCTCTTGTGGAGAGACCTTTTTCTAGGAGACTTATGGAGTATCATAGATAACTGCAACAGATTATGGGATGAAATAGGGTCGCTAAGCATTGCTGTCTTATTGAAGAATAGTTGTAAATCAACTTTTTAGGGGGGAATTTCCCGAATTAGCATAGAGAAGTCAAATCATTGTAAACAGACTTGTTTTAATCAAAATTAAGGCTATAACTGTGTGGTTCTGTAAATATGTTGACTCTTTACCTTTTGGGGCTGACGCTCATGTGCAGTCAATGCTTTTCTAAGAGGATAACTTTCCTTGTAATTTTTATGTACATTCGCTAAACAAAATCACACAAGCACAGAATGAAGGGCAATGTACTCTATCCTATCTATTTTCCAGAGGTTACTTGCTCTACAAAAATATGCATTCTCCATGTTCTGCATTCATGTTTATGGTTGACAAATGAAGGCAAAAGTGTCTATGGTTAGTCCAAAGTAGCCTTGGGATAGGTAAGAGAAATACGCTACAGATAGTCAATAGAATGCCTCAACAACAAATATCAAAATTGTGAAACAGAGCACACACAATGGAGAGATATATAGCCTGAAAATAGCAAACCGATAAACATTTATGTGGGTTTGTGTGCCCAAAATGAATCATTGCGTACCATCCACAAGTTCAAATCTACTCAAATGCTAGGAGGATTTTACAGTATTGAAATTTTCTTTGCCTCTGGTTAAAAACTCTATCAATATATTGTAAACAAGAAAATCATCAATTTGATTAAGACAGCCAAAATTATTTTCTCGCACTGCAAATGCAACCGTCAGCATTTCAGAATCAGATGCCTATGATCAGGAAATGAACATGATGGAGTGCTGGTAGAAGGGGTGCAAGAGCAAGAGCACCTACAGTTGTTGATTAACACAAATGATGAGAGAGATCCAAGCAAGACTAGCTGCAATGTTGACAGCCCAGAGAAGGGGAGTCCACATTGAAGATGTGAGTGATGATGAAGGGGAGATAGCCCAAAAAGAACAAGGAAAAGAGGAGGAGGTGGAGGATGCAGCTGAGACTAGATTTCTCAGAACCATGGCAAGGATTGGAAACAAACCCAAATTGGACACACCTTATTATAGTGGAGGCCTAAATGGTGAAGAGTTCGTAGATTGGATTACAGGGATGGAAAAGTATTTTGACTATGAAACAATGGAGGAGCCCAAGAAAGTGCACTTTTCTTGCACAAGATTCAATTGCAATGCATCTCTATGGTGGGACCATGTGCAAACTGAGAGGCAAAAGAGAGGGAAAGAGAGAGTTAAGACTTGGGATAGAATGGTGTCTAAACTGAAGGCCAAATTCTTATCTTCAGACTATCAGATGAGCTTATTCAGAAAGTCAAAAAGTTTGAAACAAAAGGAAGTAGACGTGAAGGAGTAAACTGAAGAATTTTACAAACTCACCATAAGGGCTAGACATGTGGAAGATGACCCAAAACTGATAGCAAGGTATGTGAATGGGCTGCATTTTAATATTCAAGATGAGATTAATTTTTTGAACTTTGGAAGTGTCGAAGAAGCCTGTCGATGTACATTGAGGGCAGAAGAGAAGTTGTCACGAAGACAACAAATGAACTCTAGAGGCAAAGGAAGGTTTCCAAGAGTAAGGAAACGAAACTTTGGTGGAAAAGGATAGAAAACCAATGATGGAGAGGCAAGTAGTTCACAGGCCCAGAACTTCAATGGAAGAGGAAGAGGATTTTATGAAAGAGGAATAGGATTCATGGGAAAATGCTTTACGTGCAATAGGTATGCTGGTCAGAGATCCTTTGAGTGCCTAGAAGGAATTCATAACGGCAGTGGAAGGACTGAAAGGACTGAACATACAGCCCATAGGGATGAGGAAAGTGTTGGGTCTCCAACACACATGGAGGAACCAGAACAAGGAGAATCTCTTTTGATGATAAGAGTACTCTTGAAACCAGCAAAGAAGACAACTGAACCATTGCAAAGGAAGAACCTCTAGGAAAATTTGCAAATCTAGAGGTAAACGTTGTAAGTTAATTATTGATGGTGGTAGCACAAATAATCTAGTTTCTAAAGAAAGGGTAGAGAAGCTAGGACTAAAAAGGTCAATACACCCAACTCCTTATAAGTTTTCTTGGTTGCTCAATGGACACCAAGTGTTAGTTAATAAAAAATGTGAACTTTTAGATCAGAGCTTATAAAGATGAAAATGTATGTGATGTAACGCCCATGGATGTGTGTCACATACTATTGGGCAGGCCTTGGTAGTTTGATAGGAGAACAATACATGATGGTAGGGAAAACATGTATACTCTTATGAAGGATGGGAAGAGATTCACATTGAGTCCATTGAAAGACAAAGGAGAAGAGATGGACAGCAAAGAAAAAGTGATGTTATTTCTTGGAAAAGAGTTCTTGATAGATACAAGGAAGGAAGAAGCATACTTTGCCCTCATATCCAAATCCATACAAGTGGAGACAAACACTAAATTGAGTGACTTACTAATTGAAATTCAGAATTTGTTGGAAGAATATGTTGACATAGTGTCCAATGATTTGCTTGAGGGGTTGCCACCAGTAAGAAGCATTAGTCATCACATAGACTTAATGCCAAAAGTGAGTTTGCCAAACAAGGCAGCTTATAGATTGCCACCACAAGAGAATAAAGAGAGAAAGCAACAAGTGTAAGGGCTGTTACAAAAGGGATTGATTCATGAAAGTTTAAGCTCGTGTGCAATTCCAACTGTATTAGCACCAAAGAAAGGTAGAGAATGGAGAATGTGCACAGATTCGAGGGCAATAAATAAGATCACAATAAAGTATAGGTTCCCATTGCCAAGGATGGATGATTTAATGGATTGTCTAAGTGGAGCCAAATACTTCAGCAAGATAGAAATAAAGAGTGGATATCACTGAATCTGGATAAGAGAACGTAAGGAGTAGAAACCAGCATTTAAAACCAATGATGGTTTGTATGAATGGTTGGTTATGACATTTGGTTTGTCTAATGCCTCGAGTACATTTATGAGGCTCATGAACAAGGTGCTGAAACCATTTACGGATAAGTTCGTCATTGTGTGTTTGGATGATATTTTAGGTTTTAGCCATTCTAAATAGGAGCATTTGAAACATTTGAAACTTGTGTTGAGTAAGTTGAAAGAGGAAAAGTTGTTGGTAATCATGAAAAAGTGCAGCTTCATAAAAGAAGAGCTCATTTATTTGTGGTTTCATGAGATGGATTGATAATGGATCCAGCGAAAGTAAAAGAAATAATTGAATGGCCTTCGCCAAGGACTATGTTTGCAGCAAGGAGCTTTCATGGGTTGGCTAGTTTTTACAGGAAATTTATCAAGAATTTCAGTGGTATTTTTGCACCCATCATAGAGACAATGAAAGGAGACAAGAAGAAGTTCCAATGGACAGCTGCAACAAAATAAAAAATTTAATTAATGAAGAGAAAAGTTACAGAACAGCCTGTTCTAGCATTGCTTGATCTTGACAAAGTGTTCCAAGTTGACTGTGATGCAAATGGGACAATGATTGGTGTCAAACTCAGCCAAGAAGGTAAGCCTATTGCTTATTCTAGTGAAAAGTTAAATGAAGCAAAAAGAAAATATTATGTTTATGACCAAGAGTTTTATGCAATTGTTCAAGTTCTTAAGAAGTGGTGACATTATTCGCTACCCAAAAGATTTGTTTTGTTCATTGATCATCAAGCATTGCAATACATAAACAACCAAAGTAGATTGAATCAGAGGCACACTAAGTGGATAGAATTCCTTCAAAGTTACACTTTTATTTTAAAACGTAAGAGTGGTAAATCTAACAAAGTGGTAGATGCCTTGAGTAGGCTAACTATTATATTGACCGAGCTTCAAGTATTAGTCATTGGGTTTGAATCAATGAAAGAATTGTATGAAGGGGATTCAGATTTTAGAGGAGCATGGTAGCATGTCAATGTTAGAATTTGCCAGAATCTCTACATGAATGTTAGTATTGGATTGAGCCACAAAAGACAAACAAGCACACTCAAACTTGAGAGATGAAAAATTTAAAATGCAATGCAATAGCTGAAATGATTGATTAGAAATGTGTAAATACACAATGAAAGACTTGCATATATAGGAAAGGATGAGGAGGTGGGAAGGTAGGACTGAATTTCTGAATCTCCCTCCAAATGTGCAACACTTGTATACTCAAATGACAAGTGTGTGAGCATTTGTAAAATGTGCATACAATAAATATCTCAGTAGGTGAATACATACATGTGTGTCAACCACACGAAGTGAGACAAAAAAGGAAAAAGTCCCAAAGTAGAGACTTAACTAATGTGAATAGGACTCTTTTCAGTAGGCTAAAAGCTAACTAGTTTGGTAATGTCTCTATTTACACTAATTGGTATAAACACAACTATTGATAGGACTCCATGGTTGGGATACATGATCCAAGAGGATTTGTTGTTCAAAGGAAAGAGGTTGTGCATACCTCAAGGTTCAATGTGAGACAATGTAATATCTCCATTTTTAGCAATATTGATTTGTGACCAATTAGTCCAATTTTTGTATTCATTTGAAGGCTAATAGGCGTGTTTGGGGGATCTCCAACATTCTTGGAGAACGCAAGATCAGTCTTGTAGAGTTGTTGTTGGCAATGAGCTCAATGGGCTTTGGTGAGTCTAATGATGCTTTCAGAATCAGTTTTCAACCTTTTGGGAGCCCTCCAAACTTCTTGGAGGAGTAAGCTATTTTTAGAATGTCACCCAATTGCCTTTGATCATCATCCCAAGTCCTCAGTATCATGTTGGTATGATCAAAATTTTATTTTTATGTCATTTCAGGGCTTTCTGCAACTTGGGTTGATTATTGAGTTATTAATTAATTATTCACTTAAGTTTTCTAATGTTGAAAAATAATAAAGGGACAACTTAGTGTAATAGCTTGTTAAAAAGGTGTTGAGATGTCTTTTAAGTTGGACGCCTAGGCTTAGAGAAATTTGTACATGAAAAATAATATTAATTTTCTTACAAGGTCTTTTTGAAGGAAAAAGGAAATTATTATATTTAAAAATTAGTTATTTCCCTCCACAAAAGTTATAAAAGAAGGTTGAGGGCTCATTTGGGGGTTTTAGCCATAAAATGCCATTTGCTTTGTTGTTGGAGAGAACCTGAGTTCTTCCAAAACTTCTTGAGGATGAAAAGCCCTCTTGGAGTTGGAGTTGATGGTTTTGACGATGAAAACACCCCTAGTTGGTTAGAGTGGTTTCATACTAAGATCACCAGTGAGTTGCAAAGAAGAGTTCCATTTTTTGGGTTGCAAATATGGAGATTTTCAATGTGTGTTGAGTTATTATTTTGGTTGCTAATATGTGTGATTGAGCTTTCAATTTTTTGAAGTTTTTGGAGACAAGATAGGCTATACCATTCCTCATTGGTAGGTCATCCCTTGCCTGCAAGTAATATCCGTTGTTGGCTGTACCTATTGGGATATTTCTCAAAGATTCTTGAGTGTTACTCCATGTTGTTATTAACCTATCTGCAGGTCATACAATCCTAGAAGGGCACATTGAATGGAATGTGAGTTGTATCATATTGTAGTTGGTGCCTATGAAGAGGGTGTGAGAGTTTCTTAACCCAAGTGCTGCTCTTTTTGAGGATTTTCCTTGCTGAATGATGGTGCCTAGCTTCCTAGAGATTAGTGACATCTATTGTGGGTTGAACTTTTGAATTAGCATGCTTTTAAGGGAGTTGTACAGTCACTAGAACTTGTTGTACCAGTCTCTAATCCTCTATTTCCGACCTGCACTCTTTTGATATTTCACATCATTCTGATTTGGGTCATTTTTAATTTTATATTGAAATTTTTTAAAGAGTTTGATGATGTCATTTCAGTCAATCACAGTTGGATATGCTTAATGCCTCCATTTTGTGTTTCTTGTGTTTCACTAGCAAGTATCCCAGCATGGTTTGACAATTAAACAGCAGCAAAAGGGATGTTATTAGACCTACACCTATATTGTGCTTCAATTATACAAGGTATATTGCTGTTGTTTCAAGCTGGGTTGGTTTGTTCATGAATTTTTTCTCAATTTGGGTTCTTACAATAGTTATGTTTATCATCCCCACTTTATATAACAATACTTTCCTTTATCATATTTTTGCTTATAATAGATACATCTCTATTTGATATTGTTGCATGTGGACTAATATTGTAAACACTGGATGGTAGTATTGCCAATGTATTTGGTATAAGCTCTTTGATTATTATACTCACCCCCCTAAATAAGTGGTAGATTTGTATTGATTTCCCACTAAACAAGTGGATGGTTTGGTTGTTACTCATCCCATTAAACAAGTGGTATCATTGTATTTCATTTTCCCATTGAATAAGTGGAAGTGTTGTTATTTTCTTTGTACTAAACAGTGAACACTCTGTTGAATAAGCATGAAACGTATTTCCTTTCAATATTGCCTATGCACTCTACTAAATAAGTGGAAGTGTTGTTATTTTCATTGTACTAAACACTCTATTGAATAAGTGTGAAACATATTTCCTTTCAATATTGCCTATGCACTCTACTCAATAAGTGGTATTGGTTGGCTTGCCACCTAGTGCTTTACTTTCAACTATTGCATTTTAATTTGTTATGTGGATCCTTTGACCATATACTCTCACCTTGCCCATCACAGGAATTGGGTGACCAAAAAGTGAAAAGGATATTGCACTGTAATCTCATTTCAATTGCAAAATTTTCAAAACAAATTGGAGTTGCATATTACGACCTATCTTTTGAAGGAGAAACATAGTGGTGGCCTTGCTAGTCATTTTGTTTATCACAAGATATTAGCACAACTGAGGGAACAATATTATTGGCCAAAGATGAGTGTGAATGCATGAAAATTTGTGGAGAGATGTAGAATATGCCAGCATGCAAAAGTCAGAATATCGGACTTTAACAACCATTACCAATTGCTAGCAAACCATGGGATGCAATATGGATTTTGTGTTTGGTCTACCTCGAACTTAGCATGGCAATGCCTCAATTTTTGTTGTTGTCGTTAGATTTTCCAGAATGACACAATTTATAGCATGTAAGAAGATAAATGATGCCACTCATATTGCAAATTTGTATTTCAAAGAAGTTGTAAGGTTACATGGATTGCCATTGAGTATTGTGTCAGATAGAGACACTAAATTTGTTGATCATTTTTGGAGAACATTGGGGAGGAAGTTGGGTGTGAGACTGAATTTTAGCTCAACCTATCACCCAAAGACTGATGGACAAACAGAGGTAGTGAGCAGATCTCTAGACAATTTGCTATGATGCATTGTCAGTGATAAACCAAAACAGTGGGATTTAGCCTTAGCACAAGCTGAATTTGCCTATAATGATTCTATAAATAGAAGTGCAGGTATAAGCCCATTTCAGATCGTATATACCAGCAGCCCAAGAGGATTTTGTGAGTTAAGAAGCATAGTTGAGATGACTAGGAGGAGTGGTGAAGGTGAGAACTATGCCCAAGCCATGCATGATGTATACATGGCAGTAAAAATGAGGCTGGAAGCAAGTGGTAACAAATACAAACTTTACGCTGATCAGAAGCTTAGAAAGAAAATATTTGAGGTGGGTGACTTAGTAATGGCACATTTACACAAGGAGCGGTTTCGAAGAGGTGAGTGTAACTGTGTAACAAATTCAAAACAAAAAAGATTGGGCCTTGCAAGATATTACACAAGTTTTCAGCCAATGTATATGAAATAGAGTTGCCTAAAGGAACAGGTATTTCCTCTATCTTTAATGTTCCAGACCTGTACCCATTTGTTGATGGTCACACAAGTGGGGGGAACCTAGAAAACAATACTCTAGCCATTGATTGGACAACACAAATGCCTAAGAGAGAAAAGGAAGAAATGGAAGCAATCTTTGGCATTAGAATCAGCAAAAGCACAAGAAATAAAGACTATTATGAGTATTTGATCAAGTGGAAAGGGTGCGCAACAGAGAATGCAACTTGTAGCGAAAGAAAAATCCATCAAGGAGCTCACAACCAGTCCATGAGCAGGAGCTCATGTTCTATTTACCCTAGGTGCCTGATGCAGGGGCATCCACATAGAAACTTTGTTAATTTATTAACCTGCTGTACGGATTTCAAGCTGAGCAAATTTAGGAGTCTGTTTACTTTTGTTTTGGAGACTCTATTATAACTGCCCAGTAGGCAGTTCTAGTTTAATTAATGTTTTCATTTTCCTGTTAGAACTGCTCAGTAGGCAGTTTTGGTTTTATTAAGAGCATGCTATTTGGAAGGGGGGAACTGAACTGCCGTAGGAAATGAGAAAGTAGGAAATTTGGAAAAGGTAGTGATTTTAGAGAAAAACAGTAATAATTTTAGTGTTGTGTATTCTGTTTTTCCAGAGTAAAATGAATGAAGTAATAGTTTTCTGAATTCACTATTTTGGCATATGATTAGCACAGAATAGTGTTTTTTTCATGGAATTAAGTAGTAGCTTACAAATTGGAAACTGCACAATACTTTCTGAACCTAAGGGCATAGATGCAATGGCTGCTACAGATGGTTCTCCTGATGTGGCTTTGATGGATGTGAAGACTGCATAACTACCTATTTCATTCAAAGATGCAATGCCGCTGAGTTTAGTGAAGAAGAGCTCTTCTTCCTTTGTTCCTTCACCTATATTAGGGTCTATTTTGAGGGCTGCGGATGACTGCTGCTACAAATTGTCCAAGGCTTAAATCATCTAGAGTACTCCTTCTGTTGTTCCTTTGATTCTGGTTGCAAAGGGTAGTGATTGGATGCTCAAGATCCCTAGTTTCCTTGTGGAAAAATCTTTGTCCAATTTGAAAAATGCCCTAGTTGGGAATTTGTAGGGTCTAGACCCAATGCTAAATTTTTCAGAAGATGGCCTAAGAGAAAATGGACTCTTTTGGGCTGCCTTAGAGGTTGGCTTGGCATCCCTCGGTGGGAGGTGGATGCCTCTCTTCTTGATAAGACAAATTCTGAAAATGTCATTCTTGGGTCTATTTCTCCTACTCAAAAACATGTGAAGGAGCTTGGTAAGGAATTGTTACTTGGAAGGCAATGCCTTGATGGGGCCAGCCCAGCAAATTGGGGGCAGTGATCTAAGGCCTTAAACAAGGAAAATGGGAAGATAATTCAATGTGAGGAGCACTCTAGGGCCCCTCCTCTCTCCTCAGCTAATAAATAGCTCTGTGGTTTGATTGAAGCTAAGGATAAGGCTGTTGGCAAGGTCCAGAGTTCCCTGTTGAAGTTTGGCTTCAAGTTGCCTTGAATGTGAGTTTTGTAGCTGTTTTGGTGCTTTAGCCTAATTTGGTTTTTAATGCCCCTGTTGGAAGGGTGTTGCTGGATTTTTTCTGTTTTGTTGAGATTTTACTGTTGGCTCCTTGTGGTTGCTTTCTGACTTCTTTTTCGCTTTATGTCTTGTCTCTTCTATGCTCTGCACAAGGGTGGGGCCATTTCAAAACCCCTTTTGTGGTTCATAACTCTGATCAAAAACATTTACATTCCATCACCTATATCACAAAAAAGCTGATAAACCTATATTGCCACAACAAAGGATCCAAAAAATTTAGACATACCTTTTCCACAGTCCATGAAGATGAATGGAGTAAGTATACAAAATCCTGTTATGGTTATGTAACCTAATAGCTACAGTTTCGAGATAAGTATGATCTACATAGATCTAAATTTTCATCAAGATATGTTTCCTATACTTGACATAAAATATAGGGGGTGATTTCAATTATTCCCATGGTAGAAGTAGACAAAAGTTAAAGGTGTGGCACAATAAAGAAACTTCTTAGTGGAATGAAAATGACCAAATGGCAGTTTTATGGATTTACTTATTCCTTTAATTTATTTGTTCTTATATTTCTGATTAGAATACATATATGCTACCTGTTGTGACCTATTTCACACATCGCCCCATCGCAAATGGGGACCCCCAAGTTTGGTTCCGCCCTCTACGCAACGTCTTTGAGAGTCTTGAATTTGGATAAAATTTTGAAAGTCAGTCTGGCTAAGTTGAGATTTTGAACCCGTTTTTGGGCCTTAACGTCATAGAAGTGCTTAGAAGACCCGGTGGACGAAGATCGCCATTGCTTTCGGTCGTTTCTGACACTTCCTATTTTTTAGGGAATCTGCTTTTTTGCTTTTTGCTTTTTTGATTTTTGGCATTTTTAGGCCATTCTGGAGTCCCTATTTTTTAGGGATGCTTTTTGCTTTTTCTATTTTTGGAAAGTTTCTATTTTGGGAAAAAGTTTCTATTTTTGGATTCCACAGAGCAGAAAATCAATATGTCTCCAGAAATCAAGAAAATCAAGGTAAAGTGAAAAATGGCAGGAATTTTTGAAAAATGTCTAAGTCTGAGAATGGTGCCATCAAGAGAGGAATGGCATGGAAAAGTCAAGGTCCGCCCTACCTTTGGCATGCCAAAGGTTGGCATTGGCGAGGAATTCATCAAGTCCGCCATGGCATGAGGAAGCCAAGGTCCGCCCAAGATGATAGGAAAGGATGGCACAAAGAGGTTGAAGTCCGCCATAGGCAAGAAATTCACCAAGTCCGCCCATGGCATGAAGGTTGCAAAGTCCGCCCTTGGCACAAGGAATTCAAAGTCCGCCCAGCAAGATAGGAAGTGCGCCATATGGAAAGTGGCATAGAGAAGTCAAAGTCTGCCCTTAGAAAAAACGGCATAAAACTCATGAAGTCCGCCCCTAGTGAAAATGGCATAAAACTCATGAAGTCCGCCCAACCTAAGGAAAATGGCACAAGGAAGCTAAAGTCCGCCCTTAAGGAAAATGGCATAAAATTCATGAAGTCCGCCCAGCCTTAGAGGAAATGGCATGAAAAACACAAAGTCCGCCTCCAAGAAGTGTGGAGAAGTGTAAAACATGAAGGGGTGCGCTCCAAGGTGTTTGGAAAGGGGTAAAATTGCAAGATAATTCATTGAAAATTGAATTAAATGATGGAAACAAGTGAAATTTTCCGTTGGACAAGGCACAAATAAAATTCACCATGGCAAGGAAAATCTAAGACCAATGGATGATAAAATACGCCATAGGCAAGGAATTATAAGACATTCGCCCAATTCTTGAAGAGAAAATTATCCTAAGGCATGAAAAACGGAGAAATGTCTAGAAGAAGAAGAGGTTTTGGCCGGCATAAAAATCACGCCCCAACACAACGGAGTGAAATTTTTTGGCACAAAATGAAGAGTGCTTGGCAGAGGAAACATGAAGTCCGCCCCTCTCAGCTTGGAAAATTCCTAAAGCGCTAGTAAAAAAATGGCAAAGTGGCAGAAGTCTCCAGGTTCGCCCAACCCAGAAGATGAATCATTCGGCTAAAATAAAAATGTCCAGAAAGGTTAGAACTCCGCCTAGAGAATTATAATTTGGCAGATGAGCTATTGAGCACATTTTGGCTAGGCAGACAATTTAAAAAAGAGATATTTTGCCTCCAACGAACGAAATTAGCCATGTATCAAGATTAAACGGGTTGGAATTTAATATTTTAATATTTTTAATTATTTCCCTGACACTTAGGAAATTTTAATTAAAAATTCAAAATACGGAGATTATTTGGAAGATTAAACTAGTCTGCCTTAGATAAGTTTAAACTTTGCCACGTTCGGAGGATTTAAAACGCGTTGGAAAAATAATTTTTGGACAATTAATTTAATATATTTTCCAACACTTAGTCAATTTTCCTTGAGAAAATTCGAAAATCTCAGCAGAGATGGCACAAAGACGAAAGTTAGAAACTTGCCTCGATAACTGAAAGTGAAATTAGAAGTTTGCTAATCCGAGGAGAAAGCGTTTCTAAAAATTGGAAGAAAATCAAAAGAAAGAAAGCAATGCCTTGAGGAAAATCGCACTTCTCAACCATAAAATGAGTTTCAGCAACTCATTTCTTCACAAATTCCGGCTGAGAAGCAACTATCTCTCTCGAATCTTCAGGAAAACATTCTCGAAGGAGAAGTTTGTGAGAATAACATCATTGTGAGAATCGAGATAGCATTCTCTTATTGAAAGGCGTGATTTTTGAGAGAAGTGATTTATTTCTTGGCTGAAATCGTACTTCCAGCATAGTGGCGCACTTCTTCTGGCAGATTTCTTTGAATTTTTAAATTCATTTGTAGCCACAACGTGATCTTTGAGGTTTGGAAGTTAATCGACAATGCATTTGCGCTGTGTTTCTATCTTCTACTTCGTTTTCGGCACAAATTTCATTCATGATAGGCGAATTTAATTACTTTCAGCTTGCTTTTTGACAGAAGTTTTAATTTAATAAGGCTGAAAGTGCAATTTTGTCTAGGCTATACCCCGAAACTCATTAATTCTTAAATGATATTGTATTAATGTTAAGTATCTTGTGCTTGCAGGCTGCCGATCGATCAAAGCGAAATATCCAGGTAGGCACAAATGAAGTTTGCAAGTAAAGGATCGCAGCCAGAGACCAGAATAAAGTCTAAGTGGAAAAATGTCTCAGACACTGATCTTGGCCACATCGATCTCGTGGAATTTAAAAAGAGGATATATGGACACAACGAACCCTTACCAACGCCTGCAACTAGAAGGATAGTGAGAAATGGCATATTTCAAGTTGCCGGATTCCAGCTTGCACTTTGCTGTGCTAAACTGATGGTGGAGTGTGCACTTCACTATGATGCTGAGTTAAGACGAATTGTGGCGCTTGATGGGAGAGTGTTGGCACATCTGACAGAGGTGGCCATTCAGGAAGCCTTCGGCATTCCAGCATATCCTAAAATTGTCTACAAGACCAAGGAAGATGCTCAGAAGTTATATGACAAAAATCCTGATCTTTGTGCCGCCAACCTTAACAAATTTTGGCTGGACAAGCCTAGACCGTCCTTTAAGAAGATGCCCAAGAAGTTGATGCGCACGGACTTCAAGGAGGACTATGGAGATATTATTATCTTGCTGAACAGAGTGGCAGGCAGTCCCTCGGGAGCACCCTTTGAGCCGTGGATGTATTACTTCATTGAGGACCTCACAGAAGGTGTCAAAATGTTCAACTGGGCTAGGATGATAAGCAATAATCTTCACCACCAGCTTATCAATCTAGAAAAGACCAAAACATTTTATATGGGTTCTTACGTCGTCTATATGTTGGCCAGAACTTACAGATATGCAGGCTTGATCTGCAAAGGCACAGTTGGCAGTAAGGAGAACGAGCTAAAACCTTATGACTGTTACCCACAACTCCAGCTGAGGGAGAAGGCGCATTTTAGACGAGCCCACGACGCGTTCCTGATGTACATCACCAGGATACTCCAGGGAGGGACGCATCAGCGGCTGACACATGAGGCCAAAAGCCTAATCGGTAAATACGGGTCTTGGTTTATCCAGTATCCAAGATTTACGTATATCAGAATTCAAGGATTCACTAGAAGCCCGTACCGTCTGCCCATCTTCCCCACGAATAAGATGGTCCTGCTCGAAGTGTTGAGGCAGTTAGAAGAGTTTCAGGGTCTTCAAAGAGCAAAGCAAAAGGCGGCAGTTACTTTTCCCTTCTTTATTGGGAACATGCTGGAGTCATGTCCGTCATCACAGGCAGCTGATAGTGCCAGAATCGAGATACAGCATTACCCTTTCTCTCCATATCCGGCCAGAAATCACTACGACCCCCATCACCACATCAAAATGGTGGATGGAAGGAGGTACAAGCATAGGGTCGAACTGGAGGACTATTGGGCAAATGCTGCGGATGAATTTGAGGTCAGACGGAGGATGTGGTCCAGATTACCTCTCAGCTTAATCAGGGCAACAAAATTTTGTCACGTGCCAGATCAGTTGGAAGAGGACGAGAATCAGACGCAACCGCGCTTCGATGAGAATTCAGCTTTGCCCGCTGTCCAGTGGTCAGAAGCAGAGCATGCTGACTTGAACGTCTTGATGAGGCCTGTCATCAAGTTTACTCAGTGGTGGGTTGATCAACGAGTTCAAGAATTAAGGCGCCAGAAGATGACCCTGACCTATGATATGCTAAGCGAGGCAGAGTCTTATTCTTCCAACGCGGGAGCATCACAGGAACTCCCAGTGATAGAGGCCACCACATCTAGGAAAAGAAAAGAAATAGCTGCAGGCAAAGAGCCGGTCCAGAAACAGGTAAAGATGAAACCTTCTCAATCGGCCGCCTCCAGAAATATTGAGGAGATACTGGCTACCGCCGATGCTTCACTGGCAGATATGAGGGATCCTTCTCCGATTCCTGAAAACAACGCGGAGCTTCAGCCAGATGAGGATGCGCCACCTTCTCCCACGGGCACCGAAATATTGGAGTCGGATGACGACAATGTGGGCACCCAAGATGAGGATTTTCAGGAAGGGATGATTTCAGCCCTTAGGGGAATTGTAGACGTTCCTGATAGAGAAGGCGTGCCGGAAGAAGACGGTGTTGAGCAGCTTACGATACCGGATTGGCTGAAGGAGAGGCTAAAGGTACAAGTGCCGGCAGATGAACCAGAAGAGGATGATACGGCAGACTTTTTGGCCAGACTGTCTCAAACCGTGCCCAAAAAGTCGGCAAAGAAATTCTCTAGCATACATAGAGACGAGGCCGGCAACAGGACAGTGCAAATCGCCGTGCCTACAGTGGACAAGCCACGGGAGGATATGGCTCCACAGGATTACGCCATCACGACCATTGACTTGGGTCCAACCACTAAGGGCCAAGAAATGGAAGATTTGGACAATTCTGTGTCCGCCATCAAATCAAGGTTAGGTAGCCAGAAGGAAGGAGTGCCAATTAGAGATTGAGCGCTTAAGGGAATATATTCAGCACTTGATCAAGCCACTTGATCAGGACACTACGGCAGCTCCTCTACTTCCGAACTCTTCGCAGGAGGCCATTAAAGAGATGGAAGAAAACAGGCTCACGGTTCAAGAGGCCAAAGAATGGATAGCCGTAAAGGGGGCTGAAGCTGAGACATTTGTGGAGCGGCTAACTTTGGCTTATGGCCAGGCCACTGCCTTGCTTTCTAGGTTTGCTTCTTTGACAGAAGTATGGGACAACCTTCCAGACGTGCAGGACAGAATAATCCCTTGCCTTAGGATTCTGAAAGGAGTTCCTAAGCAAGAATTGATAGAGGGAGGCATCATCGCAGCGGGAGCAGCCTATGACTTCCACACTTGGTATTGGACCTTGACGGCACGAGGTGAAGTCTTGGAGAGGGTTAAGATTGACGGCATCAGACTGGAGGAACAGGTCAAGGAAGTTCAGGCCAAAATCCTCAACATAATTGCCAATGTCCTGGATAAAGAGGCGCTGCGAGAGAATGACCTGCAGTTGGAAGTTTTGAAGAAAAGTGTCCAGGAAAATATCTTCATCATCACTGGGCCCATCTTGAGGCAGAACTGGGCCAAATTGGCAAACTTCTTGAGCATCAGAGAGTCCTTTGAGAGGACTGAACCAGAGTGGGAGGAGACCTTCGCCAGATGCGCCGAGAGCATGGATGGGCTTGAATTCAGAATCGGCATGCTTCCGCAGGTTACCATGGACGAGGTTGCCTCGATCGTGTCCAGATTCGGCGAATACACGGCAGCTCGAGAGGATCGGGATATAGTCCCTTGAAAATAGCTCCTATTGCCAACTCATTGCTGTTCATTGCCAGTTAACTGAAGTTATTTTGGGAAACCCTAATTAGGGTTTCGTTTGTTAAATCTTGACCGTCGGCTCATTTTTAATCTGAGCCATTTATTCCATTTATGAAACTCTATATAAACTCATTGGCCCTCATTTGTAATGTGTGAAGTGAGTAATAAAAGATTGTTGCGACGAAACTATTTCCGTTTATAAAAGCTTTTGTGCATGATTTGCTAAGAACAACTTTTATTTTCAAGTAGTATGCAAGGTTGAATATTTCTCCTTCAACACTTAGAGTAGAATTAGAATAGCATTTCATTACATGTTGGTTAGATGAGTGATAGATTTGATCGCAGTGGCGGATAAAATTTTGCTCATACTTTTGTCAAGTGGATGATTTGCATTTGACGTGTAAAGTTAGTCTGAGCCATTAAATCGTGGATGCTTAACTTCTGTTTGTTTCAATTACCGATTCAAATATGAAAATTCTTATCACTTCCGTTGAAGATTGCACCTGCTTCGCGTAGTTGTCCAAAGGTGGCGAAACGAAGTGTGGTTACCCATTTTGTCTACTCACTGCTGTCTCTTGAATTCTTAGGCGTAGTTTAGATCTCTAAACCCTTATCCTTTTTTTTATTTTTTTGGAAAATCTGAAGATACCCACCGAAAGAGCCTTCAAGGATAAAACCGTCTAAGTTTTCAACCCGCAAAAAGAGAATTTCATGTAAGTCCCCTTGTGATTACCAGCAATCACAACGCCCACTGGCCTTATCCACATGTCAAGACCTGACCAAAGAAACCTTGGAGTTATTGTATTGCCTACTGGATTTTTGCAAGCACTTTTCAAGAGAGGATAAGAGTGTCCTTTGGGCATTTTTATTCTGTGTTCGGTGGCGTACTCAAAACACACACCAACAGAATTGGCGCTAGAAGGAGGGCCTACAAAGAAAATTTCTTTTCTTGGGAATAAAACAGAGAAAAAGAAGAATTATTTGCTCCACCACTTTTGTACCACCCATATGCTCGCCTCCTCCTAATGCACCAACAGAATTGGCGCTAGAAGGAGGGCCTACAAAGAAAATTTCTTTTCTTGGGAATAAAACAGAGAAAAAGAAGAATTATTTGCTCCACGACTTTTGTACCACCCATATGCTCGCCTCCTCCTAACGCACCAACAGAATTGGCGCTAGAAGGAGGGCTGATTGAACGTAATTATTTGTAGAGTTGAAGGTAGTAGACATGATAAAGAATGGCGTTGCCACACGAGTTCCCATTTAACGTGCCGCTGGAACAGCCAGAGCAAGGTCAGACAGATATTCTTGGCCAGTTGTACTCACTAGCGTGGCAGACACAAGTAGATAGCACCCAATTCAGACGAACAAGTCGCGTTCTTGCTCGAGAAGAAGAGAAGAGAGAATTCATCGAAGGAGCTATTGAAAGGCACCTGATAAGACAGAAGATCAACTGCTTGAAGCGAGCTTTTGACTACATTGAACACGCAATTGCTTCCGGATCATTGACAAGATCAGGCTTTACCCATAAGATGAAGAATGGTACTTCCGACCAGCCTTCCTCTTCCCGGACAGGAGCCTAATCCAGTGTTATAGCCTGATTTGGGATTCCACGACGAACAAGAGGACGTGATAACAGAATTATACAACTTAGCGTGGAAATTGAAACGAAACGCGCCTGATTGGATGCGCATGAGCTTTATTCTCGAAGAAGAGGAAGAGATTGCCCAAAGGATCGAATTTCGCATTCAACAAGACTTGCTTGTCCAAAGATTTGAAGCTCTTCAACGGCAACAGGCAAATCCTCCGGCTCCAGAAACAGCTCCGGCACAACCCCGACAAGCCTAAAAGAAGATACACTGGATCGTATTAATTCTTTCTCTCCTGACAGACTAAGGAGGATTACTAGGTCAAACCCGAGTTCATTCAAAGAATTTGTGGAGCTATCGCCTTTCAGGCAGAGAAGAAAAACTCAAATAATTCAAGAGGGAACATCAGGCGAAATCAATCTCGGCGGAGAAGCATCAAGCGAGCATCTTTTTGGTTCCTCCCAAACTTCGCCACCAAGCACTCCGGTTTCAGGAGCCGTTCCAGTGAATAATCAGCTAGCACAGCCGATTCAACCCAACCTGGCGAATCAACCAAACATTCCAATGGCGTGGCATCTAGCTAATGCATCTCCCATGACGTTCACCGCATACCATGATATGCCTAAAAATCCGGAACATTTTTGTTCCAAGTTTCATAGCGGCGACTTAAACCACACTACGGATGAGCACATCAAACTATTTGAAGATCTCCTCCAAAATAGAGACATCCGAGAGGAAGATGTTGCATGCCGGTTGTTTCCTTATACTTTTGATGATCAAGCGTCTTACTGGTATATCCATTTACCAGCTAACTCCATTACCACGTGGCAAGGAATGAAGGCGGCATTCTTGGAGAAATTCAGGACGCCAATTTCGGCAACCGATCTATACAGGCAGTTCGTGGAGGTGAAAAGACAAGAACACGAGCCCATCAGTACTTTCAATAATATATTTCAAAGGGCATACACAAGATTGAGAGATCCTTACAACTTGGATAATGCTGCAGCACTGCCCATCTATTATGAGGCCTTGGATTGTCTCACGGCCATGTTTGTAAAGTCCAAAAATCCGGTCCCTGCCAACTTGAAGGAAGCATATGCTGAAGCAGTAACAGCAAGCAATGGTCTCGGAGTGGGGGTTCCCCAAGGTTCACTCCAATACTTAGGGAATTCAACTTCCCAAAATCAAGTGCAAGACATCAATCGTGCTCTGGCTCACCAGACACCCATGATGAACCCGGTTCCCACCAGCAGCAATCAATTGGTTCCGCACCCAGGAGCTCCAATGTCCCAAGCACTACCAGCGCAGCCTGTATACCTCCAGAACGTGACAACTTCCACCAGAAGTCAAGAGGAGAAAGATGAAATGAAGGAGCTAATTGATCAAGTTAAAAAGTTGTCGACCGACGTCACCTATCTGAAGGGTCAGACAAGTCAAATACAGAATTTTCAAAGGAATTACCAGCCTACCGCAAAATAATCACCAAAATCAAAATCATTCCGGATATACAAGGGATAATCAAAATTACCAAGGAAACAATCAAGGGTTCCGAAATAACAATTCGGGCTTCCAGAAAAAGACTTGGAATACAGGACCAAACAATGGTACTGTACCATCTCCCTTGGACAATCCACCCGCAGACAACCGTCCTGCAGATAAAGTATTCTTGGCCGAAGCAGCATTATCAGGTTGGTGCCGACTACACAACACGGACCAACACTCAGAGTTGCATTGTCATGAATTCCAAGTAGCGGCAGATATATTCAGAAGCGAAAGAAGAAATTCAGAAGCAGAAGATCTGCCAGCAACTGGATATGAGCTAGTTCCCGCGCCAAGATACGACCAAGCCCTTGTAATCGAGAACGTGAGATTTTCATCTCAGGAATATCTACCATATTCCCCCGGTCAAAGATTCCCACCAGCATCAGCAAATGGTCCGGCAGAGACATTGCAATATCAAGACGGAATGGAGACTTACACTCCAGCCGACCAATCCACTTCAAACGAGGGGTATAGTTTTCCGCCTCTACACAACAGCGTATTAGTGGAAAGAACAAGAGAAGTTCAAGCATTTCAACAAATGTCTGGAAACCCGCCAAGGGTATACCAAAGAAATGTTCGCCAAAATGAACCCTTAACTTCGTCTATTCCTCCTAATAATTTTCAGACTCCGCCGAATCCAGGTGCGTCCAATACGCCGCCTCCTCCGAGGGATTCTCCGGAATATCGCCAGCAGAACGTTCAATCAAATGGGACAAGGCAAGTCGTTGTTCCACAAACAGAACCAAGGTGACCAGGAAACCATCAGGTGGAACAGACACAAGCCCAAACAAAAGATCGTCCCAGGGAGGAATTGAAAATATTGAGCTCATATGTATTGGAAGAGTTCAAGAAAATAAAGGTCAGTCTACCCCTAATAGAACTGATGAGAGTTCCCGAAATTCGGGAGACACTTTTGGGTAGTCTAACTGAAACTATTGCCCTGAGGAATATTCCTCAAAATGTGCCAAGTAGAGGAGCTTTCAACGCTCCGGCCAACACTAACGTCACCGAATGGGAGATATCAGGCAACTGGGCACAAACACAGTCCCGGTAATAGACCCTAATTAGAGGGACATAACACCAGAAGAAGTTCTGAGGGACTCCAATATATTTAGAGAAGAAGTTCTGGCTAGCGAATTGCTGCATAATCCGAAGAAGCCAGAATATGTCTCCGAAACACAGAAAGAGAAGAGTCAAGGTATAAACAACCTAGACAAACACCCCATGGCATTCTACCAAGGAAAAGACGAACCTGCTCCGTTCCTGCTATCCGTTCGTATATTTGGCAAAATGTTGCACAATTGCTTAGTAGACTCAGGCGCTTCAAGCAATGTAATGCCACTGGCTGTCTGCCAAAGGTTAGCACTTGTACCCGCAAGAACTAACAAGAAAGTCACCCAATTGGACAAGACGGAAGTCCCTGTGATGGGAGAATTGAACAATATCCACATGCAATTAGCAGCAGACCCAAGAATGCAGAGTTGTATCGACATCTCAGTTGTTGACATTCCAGATGGCTATGGCATGCTTTTGAGCAGAGATTGGACAAGAAAATTAAATGGATATATTTCCACAGACTTTTCCCATATGTGGCTGCCATGGAAAGGAGTTCCCAATCAGATTAGGATTGACAGTACGCCAAGACTAAGATTAATGATCACCGAGTATGGCAAGAATAACGAGATTCTATTTCTCGAGACCGACTTAGGCTCTTACAGGCCTAAAACTAATGAAGTATTGATGTTGCATGGGTCGACCCACAAGACCAATAAGATGGTCAACTCTACCGAGACATTTGTAGAGGAACCTCAAAATCTTCAAGACGATGGCAAGGAAATGTTTGAAAGTTTCCGAAACTTTATCTTGAGGAGTGTTCAGTTGAAAGCAGAATTACACGAACACCTCCACATTCACGATCTGTTGCTACCAAATTGGTGTCGAATCCATAACACTGCACACTCCGAGTTTGTATGCAAGATGTGCCACGAAGCAGTGGACGAAGTATGGAACAGTATTCCACAGGTGCCATCCCCGTCACATAATAAAGAGGTTAGCTACACAGGAGAGTCTACATCGATCCTGATACAAGAGCTCGAGCACGAAGAAAACGCGGAGACACATATTCTGCCCCCGCCACAACAAGAACAAACCTGGATCCTGAGATTCGACGGATCTCGATCAAAGAAAGGAGCTGGAGCTGGCTTCGAATTAACCAGTCCGAGGGGAGAGACATATCTCGCCGCTCACAGGTTGGAGTTCCCCTGCACGAACAATGTGGCGGAATACGAATCACTAATTCATGGATTGCTACTGGCACTGAAAAAGGGAGCAAGAGTGTTGTACGCTCTTGGAGACTCGGAAATAGTTGTGAAGCAAGTAAAGAAGCAATATGTTTGCCACGATAAGAGATTGGCTTGATACCGCAATAGGGTATGGGACCTCATAGAAAGCTTCGACGCCTTCAACATCCGATCCATGAGCCGGTCCAGCAATCAAGTAGCAAACTCTTTAGCGCAGGCGGCCAGTTCACTGGAACCCCTAGCCATGGAATCTATAAGCTAGTTTACGGTAGAACTATCATCAATACTGTCCATTCCGGACAATGTTACAAATTTTCAAGTCTTTGAAAATGATGACCACATTCGCGAATTCTTGACTAGTTCCGATGTTTTTGCCACCCAAGTCATTGATGAGGAGGAAACACCAGAAGCTGAATTAGACGACGATGGCATCCTGAACTTGAAGACCAATATCATCCCAAGAGGAATGATACAACTGGAACGAATCTTCGACCAAGATCAGATCCAAGAGGCAAGGAGCCCAAGGATTGAGGGTGATCAATACGAAAAGATAAACTTGGGAACAAGAGGAGAAGTCAAGAACGTGTGCATAGGGAAAGCTTGCACCCCCACCGAAAAGGCCGGAATAATCCGAAACATGAGGGAATTTATGGACATCATAGCTTGGAGCTATGAAGATCTCAGAACCTATGATACATCCATCATCACGCACACCATTCCTCTGAAGCCCGAGAGCAGACCGGTCAATCCGCTGCTCGAACCTCTATTCAGATCCAGCAAATTACTTCAAATAACTTATGATTCAATATTATATGCATTTGATTTTGGTACATAAATTTCTAATTTGAATAAAGAACTTATGAGAATACCCATAGTTACACTTGAGATCTGGTGTATCGATGTAGTGCAATGGACCACTCCAGCAGTATTTCCATTTAATCTCATCAGCCCGGGAACAAACAAATGAAAGATCACCTGTTGCATAGTCTGGAAGCAGTTTCTGCACTGCATTTGCTACTGCTTCATTTATAAGGGACTGTGCTCAAATTTTGACATACAAGTTCACCAAAAATTCAGCTTTTGAAATTTTCCATTAAGAAGGAAAAGTAATTATAGCATCATGCAACATTTACTGATGGAAGCAATAAGGTGTCCTATTACCCTACTTATCTTATGGTGAGGATGTGGCATATTTTGCAAAGGATATGCCTGTGTTGCTCCTACGGCCAAAGTTATGTGGTGTACGTTCGAGTCAAACAAGGTTTCTTGGGCTACATTGGATTGTAGTGAAGGTTTACTGGGGTATGTTTGATCGTAACCAACATTTATTGGGGTGTACATTTGAGTGAAACCCAAGCGACCCAATGTGTTAACCACGATGCAGTTGATGCTTACCACACACTATATTAAACATGGCTTATTAAAATTAATAAATAGCGGAGAAAACCCAACAAAAAACAAAGCAAATAATAAACACAGACGAGCTCACAGATTTCCATATTATTCATCAATAGCAATTGCAGATTTATAGAGCATGGAAACTCAACAATATCCTATAAGATTGGAATATACAATGACAGCTATTTTTAGATTATGGACAGCAAACTGAAGTTTATTGCCAACTAACTATGTGACTAATGCTAATGACCAGGAACTATGGACAAATCAGATAGTTCATTGAAGACTCCTAATTGAACTTCTCTTGCATGCATGATTCAATTATTGTCTTATTCCAACACTCCCCCTTAAGGAATAATTTAAAATAACTCCAACTCTCACATGAGCACAACACTGCTCTTT
The DNA here is from genome assembly GCA_007115665.2 of Sequoiadendron giganteum. Taxonomy (NCBI): domain Eukaryota; kingdom Viridiplantae; phylum Streptophyta; class Pinopsida; order Cupressales; family Cupressaceae; genus Sequoiadendron; species Sequoiadendron giganteum. The sequence continues at coordinate 197,710,771 of CM021100.1, forward strand.
TGAGATCTCATGCACCTCTCCTCCTCCAGCACCATAAATGGAGGCATGTCGAGGAACCCATATTTCCTTTGACAACATTTTTATAAATTGTGCTTTGATGATCCCCAACACAACTACTATTATTTTTTTTTAAATAGTATGATTTCTTCTTCCCTCTACTGCATCCTTCTTTGTCTTCAAAGTATTGACCATTTCAAAATAGAACAACTGCTTCATCTTCAATAAAATCATCTTCATCATCTTCTGATGATTCTTCATTAATGGCCGACATTCTCTCAACTCAACAGCAACAAACTTTACTGCAGCAACAATCATCACCAGTCACAGTTCTCCTCTTCAACTCAAACATAGCAGCACTTCAAATCTGAGGCATTCTCTTTTTCTTTTTTCCACCAGAGGTTCACCCACCTACACAATGTTCCTATGAACAACACTTATATGCTCACAACACCAATACCCACCATTGGCTCTGATACCATATGAAAATTAATAAACAACAGAGAAAACCCAACATAAAACAGAGCAAATAATAAACACAAACGAACTCACAGATTTCCATATTATTCATCAATAGCAATTATAGATTTATAGAGCATGGAAACTCAACAATATCCTATAAGATTGGAATATACAATGACATCTATTTTCAGATTATAGACAACAAACTAAAGTTTATTGCCAACTAACTATGTGACTAATGCTAATGACCAGGAACTATGGATAGATCAAATAGTTCGTTGAAGACTCCTAATTGAACTTCTCTTGCATGCATGATTCAATTATTGCCTTTTTCCAACATGGCCTATAATCTCACCCAAGAAAAATGAAAAACAAAAATTACAAATTTAAAACATGTATAATATATAGCTGTATAAATTAAAACAAACATAATATATAGTGTAGACACATACAAATATCCTTGTAATCATTTTTAAATCATTGCATATTTCATTCAATTATCCATGTCATAGTTGAAAAACTCGGACTCGACAATAACTCAGTAGACCCAAAAAATTTAAAAACTTGGGACTCGGCAAAAACTTGGGGAAAAACTCGGCAATAACTTAGCAAATTTATCGAACATTTGAAAATACATAATTTTGTAAAATATTATTTAAAAACACACATATAAACTGAATTTTTAGAACATATTACTGATTTCATCATATATAAATCAAAATTAGAGTCTAATACATATCAACTTCAAGTTTCAATATCAATAAAAATTATCTATCCTAAATTTCTTCTTCGACTGAAACTCAAAAGCTTTTGTCACTGTTGTGTGGGTGGCGCTGAAGTAGATGGTATAATTGTAGTGTTCTCAATAGGAGCCTCAACAGGTGCGTCGATAGGTGCCTCATCCATAGGGATAGGATCAAGCTGTGTGTGTGAAGAAACGCCCGCTGACTGACCAAGCTCGCCTTCTTCCTCCTCATATGCTGCCACCTTTGCTTCCCATTCAGCTGCCTCTACCTCCCTCTCCATCTCAGCGAACTCATCATCACTTATCCATGGTTCCACATCAACCTCATCAGGCTCAGCAATCCAATCTGAGAATGGATCAATGTCATCAAGGTCAAGTGCTTCATGTGAACTCTGCCCTTGTACCTTCTTCTCATGCAACCGAAGGTTGTACCAAACATAGACAAGGTCATTCAAGCGCTTTGAGTCAACCGATTGCGCTTTTTCGTGTGAATGGCCTCAAAGACACTCTAGTTGCGCTCACAACCAGATGCACTACAAGGCTGAGATAAAATACGAATGGCAAGCTTTCGAAGATTAGGCGTTGTGGCACCATAATCTTCCCACCACAAATATGCAAGGATAACAATTGTCATTTATAACTTAGTAAGGATTTAATAAACTTATACATTAACATAAATAGTAAAACAATATTAAACACATGAATTTGTTACCTGGCTGTAGAGTGTCTCTCCTACGAATGCAATCTTTGGAAGAAAACAATGGCCCTTCGGCCTTCTTATAGCTATGTATCTCATCAAGTATGAGATCTCGAAGCTCATCATTACTAGCCAATCTCTCAATACATGTGTTGAGGCCAACAAGAACCTTTGCATCTTCTTCGAAAGTAGGAGAGAAATAAAACTTGGGGTTCAAAAAGTGGGCAGCAGCATGAATATGTTGGTGGAATTGTCGGTTCCACCTCCGATCTATTATGCGCCATATGGGTTCATATTTGGTCTTGTTTGACCCATATAAATGTTGAATTGCCTCTTTGGCCTTATCCATGGCCTCATATAGATACCCCATGGGGCTTTTATCCCCATCCGCCAATCGTAGAACTCTAACCAATGGTTCTAACACCTAAAATATAAAAAAATTAACAAAATCAGCAAGTTGTAATATTAGAAAGCAAAAAACTAAATCATCAATCAAAGTTTGAAAACTTACATTGATGATCTCCTCCATTTGTTTGGCAAATCTATCATCAAAAATGGTCTTCTTGACTTTATCTGCTTCAGGCTTCTTGGAATAAGGACTCTCCAACCATTTTTCACTCACAAACATGCGCTTGAGGTTGGGCAATGTAGTTAAAATACTCTGCAAGGTGAGGAAATTGGTGGCAAAGCATGTGACTCCTGATTGCACAAGATCCTTACCATCAGTGTGCTCTCTCATAAGACTTAGGACCCATGTGTGATTGTAGATGAACTTTGTGATATTCCTTCTATCTTCCACCACATTCTTCACCCAACTTAGTTTCCCTATGTCCTCAAGGAGCAAGTCAAGACAGTGGGCAGCACAAGGGCTCCAAAATAATGTAGGATGCCTCGCCATTAGAAGTTTACCAGCTGCCACATTTGCAGCTGCATTGTCGGTCACAATTTGAATTACATTTTGAACTCCTACTTCCATCACCACCTCATCCAACATGTTGCACGAGGTCTCTGCATTTTTTGTTTCATTGGAGGCATCAACTAATTTTAGAAATACCAATTGTCCCCTTGAAGCCACTAGAAAGTTGATGAGTGTCCTATTTCTGCCATCCGTCCACCCATCCGATATAATGGTGCAGCCATTCTTTTCCCAACTTCTCCTTTGTTCCTCCACTAGTTTGTGTGTGTTTGGACCTCATTCTGCAATAATGGCTCACTCAATTCATAACGACTTGGGGCCTTGAACCCCTTGCCTACCACGGTCAATGCAGTGACCAACCCTTCCCAATAAGGACTAGAAGCAACATTGAATGAAATATTGTTGTAGAACCAAAATTTAGCACATGCCAACTTCGCCTCATTTTGCAACTCTTTATTCCAAGAAGTACCCTCCAATGAAGGTTGTGCACCAGGAGTATTACGTGGAACAAAAAAACTAGAACTGAGGCCGCCCACACTTCCAGTTCCTGATCCTCGTATCCGTGGCCCAAGAGAAGAAGAGCCTCTCGTAGTCCTCTGTGACCCTGTAGAACTGGAATCTGCATATGGGGCTGCCATCGCCTCTGTTGCTCTCTTTTTACTTTCCTTCATTTGGTCAAATGCTGCAAGGAGTGCTTTGGCCTCCATCTCAACCTTTTCGAGTGCCTCTTTACATGGTTTTCCACCACTCTTTTTACTTACCGAAGTTTTAGCAAATTACGAACGCAAACCTGGCAAAAAGGAGACAACATCGAAAATTAAAAACAAGGTAATCCATGATTCCATTTAAATTTAATTTTTTTTTTCATAATGACGTTTCATAAAGAGATAAATTAATAACAATGATTCTCTTTATTATGGAAACAAAATTTGTTTTCTTGGTTTGAACTTTGAAATGTAATATTTAATAATAATATTTTAATTAATTATTTTTCATTTATTGATTTATAAACATTAAAATATTTAAAGAATATTTGTTAAAAAAATTAATATATTATATAGCCGTAAGTATTTAAAAAATTGAAATTTTTAATTTATTTTATTTTTAAAACTTATAATTTAATATATTTGTAAAACAAAATATATTATATAAGGTTCAAACTTCAAGTAATTAAACTTTAAGTTTAATATTTTAAATTATAAATTTTAAAAAATTCAATTTTTAAATTACTTGAGTCTTATATATTTATAATATATTTTTTTTTACAAATATATTAATTTTTAAATTATAGGTTTTAAAAATAAAATAAATTAAAAAAATACAATTATTTTCATGCTTATAAGTTATATCTATATTATATATTAATTTTTTTTACAAATATACAAAAATTTAAATTATAAGAATTAAATTTTATAAATAAAATAAATTAAAAATAATCTTTAAAATTTATATCTTTTAATATTTAATATTTTAAAAAAAAATCTTTAAACCTTTTATTTTTAATGTTCATACTTCATTATTTACAAATGAAAATCAAAAAATTAAAAAATAAATAATAAAAAAATCGCAAACCAAAAATATTGAAAAAAACTTGATTGATCTTTGGCCCAATTTTCATTGTCACTGTTCTTTCTTGGCGCGGGCGTGTCCCTTCTTCCTTGCGCGTGACCGCTTTCTAGGCACGTTTGTTCTTCTTTATGCACGACCATTTGCCCTTCTTCGTTTTTCGCGTCTGTTCTTCCCTGTGCGCAGTTGTTTTCCCTTCTTCAGTCACACTCACAAAATAAAATGAAATATGATAGCGTCAGCCGCTGACATCTTTATTTTTCGCATTTTTTAGGGCAAAGGAACTAAAAAAATTTGCACATTTTTAAGTCGCGTTTTTGCGCGATTACTCACGAGTTTGCGAGTTTTTGGCGATTTTTTCAACCTTGATCCATGTAATCATATCCCCATATTATAACCATTTATTCATAAGAATTTATAGGCATCTATAAGCATTATTCATAAAATCATTTAATCATTTATCATTGAGGCATAAATCACTAAAATATCATTTGCATATTCCATTAAATCATTTAATAATCTATATATTTATTCATTCATCTCATATTCATATTTCATGCATTACCATTAAAATATTATACTCATAAACCCCATGTCCATAATCATTTCATTAAATCCATTTTCATAATAATTTGTCCATCATAAAATATTCATACATTAATGCATTTACACATTTCATGCATTTGCATATTCATTCAACTATCACACATATTCATTAAATTGTTCATTTACCACTTACATGCATTTATCCATTTCAAATTTTTTCTTCCAAGCCAATTTTTAATCCCACACTCCTTCCACAACTTGCATTCACCCTAAAGAGGCCTATTTAAACATGACTCTCTTCTCATTTTGGCCCCTACACACAAATTTTGCATCTCTACGTTTTGCATCTTTTTCCATTATCTTTTCTTTGCATTTCAATTTTAGCACTTAGATTGTTAGCATTCTCATTTAGAATATTTGCATTTTCATTTTGAATCTCTATTCATCATAGCTCTTTATGCACATGCTTTGTCTTGAATGATAGGAGAACAATAGAGATTAGTTTAAGTGAAAGCATTTATGTTTTTGAGTAGTTTAGATATATTGTTCTATGGTTTTGTTTTCAAAATGAAATAGCTCTATTAATGTGTTGTGATGGAATAGTGATTCTAAATCATAGAGTCATTTATTTCACCATGCACACATATAGCTGTATAAATTATTCATTGAAGAAAAAGAAAGGATTTGCATTAGTGTCCATAAGTGACGAGAGTAGGCTAATGGAACTAAAGAGTAAAATTTATTAATATAACTGTGATGCTCACGTATAGTCCATGGAACCTGTGAAAGGATTTATTTATTTTCTTTATCACAAGATTTATGTATCCAAATGTTTAGAACAAAGATTTTTATGTGCAAATTTATAAAATTATATAGATCTTTTGAATCTAAAGTACACTCAAATGTGTGTAGAGCAACTTGGGAAAGTGTTTTCATCTTCTTTCATTAAAGTTTCCTCCTTTACAGGTTATGCCTTCCCAAGTTCTCTAGGCATTATCCATCTTCCCATATGGTTATAATGGTCATCAACGATTTATTTGAGTCTACGTTAGAGCATTATCCCAAGGAGGAGGCCACTATTCCAATTTTTACTAGAGCAAGAGTTCCATCAAAAACTTAACACAAGGAAACAAGAAAACCAATCCACCATTAAATGCAAGTGTCTATGTTCTTGTCCAGATGTACTTTGAGCATGGAATGGAAAAGGGTTGGGCTGAAAGCTAGACACAGTTGCTTAAATTTTGTTTGAATAATGTTCCACACTCCAAACCTTAAGAAACAACTCAACAGTGGAGGAACCCAACATGCAGATGTGAGGCCTTAAGCTTGTCTCCTACCTAGACCCTATAAAAATAACTTAGTACCAGAGATAAACTAAAATCCCCAGCAAACAAGTGTGTTGAAGAAATGGGGGAAGAGAGGATGGAGGAGTATGACTGGAAGAACAATCCACACTCAAATTACAATTGAATGAGTAGCTCAATGGTAGAACACCTGATCATTCAAATAGAAGGTCCAAGATTCAAGTTGCATTTGGTCCATGGAAACTACCATTTCATTAGAAATGACCATAGAGTCCCAAGCTAACAATTGTCTAGGAGTGTATGTTGGGTGCTAGAAAAACACTACACTTCATATTAAAAAGGAACTACTAGCTTAGTGGTAGAGCACCTTAGGGAGGTGTTACGTACAATTCTTAGTTGATCCATGGAATACATCATATCAAAGATAGACATGAAGTTCTGATGAAAGGTTCAAATCCTAAATGGTCAAGAAAAAATAAGTTCATGTCAAATCCAACATGCAAACAAGAGATGTTATGTTGAATGCTTGTTGGCCCATTGAATGTAATCATGTGATATCAAAATGAAACTAAGAATCCCAAGCAAAAAAACTGGATGAGAAGAAATGTGCAACTTAATTGTAGAAAACCAAAGCCATTATAACATGTAAAGAGGAGCTCTTAAGTTCAATTCTTTACTACTCGATGAAAAATAACGAGTAGCTTAGAGTTAGAGAACTATAGCCATTGTCACATCCAAATGGGAGGTCCTACATTAGAGTCCTGACTGATCTGCAGAAAATAACATGGTATTACACAGAAAATAGCTTAGAATTAGAGAACCATAGCCACTATCATGTCCAAATGGGAGGTCCTACATTAGAGTACTGACCGATCTGCAGAAAATAACATGGTATTACACAGAAAAAGCTTAGAGTTAGAGAATAATAGCCACTATCCAATTCAAATAGGAGGTCCTACATTAGAGTCTTGATTGATCTGCAAAAAATAACAGGGTATTTCACAGAAAATAATTGATTTTTCAGCAACTATTTTCAAAAAAATTCATGTGCTTTTGTAATATATTTTTTGTGAGAAATTTAACATAAATACTTTAAATACAAATTATCGATAAAATTTAGTGAAGAACAAAAATTGTTGCATCCCATGGCACTATCTTGTTGCCTATCACTCCAAACAAAAACCTTTTCCAGAAACTTGTTGAAATATTTTGATATCAGTGCCTTACAGTTGATGTATTGTTTATAGTATTTCGCTCTCGAGTAAGATATTAATAATATCCCAATGTTTCAAGGTCCAACCATCTCTACACAATTACTCAAATTGAGTCCACAAAATGTCATCGTAAACTAAACCTTTGACACAAGTACTCAACTAAAGTCCTGCTAATATGTCTAGTTTAATCTAAATCACATTCACCAATCAATGCTTGGTAGTTCTTAGGAACAATGCCATGCCAAGTATTTATAAAAAATGAATTTTAAATTGATTCTTAAAATTCACTGGTCAGCATAGACCAGTCTTCAATCGGTTGATTAAAAAAGACCTTTTAAAGTTTACCATTAGAGTCCTTCTGTGCAATGTGCATTAACTTAAGATTATAAGGCGGCTTATTAAATTTAAGATTACCTTGTACCCTTTACTCTTCTTAGACAATGAGTGTACCAGTGCATGCTTTACCAGCATTAATTACCATGGTCGACCAACTTCAAGTCATCTAAGCTTCAACCATAGGGTTTGTTGGTGTGCGCTTTATTACCCACTGAACACAAAATAAAATTTCCAAAGACACTCTATCCTCTATTGAACAAAGTCACCGTGTATGCGAAGATTGCAAGAAGATCATATGGCGACTCCAAGGTTTCTTTCGTCAGGTCATGACACATGGATAAGCTCAATGGGCGTTGTGATATAATGGTAACACAAAGGGAGTTACGTTAGAATTTGTTCGCAAGCTAAGGACTTAGACGATTTTAACATTAACTTCTCTTTCCATTGGGGTTTTTCAGGATTTCAAAAAAAAATGTAAAAGGTAAGGGTTTAGGAGTTTAATCTACGCCTAAGAACTCAAGAGACGAAAATGATTGGGTGAAACAAGAAACCACACTTTGTTTCACCTCCCTAGGATAACTACGCAAAGCGAGTGCAATCTTCAAGGGGTGTGATTATAATTTTCATGTCCAAAATAAGGCTGAAGTTAAGCATCCACAATTTAAGAGCTCAAGCTAAATTTACGCATTGGATACAAATAATCTATCCAAAGAAAGTATGAGCTAGATTTCACCAATCACTAGTATTAGATCTTTCATTCACTTAACAAACATTGAAAAAAAAATTTACTCTAATTCTAATCTAAGTGTTGAAGGAGAATATGTAACCTTGCAAACCACTTGAAAACAAAAGTGATTCAAAGAAAATCATGCATAAGAGTTTTTATTAATGGAAATGGCAATGTGCAACAATTTCATAATACTCTCTTCACAAATTGAAAATGAGAGTTCACAAGTTTATATAGAGTTTCAAAAAATAAATAAAAGCCCCAGATTAAAATAGATCAACAACCAAGATTAAAATAATTAAACCCTAATTAGGGTTTCCCAAATGACATTAGTAATCCATGAGTAAATAGAGAGTGAAGTGGCATCTGGAGCTATTTTCAAGGAGGTACATCCTTATCCTCTTGAGCTGCAATGTTCGATGAATCTGGACACGATTAGGACAACCTCTTCCATTGTAACTTGTGGCAACATGTTGATCCTAAACTCCAGCCCGTCCAAGCTTTCAGCGCACCTGGCAAAGATACTCTCCCATTCCAACTCATTTTTCATGAAGGCTTCCCGGATGGCTGAGAAGTTTGCCACTCTGATCTAGTTATGTCTCAAGATAGGCCCCATGATGGAAAAGAAGATTTCTTGAACCCTACTCTTCAAAATTTCCAACTACAAGTCATTTTCTCGTATGACTTCTTTATCCAACATGTCGGCAGTCATGTTGAAGATTTTATTCTGGACCTCCTTAACCTGTTCCTCCACTCTGATCCCATCAGACTTCACCCTTTCTAAGACTTCGCCTCGTACCATCAAAGCCCAATACTAAGTATGGAAATCATTAGCCGCGCCTGCTGCAATTATGTTTCCATTGATCAACTCCCGCTTTGGGATCCCCTTTAGAACTCTGAGGCACGGAATTATCCTCTCCTAAATATCTAGAAGACTATCCCAAACTTCCACCATGGCAGCTAGTATGGAAAGCAATGAGGCAGTTTGTCCGTAGACTAGTGTCAATCTCTCTAGGAATGCAACTGATTTTGTGCCCTTAATCATCATCCACTCCTTGGCTTCTTTAACCGTGACCATGTCTTCGTCAATGTCTTTGGTTGTTTCCTGTGAAGGATTCAGAAGAGGAGTTGTTGTATTATCCCGATCGAGCGGTTTGGTCAGATGTTGTATATACTCCTTCAGGCGCTCAACCTCCCTTTGACATTCTTTTCTTTTCGCCACTTCCTTTTCCAACCTTGCCTTGATAGTGGACACTGAGTTGTCTGAATCTTCAACTTCTTGGCCTTTTGTGGTTGGGCCTAAGTCAATGGTAGTGACGACATATTCATATGGAGTGATATCCTCTCGTGGCTTGTTCACCATCGGTACTGCAATTTGTACAAAGCGGTTGCCAGCTTCATCCCTTTGTATAGTGAAAAACTTTTTGGCTAGCTTCTTGACTATAACTTGCTCAAGCCTGGCTAAGAAATTTGCATCATCGTCTTCTTCCTGTGTCTCAACTGGGACCTATATCTTCAGTCTCTCCTTCAACCAATCGGGGATCATGGGCTACTCAATGCCATCTTCCTTTGGGGCATTTTCTCCATTTAGAACATCCAAGATTCCTCTAAGGGCGGAAATCATTCCCTCCTAAAAGTCATTATTTTGGGTGTCCATCTCATTATTTGAATCAAGTATTTCCATGTTGGTGGGAGACGATGGCTCATCGTCATCTAGCTGGATTGGCTCAACATTCTCCTCGTGGATTGGGGGAAGATTTCCTATGTTAGCCAATGAATCATCTATAGTGGCCAATATTTTTTCAATGTTCCTGGACACGGCAGAGCGTGATGGCTCTATCGTTAGTCGCTTCTGAATGAGCTCTGTTCGCAGCTACTTCTTTTATTTTCCTGGAGGTAGTGGATTCCATCAATTCTACACCATGGGATGCTTCGACGTGTGAGGAGTAAGACTCCATCTCGCTCTACCTGTTATAGGTAAGCGTTACCTTCCTTTGTCTCAACTCCTGAACCTATTGATCGACCCACCATTGAGAATATTTAATCATTGGTCTCATTAAGGTATTCAAATCTGCATGCTTAGGATTTGACCATTTTACAGCCGAAAGAGGGCAACTCTCATCAAAATATGGTTGGACATGCTCTCCATCATCCTCGAGCTGATCAGGTACTCAGAAAAGTTAAGTCATTCGAATCAGGCTCATCGGTAGTCTGGACCATAGCCTTCGTCTAACCTCGTACTCGTCTGCAACGTTGACCCAAAAGTCTTCTAATTCAACTCTATGCATGTAATTTCTTCCTTCTACAGTCTTAATATGATGGTGAGGGTCAAAGTTCTCTCTAGACTGATATGTAGTGAATGGTTACCGTTGTATCTCCAGTCTAGCACCCTTAGCTGCTTATACCGAAGGACATGATTTCAGCATGTTCCCGATGAAAAATGGGAAAGTAATGGCCGCCTTCTGTTTTAACCTCTAGAGGTTTTGATACTCTTCCAACTGCCTCAGGAACTCTAGCAAGACCATTTTGTTAGTGGGAAAGATGGGCAATTTGTAGGGATTTCTAGTGAATCCTTGGACTCTAATGTACGTGAACCTTGGGTATTGGATGAACCAAGATCCATACTTTTCGATCAAGCTCTTGGCTTCGTGAGTCAGCCTTTGGTGTGTTCCTCCTTGAAGTATCCTAGTGATGTACATGAGGAAGGCATCATGGGCCTGTCTGAAATGAGCTTTCTCACTCAGTTGCAACTGCGGATAGCAGTCATAGGACTTCAGCTCATTCTCTATGTTTCCAACCACGCCCTTGCAGATCAACCCTACATATCGGTAAGTCCTAGCTAGCATATAAATGACATAGGAGCTCATGTAAAATGTCTTTGTCTTCTCTAGATTGACCAGTTGCTCATGGAGGCTGTCACTTATCATGCGAGACCAATTGAACATCTTTACTCCTTCAGTGATTTCATCGATGAAGTAGTACATCCACGTCTCAAAGGGTGTGCCCTAAGGATTGCCAACCATTTTGTTCAGCAAAATGATGATGTCTCTGTAGTCCTCCTTAAAATCCGTGCGTAGCAGCTTCTTGGGCATTTTCTTGGCGGAAGCTCTTGGTTTTTCCAGCCATGACTTATTAACATTCATGGCGCAAAGGTCAAATTTATCATCATACAATTTCCTAGCATCCTCCCTAGTTTTGTAGGAAGTTATGTGGTAGGTCAGGATCTTGAATGCCTCCTGAATCACCAACTCTTTAAGGTGAGCCAGTATCCTCCCATCAGGTGCAACAATTTGTTTGTCTTGCGCATTATAATGAATGGCACACTCTACCATCAGCTCGACACACTCAATTGTTGGTGGGAATCTGACAACCTGGACAATGTCGTTCCTCATCATCCATCGGGAAATGGGTGTTGATAGGAATCCATCGTGCCTGTACATCCTCTTTTTAAATTCCTTGAAGTACACATGTCTGAGGTTGGTGTTCGTGATATTTTTCCACTTTGAATTAATTTTGGACTCCGATTGCAACCCCTTACTGGAAAACTTCATTTGCGCCTGTCTGGATGGTTCTCCCCGGGTGGTCATCAACCTGCAATACAAAAATAAATAACATTTATATAAAAACTTTTAAAATCTGGTTATGTTGGACTTTTATTTGACAAATTTATACTTTTAGCTTGTTGAAAATATGAATTTTCTACGAGAAAGCAAGTTGAAAATGGAGGACTTCGATAATTGCTTGACAAATCTTGTGTTGGAATGACGAGAAAAGATTAGAAAAGAAATACAAGAACCTTGCCAATCGATTTTCAAACCTTCGAAAATATCCTCTGGCTGCGAATTAAATCTAACTTCTGAAAATTAAGAGAAGAAGTGCGCCTCTTTTGTTGGAAATACTCTTTTTCTCTTCAAAATTACGTCTCCAGCTTAAGAATTTTCCTCTCTGCCAAGAAAAATCTACGTTGCTCTCAATATTCTTCCTTCCAAAATTTATCCTTTGGAGATTTGAGAGAGCTAAACTTCTTCTCTCAATCGAACTTGTGAAGAATGAGAACTGCTAAAACTCATTATAAAGCTGAGAGGTGCGAGTTCTTTGGTAATTGCTTTCTTTTCTCTTGAGTTTTTCAATTTTATAATTGTTTTCTTCTCTTCATTGCGGCAAGTTTCCAATCTTTTTCAAAATCTTTAAGGCAAGTTTCCAATTTTATCCAGGCGCCCCCTTCAACCAGAATCTTCAAACATTTTTTCAAAAATTCGCCCAAGTGCTAAATACTTTAAAATGTTGGAAAATATTAAATTAATATATCAAATCCAATTTTCCAACCCATTTAATCTTTGAATTGTAGTGAATTTTAATTTTGTCTTAGGCAAATTGATTATTCCTCGAGTTATTTCTCACTTTTCTCCATATGTTGAATATTTTAAATAAATTTTCCTAAGTGTCAGAAAATAATTTAAAAATATCCAAAGTAATTAAATTTCCAATCCGTTAAAATATTTCCAATCCATTAAAATATTAATACTTGGTGATATTTATTTACCCATGGCCAATTATTTGATTTTTCAATTATTCCGTCTAGCCAATCTCGCTATTCCCCTCTTCTTGGGCGGACTTTACACTTAGTCAGACATCTGACTTAGCCAAAATTTTGAATTTTCTCTCTCCTTCTAGGTTGGGCGGACTTGGAGGCCTCTCTACCAATCACATTCTTTTCCATGCCTTAGAAAACTTCTTCCATGCTGAAGGGGAGCAAACTTCATGATGGCTTGGACATCCCTTATACTTGGCGTATTTTTGGCCAATACCTTAGAAAATTTCTCTTCCTTCCTCTAGGCGGACTTCACCTTGATGCTTTCCATTGCATTTGTTGGGGCAGACTTCATACTCATTTTTCCAGGGTGGACTTTGGCCTTGCCTTGCCTATGGCGAATTTCCTGATGGCTTGTGCCAAGGGCGGACTTGAGCTCTGGCTTGCCAGTCTTTCCCTTTGGCCTGCCATTTCCTTCCAAGGGCGAACTTGAGGCTTGTTTTTCCAGGGCGGAATTTGGCCTTGCCTTGCCTATGGCGGTTTTCTTGATGGCTTGTGCCAAGGGCGAACTTGAGGTTTGGCTTGCCAGAGGCAAGGGTGGACTTGCCAAGATGTCTTAACATTTCCTTCCATTGGCTAGCTCCTCAGACTTTGCCATTTTTTATTAAACCTTCACCATTCGCCTTGATTTTTCTGTTGATTCTCCTCATTCTAAAGGCGTGCTGACTTCATGACCAATGGGACCCTAAAATAACAAATTTTCAAAAATAGAAAAAAACAAAAAGCATCCCTAAAAAATAGGAACCCTAGAATGGCCTAAAAATGCCAAAAAAGAAAAGAAAAGTGAAAAAGCAAAAAAATAGAATCCCTAAAAAATAGGAAGTGCCAGAATTGACCAAAAGCACAGGCGATCCTCATCTTTCGGACCTTCTGAGCACTTCCATGATGTCTAAGCACAGATACGGATTCAAAATCTCAACTTGGCCGGAGTGACTCTCAAAAACTCAAACTCTGGACTTTCTAACAAACAAACCCATGAAACTGTAATCCAAAGGGCAAAATCGAAAGAAACTTGGGGTCCCCATTTGCAATGAGGCGATGTGTGAAATAGGTCACAACAGGGTCAAAAAAATCTATAGAACCAGACATCTAAAAAGGTTTGGGTTTACTAAAGTATTGAATTCTACTAATATACAGTTAAAAACAACGTTAAGCGAAGAAGCCTACTTGAGCAATCTTGCATGTAGCAAAATGGCCCTCTTTACCCCAAGATTGTGCTGGTGGAAGAAAGAAAGCCAAAGAAATTACGACAATCCAAAGCTGCTATACCTGCCCATTTACTCTGTCAACAAACAAACAAATGAATGCTTATTTCATATGGCATTTGTTTTCGTTAAATAAGCATTAGAATAATGAGATAGCTTTTCGTGAGCGAGTGGGAACATGACAAAGGTATACGTGAGTACAGAGAAGAGGATATTATTTTTTCCCCATGGCCACCTACTTTCAGCTGAAAAGGAGTTCGTTGGAATAGATAGTGTGAACAAAATATGGTAAAGTCCTCGTTAGTTTTTTAATGAGTATGGGAGTTTTAATGGATTTCAGCTAGATTTTGGAGGGACTCGTATTTCAATTGTAATGACAATAAATTTGCACAACTTTATCTTTTTCCTTAATTCACCGACAATGATAGAAACATGTTCTTATTCATTAATCGATTCCTTTTATTTGAACACCCAATTTTATATTTTTCGTTTAACTCCTTTTGTGTGAAACATATTTTTGATGCTATTATTTTTATTCTCCTGATCAAACAAAAATGGCTTGTTGCATCCATTTTTTTAATTGTTCAAATCAGTTTTAATTTTACAATCGATTAAACGGAATTCCAGCTTTGAAATAAGAATGAAGCCCATCCTTTTCGTAGGTGTGAAGATAAATTTATGAAATGCTTAAGGAAACAGCTCGTCAAATCAAATTTTGATTACAGCTGCATTTTGGAGAATGTCAGTATCCATATTTGACATCCCTCTGCCCAATACTCCAGGCTAAAGTTTTGAACCTTTTGGATAATTTAAAAGTCGTATAATATCATGGGTTATGATAACAAAGCGTGACACAATCAGCGGGTAATCTATGGGCTTTAAATGTCTTGTGTGAAAGCATTAGTAATTGGAAAGTTTTGATCTGCTTTTTTATTTGTAATTTTTTTGGATTTGAAGCGGGCATGAAATTTGATGTCTATGTGGAGCATATAATATATTAGATTAGAATATCTGAATATAATTCTTTCTAATTTTTAAAATAGTTTTTACAATAAATTTAAGATTTTGACATTTTTATTAATAGTTATCATTACTTTATATTAATATATATGATTTATAATATTTATTATAAAAATATACATTAATTAATTATTTTTTTTAAAAATAATTTTTTAAAGATAGAATATAGTATTTTCTAATTTTTAAAATATTTGTAAAAATAAATTTAAGATTTTGATAATTTTACTAACAGATATCATTACTTTATATTAATATATAATTTATAATATTTATTATAAAAATATATATTAATTCAATTTTTTTCAAAATAGAATCTTTTAAGATTAGCTTTTCTAATTTTTAAAATATTTTTAACAATAAATTTAAGATATATTTATTAATTAATTATTATAAGTATTATTAATATTAAACAATTATCGTTAATATATGATACATTATTTATGATCAAATTCTCACACACAATATTAAATATATAATATCATATAACATTAATATATATATGTGTGTGTTAATATTAAAATTTTGTAATTAAAACTAAATGTTCTATATGATTAAAAATATTAATAATTAGCATTATTACAATTTTTATGTGATCAAATTACTCAATTGACTGGTGAAAGGAATAAGTTAAACTTTGACTAATTAAGTGACACTCATAAGATCTATTTAACTTCTTCCTTTTACTAACCAATTTCTCTTCCATTCAATAGCTCAAATCATAATCATTTAAGAAAAATATATTTCTTTATAATTTAAATAATATATTATATATGATTAAATATATTGATACACAATTAGTAATATTATTTAATAATCATTAAATAATAATTAAAATATATTAAATATCGTTTAAAAACTATTAAATTATCATTATTATATATTTCTTGATAGTTTAAATAATATATTATATATTAATTATAATTATTAAATATAATGTATTCAAAATTTAATAAAAATAATTATTAAACATTAAACATTAATATTATTTAATAAACATTGAATAATAATATAAATATATTAAATATAATTACAAAACAAGTTTAAATATTCAAATTAAAAAATAACGTTATTAACATAATATAGTTATTGGTGAAAAAAAGATCCAGGGAAAAAATAATAAAAGTACTCACCAACGCACAGAGATTTGAAGTTGATTTGACGCTGAAATCATATAAATAAACATTAAAACAGATTCAGACTAACAAAATTGCCACCAAAGGGAAACAAAGATAAATAATAGGGCCCACGTGAGACAACACACACTAAGTCAATGCTTAATGTGTGATGTTTAAGCTCAGCCGAAAAAACCCCATTACAGACCTTCCCAAAATTGCAAAAGGACCATGCAGACACCTATGCCACCTTTCCATTTACTAAACCTTTTAACAGAGAACAAGTAGCTACACACAAAACAGGGACATAAACCCTACCCAACACCCACCACCTAGAGCCAAACCTTACCAAACATTCTGTTGAGCAAACAAATGAATTTCACACTTCTAGGCTGAGTTAGAAACCACCACCAAACAATATTTCTTTTTGAGGAATTCGGCCCCACTCAACTAGTTCCATGCCACTAATGTCTAGAAGAAATGGGAATAATCTTACCAATGCATCTGGGTCTTCCAACAATGCAAGATATCGTGAGCGTGGAATACCCTTGCCTAACGAAGCCGCGACTAGGGATTTCTCCAAACTGACCAGTATATCCTTCCCAAACAACCGCTTCATGATCACCCGCGCATCTGCTTTGGAGACCCCCACATCCAACAACCCATCCAGGACTTAGGATGAAATGTTAGAATCCAGTCGACATCCCTCCACACCTGACATAAAACCTTGTCAATGATGCATTTCATTGTTGTGAAGGTGAGATAATTTGGGTGTCGAATTATTCGACATAGCCGTAGAGAAATCATTAGGCCTTCAAAGGCCATCTGCCTCTTCAAGCTTCCTAATAACACTAGTGTGTCCATTCCACCTGTTTCTAATTCCTTTGCCGAAACTTGCAAGATGAATCTACTCATCACCAAATGCAAAAGCCAATGCTTGCCTTCCCTAGTTGTAATGTTCGTATGCCACTGAAGAGCCACCTTGAAAACTAAACACCACCCACTTCAATGAATAAACTAGAGGTCACGTCTAGTGCATAACATGTGATGATATAACATCGTCAAGTGTTGGATGATGTGCCCCTAAAAATCTGGTGCAAAATCATGACAACCCCACCCCCTAGAAGGCTCTAGAATTTAATTGCCACCTTGGCAACCAGGTCAGTAGACCACCCCCCTCGTTCCTATTGGATCGGCCACTCCAAATGTGCTTTTGTGGGGTGGAGTGGCGCCCGCCCAACCGCCCACAATTTAGAACTTGTTAATTGTAACATAAATTCAAGATTTTAAAATTTATTATTAATTATCAATCTTTTCTAATTTTAAAAATATATATATATATAGATTTTAAAATTTATTATTAATTATCAATCTTTTCTAATTTTACATTTTTTTAAATATATATAGGATATCTACATGAATAATTGGCTTTTACAAATAATTTATGTGTTTAGATAGATGAAAATTTTAGGATTAAATTGTTTTTAATTTTATATAATTATTTCTTGGTAGGTTTGAAATTGATATTTAAATGTGATTTTAGATAGATGAATTTGGGGATTGAACTATTTTTAATTTTATATAATTATTTCTTGCTAGATTTGAAATTGATATTTAAATGTGGTTTTAGATAGATGAAAAATTAAATTAATTTTAATTATATATAATTATTTCTTAGTAGGTTTGAAAATGATATTTAAATGTGTTTTTAGATAATTGAATTTAAAATGTATATGAAAAATAAAATCAATTTGTAAAGTAAAATAAATTAACTCAAACAAAATAGTTTCAAATTGATGGATTTATTTATGATATTTGCACATATGAAATAAATGAATCAACAATAAAATAGTAATACAATTTTACAATTTAGAGAATCAATATATAAAAAAATCATATTATGTAATATAATTATTCTAAAAATAATACTCTGTGCATTCTCAAAACATAAATTTTATTTATATATATATATAATTTTTTATTGATCAATAAAATTTATTATATTCACTTGAATTTTACTTATTTAAAAAATTGAGTGCATGCCTAGTTTCTAAAATCTGTAAAGTTTCTAACATAATTATTTTATAAAATAATATTTCATAGATTATTAATATACTAATTTTTGTTTAGTTCTCTGGCTTTGCATACTTGTCTAGTCTGAGCTAGATTGGGGGTTGGTGGGTGGTTATAATCTTTCTTCTTTGGGTTTTGTAACTGGTTGGGTTTTTAGTATGCATATACATATACTTTGTTAAAACTGGGCTCTCTTGCTTCAGGATTGAGTTTTATTTTGAATTGCTATAATCTTTTTTTCAATAAAATTTCAGTGGTTTAACCACTTTTATCAAAAAAAAAAAATGTCTTCAAAAAAGAAAAAAAAAACTACTATTGGAGAAATCTATAAGTGGACTGGAGAGAAGGCTTCTACAACTTCTAGTAAGTCAATGTTGCATGAATAGTCTCATAAGAATTGTATGAAAGAAACATTTAAAGAAATATTTGGGTCCTCTTCATATGATGATTCAAATGAAGATGCATATCAAGCTGGTGAAGGGGCTAGTATTAGTGATGAAGTTGGGGAGGGATCAAATATCAATCAAGGGAAGCAAAAAGTTTTAAAGAGAAAATTTTGAATGGAATGGTTAGAAAAATTTGTTTGGTTAAATTATTTTATGGTAAGATAGTTATGAAATGTAATTATTGTGAGAAGTATGCCAAGCCCATGGGGTATAGGGGATGGTTGTAGCAATTTACAACATGATGCTCTTGTAACTCATGAAAAATCTGTAATACATAAAGATGCTCAAGCAAGATGGATTAATGCAAAAGAGAAAAAGATAAAATTTATTTGAGATCATATTTTAGAGATAGAAGATGTTAATAAGGAAAGAGTAACCACTACAATGAAAACAACTTTTTTTTTCAATGAGACTTATTTTTAGCTAAGTACATGAGAAAATATGTAAATTTTTCATGGATTTAAAAACTCCTAATATGTTAAGTCTCAAGAATACTTTGCATACACAAATCATAAGGGTGCAAATGATTTTATTTTTTGCATATCAAAATATCTTGAACAAATTCAAATAGAAGAAATGTTGAAAAGTCCTTTCTTTTCACTAATGGTTGATGAAAGTACCGATAGAAGTTTAGAGCAACACCTTGTTGTTTATGCAAGATATTTAACTTCAGAGGGTCATGGGGCACCTATTTCTATGTTTATGAAGACCATGAATGTGCCAAATGGAAAAGGGAAAACTATATATGATACCATCAATCAATTGATAAATGATAGAGGGCTTTCATTAACAAAATAAATAGTTGTCTCAATAGATGGTGCTTCTACAATGGTTGGGCGTGAAAATGTCCATTTATTTCTCTTTTGAAACAAAATATTCCAAATCTTATTTTAGTGCATTGCATACCTCATCATGAATCATTAGCAGCAACAAATGCTTCTAAAAAGGATACTTGAGTTACTATTTGTTGACAAAATAGCTTGAATAAAGTGCATTCATGGGTCCATAATTCACCAAAAAGAAATAATGAGTTGAATGATTTACTTAGAGTTATACAAATTGATGTTCTAAATACTTTGTAGATCTACACAATTAGATGGTTATCTAGAGAAGAAGTCATAATAAGGCTCGTGAAGCTTATGCTAGCTATCTTAACTTTGTTGAAAAAAGATAAGAAGTGTTCATCATTGTATGAAAAGACAAGGATTTATTCTATTTAGTTATGTTTGCACATGATTGCTGATGTTTTAGGTGAACTAAATAAATTGAATAAAAAAATTCAAAAATAAAATGTAGACATCATAGTTATTAGTTTGGCTCTTGATGAAGCAATAGGAAATTTATATAGATGGATTTTGAGAAAAGGTAAATTTGTAGAAGGTACAACTTATCTTTCCAAATTCTTGATTGATTCTCAATTTGGATATATTGAAGTCAAAGAAGAAGGTGTTGTCATTGACAAACATGAACTAAAATATATACCTATTCCAATTGAGGGATTTGAGTATGGTGATGTAGGGAAGCATACCATGAAACCATGTGTTGAAGGAACACAAAAAAGTTGCCAACATCTTGTAGTAGGTTATATTCAATCTCTTATTAATTGTTTGAATGAAATATTTCCAGATGTTCCTCTTTTTAATGTAGCAAAAATCTTCAACCCTTCTTATTATCCATTATATCATCAAACTCGAGATAATATCTCAGAGTGTTGGCTTGATAAGCTTCTCCAACATTTGCAACATACTACTTCAAATAATGTAAATGAATTTGTATCCATATTTGATGTTACTAGTTGCAAAAGGGAGTTAAAATCTTTTGTTGATTCATTGCATTTGAGTTGTGAGGTTTTCAAGATGAAAGATGCATGGAGAGTCTTTTGTAACACATACTATTGGCATAGAAGTTATCCTCATATGATGAAGTTATGGCAAGCCATGATTACTATTCCTACAAGTATTTTTAATTGCACGAAAGAGGATTTTCAAAATAAAACATCATCAAAGATGTTAGAAATTCAAAGCTGGGTTTGGATGGCTGATCCCACAATAGTGGTTTACAAGTTTTGGCCAAACTAAACACTAAAATATTTTTTTTAACTAAATCTTCACTTTCGGGCACCTATAGCGGCTAAACCCTGAGGAATTTGAAGATGATGCAAACTAGAGTTTCATGACATTTTGTCTGTAGATTCTAAAAATATTTTTTTCATATTTTTTGGAATCAGATTGCACTATTTTCTCCATCTCCCTCGAAAACTAGTTTTTTTCAGAAAACAACATTTTAAAAAAGTGACGCTCACCGTATAATGCATAATTTTTTTTCCATGAAGGATAAAATTATAATTCTTTCAAATTTAGATTTTTAACTCTGATATCTAGTGCTTCCACTTGGTTAGATATATTTTTATTGAATATTTTTTCTTTAATCAAGATTCAAAGTCAAACCAATTACAATTAAGACACAGCGCAACCGTATAACACATAAATTTTTTTGTATATATCAAAATTCAAAAAAAAAATTGTTGGATCAAGGACTTCAATATCTGGTGCACTCATATTTTTCAATTTCTTTTTTGATAATCTGCTATTTTTCCACATGTGTAGAAGAAAGAGCTTCATTTTCAATGAAAAACCTATGTTTAATAAAACTAAAAAAACAAATACATAATGAAACCAAAACATAGTAAAATTATATTCGTTGGATAGCTTGTTCTTAGGACTACCTGATTTTAGTTGGGTTTGTGAAGTCTCCACCATTTTCATGTTCAAACCGAGCTCTGAAGTGCAAAAATTTAGGTTTTTTTTGTGAATTTTGTCAAACATTAGGGAAATGGGGGGTTCACTCAAACCCAAGTTCGAGTGAACCCCCTTCCCAAAAGGGGTTTTCATTCAAATTTTGTCTGTACATGCAATTAATGGGTTCACTCAAACCCTAGTTCGAGCAAACCCTTTTTTGGTTCGTTTGAAAACCATCTAGTTCGTTCAAACCCCCAAAATGTAAAATTTTGCCATGGGGTCATTTTTTTCAAGTTTTCCTTCCTCATTTGAATTGTAAACCACTTTTATGGGTTTACCCGGATACGTTGGATGCATTAATGAGGGTATCTTTAAATGAACCTCAAGAAAATGATGTAAATATTGAAATGAGAGAGAAAAAATGAGATTTCTCTTGAATTAAAATTTAGTCATTCACATTGCAATACAAAATCTATTACATAAAATTGCCTTTATAAGGCCATTATTCCCGTATATAACTAGTTACGGGAATATAACTTCCAAAACCAATTTTATTTATTAAATTAGCAATAATATGTTAATTTATTTATTTAACTATTTATGTCATGTACTAAATTCTAACACCCTGCTTAGTACTGACATAGAGAAAAACTAGAAATTAGTACAAATATTCTTCATCATTTTGATGTGGAATTTTTTCATCAAGCAACCCTAAACAACATGCCTCTTTTCAGAATGCTTGGAACAAGCAATATATATAATTTTAGAAATGCACATCTAACTTGAACAACAGGTCAATAAGCTATGTATCTAAGTTTCCAACAAAGTCGTATATTTGATATTGTATTCTCCTTAGCAATGCGGTAGTGCTTTAATTCAAGCGATGACACTCAATCATATACGCTAGCATGAATATGATACCTCTTGCTTCTTAGACACCATCAATATCTCGATGATGTTCCAACAATAATAATTAATGACACATGTATGACAACAAATTCAGCAACAACTTGATAATGACCTTTCAGAATATTATTTATTCAATCCTTCTTTTAATGGGAAATTCAATGCCTAATGAATGTTTCCTCAGGCAATGATATGGGAGTATACACACTCCTAGATACTCAAGACTGCTCCAAGTGAAATAAATCATTGTTGCCTTATCTCACATACTTCCTTTCCTGGCTCCTGAAGTGACGTTTCTACCCTCAATGGCCAATACGTAGGCTTGAGTGTTGCCTCCAATGTATAACATAAATATATGAAATATTGGTGCTAG
Organism: Sequoiadendron giganteum; assembly: GCA_007115665.2. Classification (NCBI taxonomy): domain Eukaryota; kingdom Viridiplantae; phylum Streptophyta; class Pinopsida; order Cupressales; family Cupressaceae; genus Sequoiadendron; species Sequoiadendron giganteum. Next base: position 197,733,745 of record CM021100.1, read on the forward strand.
AGACTCAGAATATTAGACAACAATAATCATGTTCTCTATTAGTGCTTGCAATAATACAAATGGCAATAGCAATGGCACATACAACCTTAAGATATATGATCATTGATGTCAACCCAGTCCAACATGATTATACTATCAACCACGTACGAGAATTATGCTAGAAAATACAACTTAGAAAACCTCTATGCCGGTAAGTATCAACAGTGTCAATATTCTTTCCATCCAAAGTGAAGCTCGATAAATATCAAGATGTGCCTGCCAATAACAGGTCAATGTTCCTAAACAAATAATATAAGTGAATACAAAAGCCAAAACAAGTGGGCGCAACATATTGTGTGTCGATTCGAATGCCAAGTCAAGTGGGTGGCTTGTTCAGTTTCTCCTATTTAAAAAAAAAAATAAAAAAATTGGAATGACAACAATGAACAAAGTGAAGTGATAAACAATAGCAAGAATGAACAGGATAGAGAGAAAGTGAAGAAATGCAAATGAATGATGGAGTCAAAAAGGGTTTTGCACATGGTCTACATTGCTCACCTATTGAAAAATGCAAGAATGGTAGAAAATAATAGCAGTTGCACGTGGTCTTCATTGCAGTACCATTGTAAACACCGTTGTGAGAAAAACAAATGAATGGAGAGAGATTAGAGAGAGGTCCAAGAAGATACCCGCTTTGATATCATATTGAAATGAGAGAGAGAAAATGAGATTGTTCTCGAATTAAAATTCAATCATTCACATTGCACTACAAAATCTATTACATAAAATTGCCTTTATAAGGCCATTATTCTCATATAAAACTAGTTATGGGACTAAAACTTTCATTTGAAACTAGTTTTATTTATTAAATTAACAACAATATGTTAATTTATTTATTTAACTATTTATGTCATGTACTAAATTCTAACAATAAATTGGAATAAAGTATATCAAAAATATGGAAGAATACAAAGTCAAGAAGAGTTCTTTACCTTATCAAACATTTGTTTTTGTTTATTTTCTATGTAATGCATCATTAATTTTTGCATCTCAATTTAAAAATAATAAAAGAAAATAGTTCCTTTCTTTGAAGAAGTTATTTTTTGTGTTTAAATATATGCAGATTATATATTGAAGGTTTAAATATCAAATTATTATATTGTTTTTTATTGTTTATTGGTAATTTTAAGAATTTTGATTCCTATAAAAAAATACTTAATTTTAAATTTATATGATGCATAATAATATATTTTTAAAAATGATCAAATTACTTGCATTACTTTAAAAATAAAAGTTTATAATTTTTTTCATATTTAATATACATTATGATTAATAAAATAAGTAAAAATGTTTTAATATAAAAAAATTATAAATCAAATATTTTTTTGACAATTTATATTTTCATAAAATGTTAAATGACAAGCATTAAATGAACAAACCATCATAAAAAATTTATATGACAGGTAGGGGTGGCCATTAAATTCTAGGCCTATTTCAAAGATTTTTTTGATCTGCTCATACTTTTGGTTATATAATATTTTAGTACTCATTATTATTACTATTATTAATATGCAGTTTGAGTGCTATTACTTGTTTAATTTAATAATTTTAATTTTGATTTATGCTTCTTTTTTTTTTGGTAGAAATAATTGATTGGCTAGCATGCTAAGAGTTACAATAATTTATAAGTCTTGAAAGCCCAACTTTATTTAATCAGTATTATCTTTTTCAATTATTTTCATCCAAACTAATCAAACTTTGATTGCTCATGCAATTGAAATTTGAATCAAGATAATTCTTTCAATAAAAGATGCCTTATGGTTACAAACTCACGACTCTTGTTATTAGGGTTTAAGATTAGTAGTAAGTCCAATAATCTAACTATTAATTTGGTTCAATTTAGGTGAATCAATTAGGTAATCCATGTTAATATTGAAGCTCTAAGTAAATAACTCTAGTTAATCAAAAGATAAGTCTTATCAACAATTACTCTATCAACAAAGCTAATTCTAGTTAGGAGAAATATTTGGGCATGATATCACATTGAAATATAATTTTAATTGTTAATATTTGAAAACCTTAAGTATTGGAAGAAGTGGATGGTGAGAGAGAGGGGGTAAGGAAATGGGTGTGGGGGTTAACACTAACAATGCTTGTTTCCCTTGTTGGGATACCTTTGATTACTACCTTGTAGTAGTGTAGTTTTGTATTTTTATCTTTTACATTTATTGTAGGAGACTTTAAGGTTTTCTCACCCTTATGGATTTTAGCCCTATTTAATGGTGCCTAGATAGCTCAATTTAACAACTAATACTAAAGTGGCTTGTCTTGTAGTGAAGTATAATGACACTGATTATGAAAAATCTCAAGAATATTGTTTTGAAATTCTTTCATAGTTTTCTAAAATACCCCAAGTGTTGTCCTTCCTATTCTTGACTTTGATAACACATGCAACTTGTAGTTTGAACAATTTATGCTTGTAAGGTACATTTTAGGACTAATCTATTTTGAATGCATTCTCAAATGTTGGATTAATTAAATTCTGGTGTCCCTCATGGAGTTAAGATGGATGCAATCCAAAAATTAACCAAATACATTTTTCTCTTCTAAAGTGTATAATCCAACCATGTAGATTTATTTTCTAGTATGGCTCTTGTTATGTATACAATTCTTTGCTATAAATGTTGTTATGTTTGACCAACAAACATTTAAAGTATCAATTTGGCTTAAGTTCCATGACTTTCCCTTACCTTGTTGGTCATTCCTAGACCATATTGCCACCCTTTTTTGGAGGTTATTATGTGTTGAAGTGAATAAATTTTACTTGGCCCATTCCAAAAAATGACTCTACATGGAAATAAGTTTTATACAAGACCTCAAAGAAACTATTAATAATAAATTGGTGACGTACATAATGTACAAAGGATTTTTGTATATCAACTTAAATATTGTATGTTATCTAGCCACAAAATTAAACTAGCCTCTAAACTAGGAAATCATATACCTCATATAAAGAATTCAAAAGGATTTGGAACAATGTTAGAAACCATAAAGATGGTTTCAATTGACCTAGTAGAGGGTTCCATGTGGGTGCCAACAATGGAGGATCTTATTTTGGTATGACACCTACTAAATCCTTAGCACTTGTGGCACACATTCGTCCAACTACCAATAAAAAATGTAAAGCAACTAGAAATGGCTTTATTGGAACTTAGTCAAGAACCTTCCAAGGGAATAATAGTAAACCCCATGATTCACAATGGATTTATTGGAACCCACTCAAGAACCCCATATTTTCCTCATAATATTTAAGTGTTTTTTTAATTTTTAATTCCTCATCTTCACCTAGTCATAATAGGTTTTTGCATAAAAGTTATTTTTCTCCAAAAAGGTAGAGTAGGTTTCTACAAAATAGTTTTCCTTAGAAGGGTTGTATTTCAAGGACATGTCCTTAGACCTACATTTCCCATCAATTATTATTCATGAAATGGTAGGAGTCTAATGGTCCCACAACACAAGTCCACTCTATAGGACTTTCAACATAAATTTTCTTTATAAATCCCTTGTCTTCAAAAGATCAAATTAGTTGATTTTTAATTTCTCTTTTCTTTCATGTCATTTGAAAAAGTAACATTTTTCAACATTAATCATGAGTGGTGATGTAGAGGAATAGTAGAATTTCTATCAAGTGCCAACCTCGGGCTCTATTGCTCATGTTTGTTTTGTTGTCATTTTCAACCTTAACAACAAAGCCTTTGAAATTATTAATATTAACACCTTGAAAATGATGTAGTTGAAAGATCCCATATCTAGTGTTAGTGTGTTGATAATTCACTAATGCTAAGGGGGTCTTAAATCATGACTTTATTATAGTTGATATAGAATATAATAAACTAGGCCACCTCTTAATGAGATGGATGGTGTTTATGTGTGTGTTTAGATGTGAATGTTGATGAATTGATTGATTTATTTCTATGATGCAATGATGTTCTTAGTTAAACTATGAAAATGCACTAGTCTATTATTATTTCTAAGAAATTAAATGTAGAATGATGTAGAAACAAAACCTAGAAATACAGAGAGCAGACATAGAGGAACCCGATGTGTGAATTTGAAGCTAAATTAGTTGGCCTAGGGAATGATTTTCCCTAGGTTGTCCTCCTACTTTATCTCAAATATGATTTCATAGTACCGAGTTTCATAGTTTGTAGCTCCCATTCTTCTAGGCTCACTATTGGAATATCATTTGTTGATGAGAAAATCTAGTTTTCGTTTCTTGATAGCTTGTAGGTGTTGAATGCATGAATGAGCATTTAGTCCTTAATCTTCCTGCAATTATTTTCATATCTAAAAACCTACACACATGAAAGAGGGGGAAAGGATTGACTAATGTTGCAACTCACCACTCATTTCTACATTCCTTTATGGACTAAAGTCATATACTCATCACATTCAAGGAGAATTTGATTGCTTGATTGAAGTCCTACAAGTATTAGTACTCAAGATGTTGGTGGGCCTGTCGGGGTGAGGTTAGTCACCTTATCTCTTGTTAACTTGTGAATGGAGATTATCTAATTGATTGTAAACAAATTAACTCGGAGGAGCATGCTAGTTGGGGCCAAGCCTGGAATTTGATGGTCACCTCTCATGTGAAATTTTATGATGGTCTAGTCATTTAAATGCCGTTCATTTGATATTTTAAGAAAAATATAAATTGTCAAAAAATTGTTTAATTTATGAATTTTTATATAAAATCTTTTATAAATGCAATACCTTGAAAAAATAGAAAACAATGATATTATTATTAATAAATATATAAAAATCTTAAGTTTATTATTATAATTAACAATTAACAAAAGTTTCTAAGTTCATATTAAAAAAAATCTTGTTAAAAATATTGTAAAAGTTAAAAACAATTATATTCTATTTTGAAAAGATTCTAAATTAATACATATTTTTATAATAAATATTATAAAACATATATATTAATATAAAAAAATGATAACTATTAGTAAAAATGTGAAAATTTTCTAAATTCATATTGGAAAATATTAAAAAAGTTATATTCTATTCTAAATTAATTTGTCTTTTTATAATAAACATTATAAAATAATATATATTATAAATTAAAATACTACTATATTTTCCTATAATAATTTTTTATGGTTTAATAGAAATATAACAAATCAAACTATACATTCTAATAAATTTTAAAGTTGTAATATACGGTCTAAAATTGAAAAAACGGTCAAATAGATCATCAAATTCCAAGCCTGATTGGGGTTCACTTTCCACAATTTCTCGGGTTCACTCAAGGAAGGAGAGAGATTTGTTGATGGTCAACGAGCGGACCAGTCAATGAGAGAGTTGTATTAACACATAATTTTTAGGTTTTTGCATACCAGCTTTTGAAAGTGTTAGAAAGAAAAAAAGAATTCTTAAAAATAGTGGCAGCCAACATTGTTTTCTTTTCTCTTTTAAGGACCATTTTGGTTTTTCAAAAATGCTTTGAGAAATATTTTTCTTGAAAAGTGGGCCTCACATAGTAATCTAATGGAAATTTGTTTCATAGTTTGGAGATCTAACACGTGTTAAATATGTATTTTAACATAGTATACAATTTATAAAGTTTTATTAAAAATGTTTTTTTAATGATGTTTGTAGAGGTAAATATTTATAAAATATAATTATTTATGTTTTTTTTATTGGAAAAAAGCATATAAAAATAATTATCTATGTTAATTAATTAAACATAGTGAATTGAGTACAAATTAATTTTAATGATAGAGTTGAGATTGATATTTAAAAATAATGATAATTAAATGTGAAAACTAAATAGAATTAAATATAATACTTAATTTGATAATTGATTATGAAAGAGTGATGTGTTAGATGTTAGAAATTGATTTTTTCTTTGTTTTAAATTTTTAGTGTTTATTGTGGTGAAGATCTCAAACTCTATAATTTGGTTGTTCTTCCATCAAGTTCATCTATGCATGTGTGGAATTGAACTAATTACCATATATCTAACTTGATAAGGATAGGTAGCATAGATCTAACTTGATAAGATAGTGATACACTAAAAAAATTAGACACTAGACATGCATATAACTTCTAGCACTAATGTAGGAGAACATAGAAAGGGGATCTAATGGGCCAATTTATTTCATATCTAGATAATTGTTATAGAAAGGGCATTTGAGAGGTCAATTTATTTCACATTTATATAAAAAAATTTATAAAAGAGTTTGAATCATTTAAGACCATTGATCTTGCCATTAGTGGTCATTTGGGTCATCAATTTTTATACCTTTATAAAGGTGTTTATGCTTGTGGTGTGTCTAATACTATTCACTTACCTAAAAAAAGGTTTAAACCATACAATTTATGTTAGGAATGGTGTTCCAACCTTAATCCTATTGTTTGGAATATAATAATATATAAAAAAAATTTAAAAACATTTTTTTGGGCTATAGAGGACCTTTTAGGCCATGAAATAATTTTGGTTTGTTTAGCATCACTTACAGGGATGCCCAATATCTAGATCTCATTTATCTCAAAATTCTAAAAAAATGTGCCCAAACAGCCTCTAGAAGTTTGGCATCTCAAATTGGAAATGTCCAAACATTTGACACATAAAAGATCTACAAAAGGGAATTGGAGTTGTTAAGAAACTTATGATGCATGTTATGACACATCATAAGATGTCTTTGAATGCAAAAAATGGACCTAAAATAGTGTTCCTAAGTTATAGAGTGGATTATGTTAGTATTAAAGTTCCATCAACCTTGTAAATCCTATATATTTAATGAATCGTAATATGACGTGTAAATAATTTAGAAGGGGTGAGGAATTCTCCATCAATGGTAAATATTTTTTTACCAACAAGACTTACCAAGATGGTAATTAATTTTAATTAGGAGTTAGTAACTAATTATTTATTGACATGAAGTTACCATTTATCAAAAGATAATCTTGGATTTTAAAGTTTTCTATGATGCCTAACTCCCCATGAGGTTGTTTTGGATGCCTAACTCCACATGAGTTTGGTTTGGAAACTTTTGATGTTGTTTTGGATTCAAAGAATGAAACCAAAATAGTGTGCCCAAGTTATAGAGTGGATTATGTTAGGATTAAAGTTTTTTCAACCTTGTAAATCCTATATATTTAATGAATCCTAATATCACATGCAAATCATTAAGAAGGGACTATTGGTGTAGGTTTTTATTTTCTTAGTGGCTTAAATTATTTACCCTTAGTCTTAGGTTTTTCCTACACTTAAATAAGCTTTCTTAGGATAATAAAGTGAGTTTATTATTAAATAAATAGGAGATAAGTGATTTGGTGTCCCCTTCCTTAAAGGGTGCAACACTTTCCACTTTTGATGGCTAATTCCTATTGGTTCAATTTTTCACCTCCATCATCTCCTTAGTTCTATATAAACTCACTACCTAGCTTGTATTTTCATATTTCTCTTTCATATTCTTGCATTGTTGTATACTTTGACATACATGCACCTTGATGCATGTAATCATCATTCTACAATTTTTCTTTGAGCTCCTAGTATAATTTTTCCATCTTGACATTTGCATATCTCTTAGAATCTCAAGTCTATAATTGTGTTATTTTATTTACAGTTTTATAACTTATCTCTCTCCTAGAAAGATCTTGGTTATTCAATCTATTTCATATTTCTACCATGGTATTAGAGCTTTATATTTTGAGAGATTTGAGTACTTGAATTCCTAATTAAGATATTGGAGTTTCTTGTATGATCTTGTACATTCATGCTTTCTCTTCTCTTATGTTTCAATACAATCTGGAGAATCAAAAAGGAACTATGAAGATTTGTTAAACCTATATATGCAAATGTTTTTTTTGGTGAGATTTGGTGATTACATCTATTCTAGTGATAGTGGCAGTATTTTTTACTATCCCATTGTGTTTGGGAGGTTCAAGAAAGTCTAATTTGGCTTTTTTTTCACTTTTTCCTTGGAGCTTCATTTTTTGGAAACAAATAGGAATTGGAAAGGTATGGAAGATAACTACATAGCTATAGGGCTAATTTTCTATATTTTATATCACCTTCATTTTGTATCAAAAATTGCACTTTTCACCATTATGGGCCTATTGAGCACTGTATCTTGGAAAAGTCCTTGTAAATGTACTAATCATAGTGCCAACATTTTAATATCTTGGGGGGATGATTTTTGAGACTAGTGGAAAGGGGGGGTGTCTCTTGGTGTCTTTTTTGTAGTTTGCATTCTCTTTTTGTGCACTCACAACCAATCTTATTTTCTACTTAAAATGGATCAAACAACACTTCTTATGTTAAAACCCTACAAATATTTTGATTGGAAAAGTAAAATTTGACTCTATTCAAAAAAAGTGAGGATTGTATAGGGTAACAATGGGACTAGAAACTGAACCAACAATTTATGCAGAAAAGCAAAAATGGTTTAATAAGTATGATGAAGCATTGGGAACCTTATGTAAGTCTATTTATTCATATTTACTCTTCCATGTTGAATCATTGTCTACACCAAATGAAGCTTAGAAAACATCGAAAAAACTCTTTGGTGCACAAGATAAGTTAAGAGGTCATCAATTGGAGAATGAGTTGATAAGTTTAAGTCCTTCAAGTTTTTATACAATACGAGACTTCTTCACCAAACTAAAGGCCATAATATTGCAATTGAAACAGTGTGGAATTGAGAAAGATGATAAACAATTGATCTTAACTATTCTCTCTAAACATGGTCTAGACTATTTCATCTTTGTTTTTACATTTTATTCCACTAAAAGTGCCTTAGGAGCATCCTACAAAATGCCTTCTTTTGATGTGTTTTCTGATGAACTCATAAAATAATAAGACAAGTTGGTTCAAATGGGAACTATCAAATCTTCTAAATCTCATTCTTTGGTTGCAAGTCAAGGCACTGAAGATCATAAAGATAATGGAAAAATAAGTAATAAACAAAATAATCAAGGAGAGAATGATTCATATGTGTTTTCATCTTCTTCTAATGTAGACATGAAAAATTATTCAAATCAAGGTAAATCTAAGAAGGATAAGGTTAAATGTCCTTAATGTAGATGAAACTATGTTCCTCCATACATGCATGTACGTTCACACACGTATAAACCAACACATACATGCATCTGCATATTCATGTGTATATTCACATTATTTGATAAACATATTGATGTGATAATTTCATTTCAGAAATGATAGCCAAGTTTTGACATATTAATTAACATTGTATTTCATGTTAATATTGTCTCCTTGCTTAAAGGTCATTACTATCCTTTTATTGGTATTTGAATCGGCTTATAAAGTCGTAAGAGGGAATGTTTGACTTGATTCCTTCTAACAAGGAAGAGTTCTTAACTAAGTGGCTCGATACATTAAATTGAAACTTATAGCTTTTGAATACAATTCAGTCAACTACGCATATCAAAGCCTTTTTTATATATATCATTATGAATTGAGCTATTTGTTGTGGGTTAACATATTTTGGAGGCAATAATGATATAATAGTATTACAAAGATTAGTAAAATCACTGAAAAATTGCGGGCTAAGATTTTGAAAGAGGCATAAGTTTTAATATTTCTAAATGCTAAGGAAGCCATGGAATCCACAGGTAATCAAACCTGTTAATTAATTAAATATGGATTATTTAATTAATATTCTTATGTCATCTGCATATAAATAAATTTAATTATTCATTTATATTGTTCATTTTTTCAATTCTTCTAGTTTAATTAAATAAATAAGTTTATTTAATTATTGCTATTCTCCTCTTGATTAAATAAATAGATTTCACAATTTATTTATATTAATTATCATAAGTTTAAATTTTAAATTTAAATGATATTCTTCATTTCACATTTAATTAAATATTTCCAATATTTAATTAAAGCGCTTTCTTTCCTCAATAATTAAATATTCTATAATATTTAATTAGAAACTTTCTTCTCTTCCACTTAATTAAATATTTCAATATTTAATTAAAAGCTTTCTTTCCTCAATAATTAAATATTCTATAATATTTAATTAGAAACTTTCTTCTCTTCCACTTAATTAAATATTTCCAATATTTAATTAAAAGCTTTCTTTCCTCAATAATTAAATATTCTATAATATTTAATTAGAAACCTTCTTCTTTTCATATTTAATTAAGTATTTTATATATTTAATTAAAGCAATTTTTATCATCTCTCACACATAAATTAAATATTATTCATTTAATTTATGGAAACATCTTTCGTCTTTTTCTCAACTTCTTGATCTCTCACCATTCATTTTACATGTTTGAATCTCAACCGTTGATCCTCGCCAACTAGATTTCTTTCCTTCAAAAATATATAAATACGACCCTCTTATGAGTTGAAAGGGACACACCTCGAATCCTAGATTTCATACATAGTTACTATAGCTGCATTTCAATATCATCAGCATTCTAGCATCATAGCATTTCAATTTCATAGCTTAAATCATATAGTCATGAACATGCATTTTCAATTAATCTCATTCTCCTAAGCTGCCATTTCAACATGCTATTGCTTACACAACTGAGAGTCTGCACCTTTAATCAAATCCTTGGAGATAGAGGACAATGGGATGAATTTGAAGAAGTTGATGTCATTAGAGTTTGCATTTATGTTTTCTAGTTATATTTCTTTAATTTAATGTCTCCTTGGTGTGTTAGTTTATTGTTTAATTAATCCACATTTTCTAACAACACATTTTTGGCGTCCACCGTGGGGCATTCCTCAGAATTTTTTGACAGGTGACAGATTGAAGTCGCGCTTTGGCGCATACGAGGTTTCTTTCGACGCATAGACGAACTATTTCGGTGCATCTAGAGACTGTTTCAGTGCATACATGAACTGTTTCAGTACATACATGTCATATTTTGGTGCATCCAGGGTCTTTTTTAGCGCATACATGGCATCTTTTGGTGCATCCATGCTTTGTTTTAGCACATACGAGTTGTTTTAGTGCTTTTATAGTCAATCTTAAAATGGCCATAGCTTGGTCATATTTTGGTCTTTTTCGGAGCTTTTTTTTTTAAATGGGGTAGAATTTCATAAGCTATCTAATGGTATAGGTGATTATCAACTTTGACAGAGTTAAAATTTTTAAAATCTCACTTAATGCTAAACCACAATGAAACTTGGTCTAAATTTTAGAGTTGTTATGCTTAAACATTTATCTAACCCTCATATATTCTTGTTTCTTGATTCCATATAACATTTAGAGCTTGTATTACAGGTTTTAAAGGACCATGGAACATGAAATTGAAAGAAAAAACATTATCATATGATTGTAACAAGTGTTTTTAAACACTTTGGGAGCAAGTATAATCTCATTCTTAAATTGTTGTCTGGATTTGATGCGACCACGACCAATGGTTTGTAAGCAAATTTTTTGATTCCGATGCCATCCGTGGACAAAAATTTTCATTTCAGTTTTTAAGAAAAATAAACCAACCTTAGGATAGAAATTTAAAATCTGGAATCTATCAATCCTAGGATAGTCACCACACGCTATTTTGCAGTTAAAAGGAACCCCATGCCTATTGTGAAGCAATATCTTCACTTAGTTTAGATCATTGTCATTTGGTGCTATAAAAAGAACATTATTTGTTTTATCTGTGGCAATAGGTTTATGCTCTCCCCTTAACTGGGTGACCAAAATACCAGACTGCCTTTTTATTTTCATGCGATGTTTATGCTTTATTACATACTTTAGAGGGCTTGCTCTTGTGGGAAAAAGTACTCACCCAAGAGGAACGACCTAAGTGGGAACAACCAAAGCCAGGTTTTCCAACCCACTATAATCAAAAGCGAATTCGGGGAAAGTCCACAATTCGACACCAGTGTGCAAGATAACCATCCCCAAATCCTTTGTTCTAAAGGTTGAGAGGTCTCCTGAGGGAGTTTATCTATTGCCGAGCTGAACGAAAACCTTGACTATGAACCATAGTGTAGAAAGCCAGCCGTGTCAGTATCCAAACATCATCTTAATCACAGTACAAGGGGAGGGAAGAATCTGCTCCCAAGACACTCACCATATAGTTGCCATGGATTGTTTGCTCAGGGGATTCGGTATCCACTTTCGTCACCTTGAGTACACACCTGGAAAAAACAAAAACACGGGCACCCTCTAGGGGGTGACATGGCTATTTGAGTCGAGGCGATTTTAAGTTGTGGGTTGTGATTATGATGATGACCTATTTGACAACTAAGAGTGAGTCTGCTTGGAATGCTTATCTTGTTTAAAACCTGTGAAAATCTCAAGAACATACACTCTTTGTTTAGATTTTAGGATTAACAAAACAACTGTGTGCTTCTCTATGTTGTGTTTTTCACATTTAAATCAAATTAAGATCATCCAAAAATATCAAACTGTCCAAACATGTCTATCCTAGAAGTCTAAACAGATAATTTAGCGCATCCCTGGTCTATTTCAGCGCATTGCTGCTCTGTTTCAGTGCATCTGTGCTCTGTTTCGGTGCTTCGCTGCTCTGTTTCAACGCATCTGTGGTTTGTTTCGGTGCATTTGTGCTCTGTTTCAGTGCATCGCTACTCTGTTTCAGCGCATCTGTGCTCTGTTTTGACACATAGGTAGTCTATTTTGGTGCATTCATGCTCTGTCTCGGCGCATGTGTTTTCCCAACCTAGGTAATTTTATGACATTCAAAAGTAAGTCATCTCAATCTATTCTTTTTCATGCTCAGAGTTTGGAAGTCTATAAATTTTTCCAAGAAGTCTCTAGAAAGGAAGATTAGAAAGCCAAAGAAATCTCTCGGTTATAAGAAGTTATTGAAAAAGAGGAAATTTCTATACCAAAATTGAAAGGTCTTGCTTGAACATAGGACCTTTATCCACCAATATCATGACTATATTAGAGGTTTCACTGATGATTATGCTGTAGAACCTTTATACTCACAAGCTTTCTTTCAATGAAGAGTCCTTTCTCAAAGGCACAACCATAGTCAACATATTCGTTCTTCTTATATTCCCCAACTTGCAATTATGTACGCTACTTGTCCCAATCAAACTTTACAATAGAGAACTCAAGCACATTAGGCATTCATCAAATCCATCTTTCTACAAAGCTATGATCAAACCTCGCAAAGTGCAAAATCATTTTTTTTTTTGATCTTTGGTTTAATTCCCACAAACAGGATTTTCATCCTTTCAATCAGGGAATCACGAGCTAAAGATTAGAAATATTTGAAGTCATAGAATCTTCATTATATCTCGACTTTCATATCCATCAACATTGCACTATTTCATTCTTTTGATCAAAGTAAGTTAAATTTTGGTAAGCATATTCCTATTTCCAAAAAGTCCTGAAAACAAAGAAGACAAAAGAAGGGATCCACTTTAAAACATGGGTGATAGGGAAGAAAATCTTGTTCATAGGCTTTATGGAAATAGTTCAAATGAAGAGATAATGGAAGAAATGCTTCAAGAAGTTGAACAAGATCCACAGTTTCTCTTAGCTATGGAAAAATTCTTAGAGAAAAACAAAGAAGGATACTTTCTTTTATTGGCAAACCAAGGTGCCAAATTGCCCTCTGACTACAATATGGAGAAAATTAAAAAGGATCCTGAAAAGAATGAAACTCCCTTAAACAATCTTAGTAATATTACCCAATAAATGAGAGCACTCCAAAGGCAAATCAGGGAAATAAAAGGGGGCACAACTAAAAATTCCTTTGACGGAAATATGAACGTGACCTTTTCTCCTCCAAAAACAACATCAACCAAATTCAATGTTTTTGAATTTTTGCAAAGGTTAAATGGGAAGCCCAAATCTAAGCCATCAAATAACATTGACCAATCTTGTCATTCCATGCATTTATCTTCATCCCCCATAATTCAAAATGAACCTCACGATTCTTCCACCCAAGTTAACGATTCCATTCAATCACTTTCTTCTATCATATCCTCTACATCTAATGATTCATTTAAATCTACACGTCTCGATCAAAACATTCTTTCCACTCCATCCCATAATACCAAAATTCTACAAAACCTTCCAATCTTTGATCAAGATCCCATATCTCAAGAATCATATGATGATCCCCTCCTTTCATCTCAAGAACAAAATATTCTTCCAAGTCCTCCCTCCACCCCATCTTATGAATCCATGCCCTCTCATGACTCAATCACATCCCAGGAGCATGACAATTCTTCCATCCTATCCAAAGCTTCCCTTCCATCTAATGATCAAGCTACTCCATCTCCTTCATCTAATGATTCTTTTCCTAGTCAAGATCAAAGTATCCCATCATCCTCATGTCAAGGGATCATCACACCTCTTCAAGAAATGTCAACATCATTTGATCATATGGTTGAAAATATTGGCAATTTCTCCACCATAACTATTGAAGACAATGATCAAAATCAATCCATCAATGAGCACTATGAAGATATGTCTACCCCATCTAGTGATCAAATCAACATTCATCAAGAGCCATTTTTTAATTATGATCAAGACCCCTCCTACAAAGATCTATTTCAAGGAGTGTTGACGATATTTGATCCTATTGACATAATCCATGATCCATTAACCAATGATCGTATTGAAAATGTCTCTATAATGCCTAATGAGTTAGAGGACATATCTCAAGAACATATTTAAAAGCATGATCAACAGCTATCACCAAGGTCTAGCAATGGTCCCTCCCAAGGCATATTGACATCCTTCGACCTTACGGTTGTGAATAGTGAAAGAATCCTCAACTCACCATTTGATCCAAGTTCACTCAAAGATCAAGAAGATATTGAGCGACTTCCCATGCCTTATGACGATGTCCAAAAACCCTTTGAAAGAAATCCATCCTTTGAAATCGACCCATGTCAAGAACTTGATCCAAAACATGTCGAAAATAATTCCAAAATTAGTCAAGATCAATAATTCGTATCTTCGAGATACTACAATGATCTAATGGGCACTCTCCTATCTATACAAGATATCACAAATGATCATCGTATCCATATAGCACATACTCCTCCATCTACCCATAATATGCTTTCTTTGGATGGACACATAGATGATCGTCATTCAAAACAAAAGTCTCATACTCTTACCAAGGAACAAGAGTCTCTTACTCTTAACATTTATACACATGGTCAAAATATAGAGAAATCCAAAGACATGTCAGAAATGGGTCATGAAGAAGGCTTCTAAAAAAGTTGTGAATCAGAAACATCATGTGAAAGCATATCAAGAATGAATCATGAGGAAGACTTTTACAAGGATAGTGAAGCATCAACACCTCTTGAAGGAGCATTACAATCTGATATCTCACAAGATCAAGATAAACATACCAATCAAACATTCATCCCACTTATGGAAGATCCTATCACTTATAAACTTGGAGCACTCACCTTTGTAAGGAAAAACTATCTTATCAATAAGGAAGTTGTCACTTTTGAAGATCCACCATAGAGTAGAGAAGGATTAGCACCTTGTTTCCAAGGTAAAACATATCCTATTGCAAATAGTTTTTTTCAGCAGATGAATTATCAAGGCAAAGGATTAGGCCTACATGAACAAGGTATCCTAGAACCAATGCAAATTATTGGAAATCCTAAGCATCAAGGCCTTGGTTATTCGACAATGAAGGGATCTCAACATATCAGTAATACTTCCATAAAATTGGGGGCAACTTCATCTCAAGCAAATGTCAACATAGGGGGCATGAAGAGTCTTTATGATGAAACCAATGCCAATACTACAGCCAGCCACGTCATAAATCTCCATCCAACCATCACCCCATCCACAAATTGGGACCAACGTCAAAAGAAAGACTTGAATCAAAGCATGAAGAACGTTATCGAAGCAAAAGAAGCTAAGAAGCATATCCGACAAATCAAATACACTTGGATACCAAAAAATACAAAGAAAGATTATCCCTATCAAACTCCATCAGTCAAAGAGACTATGGGGAAAAATAAAAAAGGGGCAAGTATCCATCAAAGATGTCTACAAAGGCAAAAAAAAGCTTCTCAAGCAACATAAAAAGTGTATCAAGCAGTTGGTCCTAATTCCATGCACACTTCCATCTCCACTCATCATTGCTCATCTTCCCAAGTTTGAAGAGTCAAAGGTTCCAAACTATCAACCAATCCATCTTTTATCCCTAAATACACTCCATCCACATCTCCACACATGATATCCAATTCTCACATTGACCATGTGTTGGAAACAACCCTTCATCATAAGGATTCAGAAGGCACTCTATCGCGATGTGCGCACAGAGAAAGAGTTAACTCCGGTGTCGACAAAGCAGATCATGAATCTCTAAAGTTGCTTTCAAGTGCACGTATCTTGGCAAAGCAACTTGTTCAAGTAGGATACCAATGGAATGTTATGATAGAAGCATCTACATTGACACCACCAAATGGTTCAACATGAGCTTAAAATCTCTCAAAAATACAACAAAAAAAAAAATGAATTAAAAAAAGGATTGAAAACAGTAAAGAGAAAAATTGTCCTCTAGTGAAAACCATTTCGATGGTGCTTTGGATAGGTACCATGATGAAAACCTAGAAAATAGGCGTCGTGTAGAATCGAGCATCTACGTGCGCCTATTCAGGAGAAAGCATCTTATTGCATCCATAATAAAGCCAAAATTCCAGCCATATCATCTGTTCATCCATGAACCATTTATCCAACCCATTACCTTCTATTTACATTATCTTGATCTCGACAAAGTTTGGTAAACACTTTACACTTGTTTATGGTAAACATCTTGACATGGGTCATTTTCATTGATACTATCCAATCCAAATGCTATGTGAGACTTGAAGCATTATCTGAATGAGCATTCCTCTATTTGAACACCTTATCTTGTCACAAGATAATCCTTGGCATCCTTTGCATGCTTATAGTATCTATCCATACACCTATTCAAGAATCCACCCATGATCATTCAAACATTGCTAGACACTGGGGGCAAATATTTACATCTTGTTTCAAGAATAAACCTTGATCTATATCCTCCAACTTATTTGGTGATCTGAACATTAGCAGACGTAAAATCAAATTGGTCAAGCATTTGTGAGCCAAAAGATCCAAATCACTAACCCATGGCATATTTTGACAGGAAGACGCTCTTTATCAAGCTTTCTCTTTCATCGAACATCAATCTGAACAATTCATATCAGTCACATCTAACTTGCATGTCAGTGTCACATCAAGTCATCAAAATAATTTTGTTCCAAATCAAGCTTCATCAATCTTGATCAATCGAATCCAATCAATTATCACCTTATTTGACTTAACACACTTAGTCAAACTATCATCTTGTGAACGAGTTTACTCTAGGATAACACAACTTCCTTGGGTTTACAAGTTCATTATCATCTTTGTTTGGCTTAACACACTTAGCCAAATTATCAAATCCATTATCACCTCGTTTGACTTAACACACTTAGTCAAACCATCCTCTTTTGTACAAGTTTATTCTAGGATAACACAAATTCCTAGATTTTATAAATGCATTATCACTTTTGTTTGACTTAACACACTTAGTCAAACTATCAATCCATCAATCTGATCAATCAACCTTAGCTTGGTTTTCAACAAAATCTCAAAACAGAGCACTGATATCATCATGCATGTCCATATCCAAATCGTCAAAATCAAAAAACCAAAAACATTCAAAAAATTCATTAGAAAACATCAAAATCCAAAAAAAAAACATCAAAATTAAAAAAACTCAGAAAAAACTTCAAAATCCAAAAAACATCAAAATTGAAAAACATTAAAATTAAAAAAAAATAAAAATATTCCTGAAATCCAAAGCAAAATCAATACATCATATGCTTTCATCAATAAAATGGTCGTGTCTCACCCTAGACTGGGGGAAAAATCCTGAACTTGTTGGGGGAAATCAACTTTTTGAGCAGACAAGCAAGCAATATGTGTCAATTATCAAGTATCAGATCAACAATCGAATATTTAATCAAGCTTGGTCAAAATAGCTTTGAGACATGTCATACATTGAAACTGAAACAAACTGGATGATCTTAATTTGAATACAATGAATGGAACACTTAAAGCAATAAGTTGCAATTGTTGTTTTGATATTTGATGACATCATGTCTTTGGAGTGGTTCAATGATGTACTGAACTAGAATCACAAGGAAGAAGTATTATTTTTCTTTGCTTGCTGTCTGTAAGCTAATCATTAGTATTGTGCAAATTTGTCATGGAACATGCTCTACAATGTATCATTGATGATATTTCAGAATTTGCATAGGAAAATGGTTAACTTTTGTCTGTTTATTCAAGCAATACTCAGGTCATCTTGGTTCAATTATACCTCGATGCTTGTATTAACTTGCTATATCAAACATCATGAAAGTAGTACTCAGGTCAACATTGGTGCTAACATACCCTTTGATGCTTGTACTCACTTCCAACATATCAAAAGGCTCAATGATGAAACGTAAAGCATAAAGCAACTCACAAAATGACAACTTTGCATTTTAGTTTGCATATTAGATAGATTGCATCCATATTAGTTTATGCATGAGCATTTTTATATCCATCACATCTCATCTGTATCATCTCAATCAATTCATCCAATCCTTTCTTCCAATCTCATCTAATCAATCCATTCAATCTAGCACAAATCATTTAATGATACCTTTGGTCTTGTTCCTAGCCTTACTGCAAGCCTTGATCATCATCATCGGGATGTATACTTCCCTATCCTTGGGTTGTTCCAGGATGTATCCTTCCCTTATCAACAACACTCTCATCATCATCATCATCATCATCATCATCGGGATGTATCTTTCCCCATCCTTGTGTTGTTTCTAGATGAATCCTTCCCTCATCAACAACACTATCATAATCATCAGCAATCCATCTCGGCTTGTACTTTGACTGGGGCAACATCATACTCATTTTTGAATCTATTTGTGTTTCTTTCTTCTCATTTTCTCTTACCAATCTCCTATTGCTTATCATCCTTTCTTGTCCCTCACATCAATGCATCCAATCATTTATTTCAATTTCTTCTAATCAATCACATCGCTTCTTCTAATCAAACTCATTCAACCAATCAATCATCTTCATCAAATTATTGTATCAATCTTGTTCAATCAAATCAATCAAATCACTTACTATTTGTTTTCTCATCAATCATGAAAGCAAATTTATCAATATTACTATTTATTTTTCATCAATCATGAAAGCAAATTTATCAATCTATCTTATCATTCTTATCAGTTATCATCACTTAATCATCACAAATTCACTATCACATGTTGAATCAATGGAAAAGCATCATCAATCAGGGAAAAATCAAAGTTCTTCATCTTCATATCAATCTTTCAATAGGGGTTTTCATCAAATCATCTTTATCGGTCGACGAATCAGATAGCAAATCAGTAAAATTTTTCAAAAATCATCTTTATCCGATTCATTACCCGAGGGGGCATATAGCATCAGTAAATTCCAAAATTCTGAGGCAAAATTCTTTGAAGCAATGCGTAAAACACATCATTTCAAAGAGGGGCAAAATGTACACATCTAAAAATGGTCACGGTTAACCAAACCTGTTAATTAATTAAATATGGATTATTTAATTAATATTCTTAAGTCATTTGAATATAAATAAATTTAAATATTTATTTATATTGTTCATTTTTTCAATTCTTCTAGTTTAATTAAATAAATAAGTTTATTTAATTATTTCTATTCTCCTCTTAATTAAATAAATAGATTTCACTATTTATTTATATTAATTATCACAAGTTTAAATTTTAAATTTAAATGATATTCTTCATTTCACATTTAATTAAATATTTCCAATGTTTAATTAAAGCGCTTTCTTTCCTCAATAATTAAATATTCTATAATATTTAATTAGAAACTTTCTTCTCTTCCACTTAATTAAATATTTCCAATATTTAATTAAAAACTTTCTTTCCTCAATTATTAAATATTCTATAATATTGAATTAGAAACTTTCTTCTCTTCCACTTAATTAAATATTTCCAATATTTAATTAAAAGCTTTCTTTCCTCAATAATTAAATACTCTATAATATTTAATTAGAAACCTTCTTCTTTTCATATTTAATTAAGTATTTTATATATTTAATTAAAGCGCTTTTTATCATCTCTCACACATAAATTAAATATTATTCATTTAATTTTATGGAAACATCTTTCGTCTTTTTCTCAACTTCTTGATCTCTCACCGTTCAATTTACAGGTTTGAATCTCAACCATTGATCCTCGCCAACTAGATTTCTTGCCTTCAAAAATCTATAAATACGACCCTCTTATGAGTTGAAAGGGACACACCTCGAATCCTAGATTTCATACATAGTTACTATAGCTGCATTTCAGTATCATTAGCATTCTAGCATCATAGCATTTCAATTTCATAGCTTAAATCATATAGTCATGAACATGCATTTTCAATTAATCTCATTCTCCTAAGTTGCCATTTCAACAAGCTGTTGCTTACACAACTGAGAGCCAACACCTTTAATCAAATCCTTGGAGATAGAGGACAATGGGACGAATTTGGAGAAGTTGTTCTCATTAGATTTTGCATTTATGCTTTCTAGTTAGATTTCTTTAATATAATGTCTCCTTGGTGTGTTAGTTTACTGTTTAATTAATCCACATTTTTCAACAACACAAAACCCATGAGAGAGCAAAAACTCTTATATGGTTTTTAGATTTTCTTGAGGCTTACATTTTAAACCAAGCTTGGAACAAGAAACTAAATCTTTATTGTATGGAGGCAGTTTAGCCTTAATAAAATATACTCTTCTTTCTTTAAAGAATTGGTTGTAATCTTTTAATATTTAAACCTGTTATTAAATATAAAGGTTTTGCATTCAAGTCCTTGAAAGGGATCATGGTAAAAAAATAACAAACTAAAGACTCTTTGTAAGTGGAGAACCAAACCTGATTATTTAGAAATAGAAAATAAGAGTATAGACAACTAAGCTCAGATAAGAGTCATAGTTGCAAGATTGTCAAAGGAGTTAAAGAATAAAATCTTTATTATTTTTGGATAAATATATTGTGACTTTTTTTGTTTCTTGAGAAAGGAATTGATACATTGCTAGGATCTAAACCCTTCTAGGATATCGTACTAATACAAGTACCATAACACCAGTAGAGGGTTTGTTGAAAAGAGAGTTCTTTGTAATTTGTGACTAGTCAAGTCATGATAGTAGTTTGATAATGGAAAGCCAAGAAACCACTATGTCTAGAAAAACCTTGTATCTTATGACATTGAACAAGGGGGAGGAACCAAGACCCGAGAGTTATGCCAAGTAATACGGGGGTTCAAGAAAGGTTCAACCTTGTCAACTCAGTTGAAAAATGATAGAAAAACAAGTCATATTGTATTATAAATCCCTTGTGATGGTTTGTGAGGGGGATCAGTTAGTTCTAGTATACCCTAGGTTAGGAAAGGTTTTACAAGTCTAGTAGGGTGGGTGAAAAATTGACTTCACTCTTAGTAGCGATTGTATCTTCAACACAAATATTGTGGCCATAGTGGGTGCAGTTGTCTCTGCATGCACTCACCGGTTCACTGTGACCTAGATACTTAGCTAGTTAGAAATGTTGTACATAGTTGTTTAACAAAATTAGTTAAGTAGGGCACAACACTAGAGCTAGATGGTAGACTAAGATGGTTCCTGACTAATCCTTCCACTGAAGGAAAATACCACTTCCAATTAGGAAGGTGTGTGGGAGATCGCTTAAGTCCACGATTGGAGATAAAGAAAATGATTGATGTTCTCTCTCTTGCAGATGACTTTCTGAGTCTTGGAAATCATTAAGAACTAGATATGGATCTCTCTCCTTATTTACTTTAAGTTATTGTTTATAACTCACTTATTTGAAATCATTGCATTGTGATATGAAGTAAATGATGTTAATCTTTTTAGTTGAAAGGTATTTATAAATGTCTTGATCTATCTAAATGGAAATAGAATGCAGTAGCATGTTTCTTATCTCAATTTTTTTTTTTTAAATCTCTTTACTTTGAATATTAGATGATAATTGTTTCATGGAAAACATTTTGTGAGATGGAAATGGATGTTACAAAATGTTACTTAGCTTGATACATAAATGCTTCAAGTGATCCAAGTGAACATTATAAAATATTAAGTGTAATGGGATATATAACAAAGAATCTAAGATTAATATTCACCTTAGGATCAAAATAATCCTCTTTTAGTTTGCAAGATTGAGTACAAAATCATGATTTTTTCTAAATACTTTCCTTTCTAGAAGTAAAGAAAACTATGTAAAAGACCTAATAAAAGTGTTTTAATCATGCAAAGAGTAGATGATATTAGTGGATCTCATCTTATGTGTTACAAAATGAAATCTCTTGTGTTATATCATATCTAAGAAGGTTATTTCTATAAGTTGCATACACAAATATTTTGACTAATCTTTATAATTATGGGCATCTTTTGCATATAAGTACATTTTGAAAAATAATTTCATTTACTATTTATTTGGTTGATTGTACACATGTATGTTTTGGCTTTCAAAATGCTTTTAAAAAATGCCACTTTTGTACATCCTAGACTCAAAACTAACTTGTATCATCTAAGTATTAAAATAAATTACATACTTGAAAACTAGAAATAAAATCCTATATTTCATGTTTTTCCACTATATTAATATATTTTGTGTAGATGCAATAATTACCCCAACTATGATATACTTTAATTTTTAAGAAAAAATATTAGATATGCAAATTGGGCTGGTTATGTAGATAATATAAAAAGTACAAGTGGTGGTGCATTATTTCTTGGTTGTAGATTGGTGGCTTGGTTGAGTAAAGAAATATTTATTTTATGTGTCCACTATTGAAGCTGATTATATTGTTGTTGCATCATGCTACGCACAAGTTTAATGGATGAGACAAACATTGAAAGATATCAAAGTAATGTATGAAGATACTATTTCTATCTTCTGTGATAATACAAGTGCAATTAAAATTTCAAAGATTCCAGTGATGCATTCGAGGACAAAACACATATCTATCAAGAATCATTTCTTGAGAGAAAAGGTTGTGGAGAATGAAGTAAAACTTGAGTATGTACCTACAAAGGATAAAACTGCGGATATATTTACAAAGGATCTTCCTAAGAATACTTTTGAGTATCTTAGAAAAAAATTTAGGGGTGGTTGCCCCTCAATTCTTGAACTAGATACATCAATCTGGTGGGTCTATAGATCTATCCTTCTTTTGGACTGATGTTTCGGTGGCTACCTCTCAGGGGGAGTAGGTAGTGTCATGTGTTGTCATTGAAAGAATATTTTTTGCTTAATGTCAAAGGGGAAATCAATGTAAAACATCTTTTTCCTTTGCCATTGATGTCAAAGGGGGAGATGAGAAAGATGTACGAAAAAAATAGATTATCTATTGAGATGAGGAAGATGTGAAAAAGGTTATCTACTAAGGGGGAGAAACAAAAAGTAAAATGTGTTTAGAGCTAGAGTGTTGTCTTTGATGGTTTTTCACATCATGTGTTGCCATTAATGACAAAGGGGGATATTGTTGCAAGAATGAAGGTATTTTCATTGATGTCAACTAGTTAACTAGTTATCAATATGTTGTTGTTGTCATTGATGTCATGGTTGCAGGTTATTGGCTGTATATGTTGAGGATATTGAGAAAATTGTAATGGAAAGGTTGGAGGTATTTAGTGGTTTCTATGGGTTTTCTCTAGGATTTTCTCCTATGTTCATGTGATTCAAATATGTTAATCATGGTTGTTGTAAGCTGCTATATCTAGGATTTTGGTTTTTGGATCGTTGTATAGTGTGAGTTGTGTTCACCAGTTGTGAATTGTGTTTTTTAGGGTATCTAACCAAGGCTTGGGAGAAATGTAGTTGCTCTAGATTTATTCTTGTTCAAGCCTTATGACTTGTAGTTCTAGAGTTAAGGTGATATGTTTATGTTGAAGATATTTTTGTCATCTAAAAAGATTGCATAGTGATAAGGGTTGTGTGTGCTTAATTGATTTATGTGTTTTACACTGGTTTGGCCGATCTTGTGTTAAACACTACTTTCAAAGTTAATGAAGCATGTTGGGACTTATTTGGGTCCTCATCAAGCATGTTTCTAGGTCATCATTATTCTAATTCCACCCTAGAATGTTTTGGCACCGACCTAAGTTGAATTCAAATGATGTATGGTCGACTTTGGATATGTTTCAAAGTTGAAGATGGTATAAATACATGATGCGATATTGATGGAAGTGAAGTACAAAGAGATAGTGCAAAGAAATAGATCAAGATAGATGAAAAGTGGATATGAGATAGTGTGTATGTGATGCGAGTTTAGTAGATTAGTGTGAAATCTAATTGATGAGTTTTCAAATGCAGTGAGATGAAGGTGTACTATATCATTCATGCATGTCTACAAGTGGTTGAGTGAATCATTATGGATATCTTTGTTGTATTAAGATTTTATTCTCTATGTAACATATCTCTTCTATCTTCTTTGTATATGTGCGGTAGTGAGCCCTCCGGGTGGTTAACCCTTGTTGAATAGTGAGTCCTTGTTTTGGCAGTGAGCCTCATTAGGTAGCAAGCCTTTGTAATCAGTTTTTATATTCTCTATATTTTGATCTAATCCTCACTTGGGATTTCCATGTAAATCTGGTGTTACTGTGTATGTGTGATGTTTCTTTAGTTTCTTCCTTTGCACTTAATGTTTAATCGTTGAGTAATGATTTGTGATTGGTCTAATCTTCGGTGAAAGATTTAAAGGTTAAAATTTGTCACAATTGATTCACTGCCCCTCTTAGTTGTCTTTTTCAATAGTTTAATCTTTCAATACATACATATCTTATTTGTTCTTGAAAATTAGAGAGGTTAATTATGACAAGTTTTGAATTGTTGCATTCTAGTTCTCTCTTGTTTGACTATCTTTTGTCTTTGTTTCAAAGATGCTTATTTTTGAGATAGTTCTTAACAAGAATGTTTACTAAAGTTGGAGACATTATTTTAAGTTTTGAAATTCATTTTCAATCCCTCAAATATTTTCATATGTTTGAAATGTCTGCTACCTATAGTGAAATGAAAACTTTTTGCATCTTGTTAGCTAAGAACCTCATAGCTTGAAAATATAGGTGCTTGAACCCATGAGAGAGCACAAAATATTAAATGTTTTTTAGATGTTCTTGAGGCTTACATTTTAAACCAAGACTGGAACAAGAAACTAAATCTTTATTGTATGGAGGCAGTTTAGCCTTAATAAAATATATACTCTCTTCTTTCTTTAAAGAATTGGTTGTAATCTTTTAATATTTAAACCTGTTATTAATTACAAAGGTTTTGCATTCAAGTCCTTGAAAGAGACCATGGTAAAAAAATAAAAAACTAAAGACTCTTTGTTAGTAGAGAACCAAACTTGATTATTTAGAAATAGAAAATAAGAGTATAGACAACTAAGCTCAAATATGAGTCATAGTTGCAAGATTATCAGAGGAGTTGAAGAATAAAATCTTTTTTATTTTTGGTAAATATATTATGACTTTTTTTGTTTCTTGAGAAAGGAATTGATACATTGCTAGTATATAAACCCTTCTAGGATCTCATACTGAGCCAAGTACCATAACACCAGTAGAGGGTTTGTTGAAAAGAGATTTCTTTGTAATTTGTGACTAGTCATGTCATGATAGTAGTTTGATAATGGAAAGCCAAGAAACCATTATGTGTGGAAAGCCCTTGTATCTTATGACATTGAAATAGTGGCAGGAGCCAAGACTCGAGAGTTACACCAAGTAATACAAGGGGTTCAAGAAAGGTCCAACCTTGTCAACTCAGTTGAAAAATGATAGAAAAACAAGTCATGTTGTTTTATAAATCCCTTGTGATGGTTTGTGGGGTGGAGCAGTTAGTTCTAGTATACCTTAGGTTAGGAAATTTTTTACAAGTCGAGTAAGGTGGGTGAACAATCGCCTTCACTGTTAGTAGCGATTGTATCTTCGATACATATATAATGGCCATAGTGGGTGTAGTTGTCTCTACATTCACTCATTGGTTCACTATGACCAAACTACTTAGCTAGTCATAAATTTTATACACATAGTTGGAAGAAGTCCATAGTTGTTCAACGAAATTAGTTAAGTAGGAAACAACACCAGAGCTCAGATGGTAGACTAAGAGGGTTCTTGACTAATCCCTTCATTGAAGGGTAGGGACACTTCCAGTTAGGAAGGTGTGTGGGGGACCACTTGAGTCCCAATTGGAGGTAAAGCACCCGCATGATGCTCTCCCTTTTGCAAGTGAATTTTTGGGTTTTGAAAGATAGTGAGAACTAGATATGGGTCTCTCTCCTTATTTACTTTAAGTTATTGTTTATATCTCACTTATTTGAAATCAGTGCATTGTGATATAAAGTAAATGGTGTTAATCTTTTTAGTTGAAAGGTAGTTATAAATGCCTTGATCTATCTAAATGGAAATAGAATGCAGTAGCATGTTTCTTATTTCAGTATTAAAAAAAAAATTCTCTTTACTTTGAATATTCTAAATAATAATCATTTCATGATTAACTCATGACAAATATTTTGTGAGATGGAAATGGATGTTACAAAATGTTACTTAGCTTGATACATAAAGGCTTCAAGTGATCCAAGTGAACATTATAAAATATTAAGTGCAATGGGATATATAACAAAGAATCTAAGATTAATATCCACCTTAGGATCAAAATACTCCTCTATTAGTTTGCAGGATTGAATACAAAATCATGAATTTTTCTAAATACTTTCCTTTCTAGAAGTAAAGAATGTTGGAGTTGAGAAGATACAACACCACAAAGCCCAAACGATCTTTGCAAGCAAATAACCTGTTACAAGGAGAAGCAAAGAGAAACAAGAATGGAGATGCTCAAGAATGTGGAGCAAAGTATTCACCTGAAAATGTAAAATGAATTAATGATACAAAAGATAGTTTTCAACTACATATAGATGAAAACCCTAAAAAGGAAAACCCTAGGCTTGCACAATAATAATTAATAAAGTAATTAATTATTATGCACCTAATGTTAGCTTAAGTGAAAAAGAGGTAAAAGGAAACTTTACATAATTAAACAAATATTGTTTAATTAATAAAGTAAATGTCCAATTACTCTAACACCCCCCCTTAAGATAGACATAGGGAGAAGCTAAAACCTAGAAGAAGCTACTAAAAGCAAAAGCAATGGGTCCCGGCAACAAGGCCAGATCAGGTACCCAAGTACAATGAAATCTCTATGAAACGGAGAAAAGGAGAAAACCCAGTGGGAAAAACTCCTCTCCAAAAAGAGATAGAACAACATGCTGAAAGAAACATGAAGGAAGGAAGGCCTCATAAAGACCCCCCAAGGACAACTTCCTTCACCCCAAGCATAGAGCGCAACTGAAGATAGCGCGGAGATGCAAAAGGTTTCGTGAAGATGTCTGCAACCTGCTCGGTAGTGGGAACATACTCCAAGATGAGAGAACCATCCTGAATCAACTGTCTGATGAAATGCATATGAAGCTCAATGTGCTTCATCCGCTGATGCTCCACCGGGTTGCGTGAAATGTGTATAGCACTCTGATTGTCACACCAAAGAATAGTGGGACTATCAGGAGGAAAACCAAACTCAGTCATCAACTGACGAAGCCATAAAATCTCCTGACTAGCGAGCACAGCAGCTCGGTACTTCAGCCTCTGTAGATGATAATGCATGAGCAGTCTGCTTCTTGCACGACCATGTGATAGGACCAGAGCCAAGACAAAAAACAAAGCCAGAAGTAGACTTCCGATCATTGACATCACCAGCCCAATCTGAGTCAGTGTAGCCAACAATGTGAGGATCCCCTAATGTGTAGTGAATGCCATATGAAGTGGTGCCCTGAATGTACCTCAAAATACGCTTGGCAGCTTGCCAATGACTCTCATGAGGATCATGTGAGAATCGAGAGACAAGACCAACCGCAAAGGAAAGATCAGGACGAGTGTGAGTCAGGTACAACAAACTGCCAACCAACTGCCTGTAAAGTGTAGCATCTACTGAAGGGGTGGGGCAAGTAGTAGTCAAAACAACCCCTGACTGAAAAGGTGTGGGGGCAGGCTTGCAATCAAGCATGCCAAAGCGCTGAAGCATATCAAAAGAATACTTCTGCTGGTAAATGGAGATCCCCTCTGAAGACTGAATCACCTGAAGACCAAGGAAATAGTGCAGAAGGCCAAGATCTGTCATCTCAAACTGCTCCATCAAGGCTAGCTGAGAATTCTGAATCATAGAGGATGAGCTACCTGTGATGAGAAGATCATCAACATATAGCACAAGAATCAAGATCTCACCCTCAAGATGCTGAATATAGACCGTGTGATCAGAATGACAACGAGTGAAACTAGTGGAGAGCAAAAAAGAGTCCATCTTCTCATACCAAGCCCGAGGGGCTTGTTTGAGACCATATAATGAACGCTGAAGTCTGCAAACCAAAGAAGAATCATGAACAAATCCCTGAGGCTGCTCCATATAGATCTCCTCCTGTAGGTCACCATGTAAGAAGGCACACTTCACATCCATCTGAAAAATGAGCCATCCTCTAGAAGCTGCAAGTGATAATACAAAGCGAATGGAATTCATCTTGGCGACAGGGGCAAATGTCTCGGAGTAATCAATACCCTCAACCTGTGAGAAACCCTTCGCAACAAGACGTGCTTTGTACTTATCAATAGAACCATCAGCAGCATACTTGGTGCGATACAACCATCGGCACCGAACCATCTTTCTGCCCTTAGGAAGAGGATAGAGATCCCATGTATTATTCCTCATCAAAGAAGAATACTCTTCCTCCATGGCACTATCCCACTCAGGGTGACCTGTCGCCTCTGAAAATCTCTGAGGATCCTCTGAAAGAGCATGAGTCAAAAGACTAGAACCCATAGTATGAGAACGAGTGCGACGAGTGTCTAAAGGATCACCGGCCATAGATCCTGCTGCCTCAATAGTAAATTGAGCCCATTTGGGCCTCTGAGGTTGAGCAAGTGGAGGTGGAGATGGGGGATCATCAATATCCTCATCAGAATCCTCAAAATAATCCTGAAGAGCTGTAGAGGGTGGAGTAGGTAGTGAAGTGGACACTGGAGACAGGGTATCAACTGGAGGAAGGCGCTCATCAAACTGAACATCCCGTCGAAACAAGACCTCTCTGGAATCAGGATCAAATAACCTGTACGCCTTAACATCCTCACAGTAGCCGACAAATATGAGGGGTCGACTCTTCCGCTCCATAGCTCTCCTCTGAGCATCAGGAATAAAAGCCCATGCCTCACTACCAAATACTCGAAATGATGAAATATCAGGCTTGTCATGAGACCAAGCCTCCTCAGGAGTCATATGTCGAATCGCCTTGTGAGGCATCCGATTCTGAATATAGTTGGCACAATTGACTGCCTCAGCCCAAAAAGACGAATCCATGGACCTGGACTGAATCATACAATTAGCCATCTCCCGTAAAGTTCTGTTCTTTCGCTCAGCGATACCATTCTGCTGAGGGGTGTAGGGAACAGAAAACTGATGCTGCAAACCATGCTCAGTGCAAAAATCTCTGAAAGCCTGATTCACATACTCCCCCCCATTATCTGTACGTATCCGCCGGATAGAAAGACCAGACTGCTTCTCTACAAATGTCTTGAAGACACGAAAGGAATCAAAGACATCAGACTTGTACTTAAGAAAGTACAACCATGTGCGTCTGGAGAAGTCATCAATGAATGTGAGTACATACTTGGCCCCTAAAAAAGAAGGAGTGGGAAATGACATGAGGTCACTATGAATCAACTCCAAGGGTGCCAAAGCACGAGTGGTACTTCCCTTTGGAAAGGGATCCCTATGATGCTTGCCAAGCACACAACCATGACAAACACCGTCAGTGCAGGAAATCCGTGGAAGACCAAGAACAAGTGACTGTGTACTCATCTGCTGAAGATATCTATAATTGACATGGCCCAAATGCTCATGCCAAAGCTGACTCACTGAATCTGCATGTGCTATAAGAGATGAACCTGTACCCTCAAAAGGCGCAAAGCCATCAAATCTGTAAAGACGAGATGCAGTATCAACACTACCAGTAGCCACAACCAAATCAGAATCATGGAGGTCCCGAATAACCACATCATGTGGTGAGAACTCAACTGTCTTACCAGAGCCAGTGTGGCAAATCTGATAAATGGACAAGAGGTTCGTCGAAATGTCAGGAACAACCAAAACATCCTGTAGAGTGCCTCCATCCAAAGAGACAGAACCTGAACCCAAGACGAAAAGCTGTGAAGAGTCACCCACTGCAATCTGTGAAGTACCACAAGAGGCAAGAGAAGTGACCAACTGCTGAGTGTGAGTCATATGGTGAGAAGCACCAGAGTCTAAAATCCAAGTGGACCCATTGGTCGATGCTCGTGCAGTGAGAGCATGACCCTTCCCTGTGGTGGAAGAAGAAGAAGACGGCGATGAGGAGATGTGTTACTGCTGCATGGCCTCCTCTAAAGCCTCTAATCGTTTCCAACACCTGGAAACTGGATGACCTTGCTTGCCACAGAAACTGCAAGTGTCACCTGATTTCTCCTTAGTCTTGGAGGAAGACTCACCAGACTTCGAAGATTTCCCATGTTTGGGATTAAATGGTGGTTTGGAATCAGACTTAGGAGGCGGTTTGGAGGAATGCTCACTACCTGCAAAATCTTTCTTGGGCCTCGATTTCTGCTTCTGTTTCCCCTTCGGTGATTGAGTAACCAATGCTTTGCTCTTTGAACCTGAGAGCATATCCATCTGAGAAAGGTGGGACTGTTCCCGAGACAAACGCTCACAAAATAAATCAAAGGTAGGCATGGTAAAATTGGCACCCAAACCATCCATGGTGGAGTAGAAGGAGGAAGAAAATATCTGAAATGGACCACGAAGCTTCGAAAGAATCAAATAAATGCACTGTGTGTCTGTCTTGTTCTTCCCACAACCCTGTAAAATAGAGCAGATAGTTTTGAACTTGTTCAAAAAGTCCTCAATAGTGGGGAAGGAATCAGGTAACAATGAAGTCAGCTCTGCCTCAATCTGTAATGCGCGAAACTCATTAATGGCCCCAAAAAGTGTCTCAAACTTCAGCCACATGGCTCGAGGAGTGAGCAAAGCATCAAGGTGAAACAAAAGACTGTCTGAAACATGCAGGCATATCAAACCCATAGCCTCATCCATCTTGTTCCTGTGCTGCATAATCTCAAAAGCACGCTGCAATTGAGGCTGAACCTCATCTAAACAAGGCCATAACCCTCGTGACCTGAGTAGCCTCATCATACGAGACTTCCAAGTGTGATAGTTATGTGATGTGAGTAGCTCAACTGAAGAGTCTGCCATGAAACCCTGCACCTGTACCTGCTTGTGTTTTTTATTATTATGTGATCTTTCAGAATAGACAGAAGATGCAGAAGGGTTTGTATTTTTGAGAGTTTTGGTGTTCTGGTTTTCTGATATAAATGACAGAAAGCAAGAGAAAAAACACCCCCCACAAAAGATAAACCCAAACCCTAGTACAAACTGAGAAGAAGGAAGCAATGCATAAGCAAAAAATACTTCAAGACAAATTCTCATGTACCTAGTGAAAATTCTGATAAAATAGATCACATCACTGAATAGAGCATGTTGAGAGCTTTCCAACGCCTATTCAAGTTTGAAAAACGGAGTCCGTTTGCATCTTCTATGACCCCAGAAGTGAAGAAAGAAGACCTCACTTTGACTGGTAAAAAATATCCAGACTGGTAAAAAAAATTAAAAATATTTCTATACCATCAGATTGGTGCCATTCTCAGCTTTCCAACGCATCTTCCTGTTCGAAAAACGGAGCTAGGATGCCCAAGTTATGCCCATTTGACCAAAAATGACATAATAGGGGGTTGGAGAGAAAAAAATAGCCCTCAAGGGCTTAAAATTCGGCGGCCCCAGGGCACATGGTGGACCGGGGGCAGGTGTGCAGGAGGTGGCGGCGTAGCATGGCTAGTGGCGGCCGGCCGGTGGCGCAGGCGGCGCTCGGGCGGAGGGACCGGGTGGTAGTGGCCGCTTGGGCGGTGGTAGCCGCGGTGGCAGGGGCGGTGGTTTAACACTGGCCGCGCACAATAGAAACCAAAAAATGATTTTTTTTAATTTTTTTTTTCGATTTTTGTGCATTTTTTGCTCGTACGGCCCTAGGGCAAAAAAATTTTGCCTTCCAAATTGACTGTAACCAAAATCGACAATTTGACAGTCGATTTAGGGGTTTTTGGGCGCTACGAATCCAATGGAACAGTCCATTTGAGCCCAAAGTGAACCCAAAAAATGGAGTATGCTGAATCCACCCAAAAAAAACTTAAAACCCTAGATTTGCTTCCAATGCAAATTTCTCAAAACAAGAACAAGCAGCTGCAAATCTGAAGCTCTGATACCATGTTGGAGTTGAGAAGATACAACACCACAAAAGCCCAAACGATCTTTGCAAGCAAATAACCTGTTACAAGGAGAAGCAAAGAGAAACAAGAATGGAGATGCTCAAGAATGTGGAGCAAAGTATTCACCTGAAAATGTAAAATGAATAATGATACAAAAGATAGTTTTCAACTACATATAGATGAAAACCCTAAAAAGGAAAACCCTAGGCTTGCACAATAATAATTAATAAAGTAATTAATTATTATGCACCTAATGTTAGCTTAAGTGAAAAAGAGTTAAAAGGAAACTTTACATAATTAAACAAATATTGTTTAATTAATAAAGTAAATGTCCAATTACTCTAACAAAGAAAACTATGTTAAAAGCCTAATAAAAGTGTTTTAAATATGTAAAGAGTAGGTGATATTAGTGGATCTCAGGAGTATATCTTATGTGTTACGAAATGAAATCTCTACAAGTGTTATATCATATCTAAGAAGTGTATTTCTATAAGTTACATAAAAAATATTTTGACTAAACTTTATAATCATGGGCATTGTTTTCATATAAGTATTTTGAAAAATAATTTCATTTACTATTTTTTTTTTTTGATCGTACACATGTATGTTTTGGCTTTCAAAATGTTTTTAAAAAATGCCACTTTTGTACATCCTAGACTAGAAACTAACTTTTATCATCTAAGTAAATATTCCAAAAGGATTTTGGAAATGCAAATAGACTGCTGAAATATGCCTTGGAGGACTAAGATGCCTTTACTCCCATCTTAGTCCCAATGTTGTTTCTTGGGGAAAACACAAAATCTTCGAATAACGAAACAAAATCCTGAAAAATCATTGAAAGATTCCACCTGGAGAACTAAGATGCCTTTACTCCCGTCTTAGTCCTGATCTGAATTTATGAAAAGTGTGAATGTGATCTTGAGCTCCCAGATCTATAATTGCTTCTCCTCAGATCACAGGTTTTGGAACAGCCAGATCTGACCTGTAGGTGAGTTTTCGTGAAGATGACAACTTTGACAATGCAACTTTTCAACTTTTCAACTTTGCACTCCAAGTGATCTTCAAGTCTACAACCTGGATCTACAAGTACAAATGGATAAGATGGAAAAACTTGTTGATTGTTAGTGAATGGAGATTTTCCTTGGTCAAACCCCTTGTTGGTAATTAAACCTTGAAATGAAATAGAAATGATGAAGGAAATTGTGAATGAACAACATGCAATGCTACAACTCACCAAACCCTTGAAAATGTTGTAAACTTGTATGTAATGGTTGCAATGGATATGGATCTTGAAATGCTTGATATATATGGATTTGAATTGCTTGCTTAGATCAAAATCCTACATCACAAATGTTAGCACCATAACACATATGATGCAAGAACAATCTTTGACATGATTCTTGAAACTTGATGATGGCTCCAATTGCTTGATGAATTTCTCTTGAATGCTCTTGATATCATTGATTTGCCTTAGGAATTAATGCTCAAGTTGCTAGGATGAAAGTGAATGAATGAACCTTGTATTTTTACTTATTCATGCTTAATATATCTCAAAATTATATCACACCAAGCTGACATATGAATTCAAAGAATAAAGGAGGTTAAATCCTGCCAAGATTTGAAACTAAATCTTGAAAATGACTTTGTTGGGTCTCAGAAATGCAGGTTTTAACCACAATAGGTTGCCAAGCTCTCACAACATTTTTGGCCAATGTACAAGGCCAATTAACATAATTAAATCTTCTAATCTTTAGGCTCTGCTAAACCTAGGCGGGTGCACCTATGTGTATGTTGCAGATTTGAAATATATTTCCTGCTCAATCAATCTATTCACAATGGCAATTGGAAGTGAATAGATAAAATCATAACTACTACTCCTACTACACAAAAGAAAGAATTTAAAATGTTGTTTTTCATGAAATTTATCATCTGAGTTGTGATAGATCAGTGCCTTCTATCCACATGGGCAATGGAGTCAAAAATAAAAAATTGTATGTATTTCCCTCTCTGGTTTAATTCAAGGTGCTAGGCACTTTGAAATTCTATGACTGGCATATAACTTCACTAAATTTATGAATTGCATAAATTGTGTTGGAAAACTTTCTTACCAGGTTCTTCTTTAACTATCCAAAAGAAATCCTAAAATCACTGTGACTTATTTAAAAAAATTTAATTATGACTTGCAGACTCCAGTTAATTAAATCACACAAAAATGGGAATACATTTTGACAAATCAGAAATATACTTGATATACTGATTTAAATGATAAAAGACGTCAAGTTGGAGACAACCAGATAAAAAATATAAATTATTATATCACAACAACTGAGCACAAAAAGGATTTCACCAATTTTAAAATATTTCTTCCATTGATCTGCTTCAAAAAAGATTTGTACATTGTTTCCATTCCCAGTTTTTTATTTTTTGAAAAAAAAATCTGTTCTTACTCCTCCCCCTGTTTTTCTGATTTTTCAATACATTTATATAGTAAATCCCAAGGGTCGTGACCCTTCATTTACCCGTTAGAACCATTTGAATTCATTGATAGAAATTAAAATATTTAATTAAGTTTCCTTATCGACAAATTAAATATATTTTAAAACTACAGTCCTGCCTTTTATTTCACTTTAATACTTTCTCCCGCTCTTTATATTTCTCTTTATATGCTTCTATGAAGCTTCTTTTATGGCTTCCAAAGGGACGCTGCCCAGATGGCTGTTGCGATCTACAACCCGAGCTAGGGCATTCATGCCCTAGCTAGGGTGTCTGTGCCCTAGCTCTATCTTCTTTCCTTTGCCTATGCGTACGCGGGGGGCACTGTTGTTCTTTGAGCGGGGGGGGTTGTTTTACATATTCCCTGTGGACTGGTTTCTTTCCTGGGGGCTGCGTAGGGTGTGTGGGGTGTGGCTGCGACTGGTAGCTCGCCCTTTGCCTGCCTGGAGCTCGCTTTCTTCATGGAAGTTGGGTTGTTGGGTGTGGTGGGTGTCGTTTGGACAGTGTGGGCTACGGGCCTTGCCCTCTTGTGATCTGTGTGGGGTCCTTTGGCCCGTGTCGGGTTTTCTCTTTGGAGCTTTCTTTCTGGAGTAGCATACGGAGGTCTCAGGCCTGGAAGGTGTCACGACCTTGTTAGGCTGTACTCTTGTCGTTTGTGAACCAGTGTGGGGTGTGCGTGGGTAACCGGTTCTCTTTGTGTTGTGTTCTTTTTCTTTTTTCTTTTCATTTTCGGGCTTGCCTCCTTGGCTTAGTTTTTGCCTCTATGTCTTGTGGGGAATCATCTGGGGCTAGTCCCAAGATGGACTTTCACTCTGCGTTTGGATCGAAGCCTCTGGCACAGGATGTGAATATAATTGATAATAATTTATTTTCTTCAGAGCAGGATATGTGTGGTTCAGGTTCGGCTGGGGGATCTTGGATTACAAGGATTAATGGGTGTTTGGAGAGATGCAAGGAGAGGTCGAAATTGGTTATCCTGATGGAGATGCCTGTTGATGATATTGAATACTATTCGAAACATTCCTTTTATTGCAAGTTTATGGGTCTGAGAGTATCGCTGCAATTTTTGGAATCTTGGGCTCAGAGGACATGGTTGTCGGTAGGAGAGATGAAGATTAGGCTCTTGGCGAACAACTATTTTATGGTGTCCTTTGATTGCATGGCTGATCAGAATAGGATTTTTGAAGGTGGTCCCTATTTTTATAACTAGGTGGGTCTATTTTTTAAGCTATGGCATGCAAGTTTCAATCCGACTGAGGAACTTCCAAATCGAGTTCCAATGTGGGTTAGGCTACCATGGTTTCTAGTGGAATGCTGGCGGGAGGATGTTCTCCAGCTGGTGGCCTCAATGCTCGGTAAGCCTATTGGTACATCACAACAAACACAGTTCAAAAAGGTAATGAATTTTGCCTGCATATGTGTGGAAATTGATTTAAGCAAGCGATTGCCAGATTTTGTGGAAGTTAGTGCAGGTTCCTATACTTGGATTCAACAATTGGACTATGAGACCCTTCCCTTTCGTTGCCAATTTTGTCATGAATATGGGCACTTGCAACATAGATGCCCTAGGGCTAAGCCAGTGATGCAACAACCCTCTTTGCCTCACCGCAACCCATCTAGGGTTGATAAGGGGAAGGAGATTATTCCAGGTGATAGAGTTGATGAGGATGGATTTGCCTCGGTCAAGGCTCGAAATAGGAACAGGGGGAAAAAGAGGACTTTCAAGGAAAGGCAGGATGACGATACTTTTAATAGGTTTGAGGTGTTGGATGATCTCAGTTAGTAGGAAGTGAACCCGGGTTTGATTAATTTGGATCAGGGGACTCTGGGTGTTGGACAGGAAGGACCTCCTCTTGAGGCTATGCAGATTGTGCAGGATGTGGGGGTTGGGCAGATGGATATTGATCAACCTTCGCTTGCTTAGACAAGATCAGATGATATTGTTAGGGTAACGAAGTCTGGAAGTGGGGGATCCCCCAGGTCCATGAAGGAAGGTTTGGATATGGGGAAAAGCTCTCTCTCCTCTCCTCATTTGGGTATTCAGCAAAAGGATCCAAAGAAAGGTGTGAGTGAAAAGTCCTCAAAGTTGGGTCGGAAGGACTTGGAAACGTTAAATATTGTTGGTGAGACTTTGGTGGAATCAAGGGTAGTCAAGACCCTCGATTATCATTTCTCTTACCCTTTGAAATGATTGTTCTCTCTTAGAATGTTAGGGGTTTGAACAATGGCCCTAGACAAAAAGTTGTTTGGGATCTGATCAAAAGTAAATCTCTTGATATCCTCTTTTTATAGGAGACTAAATTATCAATCGAGAGTATGATGAGTATTGTACCTAAGTTGTGGAGAAGTGGTGAATGTCATTGTATCGAGGCCTTTGGCTCCTCTTGGGGGGTGGCTTGCTTATGGAAGCCTCAGAAGATTAGCCCCATATGGTGGACGACCTCTAAATCTTCTATTTCCTTTGTGGCCTTTAGCTTTGAGACGGGAGAAAAGGTCTTCTCGAATGTTTATGCTCCTATTGAGCTTTAGGGTAAGCAACTTCTTTGGGCCCATCTTCATTTTGTTCGTAGTTTGGTTCCTTATCACCGTTGGATTTTGGTTGGTGCCTTCAATGCCATTGTTGAGTTATCTGAAAAATGGGGTGGAACAACTAGGTTGAAGTCTTTTGCTATGTTGCTTCGGGATAGTATCTCATCCTTAAATCTTTACGATGTGAAACCTAGTAATGGGTGTTTCACATGGAACAATAAAAGGATTGGAGATAACTGTGTTGCTGAGAGGCTGGACCGGTTCTTAGTTTCTTGTTACTGGGTTGGAGGTGTATGGTCTTCTTATTATGAGATTCTTGACTGGAGGGGCTTTGATCACTGGCCTATTATGCTTAGTATTGTTTCGGCTGGTAGGGCTAGGACTCCTTCGTTTAAGTTCCAGTTGATGTGGCTAAGGGACACTACTCTTTATGACCATGTTGTTGATTGGTGGAGGATCGGAAGACCTGCTTTTGGTATAGCTATGTACACCTTTGCTAAGCTTCTTCAGTTTGTTAAGTATCAGCTTAAGTGATGGAACTGCCAGTGTTTTGGTAACATCTTTCAGGACAAGGATGTGGCTCAGACTAAGTTGAATAAAATCACAAGGGTGATTTGGGAGAAGGGGGTTACGGAGGTGTTGTTGAGAGAGGAGGCTAGGGCTTTAATAATGGTTGAGGAAAGTGAATTGCGTGAAGAGATCTATTGGAAGCAGAAGGCTAGAGTGGAATGGCTGCAAGTTGGTGATAAAAACAGTGCCTTTTTCTTTAATTCTGTGAGGGATAGGCAGCATGGTAATTCCATTTTTGTTATTGTGAATGATAGGGGGGATCGTCTTGCCTCTTTTCTGAAAATCTCTACCAAGGCGTCACAATATTTTGCTTCTTTATTCAAGGAGGAGCTACCTAGAGGCTTTGAGGAGGAAGCTCAGGTTCTCTCGTGCATTCCCCAGTTAGTGTCCAGGGAGATGAATGAGCAGTTGATGGGAGAGATCTCTCTTGAGGAGTTGGAAGGGATTGTGTTCTAGATGAAGAAAGGAAAAGCTCTTGGACCCGATGGTTTCCCAATTGAATTTTTCCAAGAGTTCTAGGATATCATAAAGCTGGACCTTCTGGTGGTTGTGCATGAATTCCAAAGGAATAAGCAAATGTTACGCACTATGAATTCCACCTTCCTTGCTCTTATTCCCAAATGTGAAGGGGTGGATAGGTTAACTCAGTATCGACCTATTTCTCTTTGCAGTGTGGTTTATAAAATTATCTCAAAACTGATGGCTAAAAGGTTGAAGAAGTGGCTTAAGATGTTGATTTATGAGGAGCAGAGTGGTTTTGTGGAAGGGTGTTAGATCCTAGATAGGGTTGTTATTGCTACGGAGACTATCCATTCAATGGCTAAATCCCAGGAGAAGGCTATGTTCATTAAGTTGGATATGGCTAAGGCTTATGACAGGGTTAGATGGTATTTTATGAGGAAGGTTTTGGTGGCTTTTGGATTTTGTGAGGAGTGGATTCAATGGGTCATGAGCTATGTCACTTCTATCTCTTTCTCGATGCTGATAAATGGTAGCCACTCAGAGCTCTTTGGGGCTACTAGGGGCTTGCGTCAAGGGGATCCGCTCTCCCCATACTTATTTTTGCTTCTTGTTGAAGGGCTTGGCCGCTTGATGAGAAGAAGGGTCGAGATGGGCATCATTCAGGGTTGGAAGTGGGGGGGAGGTTTTCCCCCACAGTCTCACCTAAAGTTTGTGGATGATACTGCTTTGATGGGGATGGCTTCTATTAGGGAAGCTACTAACTTGAGGCAGGTGTTGGATGTATACCTTAAAGCTTCGGGGTAGTTAATTAATGAAGACAAATCCCCCATCTTCTTTTTCAATACTCCAGTTCCCATTCAGAGAAGGATTACGAATATTTTGAGGTTTCAGATAGGAGCTCTCCCTTTGACTTATCTAGGCATTCCTATATCTGTTGGAAGACTTCCCAAAGTTTCTTGGCAGGGTATTATTGATAAATTTTGGGTGAAAGTTAACCATTGGACCCATAGATGGTTATCTTTTGCTAGAAGGGTTCAACTTCTCAAGTCGGTGGTGCAAGCCCTCCCAACTTATAGATGCATGTTGCAGGTGGCTCCAATGGGTTCTGAAGGAGCTAGAAGCTCTGGAAAGACAATTTTATGGGCTGGAAGTTTGACTGCTTCCAAGTGGAGCCTCGTTACGTGGGATGTTGTATGTAGCCCCAAATAGTGTGGTTGTCTTGGTCTTCGTCAATCAGCTCTGATGGGGATGGTTGTGGTTGCTAAGTTATACTGGAGATGGTGTGTGGAGCAGGACCAAAGTTGGGCCAGGATCTTAGCCTGTAAGTATTTTCTGGGAATCCCTTGTTAGGATCTCCCTAGGTACTCTTTAGAGGGGAAGGGTTCGGTGATTTGGTCTACTCTGCAGAAGGGTGCCAAGCTTATCAAGGATGGTTTATTTTGGATTTGTAGAGGTGGATCTGATGCCTTTTTCTGGTCGGACTCTTGGGATGGCCAACCTCCCCTTCTCTCTCAGTTCCCCAACTTGGTTCCTTTGTGTCAGAGCTTTCTTGCGGTTGGATGGGCTAGGGTTAGTGACTTCAAATCTCTCTCTTTTAGGGATCAGCTGGGGGTGGCTCGTTGGAAGGATCCCTCAGAATGGCCAGATTTTGGGTTGGTGGAAAAGAGTGTTGAGCTTCATAACATCCTTTGTAGAAGGTGATGTTGTTCTCTCCTGGGAGAGGATATCCTTACGTGGAACCACAATCCTAAGGGGGTTTTTTCTATTGCCTCTGGCTATCAAGTCCTTTTGGCTTAGAGGTTGGATGGCGGGGAAGTTCATTGGTGGAAAAGAGTGTGGAACAAGCTATCCTGGCCAAAATGCAACTGTTTTGTTTGGACCTTGGCTTGGAAGAGATGCTTAACCTGGGATAACATCCATAGGCATGGATTTCTGGGGCCTTCTATGTGTGTTTTATGCAGAAATGAGGAGGAGGATTCTACTCACCTATTTTTTCAATGCCCCTTTGTCTCTCAGCTTTGGCATTTTTGGTGGGGCATCTAGAAAAGGCCCTATGTTCATGCTTCTTCTTTGATTGAGTTTTGGAATAGTATGGGTAGACCTCCCTCGATGGCTTCCTTTTTGTAGGATGTCTGGTATACTGGTCGTACCTTTCTTCTTTGGAAAACTTGGTTGGAGCGGAACCGGAGGATCTTCCGGGGAGAGACGCTGATGGTTCAACAAGTGTGGCAGTGTCTGTTAGGCATGATTCAGGAATCAGTTGCAACTAAAAGTGAGATGGTCTTTCCTTTGGAGAAAGGCGATGCTGAGGTGGTGGTTAGACTAGGTCTTCAAGAAGTTCCTTCTTCTTCAATTGGTAGTAGATTCCATAGGCACAGAAAGCAAAGAATCCAGCGAGAGGGCTGGTGGTTACTGCCTTCGAATGGAGTTTTGAAGATCAATACTGATGGCTCTTCTAGGGGTAATCCTGGGCCTACTAGGATTGGAGGAATTGGGAGAGATGCTTTTGGGTCAGTTATCTTTCTTTTTTCAGTGCATGAAGGGGCTCAGACTGTTAATTATATGGAAGGTCTGGCTATTCTTTATGCAATGGAGAAGGCTCTTTCTCTCAGATGGAGAAAGGTTGTTTGTGAAGCGGACTCTCAGATTTTAATTAATTTGGTGAATGACCGAAAGGTGACTGATATTAACTTGTAGCTCGTAGGGGTGGTTCAGCGGATTCTTCAGGTTAGTTCTATGTTGGAGGTTGTGTCCTTTGTTCATATTCCATGGGAGTGGAATCGTGTTATTGACTGCTTGGCCAAGTGGGCTTCTAAGCATGTTGATGGCTGGAAGGTTGAGGATTGGAGACAGGTTTCTCCCGAGCTATGACAGGATTTGGATCGGTTACTGGAGGAAGACAGGAGTTTGTAGTTGGTTGGTTGCTTCTGTTTCTTTGTTTTGTGGGTTGTCTCTGGATGGTTATCGGGGCTTTGGCTCTTGATCTTGGTTGTAATGATGTGTTCTGATTTTCAATAAAGTTTTTACCCCTCTTTTTTCAAAAAAAAAAAAAGCTTCTTTTATCCTCCCGCTCTATTGCGGTCTCATTGTCTTCTCCTAGTGGTCTCGCGGTGTCCAACACTATCTGTCATCTTCTACCGCCTTACCGCGGTCATCATTCTTTCCTCCCATGACATCGCGGTGTCTGCTCGCCATGGTCTTCTCTTCCCTTACCGCTCCACCACTATCTGCCATTTTGCTCCCCATGGCTACATGGTGTCTGACTATCACTGCCCATGTCCCTTCCATTGCTCTACCTTGGTCTTTGTTTTAACCCCTGGCGGTAATGCGGTGGCATTTGTTGACACCTTTACTGCTAACCGCCTTACCACAGTCACTATTTTGACTGTCTACGGTATGGCGGTGACTGCTCCTTGCCGCTATCTCCACACCCACCATGCTACCATGGTCACTATTCTGATCAGCCATGGTATCGCGGTGACTGCTCACTAACCGCCATCTCTCTATTGCTTCACCACTTACCACGCAACTATGGTCTTCACTCTGACCATCTGCGGTGTAGTGGTAACTGTTACATGACTGTTGCTAACTGTGATACCGTGAGCCACTTTGCAAAAGGCTGTGGTAAAGCGGTGAAGGCTATGAAGGGTAAACAATGGTGGTAGAAGGTATTTTAACATTACGGATGGGGGTAAAATGAATTATTTCACAAAGAAGATTGAAAAATAGTGGGATCAAATGGGTAAAACCCCTTAGAAGTTTTTATGAAAATTTTGGTTCTAACAAACTCAAGGAGGACTAAGACGCCCTAGGTGGCGTCTAGTCCCAAGTGATGACACTTGGGGCACAGACACCAAAAAGGGGCGGGTGAAGCCACAATAGTGGTTTACAATTTGATGGAGGAAGGAAAATTGAGAAAAAATGACCCCATGGCAAAAAAAAAGGTTTTAGGGGTTCGAATGAACCTACAAGTTCGACCGAACCAAAAAGGGGTTCAACCGAAGTAAGGTTCGAGTGAACCCATTAATTATTGGACCCACATTTCCCACCCAAAAAACAAAATAAAAATGCATATTGAAGGGGGTTCAAATGAACCTTGGTTTGCTCAAACCCTTGGAGGTTCGCTAGAAACCGCCTCGTTCTAGCGAACCCCCCTTTTCCCACCTCCTTGCTCTTTGGCACAAAAAAAACCAATTTTTTTTCCCTTCGAAACTCGGGTTGAGGATGAAAATGGAGGAGACTTCATGAACCCAAATGGAATTAGGTAGTCCTCAGAACGAGCTATCCATTGAATATAATTTTAATATGTTTTGATTTTATTATGTATTTGTTTTTTTAGTTTTATTAAACATAGGTTTTTCATCGAAAATGAAGGTCTTTGTTCTGCACATGTGGAAAAATAACAGATTATCAATTTTTTTTTTTGAAAAATATGAGTGCACCATATATTGAAGTCCTTGATCCAATAAAAAAAAAAAGAATTTCAATATATACAAAAAAAGTTACGCGTTATACAGTCGCACTATGTTTGAATTGTAATTGGTTTGACTTCAAAACTTGATTAAAGAAAAAATATTCAATAAAAAACTATCTAACCAAGTGGAAGCACTAGATATCAGAGTTAAAAATCTAAATTTGAAAGAATTAGAATTTTATCCTTCATGGAAAAAATTTATGCGTTATACGATGTGCATCACTTTTTCAAAATGTTGTTTTTTGAAAAAAAAAAACAGTTTTCATGGGAGATGGAAAAAGAAGTGCAATTTGATTCCAAAAATTTTGAAAAAAATATTTTTAGAATCTATAGACAAAATGCGACTAGACTCTAGTTTGCATCATCTTCAAATTCCTCACGGTTTAGCTGCTATATGTGTTTGAATGTGAAGATTTAGTTAGAAAAATTTATTTTAGTGTCCAGTTTGGCCAAAAATTGTAAACCAATATTGTGGGATCATCCGGACGCAAAAAAAATGCCTCAACATTAGGGTCCCAGGACCTCCGGGGGACAAAGATTCCCTTAGGGGCATCTTAGTCCTGACCAAAAATCAGGGACACACCAATCAGAGTCATGAGGAGGTCAGATAAGCATTGGATAATGTCGGGAATAACCAGAAAAAGATGTCATTCATAGGGCTTGTGGACATAAAATAGGGCCAATTTAGCCATAAAGAAGGATTAATAAAGTAAAGTGGGCCCAAAAAAGTGTGAAAATGCAAGGGTATGCATTTTATTACACTACACAAACCAACCAAGAGAATATCAAGAAAATATTTTACGAACATTATAAGCAATTGTTTAGTGATGATTCCAAGAATGGTCCTTTAGTTCCCATTCTAGAAGACACTTTAGCTAGCTATATTCCTTGTAAAATCCAACAAGATTACAACATACTTCTCAATCATTA
Source organism: Sequoiadendron giganteum (assembly GCA_007115665.2). Lineage (NCBI taxonomy): Eukaryota > Viridiplantae > Streptophyta > Pinopsida > Cupressales > Cupressaceae > Sequoiadendron > Sequoiadendron giganteum. The sequence continues at coordinate 197,777,672 of CM021100.1, forward strand.
CCTTTCCATGGAAGAGATTGATGAAGCCTTGTATAATTTGGCTTTAGAGAAAAGTCTCGGGTTGGATGGCCTTCTTGTGGAGTTCAGCCATGCTCTTTGGCCCCATATTAGAGAAGACTTTTACAATGTGTATTTAGAGGGTATAGAAACTGGGTCTCTTAGATCTTTCATCAAACACGATCTTATCAAGCTTATTTCCAAAGGAAAACATGGGGGATAAGTGAATGGTTGGCATCCCATCACACTTCTCAACACTTCATACAAGATTATAGCTAAAGAATTAGCCAAAATAATTAAACCCATTGCATAAGAAATTGTAAGACCTGAAGAAACTAGATTTTTAGGGGGAAAATTTATCTCAAGGACAATTTAATCCTTGTTTGGGAAAATTCAAAATGGGCTCGTTAAACTGCTCAAAATGCTTTGATTCTTAAACTTGATTTTGATAATGCCTATGATTGAATACGTCAGTCATTCATCCTCAAAAATGTTGCAATGGCTGGGATTTGGTCCTGAATTTTGTGCTCACATTGTCTGAATGTTATTCATAGATGCTAGTGCAATATTGGTTATAAACAAATTTCTATCCCCCCAATTCCCCCTCCAAAAGTCCATTCCTCAAGGCTGCCCTCTTGCCCCTTTTCTTTGTGTGCTTGCTATTAATTCCCTTGGTTACCTCCTCCAACATGCCCATTCAAATTCTCTTATTCATGGAATTTCACTCCTTGGTAACACTATGGCTCTCAAATCCCATTTCATTGATGATAGCATGTTATTCATCCAAAATACAACTGAAGACATCAATAATTTACTCTATATCCTTGATTTTTTCTATGATGTTTCGAGCTTCAAATTAGCAATGCACAAAATTGAATTTTGGATGACTAGTCCCAACCTTCGGTCGACTTGGATTACCAAAGAATGGAAAGAGATCAAATATGGTATCTAGGCATTCCATTTGGGCTATGAGTTTCCTTGAAAGATATGTGGAGATGGTTTTTTAACAAATTTAAATCCAAACTTTTGGCATGGACAAACATATTTCTTTCAATGGCTGGGTGTATATAGGTTGCCAACAAAGTCCTCTTGGCTAGTCATGTCTATACCTCCTCTTGCTAGCTGCCTTCTAAAGCATGCTATAGATACCGTATACAAACAACAACCTCTAACAAAGCCTGAAGTTCCATCCAATGGACTAACAAGATCCTCTTGGCCCATCACTTCAAACTCCACGGATATGCCCCACCCAATTGTACATGGAAAGCATATAAAATGGTTTCTAAAAAATTATCTTGGTTTGACCAGTCATTCAGCCATGGACTCAGTTTTGCATCCTCCTCAATTTGGTGGAATTGATTGATTCAAGTTAATAACCAACCCCTTGCCAAGATTGCTAAGATGAAAGCTAGGTGTCTTTTCAAGAAAGGTATCCAAGTGTTCAGTGAGTTATGGGATCCCACTAGTTTTACATTGAAATCATGACAACAACTTAGTATATGCTTCAAGCTCAATAGCAAAGACAAGCTCACTATTTTGGAAATCCAGAATATGGTCCCTCCTAAACTCTCTGTCCTCATGGCCACTAGCTATCACTCTAGATTTTTTAAAGATTGGAGGTGACCTAATGGTAGTGTTATCCAAACCTTTCCTCTCAAGATAATTTATATATAGTTGATTCCTAGCTTGTCTCTTTCAAGTTAGCTTAATGTTGTTTGGAGATGTAACTTCAGAAGATCCAAGTGGAATAAACTCAACATGAAAATTTGGAAATCCAAAGCGGATGCACTATCTCAACTCACAACTCAACATGGAAATTTTTGCATGTCAAACTCTCGGTTGGAGCTTGCCTTAAATTCATTAACCCACCTCCTCCTTGTCCTTTTCGTGGAAAGGTTGAAATTGTCAAAAATTGTTTTTGGATGTGCCCCCATGCTAAGAAGTTGTGGATTGACCTTTTTGCAGCCTTGCCTGCCTTGTTTCATTTCCCATGTTCGTGGAAATATGCTCTTCTCAGATCCTTGGTGTTGCATAATGAGATTTCAAACTCTTGTAGGCTTATCATATTAAAATTCATTTGGAGGATTCGTTGCCAGGCTTCTTTAGCTTATACCTTCTCTCCCCTTGCAATAGAAATCTTGTTTATTTGTTCCAATCTGTATACTCTCTTGCTATGGTTAACCGATGATTTGGAAAAGAAGGGCAATGATCATTACCTGCAAGCAAAACACCTTTTTTCTTAGCTACAACTTCAACTGGGGCCTTCCTTTCAACACTTCACACAAGGGATTTCATGGTTCTCTTCTACAATGGATACTGATAGTCCATGGCATCTCACAGTTGGATATTGAGGTTTACTTTCAGTTGCCTTCTAATTGGGTTCATGTTCAGATTTATAGAGGATTTTCCTTGTTAATGGTGATTTTCTTCCATCATGGGTGCAGTTGGTCAACTATGACAAGTTTCTTGGGTTCAATCCTATGTTTTCTACTTCTTGTGTTGCTACCCCTTGACAGTTCAACTGTTGCTGGTAACTTTGATCATTTTTGGCAATTCGCCTGGGTGCTTTACTAGGGTTGTTGGTTGCAAATTATTCCTTGAGAACTTTTGTTATTGTTGTTGTTTATCTGATCAACTATTTGGCAGCACTTGGTTGCCCATCCATTTGTTATAATCTACCTTTGTTGCAATTTTTAGCAGCATGTTGCTCATGCTTTTGTTGTAAATCTTTTTTGCTGCTTATTTCAATATAATAATAATAATAATAATAAAAAGTGATTTTAATTTCTTGCACTTGAGATATGAGAGTATTAACACTAGCTTTATATTTTCCTAAAAGCTAATTAAACTTTCAGAGTTAAATCAACACTCTTATCTTTCTTCTACATGTTTTTCAAAGGATGGACAATCTTTACATATCTTAATAGAAACTTCTAAATGAAGTTTATCTTCCCAAAAAAATGATTTATGTTCTTTCTTGCTTGCGAAAAAAGAAATCTTGAGAATAGTTTTGAATACATTGATGTTTATGGAAATATCCTTCTTAGATATGAATGACACAAAAGCTTGTCTTTGATAACACATAAAATATACTCTTGAGATTAAACGATATCTTATACTCTTTACATATTTAAAATATTGTTTTACTCTATTTTTGAAAAAGAAAGTAAAGACAAATCGATGAGTATCAACTTAATATTGAAGAATATTTTTATCTTAAAGTGAATATATTAGTCTTAAATTATCCGTTATATATCCCATAACACTTAAGATTTAATCACATTCATTCAGATTACATCTTCTTTATCTATCAAACTAAGTGCCATTATTTATATTTTTTATTTCATTATCACAAAAATTCATAATATCAATAACTTCAACTTATAAAATGACAAAAATCCGACAACGCCCAAAGTTTCAATTGTCTTACACATGCCTAAGCCAATGACAACATTGATGACTAGAGTTATCTCATCCCCTTTCATAAAAGCAACGCCTTTGATGGAATGAATAAATAAATGTAAAGAGATAATACCTACTTCTTCCTCTATTCCATAATACGTTTGCCAGGATACGTGTTGAAAATAATTTTGTGGAATCTGTGTGTCTATCTTTATTGCCCACTTGCAACAATGATATTCGTCGACACAGTACATCTTTCTTGGAGGGAAAGTTTTCAAAAATGTTGGCTCTTTTACAATGGTATTTTTCATGGCAGCGAGGAACCAGTTCATGGCAACGAGGAACCCGTTCATGGCAATGAGGAACCGGTTCGTTGCTTGCATGGCGGAAGTGGAGCTGATGGCGATGTTCAGTAACTAGTGTCTACCCATCTCCATATCAGCCTCTACCCAAACATGATATGGTCTCCGAGCATTGTAGGTTGTGGTGAGATAGCGAAGGTTGCAGATGACGAAACAAGCAGGTACCGGCGAGCAAGTGAAGATAAAATGTTTACTCGGGAAAATGAAAGGTTGGTTGAATGGCGAGAAGAGCGAGGCACTGGGAGCATTCAATGCAGTTCATTTCAGAATAAACGCGGGGTGGTGTGGAGCTTAGGAGAGGTGGCAACATTTATTCCAAACAGTAGATAGGAATAGGAAGTGGCGGCGAGTGATAAATGCTCAGTAGTTGATTGTTAGGGTGGCAGACTGGGAGGAGTTGACGTGGCAAGGTAGTCACCTTCGGATTCCAAGCCACACAGGTAGTGGCACCCGAGGTGTGTCTATATCAGTCGACTAGTCTTTTTTCCATTTTTTTCTACGGGTGGACAAAATTGGAGCTTCCACGTGGCAAATTATTTTAAAAAAAATTTAAAATAATAATTTATTGTTTAATTAACTTTACTTATCTGTGACTGACAGCTGACAAGTGAAAAATACCATTGTAAAAGAGCCCACATACTCACTCTGCTTAGCATAATCTCACAGGTTCTGCATTATCAGTCAGTCTGCTTTTCGTTTTCTCAAAGGTTCTGCATTATCATTTACTTTGCTTCTCGTATTCTCATACGTTCTGCATTATCATTGACTCTGCTTAGCATAATCTCACAGGTTCTGCATTATCATTCACTCTGCTTATTGTTTTGTCATAGGTTCTGCATTATCATTCACTCTGCTTCGCGTATTCTCATACGTTTTGCATTATCATTGACTCTGCTTAGCATAATCTCACAGGTTCTGCATTATCATTCACTCTGCTTATCATTTTCTCATAGGTTCTGCATTATCATTCACTCTGCTTATCGTATTCTCATACGTTCTTCATTATCATTGACTCTGCTTAGCATAATCTCACAGGTTTTGCATTATCATTCACTCTGCTTATCGTTTTCTCATAGGTTCTGCATTATCATTCACTCCGCTTATCGTATTCTCATATGTTCTGCATTATCATTGACTCTGCTTAGCATAATCTCATAGGTTCTGCATTATCATTCACTCTGCTCATCGTTTTCTCATAGGTTTTGCATTATCATTCACTCTGCTTCTCGTATTCTCATACGTTCCGCATGTACATGTGCATGTCTATGTCTGTGTATGTGTATGTGTATGTGTATGTGACTATGTGTATGTGTATGTCTATGTGTATGTGACTATGTGTATGTGTATGTCTATGTGTATGTGACTATGTGTATGTTTATGTGTATGTGACTATGTGTATGTGTATGTCTATGTGTATGTTTATGTGTATGTGACTATGTGTATGTGTATGTGTATGTCTATGTGACTATGTCTATGTCTATGTCTATGTCTATGTCTATGTCTATGTCTATGTATGCCTATGTGTATGTGTATGTGTATGTGTATGTCTATGTGTATGTCTGTGTATGTCTATGTCTATATGTATGCCTATGTGTATGTGTATGTGTATGTGTATGTGTATGTGTATGTGTATGTGTATGTGTATGTGTATATGTATGTGTATGTGTATGTGTATGTGTATGTGTATGTCATTGCTATTTACACCTCTGTCAAACCTCCACCATATGCAATACTTGCAATGGAACACTTCAAGAACTCAATTGAATTGCAAGTCAATGTACTAGTTTTATCAGAAAGTATAGTGTCAACTTGCCCAAGTTCCTCATTTAAATTGGATGTTCGAGCTCATGCAGGCTTGTTAGTTTCTTCATCATACATGTTTTGGTCTTCATCGATGAATCTATATTGATACTTTCTTATGCTCATATAATGGGTATAAGCATTACAAAACTTTTGTTATATCAGCATTGCAATGTTGTGCTCGTTCAAATTTTATTTTTTAAATAGTTTCACTTATTCGTACAACATATTGCTATACAAGTTTTTAAAGAATTTGATAAGAATTTACCATCAAAAACTCATTAGTCATTAGTGTCATCACATGGCAGGACATAATGAGTAGATCCAAATTGCCAATAAGAATATTCAGTAGGAAAAAAATCATCTAAAAACAGCAAATAAAGATGCATACAAACCCTGGACTGTAATTGGTAATTTCAACTTTCAGCTCATTTGCAATGGATTTTTATTTTCAGCTACTATTATCATTTTTAGTCAAATGACTGTATTTTGATTTATGGTTTTACAATAGGCATTTCTTAATTAATGTAGCTCATAAATTTTTGTTATCAGAAAATCAGCCACCTCCCAAACAAAAACAAATAGAGACAATGAAACGCCTATAATATTAACATCCTATGATGTCGAAATCATAGCCAAAAATGCACTCAACATAGCTAAGCTAAATAGACCTATTATAATTGAAAGAAGCAAGAGTATGTGATAATCAATACAAGCTGCATAAAAATATCAATATTTGAGTTCACATAAAGATAGGAGATAAAAGAAAAATATAGATATTTTTTGTGAAAGAATGTTAAATGGGAGTTTAAAATTGACCCCCCACCTCCCAAAAAAAAACAAATAGAGGAGAGAAACACTTGAAAACCAAAAATATTGGTTTTTCAATACATCTAGACAACTATCTTACTAAAGCCTAGTAACTATTCTCCATAGGAAGTAAATTGGGGAAAAAAAGAGATGATGTCTACACCAACTAGACATACATAGGACCAGAAAGCCCCAATAAACCATAAGGGCCACTAGAGATTCATTAAAGAAGGATATGATCCCATAGCATATATGTCTCAATTCTCATATGTGATAGAAATAAAAACTATGAAGAGGATTATATCTATAGTTTTTTCCCTTAGAATATTATTTCTACGTTGTCCTTTTAGTATCCATTCTGTTTTTCCTCTTTAGGGCAACTATTGTTCTCCCATCTATGTTTGTTTAACATTCTTATTATTCAAATTGATAGCAATAATGAACATCATTTATACATGATCGAAGTATATTTTATCCATTGAATCAGACTCATCCTTATGCATGCCTTGGGTATCCCAATTTAGATTAAACATTATAACATGTCTTAATGATAGTCTCATCCAATCTCTTATTCTCACCTAAAATTCATTATCACAATCAACCAACTAATCCTCTACCTCAGGTACATAGTGAAAACAATATCCTAACTACAAAAAATAAGAAACTATTTGATGTCAAAGGGGAAGCAAAATTCAAATAATTGTCTAGCTTATATTACATCATATCTCTTTTCAATATGTTTTGCATTATCATTCACTCTACTTATCGTAATCTCATAGGTTATGCATTATCATTCAAACTCCTTATTATTTTCTCATAGGTTTTGCATTATCATTGATTCTGATTTTGGGTAATGCTCCATCAATTTTATATCTGATTTATGTTTGATGTGATCAAGCCTATATATGGATGAAATTAAGCTTACATTGTGGAGGACCAACATATAGGTGTGGGCCCCAACGAGCGCATGTCCCATAGCACATTAGGGCCCCCGCTTATGTATTAGGGGAGAGGATCCGATACGTATGCACCCAAAATCACACTGGCCACATGGCAGGCCACATGGACCAATAACATTTAAATGAAAAAAAACCCATATCCTTCAATAAGTCTGTAATGCAAATGTTTCTATCTTTTCTTAGGTGCCATTGGTTATTTTGGAGGTGTTATATTTTGCATAGGTTATTTTCCATCATATCAGTCATCCAATTATTGTACCTTAATTTTGTGTCTTGGAAATATATGGAGGGTGTTCTATTTTTTTTAGGTTCTGCTTCATCAACATAGACATAGACAAATACATAGGCATAGACATATACATAGACATAGACATATACATAGACATATAGATAGACATATACATACACATATACATAGACATATGGATATGTATATAAGATATTAAATGCACACATAATTGTAATTATTTTGAAACAAAACAATTACATGCTGGCAGCCAAACATGATGAAGTGTATCCAACTTGTATATGCTTAAGGTCTTTGCATCTTACTTATATATATATGCATATGTATAGACATATTCATATACATATACATATGTTTATGTTTATCTATATGTATATGTATATGAATATGTCTATATATTTATGTATATGTATATGTGTATATACATATACATATACATATACTACTTTCACGACATACTGCATATTTTTTGAGCCAACTTGCATCTAATGCTAATAATGCCTCGCACACTTGTCAACTTTATAGCCTTTCATTCTAGAAAATTCTCGTTTTATCTTCACAATGATGGCAATGTCTGTGTGTGTATGCGTATGTGTATGTGTTTCTGTATGTCTATGTCTATGTCTGTGTGTATGTGTATGTAAATCTATGTAAATATGTATATGTGTATGTGTATGTGTATGTGTATGTGTATGTGTATGTCTATGTGTATGTCTATGTTTATGTGTATGTGTATGTATATGTGTATGTCTATGACTATGTGTATGTGTATGTGTATGTGTATGTGTATGTTTATGTGTATGTGTATGGATATGTGTGTGTCTATGACTATGTGTATGTGTATGTTTATGTGTATGTGTATGTATATGTGTATGTGTATGTCTATATGTAAATATGTATTTGTATATGTAAATGTGTATGTGTGAATGTGTATGTCTATATGTAAATGTGTGTGTGTATAGATGTGTGAAGAGGTCTTAAGTGGACAACCTTGCCACGTCTACTTCTCTCAATCAGCCACCCTAACAATCCACTGCGTCACATTTATCACTCGCTGCCCCTTCCTATACTTATCTACAATCGTGTTTAATTCACTTATGTGTATGTGTATGTGTATGTATATGTCTAAATTCATAAATTCAGACCTGCAACAATTGTATCTTTTCTATGTGCCATTGTTTAATTTGGGGGTGTCAACTTTATATGGTGTGCACCTACATGCTGATCCTCCACAATGTCAAAAAAAATTCATCCATAGATAGGCTTGATCACATCACATAAATAATATATAAAATGCACACAAGTTAGCATTAATTTAAACAAGGTGCCAAGTCAACAACTTTGAAACCCATCCGACCCATCTTTGACCAACTTGCGAACCCATTACAAGAATGTTTCCCATCGTAGCATAACCAAACCAACATGCAAATTCATTCGTCTGTCCTGTCTACCATGAGATATACAACACGTATCAGCTTCAATCTGTCCCATCTTGTCAAGTAGGGTGTGCACGTATTGGAGCCAAACAAATATCCCACCGACATCCATTTAACACTCCTGTAAGGCCACCATTATTCAAAACAAAAGCATGGAAACAATTTCAAAGAATCTACCAAACCAATCAAGTCAAGAATTAAAGGCTGAAATCAATCAAATCTCCAATTCATACGAAACAAAACTCAAATTCAAAAGAGGACAACAATTTATTTCACCACACTAAACAACCATCAATCAGATTCAAATAATTTCCAAGTCAAATAGTCATTAAAACCTTCAAGTATTCACATGTATTACCATAGATCAATATTGAGCACTAAAGCTTTCTTACAACATGTATTTAGGGGACCTGGTTTTCCCAAGGCCTTTCATGCTTGCCTATGTAGCACTTCACATAGATTACCATAGCTTTTTATTTGAATGACTTAGGGGACTTGGTTTTGTGAAGGCTTGTCATGGTTCCCTATGCAACACTTCACAATTCGAATGGAGTTGTGGACCCGTGCAACATAGGTTGCCATCAAATGAGCATTCATAAAATAAAGTCTCTATTGCTTAGTTGATTGAATTGATGAAGCATAACCTATATGTATATTTGTATGTCTATGTTTTATGTATATACATGTGTGGCCTATGTAGCACTTCACATAGATTACAATAGCTTTGTATTTGAATGACTTAGGGGACTTGGTTTTTTGAAGGCTTGTCATGGTTCCCTATACAACACTTCACAATTCGAATGGAGTTGTGGACCCGTGCAACATAGGTTTCCATCAAACGAGTGCTCACAAAATCAAGTCTCCCTAAAACATGTCTCTATTGCTTAGTTGATTGAATTGATGAAGTAGAACGTATATATATATTTGTATGTCTATGTTTTATGTATATACATGTGTGGCCTATGTAGCACTTCACATAGATTACCATAGCTTTGTATTTGAATGACTTAGGGGACTTGGTTTTGTGAAGGCTTGTCATGGTTACCTATGCAAAACTTCACAATTTGAATGGAGTTGTGGACCCGTGCAACATAGGTTGCCATCACCTATGAAAAATTTAACACCCCCAAATTCATCAATGGCACTTGAAAAAGATAGAATAGTTGCATGACTTAATTATATACAAATTTGTATATGTGTATACATATGCATACACATATACATATACATATCTATATACATATGCATATGTATATACATATGCATATGTATATACATATGCATATGTATATACATATGCATATGTATATACATATGTATATGTATGTGTATGTATGCATATATATATACATATACAGTATATGTATGTGGATGTATGCATATATATATACATATGTATATGTATATGTATATGGAACCCGTTCATGGCAGCGAGGAACCCATTCGTTGCTTGCATGGCGGAAGTGGAGCTGCTGGTGACGTTCGGTAATTGGCGTCTACCCATCTCCGTATCAACTTCTACCCAAACACGATATGGTCTCTGAGCATTGTAGGTTGTGGTAAGATGGCGAAGGTTGCAGATGACGAAACGAGTAGGTACCGGCGAGCAAGTGAAGACGAAATGTTTAATCGGGAAAATGAAAGGCTGGTTGAATGGCGAGAAGAGTGAGGCACTGGGAGGGAGCATTCAATGTTGTTTGTTTCGGAATAAACGCATATATATGTAGATATGTATTTGCATATGCATATGTATATGTACATATGCATATACATACATATATGTATATGTATATGTATGTAGATATGTATATGCATATACATATGTATATGTATATAGATATATGTATATGTATATGCATATGCATATCTATATCATATATGCATATACATATGTATATGTATATGTATGCATATACATATGCATATGTCTATGCATATGGATATGTATATGTATAGGTTGGTTGTAATAAAATTCCGAGGTGGCGTGGAGCTTAGGAGAGATGACAGCATTTAATTTGGACAGTCGATAGGAATAGGAAGTGGCGGTGAGTGATAAATGCTTAGTAGTGGATTGTTATGGTGGTGGAATAGGAGGAGTTGGCGTGGCAAGGCTGTCACCTTCAGACGTCGAGCCACATAGGTAGTGGCACCTGAGGTGCGTCTGTATCGGTCGCCGGGTCTTTTTTCCATTTTTTTCCACACGTGGACAAAGTTGGACCTTCCACGTGGCAAAATATTTGGAAAAAAGAATAGAAAATGACAATGTCAATGAAGAAGCAAACATTTGAAACAAAAACAGTGACACATTGCAAATTACATAGAACACACATTGCAATATGATCCTAATACATTGCAAATCAAAACAAAAATGATGCATCTTTAATTCTCATATATTTAAAAATGTTAACGAAGAAGCATACATTACAAATCAAAACAATAACACACATTGCAAATTACATACAACACTTTTTCGAATCTGATCAGATTACTTCACAAAACAAAACAATAACGGTCAATCTATACTTATCAAAAAATTACAACTGTCCACGATTTCGGTGCATTTGTAAATATCAATACTTCTAAAGTCTATGAAACTAGCATTTGTAATCTAGCTGCTACTGTTGTGAAAAGGATCTTGGCTGGTTGGGGTGCCAATTGCCATGTTCTCGTCCCCTTCCAGTCGACGGGGATTGCTACATACATGAGTGGAACTTGGAGTGGTAAATTGGGTGCAAGTGACATGTGTTGGGGGTGGTGGTGAAGACATTTGTACATCCTGAGTGCAAAATTGATATGGATATTGACTGCCCCTGAAGTCAGATTGAGAGAGGCTTGAATAATTCATTGTTGTGGAGAACTGAGGGATATTAATGTTGAGAATATCATGGAAGACTCCATTACTTTGAGACAACGGATTAGAAGTGTTCCTTAACTGCCTCTCTCTCTGTAAAGCCCTCTGTGCCTCCTCAATCTCTTTTTCCTTTCGGTCATGTTCCTTGTGAAGCCTCTCTTGCTCCTTTTTTGCATCTCTATCCTTTTTTTGTTGTAATTTTTGCTGCTCTTTTTCTTTTCATAGTATGTCCTTCTCAATTTTGGCATTCTCCTTCAACTCCGCTGCCACAATTCTTGCTTCCCTTTTCTCTGCATTATGTTGTCTCTTTCTTGCTTTTATCTCCTCCACCTCTTTCTTCCTTTGCTCTTGCTCCATTAACAGCCTCATGTAGTCATATGTTGTCAACAATTGAGACTGTCTACTAATCCGAATTGCACCTGCTTTGGATTTCATTTGACAGACAGTGCGCACAGGCAACTTGAGGAACTTGCTGATGTGCGAAATTGTTTGTGTTTCTTGTGTCCCATTTGACTATGTCCCAATGAACTCCTCGACTACCTATGAGCCCTGTGGTACATCTTCATTGGCTTGTAAATCTGAATTGCAAGGAGCATAGTAATGGACAACTTGAGAAAGGTCAATTTCTGGTGGTGGTGATGGAAAAGTATAGGTATCCTATTGTTCTAGGACTTCCAAATCAATGCCCAAGTTCATTGCTCCCTCAACCAACCAGGATGGTTGGCTTCATTGTGATGGAAGATCTAAACTTTCGCTAAATTGATCAACGACCCTGTCCACCATGGGAGGGGTGTGTTCATTAACCACCACTTGTGCAACTGATTTAGCAGGACATGTATGAGGTGAGTGTTGTGTTTTTGTTGTAGGCTACATGTATCCATCTGGAAGAGTGGACTGCAATACTATGACATCATCACTTGACACACCAAGTCCAAAAAGGTTGAGAATGTTTTCAACTGCGTCAACATCCTCACTGACCACAAATGTCTCACTGGGATACATGTCATTGACAAGTGCATCGGGATTCAACGGCCATATACCAGTCCTTTTAAACCCAGCCTTAATGTTGTCAACTATCAAAGCTCTTTTCATTGCTTTGCTGCCTAACATTGAAAGTTCTCTCCTCCTCACTTCAATGTTTGGAAACCTTGACAAAAATTTTGCACGTTCTGATTTGAAGTAAGCTTTGAAAGGTGCAAACACACTCACATCCAACGGCTGTAGCTTATGTGATGTGTGTGATGGCAATGTTAACAAATCTATACCAATATCTCTTACTTCCTGGATGGTTTCAAGTGCTACGTGGCTTCCATGGCCGTCAAAGATCAGCAAGACCCTGTTCGTGGGCAAGACACCGCCTGGAATCGAGGTTTTGAAGTGGGTCAACCAATCTATGAACAATTCTTTGGTCATCCATGCATGTGGTTGGGCTGCCATGCAAGCACTTGGTTCTTTATCTATGATGTAATTATCTATGTTCACACTCCCCTTGAACAAGTAGAATCCTGGAATGCTCTGCCTGGAAACATTGACACAACATAGAATGGTTATCCATTCACGGCTCTTTGGGATAATGTAAGAGACATTCTTGCTACCTTTTCTTGCGAGCACCTTCATGGATCCATTTTTGCCTACTTGGATGCCAATTTCATTGCAATTCCATATGTGATCAGGACCATATGGCATGGCTTTATATGCTACAGACAGTGTTTTGTAGAATGCATCTACAACATTAGGTCTAAGATTGAATGCCCTATCTTTGTCTAGGCCTTCAGCAGTTGGTAATGCGAGTTGATGATGTCTGTGCTTGAAGCCTGTCCACCAGGACTTCCTTGGGAAGCCATTGGTGAAAGGGTTTGGCCTATTTTGACATATTTGAGCAACCTCAGACTTAAGTTTGACTATCTCAAGACCATGACCAATTTCAGCCATTTTCTTGCACCATTCCACAATGCGATTTTCTTCCTCTTCTGTGAGGATTGTTGGCGGACCTTTCTTGGAAGTTGTTGTTAGACCCCCTGGCCATTTGGACAGTGTGGCTGTTGGGATTGACCACTTTTTGGAAGCCCCCCTTATCGACATGTCATTCTCTTCAACATCATAGAGTTCCCTTTTCATGTCATCCTCAAACCACAACTTCTGTATTTGTTTTACCTTCTGCAGTATTTGAGGTGTAGTAACCTCAATCTCCGGTATTTGAGGAGTAGAAACCTCATCTACTTGTGCAACATGATCTATTTCAGGGGGGAATCTACATCCTTGTTTCTCGGCAGGCAACCTTGTCGTGGCTCTTTTCTTTTTTTTGTTCCCAGTACGGGTCACCACTGCATTGCGCCTGGCCATCTACACAAAATAATTAGAATCAAAATAGTGATGCTTGAACAAAAAAACAATCACTTTGTAATGCAGAACATATCAGAATATGATAACCAAAGTCAATGATAATGCATAACCTATGAAACATAAATGGTAAACTATGAAATACATCTATATATGTATGAAGAGAGTGTTGTGATGCTTGAATAGAAGAATAATTAGTTTGTGATGCAGAACATATGAGAATATGATAACCAGAGTAAATGATAATGCAAAACCTAGGAAAGATAAATGGTAAACTATGAAACACAAATTCTTTAATAGTTATCTTTATATGTATGAAGAGAGTAATGCTTGAACATAAGATTATCTAGTTTGTGTATTTGTTATCTTTTAGTTTGTGATGCAGAACATATGAGAATATGATAACTAGAGTAAATGATAATGCAGAACCTAGGAAAGATAAATGGTAAACTATGAAACACAAATGCTTTAACAGTTGTCTTTATATGTATGAAGAGAGTGATGCTTGAAAAAAGATTATTTAGTTTGTGTATGTGTTATCTTTTTAGTTTCTTGCATTTCAATTGAGATTATCTTTTGTAACAGGAGTTTGTTATCTTGAGTTATCTATTATGTAGTGAGCGACATAAGGAAGTAGAGGGGTAAGAAGCACAAAATTACAAGCTATGCAAGGGAGTTTGAGTTTAAGAACATCTCATATCTCTTAAGCATTTACAAAATTAACATTCTCATGCACAACAAAGTGAAAACCACACTCATGTTTGAACAACAGAAACTTTAGAGACTGATAATGTAGAAGATATGAGAATAAGATATCCAGAGTGAATTACAATGTAGAACTGAAACAAGAATAAGATAAATAGAGTGAATGATAATGCAGAACCTGTGAGATTATGCTAAGCAGAGTCAATGATAATGCATAACCTATGAGAATAATATAACTAGAGTGAATGATAATGCAGAACCTATGAGAATAAGATAATCAGAGTGAATGATAATGCAGGACCATTGAAACAGAAATGGTAAACCATGACCAATATGTAACATATAAACGATAATGCAGAACCTATGAGACTATGATGTGAGACTACGATAAGAAGAGTGAATGATAATGCAGAACCATTGAGACACATGAAAAGCAGAGTGAATGATAATGCATAACCTATCAAATAGAAATGTTAAACTATGAGTGTAATATTTGCAATATAATCCCTGTTGAAATAGAAAGGCTAAACTATGACTGTAACATTTTCAATATAAACCCTAGGGAAACAGAGATGGTAAACTATGACTATAATATTTGCAATATAAACCCTAGGGAAAGCCTTAAATGGTAAACCATTATTGTAATATATGCATTATAAACCCTATGGAACACATATGCTAGCCTATGACTGCAATATTTGCAATATAAACCCTACCGATACATAAAGAAACATCCAATATGACTATAATGGGTGTAATGAAGATCAATATGGATGTTGTTAATGGCAGTAATGAAGAACAAGTGTGAAAAGGAAAACCTAGTAGAATATGGATGCTAGTGCATTGGAATCTGAGCTGTTGCATCCCCTTGATGTTAACTCGTTCAATTTTGTGCTCGTCACTCCTCCTTTTCTTATGTCGCTCACTACAGAATAACTAAATACTTGTTGGTTTTCACGACTATTTGAATTTGATTGATGGTTGTTTGGTGTGGTGAAATAAATTGCTATCCTCTTTTGAATTTGAGTTCTGTTTCATATGAATTGGAGATTTGATTGATTTCAACCTTTAATTCTTGACTTGATTGGTTTGGTGGATTCTTTGAAATTGTTTCCATGTTTTTGTTTTGAATAATGGCAGCCTTACAGGAGTGTTAAATGGATGCTGGTGGGATATTTGCATTTGGCTCCACTACGTGCGCCCCCTACTTGGAAAGATGGGACAGATTGAAGCTGATACATGTTGTAGATCTCATGGTAGACGGGATAGGCGAATGCATTTGCATGTTGGTTTGGTTATTCTACGATGGGAAACAATCTTGTAATGGGTTTTCCAGTCGGTCAAAGATGGGTCAAATGGGTTTCAAAGTTGTTGACTTGGCACCTTGTTTATTTTCTATACTTGTGACTAATGTGAAAGTGATGCCTACATTGGTGCGAAAGTTGGGTTTAATAGTTTACGGGGAAGGGTGCATGTCTTAATGTTTGGGCTGTTTTAATTCCATGTCAGAATGGCATTTGTTCAATGTCAAATACAAGTTGGATACACTTCATCATATTTGGCTGCCATCGTGTACTTGTTAAGTTTTTAAATTAATGCTAACTTGTGTGCATTTTATATCTAATTTATGTTTGATGTGATCTCACCTATCTATGGATGAAGCTAAGGTTACATTGTGGAGGACCAGCATATAGGTGTGGGCCCCAACAAGTGCATGTCCCATCGCATGTTCGGGCCCCTGCCTACGTATCGACTCCTCTCCCCTAGTAAGTGAAATATTTTTTTACAACAAATTTGAAGTAGAGTGATACAGGTACCTACTGAAGGTACGCAGATTCCAAAAGTTTTCTTTGGTACCGTGGGGCTAATTTTGGCGTATTACAATTGTACCTGTCACTTGTTAGAAAAGTAAAGTTTGAGATGAAAACTCATACAGAAAATTCATTAGTTGTGTTTACACTTAATCCTTCTCCTCACGCGTTTTCATACAAACACCTTCCACGTTGTTTCCCCGCCTCAGCTCTACCTCACACTATTTCTACACATTTGCTCACGAGTTAACATTACTGATCGAGTGTTTTATCACAAGGTCTTACCCTTTCTCTGTGTGTCTCTCCTACATATTCTAAGTAGTTATCTGGCAAAACCCAAGCCGACTTCCATTCATTAGTTTTTGTCTATTTCACTTCCTTTTCCATTCAATTTCTATGGCAATAGGTGAGCAAAATAACGCCGCTTTTCACAAAATCGCACTACCATCTACATTTGCATCAACTTCCAAGGCGATCTACGATGTATTCATTAATCATAGTGGTGTTGACACCAAACAGAAGTTGGCCTCGCCTATTCACGACACCCTGCGTGGCATGGGCCTTCGAGTTTTTTTGGATGAAAAAGAGTTTGAGTTGGGGGATCCTTTAACGGGTGTAATAGAAGAGGCCATGCGCAGTTCCTTCCTTCATATTGCCATATTTTCACTTAACCATGCACGATCTCCCTAGAGTTTGGCCGAGCTGTCATTTATGCTCACAACCGGGAACACAATCATTCCTGTCTTCTACAATGTTGAGCCCAGTGATGTCCGTTTCATAAAGGGAAGCTTTGGTGATGCATTTTCCGAGCATGAAAGGAAGAAGAGATATACTCCAGAAAAGCTCCAGGAGTGGAAGAAAGTGCTCCAAAGAGTTTCTGAACTTTATGACCATGTTCTTAAGTAGAATGAGTAAGTACCAATCCTTATGTCCCCTTTGTCATATCATATGAAATCTAGTGCACTCATTCTATTCTAATTATATCATGAGATCTTTTTTTTCTGTTTGTTCGGGTTTGACTTTTATTAAAATTTTGAAAGCTTTTGGAAAAACCTCTCTCATTAAATGTTTTAATAATTTTGATATTTTTTGTCATTAGGCTACTATCTTTAAGAAATGTGTTTTCGGTTCTCTATCATAATAAACTTTGTTTTTTTTTTCCTACCTATTAGTTCTCTTAATCATTTATCACTAATTACAATCTGCACTAACCGCAATCTTCTAAATTTCTCAAATAAGTATATGTTTACTATACATAATTAAAAATAAACTAGCAATTGCACCTTGGTGTGCAATGGGTATGCCAAAGAGGTTTGGATGGTCAATGAAGGGAAATTTTGGTTTTTTCCCTATGCATGAAATCACTCTCAAGCTCAACATTATTGAGCTATGAAGGGAATTAAGAATTGTACATATTTTTCAAAACTTGATGTGTGTGATTGAAGATGGTACAAGAAGACAACAATTAAATAACAAAAAAAATAGAATTGCAATTGGGGAAAGGTTTGTGTTTTTAATTATAATTATGCAACAAAAATTTACATTTAACATTTGAAATCATAAGGATTGTAATACCAGACATTGTTATGAAAATTTCCAAATGAATTTCCCCCTATCTCTATCTCTCTCACTCCCTCTCACACACAATCCCCCCTCTCTCTCTTTCACTCCCTCTCTATCTATTTATATATTTATCTCCATCTCTATCTCTCCCTTTCTCCATATCTCTCTATCTTTATCTTTATCTTCCCCCTCTCTCCCTCTCTCTCTATACCTCTCTATTACTTGTATTTGTCACCTTTCTCTCTCACCCTTTCCCTCTTTATGTATATCTCCCTATCTCTCCCTCATCTCCCTCTCTCTCATCTCTATATCTCTTTCTATGCATGTCTCTCTACCTGTATCTCCCAATTTCTTCTCTATCTCCCTTTCGCTCCTCTCTCTATCTCCATCTCTCTCTTTCTATCCATACCTTTTTCTACCTCTATGCCATTATCTCTCTCTCTCTTTGCACATCCCTCTTTATATCATAACCCCTCTCTACCTATATATATCTCTCCCTCCTCTCCCTTCTCTCTCCTTCCCCTTCTCTATCTCCATCTTTATCGTTCTATCTCTCTCTCTCTCTTTACCCCTCTCTCTCTCTCTCACACACACACACACTCTTATCCCCTCTACCTCTCCCTCATTCTATTCCTATCTAGGTCCATCTCTCTCCATATTTCAAACACAACATGAGCCTATTTGTAATGGAACCTAATTATCTTCTTGATTGAGAAGTTTTGTTTGGACCCCTCTAAGTGGATGCATAGTTGATTTGAAGTCATCACTTCTCCATTGAGATATTTGTTGCACAAACCAAAATCATTTTCTAAATGATCTATCAATTGACCCCATGTATTGCACTAATATAAACCAAAATTTACCCTAATTGACCTTCGATACCTCTTCGACATACCCATTGCACACCAAGGTGCCATTGCTAGTTATAACTTTCCTTGTTGTATAAGATTTTAGATTCTTTCGAAAAAAATTCTTCCCATTCATAACTTCAATAATTTTTTTTATTATAATAAAAAACAAACATTACTGAACAGAGAGTGAAACAAAATTTGTTATTTACTATCATATGATTGCAACACCTTGTTTTATATCAAATTTTCATAGTCGGCCTGTCTTTTGATTCTTTAAGGGTTGCAACGACTGGCTTTGTATCAATTTATTACATGGCTAATAAGATTTCTACGAAGTCAAGTACTCTTCCTCTTGGTGGAATCTATTTCAAGCTCATGTTTTGCTCTGTTACTGGTGAGCTCTCTATCCTATCATTAAGAAATGTATGTAGATGGCCAAGATCTTGTTGACAAACTCCAAGCTAATTTTAGCATATCATGTTTGTGATAGATTATTTCTAGGTGAATGGGTTCCTATAATCCAATTACAGCTCTGCATGCAGAGGACGTATTTGAGCTATGTATTGTACAACCTCTCTACAGTAGCAGACATCTATCTGTTTTGACTGGTAATGACTTTCTTTTTCGGTACAAAATGGCACAAAAAATCAGTAAGGTCAAAGATAAAATCAACTCCCTTATTAAGGAGGGAAGGCAGTTAAAGATAAGTCATGATGTTTTGAGTGGGGAAGAAGCATCAAACAACACATTCCAAAGAGTAGACTGGAAAAGATCAAGTATTATGCCAATTGATGTTAACATCTAGTGGGTATAGAGGCCAAATTTGAGGACATTGTGAGCTTGTTAGAGAAGCCAAAGGTTTATGTTATAGTTGTCATTGGAATGGGCGGTATGGGAAAGACTTCTCTTCTCTAGCATGTATACAATGTGGTCAAAGATAGTTTTGAGAAATCCATCTAGCTTTGCATTTCCCAGTCATTTTCTATTTCCATGTTGCAACATGACTTAGCCTGGCAATTAGGTTTAAGAGAAGAAATTGTAGATGGTGATGTAACAGAGCAAGTTGTAGCCCAGTTAATTAATGCCCATTTGAAGGGAAAAAAGTGTTTAATAGTGTTGGATGATGTGTGGAAATCCATCATGGAGGAAAATCTCATAGAAAAAATTGGCCTCACAATTGGCAATAACTGCAAAATTGTGATTACAACAAGAAACAAAGAAGTTTGCATAAATGTGGAGGCATAAATTTATGAGTTGAAATGTTTGTGAGGAGAAGATAGTTGGGATCTATTTTTTACATATGGCTTTCCAAAGTGCAAGGGAAATAGATTGCCTGAGCACCTTGTGGATGTAGCTCGATATATTGTAAAGGAATGTGGAAACTTGCCCTTGGCCATCAAGGCAACTACAGCTTCTCTGGCAAGCACCACCCTCAAGAGAGAATGGGAGTCCAAACTCAAGAAGCTTCAAAAGGTATCTATCCTCAATAATCCCATGGAAGTCCTCAAATTGAGTTATGATTGCTTGCCTCCACATCTTAAAGCCTGTTTCTCTTACTTCTCTTTCTTCCCGGAGGATGAGAATATAGAGTGCCCATGACAAATAAAGCTAGAAATGATTGTGAACTCCAAGACAATGACTTGTATTCAAATCCTGTCATGTTTGCCTCCCTGCTACTTAATTAAGCTTTTTGTGACACAAAAATCTTTGATAAACTTAAAAAAATAAACAAGTGGTGGAGGCATATGTAATGCATGTGAACTAAATTACAAAAAGGTCGGTTATAAAATGTGGGGCACACCAAACACAAAATAATTTAGTAGAAAAGTCCATGTTTAACTTTGTTCATTGGCTCACATGTCTTGTCTACACTCCACAGTTGCATGGGAACAGGTAAAGATCTTTGTGCATTGACTAAGTTCCATTTTGTGCATGCACATAGAATATGGAGGGTATGGGTAAGAGGAAATAGATAGTAAATTTCTTCCACCACTTAAAATCTCCAACAGAAGCATGCCATTACTGTAAAATTCCTTTTCCCCTTGCCCAATTCGTTCTAGTTGCATGAATGCAAACGTGACCATGTTTGGCAATTCACCCCTATAAACTGTCCCAAACTCACCGAGACCTAACTTGTCCGTAAAATTATTTGTTAAATGTTGCAGATCCTCTTAGATTGTAGAAGAATCTCAAAGGCTAGCCCTCTTTTTAATTAATTTTTATTTTTAAAGGCAGGTGCTATGGGAAGATTTTTACATTACTGACATGTGAAATGTTCAGTAAGTGAACTAGGTGAACTTTGTATCCTCTCATTTCTGATGGTATAGTCTCAAAATATTTTTGAGCTGTAGAAATGCCACATAGATTGAAAATCAAAGCTCAACTGAACTGCATGATCACTTTCATTGAACATAATAGACTTTTTTGAACCCTGCTACATCAAAGAAAACAAATCAATATATTATATATAATTAACCTAAAATTAAAGTGAGGGGATTAGTTTGCATTATGACATTCTACAAACAGTGACTTGTTAGATGTGTACCCAACCATTTTGAAACCTGCTACATCAAAGAAAACAAATCAATATATTATATATAATTAACCTAAAATTAAAGTGAGGGGATTAGTTTGCATTATGACATTCTACAAATAGTGTCTTGTTAGATGTGTTTTTTTACGCTTCCTTGCTTATGAAATTATATACTACTATACTAGGCATATCCTTTTACCTTTATGGTATATTGTGTTGTTTGCTCTAAGAATAGTTAGTGTTTTACTGGTCTGGGTCCATAGTAGTTGGGAAGCTTTTGTTTACGTCTTAAATAACTATTGAGCTCCTCTACTGAACGCCCTTGTCAATCTATTCCAATGGAATTTAGGAAGCTCTTTAAGAAGTTTGGGATGGATGCAAAACTGTCAGGTGAGTGGCATTTGGCTTGATCTGTGAGTGAAGTGAGAAGCAATCTTGAACAAAACAAAGAAAAACGAATCCTTGAAGGCAGAAAAGGTTTGGGCAAGGGTTTTCTTCTATTTGGCTCAAAAAAATGTTATCTTCGAGGGTATTTTGTTGAAGCCCAGTGTGGTATCATGACTACAAGGAAGGGTGGAAGGGTGGAAGTGGAAACTTGTGCTTGGCTACAGTGGTACCAAGTATGTAGGTTGGTTTTGTCATAAACCTAAAATTTTAATTTACTCACGGCTTTTTGGGTAATTGAAATTTAATCAACATAAAATAAATCGTATTGAAAAATTTACAGGGAAAGAAATACCTATAAGCAAGATGAACACAACCGCTGCGAAAAACTTTGGATGAAAGGCAAGAAAAATATTATTTGTTCAGTTTTGCACATCCAAGCCAAGAAGAATATCGCTGCTCAGTTTTGCATAGAATAAACCAATGGAAAGTACATTGTAGATAATAGATTGTAGATAATATCTCATCACAAGTGGCAAGGAGTCACTGAGTAGTTATTAGCATTCAAGTCCGAAAAAGGGTAGAGACTTTCATGGCAAAAAAGATCAACGGTTGTCAGTGATTCAACCACCTTGCAAGGCCTATCTTAATTTCTCCCACGCCTACTGACAGGAGACAAAAGCCTTCGAACCAGTTGTCTTTTTAGCAGAGGATAATCGACGGTGCCAACCATTTCAATTGTTGGTCTAGTTCTCTAGAAAGAGAGCAACTATGGATTGAAAAATTCAGGTTGTTCTCTTTCAAATTGGATACGCCTTCGACGTAAAATATTGTTAATTGATATTTTATATTTGAAGAATCTATCCATACCACTCATAATATTTCTATATATACAAATTTTTTTATAGTTTATAATTTTATTTTATAAAATGACTTTTTAATCTTTTAATAAGATCTATGTTTGATGGTTTATGACTTTATTTAAAAAATTTTGTTGTAAAACATAATCAAAATTTTAGAAAGATTAGACAATTTTTATTTAAAATTATAATTAAATATGTATCTAATCTATTGATACACATTTTTAAAATAACATATATCCTAACATTTGAATGACAATTTTGAATAAATGACTATCACAAAGTTTTTTTACTTGACAACAAGATTAACCATCAAATGTATGCCTTACTATTATGGATTTCTTTTCTCCAAATTGAAAATAAAATCATGAAAGCATTAAAGGGAGATAGAAAAATTAAGGATAATATGATCCTTTGATTAAAATGGAGATTAATGAAGAACATTTTATGATTTTTTTTTAAGAGGGATGAATAATTATATTTATTAAATACTAATTAAAGACAACCTGTGTGAAAGGGTGTGATGGTTTAGAAACCACCCCTTAAAAATTATATAAATCATTAATGTGAGACTTGGAAAGGGCATGCATACCACTAAAGGAAGAAGAAGGCGGTTTGGTGGGCCATGGGCCCAAAGAAAGAGCACATAGTGTGTGTCCAACTTGAAGAACAATGTACTATCGAGATTGTCTTGCCCAAGGTTATTGTGCATGTTGAGTAATCATTATGGAGCATGTTGTGTAGTGTATGTAGAGTAATTATTTTGAAGCATGTTGTATGCATGTAGAGTAATTATTTTAGAGCATGTTTTATGCATGTTAAGTAATTTTTTTTGGAGCATGTTGTGTTGTGCATGTTGGTTTTGAATAAGAATTGGGTCGTCCTAGAGTCATAACTATGAGGGCCAAGACCATTGAAATCTTCCTAGGGTGAGAATGACCATTCTAAGTGTCATGATTCTGATAAGGGCTTCACAAGATTGTTTGGATGTGATCATACTAGCATCAGTGCATGGCCATCAAAGATATTTATAATTATAAATAAGATGGATCTGATATAATTAAATTATTTGAAGATGTTATTTATTCCTTTTTTATTATCATATTCACATTGTTGGCTGCCAATTTATATATTAATGATATTATTCTTAATGTGCTTATGTCTTAAGCTAGTTAACATTTATAAATAAGCTCTTTTGTGTATTTATATCTAAATTATAGATATACTTTATCATATTTAAACTTAAATAATAGCACCAATAAATCAAGTACCATATAAAATTAATTTTAATATATTAAGTCTATTCAATTTTATACTTAGGAAAAGTGTGGTATTATATTATTTTGTAAATTTATACTTATTTAAAATGCCTTGTAGAAATAAAATATGTTATAGAAGAAGTGTAAAATCAAATACAAATTAGTGGAGGAAAATGGTCACTAATTATATTGTCATAATTAATGGTGTTAATAGAAATACCAATTTTCAAGAGGACCAATGTTATTATAAAGTTGGGCTTTGTATATGTATAAATATATTTTAATTTATAAATATTTTTAACTTTCCTTTGGGACAATATTTTTAATTTTAGATTTTGATAAATTCATTCTTGTCTATAAATTTCAGTCAGCTTATCATGATGTTATTTCTATGATTATAGTAAAGCTCAAAGAGTTAACCTTTGTCCAAACTTAACCATTTTTATGCTATAATATAAATAAATGAAAATATATTAGCTTTTTATAATTTATAGATTTAAAGGAAAGGATTGTAGTTGTGATTGTTGTTATCCAAGTGTAATCCTGTGCATTGGCTCAATATCATTCCATCTCATGTAGCACAATTTCTTTTCATGATTGAAAAACACCAAGATGTCGAGCACATATACATGCTCATCTTAGGCTACATATGCAAAACATTAGCTTCAATAGTTTTGCATAGCTCAATATATGTTTATAGTGCATGCACTTCATAATTGTGACATATTTTTATGGCAATGTGCTGGCTTAAGAGTTAATTATGTTAATTACAACTTTGTCGACTCCTCAACCATACCTTCTTGAGCTATACATGACCTTACACATGGGTGTATATTCATTTTCTTAGTTACAATTAGTTTGACATAATACATATCGAACACATGGTTGCTCTTGTTGGAGAATTTCAAGATTTGAAAGCACGAATGAAGCTTCTACTAGTGAACAAGATTGTACACAATAGGATGTCTATTATATAAAATGAAGAGTGTTAAAATATATAATGAGAGCCTTGTATATAGGCAAGGATGGGCAGGTGAGAATGTAGGAGTGAAACTCTAACTACCCCTCCAAAGGTGCAACACATGTGAGCTCAAATTACAAGTGTTTGAGCACATGAAAAATATACATGAACTAAGTGCCTCAATAGGTGAGTACACGTGTCTCAACCACATGAACCGAGACAAAAATAAAAAAATCCCTAAGTGGAGATTTAACTAGTGTAAATAGGTCAACCTAAGAAGTGTGGTTAGCTAACTAGTTCAACAATAACCTTATTTGCATTGACACCCAAGCCCTCAAATGTAACTTATGGAGTAGTGTATGCAAAAATGATGATGGATCTCAACTATTAGGCCATGTTAGGTACTTATTTACAAATTTCTCATAAATGAAGTAAAAAAGAAAGCTTAGTGGGAACAAATCTCTCTAAAATAGAAATGATACACTAAGAATGTACAAGTGGAGAAGATATATTATATAATGACTCATCATGACCCCCCAAGGACTACTAACACAAAGTACAATGAATGTTCCCCCCATAAGAGAGAAAAGAGGGAAGGTCTATGTGACATCCCTAAAATGTGAGAAGGAAAGAACTTCATGTGACGAAATTCTCCCTCCAAAAATAGACATAAGAGAAACCATGCATCCTTCCCTCAAAATGATGTTTGTAATTTGTTGGTAGTGTTAGAGTCACTCAAGGACTCAAGCCTCTTGGATCACCTACAAAACCAAAAACAACCTTCTACAAAGGAGAAAAGCAAGAGCATAAATTTGCAATAATGGATGCAATATTACAAGATTGAATATATCATTGAATATATGCAACTTAGGTAGAATATTATTATACACACTATGCAAAGTTGTCAATGAAGATGGGTCTCGGCTACTAGGCCATGTTAGGTACCCATTTACAATGCAAATGCAATCAATGCAATCAATCTCTCACAAATGGAGAAAAATAGAAAACCCATTGGGACAAAACTCCTCTAAAAGAGAGAAAATAAAACAAAACAAACATGATGTATGGAGGAATTAATGATACCTCCCAAGGACTACATTCATCATGTATATACAATCAATGACCCCACCATAAGAGGGAAAAAAAGAGACAAGATATCCCCCCACAATGAAGAATCTTTAATATCGATGAAGAATGCTTGGAAACAAAAGATGATCCAATGTCTGCAAGCAACACATCTCCCCTTAGGAAGAAAAAAAACTATAGGTTGATGAAGAAGCCATTCCATGTCCAACTAAAATGAGGTAGGATTCAAAGTATCAACATGCATGCCTTTGAAAACTTATTAGGAGTCTCCAAGTTTGAATAAGCCACAACACGATCATGGTCAAAATCAACCAAGAAACATGACATGTATTAAGTGAATGAGGAAACTCATGGATGCCAATCTCAAAAGACAATGAAGATGGGATAATAGTTGTGTTGAAATTGTTATCAAAGAGGAGAGAAACCCCCTCAAGTGTGTCCTCTAAATCTGCAATATGATACTTCACAAACAAGTTAGAAATCCTTATCAAATACTCATCCCACAAAGCAATATTTGAAAAACTATGATCATCTTGCTGAATAGGAGCACTGATGGCTGAATAAGTAGGAGGTGGAGGAGTAGGAAGTTCAAGATTGGTCTCTAGAATACCAAGGTTTATATGACCAAAATTTTCCTCACAAACATGATTCACACTCAATGAAGGAGTGTGAGATGCAGTTAAAGGAACATTATCTTCTTTTGAAGCAAAATGTGAAAAAGAATACAAATGAGATGAATGATCAATCGTTCCAATAGCAACAATATCCCTAGTCTCCAAGTCCCTTATGTACACTCTATCAGGAGTGAACTCAATTATTTTACCTTGACCACCATGGAATAATTTGATAAACAAAAAGGAGATTAGTGGAAAAAGAAGGAACACAAAATACATTGTTGATCTTAAAAGATTGCGCTTCTCACGAAAAACCTTATGGAAAATTCAGTGAGTGGGGGACCTAATTGTGTCTCATTGGATAACCTTTGGGATTTTTAGAGAAGCCGACTCTTCTTTGGTATTAGGGAAAAGGGGAGAAGAAATGCAGAAAGAAAACTAAATGCGGCGATGTGCCAAAGCTATTACAACATTTCAAAGACCTGAATAAGTTCTAATTTTTGATAAAGTGAACACAAAATGCCATAGACCCTTCATTGTTGGAAGGAGCAAACAACTAAGGCCAATGTAGGCACAGAGCAAACATTCAAATCCTCTCGTGGGAAGCACCCATTAAGGTTCAAATAGAAACAAGAAAACCCAATTTCAAACAAGATATTCCAGATCCTTACAGAGTTATCCCACTTGACAGTATAATATGAAATTTAAAAAACTTCAACAGGAAGATGAAAGAGTATTATAACATGGTTCAGTTCCTGAAAGTTTAGGTTAGGAGATCATTAAAGCTTAGCAATTAAAAATTGAGTATCAAGACTTTTATAAAGAAATAAAGAGACAAAGCATTCAATGTATATGAAACATGGAATAAAGTGTAAAACAAAGGCCACATGAGCACAATCTGATACAACTTTCTTCTTCTATTACTTGATATTATTGAATAATGAAAATACTAAGGTCTGATAATAAATCTGAACAATTATCTTGACATCAATTACAAAAGAGTGATCAAAGCTCTATAAGAAATCCACTATATCCTATTTTACTGCTACTGTTAATATATCTATCTCTATCCCTCTTTGGCTCTTGGTAAATTCCCTTTTATAAGACAAGGGAAGTAGGCAAGCACAAAGCACTCTCCACCGCCAAAGTTGAAACCTTAATAGGTGTCATAACCAGACATCCTCAAAATCTGATAAAAAATCGGACCTGATATGATAATAAAAGTTGAGTTTCTTCAATAAAGGCAATGGGTGTAACAACTCGATGACCCAAATCTCCACTAGAGCTTCGTGTAGGTCTCCTTGTCAAAAGGAAGATATGGAGCTATAAATGCTCAACTAAATTTGATGTGATTTGTTGTGGGTGATAATGGTTCTAGTAAAAGAGATCGACTCCAAAAGCAGCGAAGGAAACAAAAAGCATTGCCACCCAACAACGTTCATGAAAGCATTGCTTCGACAGTGAAGAGAATTGTCTGATGAAAGAAGGGCAACGTGGCAAGCAGTCAAGCATTCTTCAAAAAATGGGAGAGTAGCTTCGAGCCCGAAGAGAAATAAAAGCCCGAAAAGGTAGCACAACCACTACGTGATGCAATTGCGCACCTTTTCGCCAAAAATCTCTTGCGACCTTCAAAAATATGTGTTGAAGTCACATGTGGCAGGACGAGATCAAAAGCCGAAAGAGTGGGGCCCTAGGGGCCGAAAAGAACAAAGTGAAGAAAAATAAACACCTAGAGAACAAAAAATGTTGTACAATTTTGGCGACTCATAAGGGGGCCTTCATTTGTAGAGGCATGAACCTAGATAATCAAAATAGCATAAAAAATAGAAGAAATCTACAATCCCTTAGAGTTTGAGGAATGCAGAATGCAGATACTCCCAGTTTTCGTCAGAAGGCAGAACCAATGTGTGTAGGATCTTAGAAGCTTGATCGAGGTCAATTATCTTATTAAAGGAGATTGCTCCCCATTTTTCTTGGGTTGCTTTGATGAGGGAAAAGAGTTGGGCCAAGCGTAGAAGCACACCTTCGATCTCTTTAGCTGTTGGTGGTGAGCTCCATTTTTGGAACTCCGACTGGTCTTGTTGTTTGGCCTCTAAAGCCTATTTGAGTTGTTCTTCAATGAGTATTGTTCCATTAGGTGAAAATGGAGAGGGAAAACCCAAATGAAGTAAGGTTCTGAAATCCTTTCTTATTTTTTCGACCACCTTGGTTAGCACTAGCTGACAGTTCTTATCCCTTTGGGTGGCTTGGATGCACATGATGAATTCATTTGCCTTCCTGGTAGCTACTCTTCGGTTTGGAATCCCAATGCTCGCTAGAGTCTCCTCAATCGCGTTATACAATTTGGATATCAAATTACCCAACTTGACATATCAAGGGGTGACTATACTCAAGATTTGGTCAACAACTGCATCGACCTTTGCATTTAGCTCCTGCACATTAGCTATAAAACTCAGAGATGGCCTTAGGGTTGTCGTTGCAACTTTTATTCTTTCCCATTGGGAAAAGAACAACCTTTGTACTACTAGGAGGAGTTCAGACCTTCTTGCCATAGTCAATTCCTACAGGAACTGAGACTCTTTAACCCATATTTCCTCCTTCAATCGATTGACCTCTGTCCAAGCTCATTGAAGTTCATCTGTTGCTTGAGACTGGGCACTATTTAGCTCGCTTTACATCTAGTTCTTTTCTTTCTCAAACTGCTAACTTAACTTCTTAGTTCGGTTTGCGACTTCGGACCATTCTCTTGCATTTCTTATAAATCTCTCTACAATTCTGCACATATGTTGTTTTGCCAACTCAAAATGTCAACATTTACTCTTTCTGCTTTTGTTGCCATTCCTCTAAAGTCTTTTGCATTTGGACATTTACTTCTTCAGTCATCTTGCACCCGGTTTCAACTTCGTTCATCATCTTTTCAACCTCGGCTAAAAGTCGATCCTTTTCAGTCTAAGTGACTTGAAGTGATGTGGTCGCTTCTCCTTGCATGTCTTGTGCCTACCTAAGGCGGGAAATCTCCATATATTTTTCTCTTATTTCCACCTGGTATCTGTCAATTGTGGTTTTTAAATTATCCAACTTCGCTTCCCACTTTTTTAATTTCTTCTCCAACCTTGTGTAATCGACATACACCACCTTTTACGTGGCTTTGGCAAGGACAATTTTGTTATGAGGGAGCACTTCATTCATTTTATCATCAAGGACCTTCGCTCTTCATCAAAGCATGTCTCCATTTTTGTGATAGTCAGAGCCACCACGACCTTTGCTAATTGCTTTTGCTTCCTCTCCTTTTGGGCTTGTCTAGTTAACTCTACTTGAGTTTGGAGAACCTACAGAGGCTCAATACTTTGTGTAGCCATCGGGACACTATCAGGGAGGCCATAAAGGGTAGCGTGGGGGTGTGCTTCCAAATGCTTGGGCTTGAGGAGAGGCAAAGGGGAAAGCTATCAGTGAGAAGGGTGGGATGCCTCGCAAATGTTATACCGAATGCAAAGTGCTCATCGGGGTAAGAGGTGCAGTAGTAAAAAATAGTGGTACAGGCCTACAAGCAGGAAATTGTGTTGAAATCTATAGCATGGGTGGTTCCGAAAACAAAAACTGGGCCTTAGATAAAGCAATTAAAGTGTCTACCATAGTGGCAGTGGAAGATGCATGTTCGACGTGCGGGAGTTCCATATGAGGCTTATTAACAAACACAAGAGGGGGTATATCAAAGATAAGTAGATTAGAATCAACAGACGAGGGATTATGTTTTGTGGATGAGAGTTTCATAGCTACTAGTGATGTAGTGGAAGAAAGAATAGCGAGTGCGAAACTTACCTAGATTGCAGGGGCTGGAGACACTTGTGGAGTGACATCCACTTCTTCACCTTCCTTGTTCGAGGATCCTTGTCCACCCAAGTCCTAGATTCTCCTTCTCTTTATAGAGGGCATGCTGGTTGCTCCAAACCCTTCGACGATTGACCCCGACAAACCTTGTGTTCCTTGGATTGTCGAAGACTTCCTTGTAGATTGTCGAGTACGCTTTGCCTTTGTTGAAATACTGGCAGAAGATGAGACATGTGACTCTTTTTGCCATGATACTTCTTTTCCTTTCCCTTTTCCAACTTCGACCTCCAAAGGTGATGAGTTGGCACTCTGGACATTTGAACTTGTTCAGGGTCTCGGTCGAATTCTTCATCCAGATCAAACCCAACTTCTTTATCATCAATGCCCTCGAATTCTTCATCCATAGGAATGGCTCCACACAAGGGGGCCATCTGCTTGATTTCCTGCTGATATCTCCAGAAATCGATCACTTTTCTTTTGAACCACCCCTTCTTCCTCAATCGTGTCTTGAAAGACTTATTCATTAGAAAACCTGGGTTGAATTCTACCATAATTTGATAAAAGTCAAGCCATGGAGACCGCAAAAATGGGATGGCATCCAAGTCAATATAGGTGCCTCCATTATCTAAGGCTGGATTTCATCTTTCCTCCCAATATGATCGCGACTCATGTCGAAAACCTAGGTGCCTATCTAGATTATATTTCCATTTGTCACAGATGAGCTTAAGGTCGAGATAGGATTTTCTCATCAATACTTGCTGCTCCTCTCTCTTTATGAGCATCACCTGGCTCTTGCCAACAACAAGGGGGATTTCATAAAGGCACTTCTTTTTCTTTTCGGCGTCATAGCCATTATTTGTAATTGTCAATTGTTGATGTATTTCTAGGACAAGTGTCTTGGTCGTCACAAATCTAGGCAACCAAAAGGGCTCGCCTATAAACCGATGGCATCTGATAAAATTAAAATCAAACCCCATGAACCAATCTATTCCTTACTCAGTTTTCGGTGAAGGACAACTTTGAGAAACGAGAAATGTAATTGGAAAAGATGTCTTCATTAATTAAGCAAGAAGTGGCCTTTAAAGATGATCTTTTCAAGTGACGGAGTTGGATGATGATCGCGAAGATGACAAACACATGGCAATATGTCGTATATTTGTTTATTAATCACAACACCTTCATTAAATTTCAAAGCCTTACAAAATCCCATACGTACAATTTGCCTTCAGCTCTTGCCATCAACTTGCATTTCCCATTGTTGTTCCAACAGAGAAAAGGTTCTTCGTTTACAGACTTTCTAGTTCGCTTTTTTCTATAAATAAAGTGTTTCCTTGACAAAACTATTCATTAAGTTTGAATTTTCTTATTCTATATTTCACAAAGCATGGGTACTTCGATTATGCTCTTGAGTCAGAAGAAGCAGATTTCTTTCATGGGAGAAATCATCACTAAGAGAATTAAGAGGTTGTTGGGATGAAGGATGACCTGGCCATCACTGCTTTCGAGAGGGATTTCATCACTGATGAAAACCACTATCGTGCGAACACGGATGTCATACCTCGATTCGTTGCTTTTCTCCTGGACCTAAATATTGCAAAGCCATGGATTGTGTAGATGTGTAGGAGCATGCTTTGTAGAGACTACCTGGAGGGCCTTAATGAAATTGTCATCGTTGTTGTTCCTGGTCTTGGCATTCCCTTTGCCATGGATATTCGTCGACATGTGGACAACACCGAGACAGTGTCGTGGCTCCCTTTGTTGAATTGATTTCGAACAATGACTTTGGAATGACACCGCCAGCGGGCGAGGCCTACCAGTTCCCACCTCCTTCGCGTTAACATTGAGCCAATCTACAACGTAGTGGAAATTACTAATTTCAAGTAGTTGGTCTACCAACCCAGTTGAGTGGTGGTAAATATTGGTGATTGACCTTGGTCAATTCCCATGGATCTGTGTGATGAAATCTTGCTACCGTGTGTCTCATGACCTAGAAAATATTGCCGTGGTTTTGCTTGTTGTGGATTGGAGGTAAAAAATTCAAGCTTTCCTATACCTCCGCTCCTTGCATTTTGGATACAATGTTGAATTTTTCTTTTTTTGGCTGCCTCTAAAAAGAGGATCCTTGTACTTCAGCTATGAGTCCTCAAGCTCAAAAATATAGGCATCTATGGTGTAGTTAGAAACAATTTGATTCATGAGCATCTGTGGTCTAGTCATAGTTTTAGCATAACACATCAAACTCAAAAAAGAAAGGTATTGGTGTAAGGGATGATTCTTCTTCACGAATTCCCTCATTCTATTCACTTTGTTCATCAATATCTTCTAATTCTTCATGTGTCGAGGGAAGAAATCTTCCCAAAGAATCTTGCTGCCTCCACATGCAATGATTGTGACTCTTTTAGATCAACGATTTCTACACATTGTTAGTAACTCTTATTTTTGATGAAGGCTAAAATACCTTTTTACCCTAATGCTAAAAAAAAAAATTGCTAAACTATGATTCAAGATTGAAAGGAATTGAAAATACACAAGAGAATCTTGAACTTACGACCATCACTGGCAACGACGCCAAAAAATGTGGAGCCTCTCTAATGTCTAATTAACTTGGTGCTACTAGGTATACACACAACTCAAAGGACTTGAGAATCCCTAATTGAATGATTCATCTTTCACAAGAGGGCTGCATTTAATTATCAACCAAGGAGTCATAAAATTTCAACAGTCCTGGAAAAATATATGCATTCACAAGTTATACACATCCTACATCAATGGAGTATAGGCAAATACACATGTATAAAAGACAGTAAAAGCTAGAAAGTAAATTGCTAATTCACAAAATTAGGGAAATGAATATAAACTATTACCTTATGCTACGGGTACCTAATACTTAAGTCTGTAATTGTCAACTATTAAAATTACAGTGTCCTAACCTAGCTAATTCTTTCGGAGTATGAAACCAAACATGAAGCTACAAAATTCAATTCAAAACTACAAAATTTAATTCATGAATTACAACACGTGCATTCATAAACATATAACTGAAAACTACCGATTGAATTCAACAATGCATTACCTAATCTAACAATATAAGTTGAAGTGAGTTAGTAGTACCTCAAGTGGCCCTTGCTTGAGTTGCTACTTCCATGGTAGTTATAAAAAACTCACTTACTTACTTAGCAAATCAAGATATTAAACCAATTTCTGTTATTGCTTTCTAACTTTGAACTCTTAAATAAAATCCAACAAGAATCTATTGAACATTTTTTATTCAATAACACACATTCTATTGTTGCAACTACTATTCACAGACTGAAAACAAACTCAGGATACAACCGTCAACTCTCCCTCAAAGATAGGAAGAAGAATTAGTTTGAAACATAAAACAATAACTATATGAAGTAGGAGTATAGAAACCAAATTCAAATTCTATGCCCAACAATTTAACTGCTTTTAAAACAAAGACGTGTTCCTAAGAATAGTCTTGTCATAAATTAGTCTTGCTGAGAGTAGACTCCTTTTCTTGCCTGTCTTATCTAGTGAGCAAGAGTATTATGCGATGACTCACACCTGATCAATAAATTATCACCTTCATCTCCTTTCGAAAGTGTTGTGCCTTGGTCATTTGACTTCTTTTATGCAACCATCCATAATCCTTATGTTGTGGGTTGAGAAACCTATTGCCATGGGTTGACAGCCTTCTTGTTGCAAGGTGCTAGTCTTATTCCTAAGGCATTTACATTATGAACAATCATAAATTAAACATAGAATCATACTAAATTCCATAAGCATTCATGCATTCATACATGCATATATCAACATAAGATATTTCCATTTTCACATACTTAAAAGTGTATGAAACATATATAAGGTCTTGGGACATTTGTCTTGAAACTTAGCTGAAGAAATGATAAAAACATAAAATAGTAAGAGGAAATCTAGCCAATTATTGAGCCCATCATAGACAATTGTGCATGATCAGTAGTTATGACCAACTCATAGTTGAAATTAATAATTGAAATGAAGAGAAATGGGTGAGAGTGTATTTTCCCAAAAAGAACCTAGGACGCCCTCACTTAGGAAAAGAGATCTCCCAAAGGTTGGATTGACTTTCAACCTTTAGGCGAGTCAATCCTATTAGGGGATCTTGTTGTTTCCTTGTAACAAAAAATGACAAAAATGCACTTTGGGGAGATAAAAATAAAATACTTAATTAACTCTATTATATGATGTAAAACTTGGAATGGAAAGTATAAGGATATCACAAACAAAAACACCAAATTTTAGAGAGATTTGAGGAGGATAGAATGGTTTGCACCTGGTCTAAAAATTGGGTTTTGCAACTTGAAGTAGGATAGATTTTCCCAAGGGCGAATGGGTCCTTGTAGCTTTTTCTGAAACTTCAAATGATGATTTTGTAGCTCTTTGTCTGCACTTCCTTCCTATACTTGTAAATCTTGATTTCTAAATATGGACCTGTAGCAAATCTACAAAAGAAAATGTTGTTTTATGTGTATAGGGGTTTGCCTCAGTCAAACCCCAAGTTTGGTAATTAAACCTTGATGAAATGATCTAAATCTAATAAATGACAATGTGTGCAAGCCCTAACCTTAAGTGCATCTAAGCTTGCTATGAGCTAATATGGAAAGAAACCCCACTCAAGTGTATTAGAGCACGATTCCTATATGCCAATGATAAATGATGAAGATTCAATTGGGAAGATGTCCATACACCCCAATAAATCTGAAATATGATAATACCTTGCTTTAGGTAGCTTGATAAAATGAAGCTTGAAGGTGGGATCACTAGCAAATAAGTCATTAGGTTAAGGAAAATGGCCAAATGCATCTCCCAAACCTAAAATCCATTATGATCCACCATTGGCATCAACCTTAAATCGAGAACAATGTTTGATCAAATCTTTGACAAAATGGGCTTGAAGACCTACAAATACAACAAAATGTTGCTCCATAACTTCAACTTTTCTTCCTTGAATGCTTTTGAATCTCTTCTTGATCTCCTTTCTTGGTCCTCTCTTGATTTTCTAGTTTGAAAATGAATAAAAGACTACGCTTTATAGGCTTCTCTAATTTCCTGAATATTAGATCCCGATAGTCGACATGTAAAATTTGAATTTGGGACTTTAAAATACTGCCAAAAATATATTTAATTTTGGATTTTGGATCTTAAAGGGGATTCATTTGCCCAAGGGGGAATGGGTCTTGGCCTAAAAATGTAGGATCCATGTGTTTCAGGGTCATTAATTAATCAAATGCATTTATTCAATGCATGTTGCATTGTCGGAAAACAATAAAAATAGGCCTTGGGACATGCATAATTAAGGGAATTAGGGGCCTATTTATGGAGGATAAAAATGCATAAATGTAAGGTCACTAAAATAGGTCCAAATTAAGTGTGAAATTGTACTATCACCTAGAAAGGAGTACAATTTTCTACACTACAATAATGCATATAGACTCATTTAATAGTTTATAACAATATGAAAGATAATGAAGAAAAATAGTTATTTCAAGTGCTAATCGAAAGATGTCATCTACTATTATTTTTGTACTTAGATTATATATTTTTTATTTATTAATTTATGAAATTAATTAATAGTTTAGATCAATTATATTGAAGGTCTTGGCATATTAGTACATAATCATAGTGTTTGGTGGGTTGATCTATCAAAGCTTATCATTTTATCCGAATAAGTTAGATCATTCCATGTGTCCTCTCAATGATCACTTGATCTCACCATAATGGGCTTCACATTTTCTATATTCTTTCTATCTTTACTTTTAAACCTATGGATTAAGTAGTTTACATCAATGATAAAAATATAATGTTCCAATGTACTAAAGTCCACACTATAATGATTCATGTCATCAAGGATTCCAAAGCTTAAAATGGGAATCACTTCACTTTTCTAATTGGACTACTTGACACATCTCGCTACACCACTAGCCTAATCAAGAGAATAAACATTATTGTCTCTTGCTGAAACTTATGAGTTGGATGTGCTTGGTGCTAATGACATGAAGTCTACTATGTATCTTTCTATGAGCATGCTACTACTCATAGCCAATAAGTCAATATATAGATATTGGTAACCAATTGTCAAACCAAAGAAATCCAACAAGTTAAGTGATAAGTGACCATTAATAGAAATTCAATGAGGAAGAAAAAAAAAGGGCAAAAGCTGAGGTAAACTTATTTGACCTTTATAGAGACTCAAATGAACTAGTCTACCATGAATGTAAAATGAGGATCTTGATCAAGGTAAAAAACATATGGATTTACTCAGCTTGATTGAGAATAAATTAATAAACTATTGTATAGGAGTTAACATAAGGACCACATAAAGTCATAATAGGATTATCGCAAATTGGGTGTAAACATAATTTACATTATTACATTAGTCTAAACAATATTCAATATTATTTTGATCAAACAATAAAGCATAAACTCATTAAAAGAATATTCTAGAAGTGTAGAGATTTGATACTCTATTGCTTCTTGAGTTTGAACACTTTCTACCAATATCAAGAGATAGAAAGGAAGGCCTTCATGCACAAGGATAAGAATAAACTAAGACTTGATGATTACTAACACACACCCTCTTTACTGACCACATTTCTTCAAAGGTGAGAGGACCTCCCCTTATAATAGGATGCTAATTCAAGGTCATTATTTTTCCTAGTAGACCATTAAAGATAAATGAATAATTTTAAAAAATGTCCTCAAATATTATTTGCAGTAAGAGTAATGTAGTGCATAACGAAATAATCATAGAACACAATAATAATAAATCTGTACTAGAAAACCTTTGTGAACTATAAACTCTCCTATTATATCTAAATAAATGAAGTTGAAATTAAAATGTAAAATAATCTATTCTTGTCTAATAAAAGAGGATCTAAATATATTAATCGAAAGAAAGAAAGTATTACAACGAAATGATTTCCAAATAGCAATAGTTATGAATAAAGCCTAAAAATGAAAATTTGAGAATGCTTTCGAGTATTCCAACATCTCTAAGAGAAAACCAAGAACCCAACAAAACACACAATCCCAAAGAAGATTCTAATTAGCCTAAATATCTTTATTCAATATTTTAATGGAGCACTATCGATGCACCTCAAATGAGGGGGTCTATTTTAATATTTTTTTCAATATTTGTACTATTTATATTTTTTATCCAAGAAATGTAAATCGTTAAATAACATTACTCAATATTTTGATGGAGAACTATCAAGGCACCTCAAATGAGGGGGTCTTTTTTTCCCAATATTTGTACCATTTATAATTGTTGTCAAAAAAATGTAAATTTTTCTTTATATCACTCTTCATTAATGTACTCTTGTTATCAATATACACCAATTGCACAACCGTCAAATACATATAAAATAATCATAAATAACAACCTTTAATTATATAATAAAATGTGATTGACATAAATTATTTAAATAGTCTAAAATTTAAATCCCTAATTTTATTTTTCTTTTCATTATTATTGAAGCGTCAATTTTTGTGTCTACCTATTTATAATATATTTAGATGTAATATTACTTAAAATTGAACATTTAGTATATTTTAATATTAAGATATGCATGCCTTCTTGCAATATTTTTTTTTTATAACTTGTGGAAGTATTATAAATAAATGGTATATTGGAAGGGAACATTTTTGGTAAAGAAAATGTCTCACAAAATATAATTTTTATTATAAATAATATTTTAAAATTATTTAAGATTTGTAATTATTATATAATTTTTTTATCACACAAAAGATTATTATGTTTAGAATTAAATATGTTTTTAATTTATTTTAAATTTGTAAAGTTTTTTGTCATCTTTATTATATTGAAAGAAGTGTTCTAGAATAAATAACTTCAATTATAAAATAACTCTAAATAACTTTTAAAAAATAAAAATAGTTCTTTAAATAAAAATAAAGTAAAAATATAAATAAAATAAAATAATTTTAAAGTAAATTAAAATAACTCTTAAGTAAATAAAAATAATCTTTCATATAAAATAAAATAAACAAGTGTGGATTGAGAGGTCTAGTTCGATTGGCTAAAGCATCTTATTATAGGCAAGAGGTCACAAGGTCTAGTCGTGCTAGCATCACTAGTTATGTGAAAAAAAGTAAATAAAATAACTTTTTTTTTTCTTTAAATGAAATGATTCAAGTAAACAAAATTAGTTATCCAAATAAAAGTAAAGGAAACAATTTAAATAAAATAAAATAATGATTCTTTTGTATTGTTTCTTTCAATTTTATTGTAGATGTAACATAAAGTTATTATTGTTTTTTAAATCTAGACAACTAGATTACATATATATGGACATTTTCTTTCAATTTTATTATAGATGTAACATAAAGTTCTTATTTTTAAATCTAGACAAATAGATTACATATATATGGACATCTTGCCCTTTATGAAGAAGTGGATTACAATATGATGAGCAAGCGTACGTCCAAATCAGAAGTTGTCTTTCAACTAAGCATCCATGAGCAAGGGATCTCATCTGTCAAAGTCATTTAAGGGATGAACTTGCCATAATCTGAGGGTTTCAACTTTGGTGGATGGTGTGATTAAGGAACATACCATCAACCTCACCGATTTTTCTCAATGAATTAGACTACAACCAAAATATTTTGAATGTAACATAATGTTATTGCCATATATCCAAGGCATACCAATTTATATATTTATTTATTTAGAATCCCAATTCTTTTAAATAGAAACAACTAATTTAGTTTACTAGATAAATTCTGCTAAATAAATTATATTCATATTGGTTTTAATTTTTTCATCTAAATAAATGTGGATGATTATGTTTTCATGGTTTCTCTTATCCAGTGATAAAGAAAGATTGTTGACGAGTATTAAAGATTATGTATTGAGGAAATCGAACAAAGATCTGTTGATGGTTGCTAAACATCCTGTGGGTCTTGATGAAATAGTAGAAGACTTTGAAAAAAAGGCTCTTGAAGGTTCCAAAAATGTGCAAATTGTGGGGATTGTTGGCATGGGTGGGAGTGGAAAAACCACTCTTGCAAAAACATTTTATAACAAAAAAATATCCTTCATTTATAAATGCAGTTTTATTTTTGATATAAGAGAAGCAGCAGCTAACAAAAAATTGCACTCTAAGCAGAAAAGGATGATGAAAGACCTTGGTTTTAATGATGTATCATTTGATAACATAGAAAGAGGAAAAGCAATCTTAAAATCTAAATTGAGCTCTCTTCAAGTCCTTATTGTTTTGGATGACAGAGATCATCAAGATCAATTAGATGCTTTACTACCAGTAACAGATTTTGGAAGGGATAGTTTAATTGTTGTTACAAGTCGTGAATTAGATGTTCTTCAATCATGAGGAATTTCTTCCATTTATCAAATGAAAGAATTAAATCTTGAACATGCTAAAGAGCTTTTATGCTCGCATGCTTTCCTACTATCCTCTCCTCCAAATGAATTTCAAGATCTTGTTGACGAGTTAGTACAAATTTGCAATGGATTGCCCCTGTCTCTTAAAGTATTTGGAGGACTACTTTATGGAAAGCCCAAAGAAGAATGGAATTCTCAATTAAAAAAGGCATCAAGAATATTGCCTGGGGATATTAAAGAGAGGCTTAAAATAAGCTTCGATGCACTAGACGAGGAGGAACAAGAGATATTTTTAGATATAGCTTGTTTTTTCATAGGAGAAGAAAAAAGTTTGGCCATTGCGGTGTGGGATGGTTCAGGGTGGATTGGTGCACATGGCTGGAAAGTTCTTGAGAATAAGTGTTTGGTTGAGGTCGACGAGTGTAATCAGATCAAAATGCATGATCAGCTTAGGGATCTTGGAAGAGGAATTGCGAAGGGAAGGCCACCCTTCCGTGTTTGGTCAACACAGCAAATCACGGACATTCAGAAACAAAACGCGGTGAGCTTAATATATTCTATTACATACTCTCTAATACTTAGCATGGAAGCCTTGTTCGTTCATTGGTATGCTATCTTAATTGTTTTAAAGCTTTTTGCTTTTGCATTTTCCATTCAGGAGAGAGTGCTGATTAGAGGGATTAAAGCGACAACAGATGATTTCTATGAAAAGTGCTCATCCCATCATAATACGCCTTTTGAAGAGTGTATGGAGCTTGTGAAAGGCGGTTCTACAAAGTGTAAGGGCCTTACACCTTCTATCCTTGTTGTTGAGGGGAATTATTTTACAGAAGAACTAGAAACACTATTTCCAGGCCTTGTCTGGTTGCGATTGCTCAAATTTCCGGAGATAGCTCTTCCGTCGAGGCTAATGTTGAAGAATTTAAGAGTTTTAGAGCTTCCAGATGCTAGATACTTACAAGAATTGTGGAATGACACTGCTGATGTAAGTATATTCATTTTGCTTTGTCAATATTTATACAATCATATGTTTAGTTAGGTGTTCCATAATTTTTCACGGTTTGCTCTGAATTGAAATGCAACGTGGCTGCGGGCTCCATTGGAATTAAGATTGCTGAATCTTGTAGGTGCCCGAAGTTTCCTCAGATTTCCGAGGACAATAGGATGCCTTAAACATATGAGAAAGATATCCTTGACCAGCGGATCATATTGGCTTCTTATGGAGAGTCTTCCAGAAGGGTTTTGTCTACTTGAATCGCTGGAGCACCTCCAGCTAAGTGGATGTAGAGAGCTAACATCACTGCCTAGCAACTTTGGCCTTTTGACAAACCTGCGACATATAGATTTGAATGATTGCAGGGAGCTGAGGATGTTACCTGATTCTTTTAAGCAGCTCATACATCTACAGTATATCAATTTCCATGGTTGCGAGGAGCTCAGCTTCACGTCAGAGAACAATTTCATTCTGGAAAATATGACAATGCTGGAGACGCTCTATTTTTCAGACTGTTCAGAATTGCAGGAGCTACCTCAGCATATCACACATCAGTTGTCGCTCAGACATCTGTGTGTGACACGCACCAGGTTAAGGAAATTACCAAGTAACATTGGTGAACTAAGCAAATTGGAGGTGCTGGAAATAGGGGGTGATTTCTTAACGATGCCAACTTCTATCATGAATTTGTCGTCCTTGATTAGTCTTCATATTTTCGATTGTCATGGATTACAATTTTTACCTGAGTCTATAGGTCATTTGTCTTCTTTGACTAGTCTTATTATTTGTAGATGTCATGGGTTGAAAGCTTTACCTGAGTCTATGGATCATTTGTCTTCTTTGACTAATCTTATCATTTCTGATTGTAAGAATTTGAAAACTTTATTTGAGTCTATGGATCATTTGTCTTCCTTGACTAGTTGCTCATTTATTATTGTAGTAGATTAGAAATCTTACCTGAATCTATAGGTCGTTTGTTCTCTTTGACTAGTCTTAAAATGAATTGTTGTAATGGTTTAAATTTTTTACCTGAGTTTATGGGTCATTTGTCTTCTTTGATTGAACTTTCTATTTTAGACTGTAATAAATTGGAAACTTTACAGAGTCTATAGGTCGTTTGTCCTATTTGACTAGTCTTCAAATTTTAGGTGATGGATTGAAAACTTTACCTGAGTCTATAGGTCATTTGTCCTCTTTGACTAGTCTTAACATTTTTGGTTGTGATGAATTGAAAACTTTCTCTTGGTCTATAGATCATTTGTCCTCTTTGAAAACTTTACCCGAGTCTATAGGTCATTTGTCATCTTTGACTAATCTTAGTATTTGCTATTGTCATGAATTGAAAACTTTACCCGAGTCTATAGGTCATTTGTCCTCTTTGACTAGTCTTAACATTTATGGTTGTGATGGATTGAAAACTTTACCTAAGTCTATAGGTCATTTGTCCTCTCTGACCAGTCTTGACATTTCTTATTGTAGAGGATTGAAAACTTTACCTGAGTCTATGGATCATTTATCTTCTTTGACTGATCTTACAATTTATTATTGTGATGAATCGAAAACTTTACCTATAGATCATCTGTCCTCTTTAACTTATCTTCGTATTTTTAACTGTTCTAAATTGAAAACTTTACCTCAGTCCATGAGCCATTTGTCCTCTTTGGGGTCTTTACCTAAGCCTGTAGAAAGTCTTAATCAGTTAGAAGAACTGAGCACAGAGTCTACTCAAGAGAAGTCTCTTCCAAAAACAAGTGCACAGTTTGGCAAGCTTCAAAGTTTGTCTATTATGAACTGTCCAATCACAGAATTGACTTTCCTGTCGGGTACCTCTTCTTCTTCATTGTGCAACCTCAAATGGATTTGGTTAAGCAGCACGCTTGTGTCAAGGATTTCAATCTC
This sequence comes from Sequoiadendron giganteum, assembly GCA_007115665.2. Classification (NCBI taxonomy): domain Eukaryota; kingdom Viridiplantae; phylum Streptophyta; class Pinopsida; order Cupressales; family Cupressaceae; genus Sequoiadendron; species Sequoiadendron giganteum. The sequence goes on from CM021100.1 coordinate 197,820,624, forward strand.
TCAACAATGTTGCCCCAGCCTGGAATCTCTAGGCCTTGACAGTAATGAGCAGTTAGTAGAGATCGAAACCTTGCCAATGTCAGTCAAGGCCATAAAGTTAAGCAACTGTGAAATGCTGAAGGGCATAAGTGTTATTTGTGACATGGTAAACCTTGAGACACTGTCTATAGAGAACTGCGGGGATAAGTTAGAGAAGCTTCCAAGTTTTGCAGATCTATTCTTCCTCAAAGAATTTGAAATAATAGAACGTGCTGTTCAACTTAACCAAATACAAGGCTTGGAAAATTGCAGATCATTGGAGAAGTTGAGAGCAATAACTTGCCGCAACGTGCCGGTCATTAAAAATCTTGAGCATATGGAAAGACTGATCAGGACAGTAGTGCTCTCAGCAGCATGCAACATATCAGCAATCGAACCTTGCCTTCAAACTATAAAGGTAATAATAGTCTTCAGATTCATCGACTAATTATTATCTCTCGAGTGTTAATTGGTTGACCTTAAATTTTATACTGTTTGCAGAAATGGCCATATGAATGTATAATATGCGCAAGAACAGAGCATGGTGTGGAATCAGTTGTGAATTCCTTTGCCTTTCGTGGTCTCACTTTGGTTGATTCATGCGTGGAGGAGATTGCTGATGGTGGATACGCAAGTGAGTTGAGGTTAAGATGCAGGCAGAGGGGTTCTTCCAACGCGGCAGCGATGGTGTGCTTTGCCATAAATACCACTTCAGCAAATGCTACTATAACCTTGAAGAACACATGTCATCCAAATGATTTCTCCGACTTCTGCAAATTGAAAAGGGGGAAATGGGTTGTCATAGGTGTTTTCCTACAACCTTCCCAGTGGCTTATGACACAGGAGTACCGACTCCGCAAAGTAGACGGGGACAAGCGAGTGGTAGTTGATGATAAAGTGAGGGGAATATTAGTGATGGGCGAGCAAGCGAGTGTTGAAGAGGCTTTTAAAAAATTACTGCTATATTTTGGGGATGTAAATAGGCTGAAGCGCAAAGCTAAGCAAATAGAAGAGAGATTTGTGGAGGCTTCTAGGAAATTACTGCAAAGTTTGGGGACGTAAAAGTAAATTTAATTTTCATCGAATAGAAGGAAAGTATAAATTTTCAAGTTTTTTATGTAAGTTATTCATGAATTTATTTAAATACAATTTGAGTTTTTCAATTAGGCTAAGATGTTTTTTAATTTGTAATATTATTTTTTTTAATAAAATTATTTAAAAAATCAACTAAGTATAAATTGATATAAATTAACTCTGATTAATTATTGAAGATTTTTATGAATTGTTATATTTTAAATTTAATATTAATTGAAAAAAGAAATAGTAATAGATAAGAGTATTTATGAATGGATTTGATAACATATGAAATATATTATCATTCATTTAATTTTCTCCTTCTCAACATTTACAAGTTCTTCCTCATACATAAGAAGCATATGTATATCTAAGAGTAATACCTAAATATAAATTACACCAAAGGTTTTTTTTTTGTATTAAATAAGTATATGCTATTAGACAAATTCATGTATTGATTTACTTGTATTCTAGCAACATAAATGGTAATATAAGCTATATTATTTATCATTAATTAATGAGTTTAAGATAAACATTCATTTTCATTGATCAACTCAAATATATTACTTCCAAATTAATGTAAGAACTCATCTAGTGATTAAATAATATCAACACCTACTTTATCATGTAAAGAAGACCTTCACATCATGCTTTTTGAAGTGGTAATAATTCATGAAAAAATTCTAGAAAGAATTAGACCAAAGCTTCCTTAGATTTTTGAGGACAATAGAATGTTTTAAATATTTGAGAAAATTATCCTTGGACCTTGATGTAGTTTCCACACATGGGAAATTTGATCCTTGAGCATATATTCCAATGGATAGTCTTCTATAAGGGTTTTGCCTACTTGAATTGTTGGAGCACCTCTCGCTAAGAGGATATGTAACATCATTGCCTAACAACTTTGGACTTTTGATAAACTTGTGACATATAGATTTGAGTTATTGCAGGGACTTGAGTATGAAAACACTATAATTATGCAAGTAGATTGATCTTTTACAAATATAAAATACATTCTATTAAATGAACCTATAAGATGAAAAAATAGAGGTCACATAGAAATATACAAAAAATAAGAAACAAAATTATTTGTATTATCGTTGTAACACTACTATGAGGGGGAAACCTTGTAATAGAGCATACAAACTAATTATCAATGCACAAGATACCTTCCATTTAGAAATTCATTATAATTTATGTCATGCCAAATACAACTAGTACCATCTCATGCATGTGGTGTAATGCCTTGCCAAGGACCCATGAGACATGAACTAGGAAAATCATACACGATTTTTTATAACATCACACATCGTTGGCGACATGATATTGTCACCAAGCACAAGATAACTAGACATAATGACATTATCATCTAAATAGACTTCACACAAGTGAAAGAATTCAACACCAATGACCACATATTGTCATATAAGAGATGTGACAACCATAATAAGGGATCACAAACTTGAATTTTTAGCCCGTACAAGACTCAACAACACTAGGAGGATGAGTTCCTTAACACAAGGTGCAACCATAGGAGGCTTTCATGGATGACACATGCCCCAACATAAATGACATAAATCCTCAATGACAATACCTATGAACATGATCTAAAATTTAGGAGACTCATAAGACCATGGGTGACAACTTTTATTTAGTTCTCCTAAGGACTATTGTGCCCCAAGATTACTCTAATGCTTATATGGGACACTAGAACCTAGGTGGGTTAGTAGCATCCAATTGGGACACTAGCACCTAGGTGGGTCACTAGCACCCAAGTGGGACACTACCACCGAGAACATATGTCCTAGACTAGCACAAGTGTCTTGTTTAGGTGTTAAAGTCCCAAACTAGCATTGTAGTCTTCCTTAATGCAGTAGTCCAATCTTGTCATTGGAGTCCTAATCCCAAGTAAGGGTTTGGTCCTAGGACATGCCAAACATATAGGAACAACTACCTAGGAAATCATACAACAAAAGTTAGACCCTAAAATTTTAGAAACTTCTTGGGTTTCATAAAGATTCTAGAACCTCAAACATAAGGCACCTCAATACACAAAAAAGGTTCACAAGGGTTTGGGAAGCCTCCAAGAATCCAACACATGGTTAGAAACAAGAGGGAGGAAGAGAAAGTGTGTTTTAAACCTAGAGCCCACTCCAAGAGCACTTGAGGGACCCTAAGCAGTCTCGAGAAAAGGAAGTTTCCTAATAATGAACATCTAAGGTTTCACAATCCACTTAGTGTTTCCAATGGTAAGTTTACATTCTTTAAATAATATTTTTAGTTTAAACCAAAATAAATATTCCCAAATTTTATTTAAGAACCATGACATGAAAGTTTAGAGATCATACAAGAGGGCATGCGTGCTCAACTCCAACACCAAGTCATGTAAAGATAAAACCAAATTGATACCACTTATGTGGTCCATTTACCATCCATCCTTAGGGGGTGGTCCAATGATTGCATTACAACATGATACAAGGACTCAAATGTCCTTCAATAAACTTTTACAACATTTGAATGGAGAGAAATCAAAGAATGATAAAGCCTTTACCGAACTTGATGCAAACCTCAAGCTTCATCTGTGATCCTTCAGTCCCCAATAGTGGTTTCCATGCAACCCAATTGTCGAGTACCCTTAGTTCCAACCCAAAATTCTAGGAGATAGTCAAAAAGGCCCAAACACACTCACACAATACACAAGGGCAGTAGGCTTACACTCGCACCAAAACATGAAGAATACACATGGCATATAAACTATGCAAGATCAATTAATGAAAAAATTAGGATGAAATACGTCTCTTTAGGAAATACTCAGAAGACATAAGGACTAGATCCTAGAGATAAAATAGGGAGTTTCATCACAATATCCTATGATACATGATAAGTATACTTGACTACACCTCTCACAAGAGATGAGGTTACTCAATCATACAAGAACTAATGCTCCTCGAGTGAGCATGTCTTCTACACCCTTACTGAGCCTTTACAAGCACTCCAAGCATGTCACATGAATCATTATCTTCATTCATTTTAACTAACCATGTGTTTAATTAGTTATCACTCACCTAAGAGACTTCCACATGACATATGCTCGAGTTACTTTTGGTTCCAAAAAACATTGAAAGCCACTCCCATATTTCTCTCTAACACATATGTCCTAGGTTCATCACATTCCCAAAAATGGATGTGGCATGAAGAACAGGATATGAATCTGACTCAGCAAATTTTTTAACATAGTGTTAATAGGTTTCCCTCAAAAATTATAAAGACATTCCTTCCCCCATCCTAAGACATAAAAAATCTAATTAAAAAATTATTTCAACACAAAAACAAGGAAATTTAAAGGAACTCCACTAAAATTCCTTTAATTTTTCCATTTTTCATTTTTTTTAAGTGTCATTTGGCTCTAAATGTGAATAACATCAATTTCATTTAATCAAATTCACTTTTTAGGAATATTAAAAAAAAGGGGCATTATGAGGGCACAAAACGGATAAATTTGAATTCAAACAACAACTAAATTCTACTAATAATTCAAGATTAAATGCTCAATGGGAAGTCGTATGCTCCCCTAATAGTGAGCATGACATCCTAAAACAAAAGAATAAGCTAAAAGAGGAGAAATGAGCAACTTGCCTCAATTTTGTTGGGACAACCAAACACACATAACTTGCAAAATTTCAACAAGGATGAAGAGCACACCACAAGTAATCCCCTTCCTTTTCATATCCCAACCGTGAACAATAATTTCTTTACAAGAAATCTCTTATCTTAGCAAACAAAAACATGATTTCACTATGACCTTCTTTAAGTGAACATATAGATGACACAAAATGGCTTTTACATAACCATGTCCCCTATTATGACAGTCAACCCTAGACAATATAAGATCAAAAAAATATAAACGTTTGCACACTCAAAGTAATTTTATGTAGATTCACACACTATTCATGCTTCAAATTAAACTTTTGTCACTTGCCTTATTACACCAATTTATGCAAAACAAATACAATTTGTGAGTATTGTCATACATAGGCACATGTAAGCCTTTTATGCTATGTAAGCATAGATCTTTTTGTAGATATTATCTTTATTATCTTTTAGGTAAGCATAGATCTTTCCGTAGATGGAGGTATTGGCATTGTTAAGGTGGCAGATAGATTGAGATTCAAAGTCATCATAGGTGGGGGGGTGATCCCATAATAGTGGTTTACAATTTTTGGCAAAACTGGACATTGAAATTATTATTTTTAACTAAATCTTCACATTCGGGCACATATAGTGGCTAAACTGTGAGGAATTTGAAGATGATGCAAACTAGAGTCTTATCACATTTTGTCTATAGATTCTAAAAAAAAAAATTCAAAATTTTTGGAATCAGATTGTACTTTTTTTTCCATCTCCCACGAAAACTGGTTTTTTCATAAAACAACATTTTTAAAAAGTGACGCACACCATATAACGCATAAATTTTTTTCCATGAAGGATAAAATTCTATTTCTTTTGAATTCAGATTTGTAACTTCGATATTTAGTGCTTCCACTTGGTTAGATAGTTTTTTATTGAATATTTTTTCTTTAATCAAGTTTCAAAGTCAAACTAATTACAATTCAGACATAGCACGACCGTATAACACATAATGTTTTTTGTATATATCAAAATTCAATTAATTTTTTTGTTGGATTAAGGAATTCAATGTCTGGTGCACTCATATTTTTCAATTTTTTTTTGATAATCTACTATTTTTCCACATGTGCAAAACAAAGATGTTCATTTTCAATGAAAAACCTATGTTTAATAAAACTATAAAAAAATACATAATAAAACCAAAACATATTAAAATTATATTCGTTGGATAGCTCATTTTGAGGACTACCATAATCATTTGAAATAAATTTCAAATGAATTCATTTGATCCCCCAAAAGGTAAATCAAAAGTGATTTTTTATTAGCATTTTGATAGGTGTAAAGAGACTCATTTATAGGTATGGTTTAAAACTAGCGAGGTTCTATCCAAGGGGGTTTGATCTAAGGTGGTTTGATCAAACCCTCTTCAATTGGAATCCTTAAAATGGAACTTTTTAAGGCTTAAATCATTATATTTTCTAAAAATATGTGATTTCAGCAAAAATCAGTTCCTCTCAGAAATTGTAAACCAGCTTTGTGGGATCACCCAGGGGTATACAGTTTCTCCACCATGAACTCATAGTGGCCACATTTTTTTGGAATCTACAACAAAGAAGCAATATTAGCCATAGCATCGGTCGCCTTGTTGTCGCTCCTTGGAATTTGACCAAATTTGATGTCGACAAAATACTTCTTGAAGTCATTAATCATTCTCTTGTAAGGCATTAGCTTGTTGTCTTTGGTTTGATAATCATTGTTGACCTGGTTGATGACTAGTTGTGAATCCCCATAAACCTGGAGCTCTGTAATTTTCCATTCCACGACTATCTTGATCCCAATAATGAGTGCTTCATATTCAGCTGTATTGTCAGTGCGTGATAAGATTTTGGAATGGTATTCCCTACGGGAGTGATGAATAGGATTCATGCTCCCAATCCATGCTGAATGAAAGAACCATCAAAATATAAAACCCATTGTTTTGTTGTTACTGTTGGGACATCTGCATCTGGAAATTCAATATGGAGTGGATGACCATCATGAAGTGGTGCCTCAACTAGTTCATCAGCAATGGCTTGACCTAATATAGATTTCCTATCGACATATTGGATGTCGAATTCACTAAGTACCATTACCCATTTGTCCAACCTTCCTATCAGGTTTGGTTTGCTTAAGAGATAATTTAGTGGATCAATCTTGGCTATGAGCTTAACTGTGTGAGTCATCATATAGTGTCGCAATTGTTGGGTAACAAACACTATAGCTAGAATCTCATTTGGAGGTTTGGTTTGCTCTTTCTTTCCTCGTTGAATCTTCTTGTGCTAGCAAAGCTCCCAATGATCAGTCAGTAGTGGCAATGTACAATAAAATAGGATTCCCTTCTATTGGAGGTGCTCTAGAACTGGTGGACTCATCAGGTATTGTTTTAGTTGGTTGAAAGTTGTTTCACACTTCTCGTCCCATTGGAAAGAAACATTCTTGTGCAAGAGATGAGTGAAAGAATGAGTCTTGTCCGCCAATTGCGAGATGAACCTTCTGATTGATTGGAATCTACCTTGGAGAGATCTTAACTAACTAATGCTTTTCGGGGGTGGCATCTCCATGATGGCTTTCACTTTTGCAGAATCCACCTCAATTCCTTTCTCTAACACTACGTAACCAAGTAGTTTTGTCGATCTTACCCCAAATACACATTTCTTTGGGTTGAGGTGAACATTAAACTTCTCTCCAGGTGAGTGAATAGTTTGTCTAATATCTCCAAATGTCCTTCTCTAGTGTGGGATTTTGCCAATAGGTCATCCACATAGTCCTCCATGAAAGTATGCATCATGTCATGGAAAATAGTTGTCATAGCTCTCTAGTACGTGGCCTTGACATTTTTCAACCCGAAGGGCATGACATTCCAATAGAAATTTCCCCATGGGCAAGTGAAGGTTGTCTTGTCCTGGTCTTCAGGAGCTATTTTGATTTGGTTATAGCCATAAAAGTTGTCCATTAGTGACAACATGCCATGACCCGCTGTCAATTCTACAATAATGTCAATATTTGGCAAGGGGAAGTCATCTTTCAGGCAAGCCTTGTTGAGGTCCCTAAAATCAGTGCAAATCCTTATGTTGCCATCAGGTTACGAAATAGGTACAATATTTGATATCCACTCTACATAGTCAATAGGCCTGATGAATCTGACATCTAACAACTTCTTTAGTTCAACCTTCACCAATAAGGCAATATGTGGATGCATTTTTCTCAACTTATGTTTAACTGGTTTGATTCCTATAGGAAGAGATAAATGGTGCATTATGAGGTCTGGATCTATCCCTGGCTTTTCAACATATGACCAGGCGGAGTTGATTTGTCTCTCTTCGAAGAACTTGATGAAGCTAGGCTTTTCCATTTTTGTCAATGATTCTGCCAAATGAAGAGTTCTTATTGTTTATGTACTTGCCGATGTTGATGGAATGTGTAGGTTCAATCAAAACTTTTGATCTCTCCTATAAGTGGTCTGGGAGAGTGTCAAATTTCCCATCCTTTGGTGCCTCAAAGAGGTTTTCACCATCGGATGTGCTCTTTGTTTTTACTATTTCTGGATCTGATACTACCATGGAATGGTTTTCACCATTAATTCTTTCTTTTGTTTCATTTATTTTGCAGTTGGGAAACTTGACACTCTCCTGTTGTGAAGCTTTGCTCTGATGTTCAGTGGTGGAGACTATTTCAGAATTTACAACACAAAGGAAGTTCACAATGGCCTCATCGTTCAAAAAGGTTGGGATATTGATAGGTTCGGTTTGGTGTCAATCTATTAGTTCAGGATGCAGTAATGGTAGAGTGTCATCGGATGGGTTTAGGTCAAAAGGCGTAAGTGTCCTAATAGAAGTTTTGTCATCAAACAAGACTAGGGCCAAGTTGAGGTCTATAATGTCACTCTCTTCCAAGGGGTCCATCTCACTATGAGTTTGGTCATCCTCACTCGAGCCATCGATATTGTGCGATTCTAATTTAAGTGGTTCGATTCTCGAGCCTTGTCCCTCCTCGAGAATGGGAGTATGGTTATGGATTACATCAACATTCTTTTCCTGACATGATTCTTCTAACAATGAATCCCACTTGTGTTTATTTGAATCAAACTCATATTGGTTACTAGCTTGGAGTTGTAGAATCCGTTCAACAACCTTCTACTTCAGGTCTTCTTTTGTTTCTTCATGTTCCTTGTATCCTAAACCTATTTTGTCTTTGGGATTGGTTATAACGGGTTGGATAGGTTCTATGATACCCTCTTTTCTTTTTCCAATAGGTCCCTGTCCATCATAGCCCATCTTCTCCAGGATTGAAATCCTTTTCCATACTGAGTAGTTTGGACATTTTCCATTGTTGCTTGGGACTCAATTTCATCTTTGTAGAGCCAGTTCAAAACATCTTTGTCATCTAATTCCTCTACCTAGGTGCTTGCTTTTATGAACAGACCATCAAAAAGGGTGACTAGTTGCAAGGATGTTTGGGACGAGGTTGATGGTTGACCATAGGATTTTGGTCACATTAATTGCAAGAGGCAGAGGGATTGTTTAATGGAATATTCACCGACAGCTCTATCTTTGATTTGGACTTTCTCTTCAAATTTCTTGGACAAGGTATTGAGTTGGGCTTCAAAATTGGTGGATGCAGAAGGGCTAGAATCCTCCTTTTTCTTTGACGATGAACTAATTGACTTCCTTCATGGAAGGATGTTAGTAAAGGATTAGCTTGATTGGAATTGTTAGAGATATCAAGAGTGGAATTAGGAGCTTCACAGTTATGAGGCACAAATACATCTGGGATAGCCTTGAGGGCATTGCATTGTTGAGGGTTATTTGAATTAGCAGGAATAGTGATTTCTTGGCCATTACAAGGAAAACTCAAACATTGATGATATGTTGAGGGTACAACCTGCATTTCATGGATCCATGGATGACCCGAGAGTATGTTATATGTTAAATCCTTATCCAAAACTTGACAGAACACATTTTTCAGAATTGGCCCCACCTGAATGGACAATATAATCAAACCTTTTGAAGCTCTCTCTTCATCATCATATGCTTTGATTGTGATCTTCTTTCTTGGATCTATTGCATTTTCAAAGAACCCTATTGCCTAGACAAGTTTCAAAGTACATATATTAAGTCCAGCTCCTCCGTCTATAAGAATGTGTTTGACACGACTTTTATGGATGAGAACCTCAATATAGAGAGCTGCATTATGTAGATGGGTGGGGGATATATCATCATTTTCTGAGAAAGACAAGCAGTGAGGCGCAACCAGGTGTCCCACCATAGCTTGAAAAGCACATACTTCTAGATTATTCGGCACTGTCATGTCGACTAGGGCTTTTTCTAGAAACTCTTTGTCAGCAGGAGAGATTTTTAGGAGCCCCAATATTGATATTTGTGCGAGAAGTTTCTGGAGCTGATCGATAATATCGTATTGATTAGGTGTAGCAACAGGCAGTTTGGAAGCACTACCCTTTAAAACATATTTGATTTGAGCCCTTGTGGTCACATTTATGGACACACTATCTTGTCTTCCATTGATTTTGATGACATTAACTTGATTATCTATTGTAGCAGTGGTTGGTTGGATATCAAGGACTTGATTAGAAAGGATGTTGGTGTTGTTGATTGGATGATTGGGTGCAATAGGATCTAGTGTGTTATTGATGTCATTTATGCAATTTTCAATGACAGAGATATGAAGAATTGTGGTATCATGAACATAGTTCACATTTTTTCCTTTGTCGTTGCTATTAGAAGATTCTCCTTTTTCATAATTTGGCAAAGGATTTTTAAACACACCATGGTCAGTATTTGTTTGAGGTTCCTCGATTCTTATGACTTTATTGTCAATTAGATCTTGTATCTTATGTTTCAGTTGCATGTAATTGTTGGTGAGGTGAACTTTACATCGATGAAACTCACAATAATGGGCGTCATTCCACCATGATGATTTTACTTTTAGTTTGAAGCCTCGAGTATCAGGTAAAGTGATGAGATTTTCTGCAATAAGTTCCCTCAAGGCAGATTCATGTGATTGACCGAGAGGTGTGAACTTCTGATGATTGTTTGATGTCTGATAGGGTAGAGTCTTGGATGATGTGTTGCTTTGATTATTTTGAGCATTTGCTTGGTTGGAATCTTGGTTATTTATTTGGTTGGTAGTTTGGGTATTCTTTTGGTTGGTACTTGAGGTGCTTCCTGACAAATTAAAGACTAGTTTAGCATCATTTGGGCTATCATTGCCAATATTTTTATACTTCTACCAAAGCCTTGTTTTTTAATTATTCAAGGAATTAGATGAATTGTTTTCATTATAGATTTTTAAAATTCGTCGTTTGACCAAGGCCTCCTCAATCTTGATTCCATTTTCGATCAAATTTTCAAAATTTGGAGGACATTGTAATTCCAACCTGTAACTCATGTCATCATTCAAGTTATCAATGAATACCTCTATCTTTTCTTTCTCAAGAATAGGTTGAGGATATCTCGCAAATATTCTTCTCCACATTTGAAGGAATATGAGGAATGATTCTCCTTTCTTTTTTTTCACATTACAAAGGTCTCTCATTGTGATCTCATGTTGGATGTTATATGAATACTGGGTAATAAACTTGTTTACCAATTCCTCGAAATATTTTATCCCAAATGGTAATTGCAAGAACCACTGCATACATTGTCCTCCCAAACTACGTGGGAATAATCTCATCAAATATGTGTCTTCATGGGAAAATTCAAGGCACATAGTTCGAAATTCCCTTACATGATCAATGGGATCAGTTTCCCATTGTATTTATCAAATTTGGGAAATTTGTGATCTTTAGGGAAAGGTATCATGCTAATGCTTGGATCAAAAGGATACATACATATATCTTGTATCGAATATCTTTTGGTCATCCCCATTTTCATATTTTGCATCTATTGTTGGAGAATTTGGATTTTTTGTTTCAAGGTGTCCACGTGATCATTGGTTTTTGTTTCACTCTTGGTTTCAGTTTGTTTTTTCGGTTATGTTTTCTTAGGAGTCTTTTGCAATTTTGTGACATCGAAATCATTTGGTAACTTGACTCCTTTGTTTACCAACATCATCAAGTATTTTCCCCCATCCTTTTCAAAAACTCTCTCTAGGAATTTGTGGAAACTTGGATCTTGTTGGGCTTATTGGACATCTTCTTCATTTATCTCCACTATTTCGATTGAATTGAGATTATGAAAGGGGTTTATCTTTGGTTCAGCCATGGTATCTTGGGTTTCAATTTATTTTTCTTGAAGTTTCAACTTTTGGGATCTTGTTTGGACGGGCATAAAAGTGATGATAATATTCTAAATATTTGACCAAATTTTTAGGGAGTACCAAAGGGGTTGATTTAAAAATATGATTAAGCAAGCTTTATTTTGGGATAAATGATGATGAATCCTGATGAAGGATGATACATCCTAATGGTGAAATTCAATTGCTAAAACAAAAATTTGATACGATGAGGATGAAACTTTTGGATGTTTGATAAAAAAATAGATAAAGGATTTTTCACTTGGAAATGCGGGTTTCGACAAGATTAATATTTAATGCAAAAATTGGTTGGGATGATTGGAATATTAGATGGCTAGTTGAGGAATGTGAGAATGAAGAACGGGTTGACTATGATTATGCCTTTGGGATAGAGCTCTTCTTTGATAATAAGCTTGTGAGGCTAAAGGCTCTAAAGAAAAGTCATTAGTATATCCTCCATCAAAGTCATGATATCGATGGATGAAGGTTCGATAATCAAGCAAAAACTTCCCCACTTTGATACAAGAAACATCTCTTTTTTTAAAAGTCTCTTAAGGCTAAGGTGTTTCTTTGGTTTCTTGATTCTCTTGGTAAGGGATTTCTTGACAAATTTCGTTGATTTCCAATCCCTCAACATAAACTTTAGGATGATGAGAAGATGTTGTTTGAGAGGGAAAATTTGAACTGGATGTTGATTGGCAGAAAGGAGGTCAAATTCGGGTTTTTGTTTGAAAAATCACCAGATGTGTTGAAATAGGGTATGGATGCACTAAAACTTAGATGCACTACAAAATGGTTGAAATGTGTTGTAGAAAGTTCTGGATGTGCCAGAACGGGTTATGGATGCACTGCAAAATGATATGAATCCATCAAAACAGGGTATGGATACACTACAAGAGCATATGTTGGGGATATGTAAGTGGGATGTGCTGAAATAGCAACTGAATACGTTGAGGAATGGTATGAATGCGCTGAAACAGGCACCAAATGCACTGAACTAGAAAGTGTTTTATGGTTTTCGACAGTTTGATAGAATTTTTTGACTTTCGATAGTGAGTTCAGACTGTTTGAGTTGAAATTTCCTTATGAATCAATGGTTGGATATGTTTGTGTGATGTTTTTTTAAAATTTTGTTTAAAAATACATTGGTAAACACATTAGACAAGCACATTTCCTAGGATGTGTAAGATTGTATTCTTTTGGATCCCATGAGAATTTTACTCCAATCGCATATTTTTAGTGAATGAATCCAGAAGCTTGGCTGCACGGGCTCCCCCTTATAGTGCACTCACTTGTCAGGCCAACCATGCTTCCAACTCCCATGAATCTCCCATGGCAAGTTGATCATTCTACTAAAAACTGCGAAGATGTGGGTGCCTTCACAATGACCATTGCTGCACCAAAGAATAACTAGGGTCATTTTTTGGAAAACTACAACAAAAGGGGTTTTAGTAAGGACTTTTCATTTGTGGGGCACCAGCCATGCGGCAAGAGACTATTGTTGCCCTTCTTTTCAGAGTGGTGATCATGATACTCAAACTTTCCTTGAACACCCACATTTATATCCCAATTGGAAATAAGCTCAGCTTAGAGCATGTTACCAGTTGGGTCATTCCCTCCTTTCGAAGCGGGGAGGTAGGCCCTCTAAGGTTAAAATGAAAAAAATAAGTGAACAGGTCTAGCTTTCTACTCACCTAGTTAAGGGGAGAGCATACTCACCTACCATTCCAAACATAGTAGACATGGTTGTAAATTAATCCTCCTAGTTATGCTAGATTCCTAACTTAACCAAAGGAAAATAACAACTAGATTTAACCTTGCAGCCAACTATTAGTAGTTTTATTCCATTTTTTTTACAACAGTTTTTTAAATGTTTCTGCAAAGTCTCTGATTGCGTATTTGAGCTTCCTGGCAACACATACAAATATTAATCAGTTTTAGAATCTAGAAATTTAATAGCAAAACTGAATGTGCCATTACATAGACCAGATGTATTTAAAGTCAAACCGAATGTGCTAAACTACTGAATATGTTGAAACTAGAAAAAATGATAGAATTTAAATTTTAAACTCCCTGATGCATCGAAACAAAGTTTGAATGCACTGCAGAAAACACCAGACACATTGAAACAGGGACCAGATGCGCTGCAAGAATAACTAGATGCACTGAAACAGGTAACCAACGTGTCAAAATAGGAACCAGATGCACTACAGAAAAAATTGTATGCACCATTTCAGATATTTTAATGGAACCTGCAAAATGAAACTCAACAGAAAATTGATTAAATCTCGAGGCTAGGCCCCACGGTGGGCACCAATTTATGTGTGGTTATAAAATATGTCCTGCAATGTCAATAGAACACACCTTCATGGAATGCATTACTTAAAAGGAAATAAGAAGTAACATAAGGGTAAGTGCAACAATATGTGACACAATTTTGATGCCAAATTGCAAAAAAACTCGTAATAGGCCATATTGTGCTCGCCAAATTTGAAAAGCGCCACATTTGGCGAGTGCCAAATGGCTTGAATTTTTCAATGACTGAACAAGTGTGAGTTCTCTTTCTTTTTGCAATGAATTTTGGAATGCATTTTTCTAAACTCTTTTATTTTCGCTTTCTCTTCCAAGGAAACTATATACATGAAATAAACATTTAAGTATAAGTTTACATTTACATATGGACATTTACTTTCTTATACTTTAAATTATATTACATGTATATAGGCAGGATGTTTGAGAGTGGTTTCAGATCTCTAGGAATTATAATGCAAATTCTAGTTATTGGAAGATCTTAAAAATTTCAGACAGTCAAATTTTAGGAATTAGCAATTCAAATTTCAGTAATTAGGAGGTCAAATTTTAGTAGTCAGCAAATTGTATCAAATTTCTCTCTCCTTCTCTCTACTCTCTATCTCTCGACTCCCTCTCTCTATATGTCTCTCTCTCTCCCTTCCTCTCTATCTCTCTCCCCTCTCTCTCTCTCTCATACCCCTCTATCTCCTCCCTACATCTGCCTCCCCCCTCCCCTCTCTCTCTCTTTACCTACCTCTCCCTCCATCACTTTGTATCTCACTTATGTCTCCCTCCCTACCTCTTTCCCTCTATACTCTCTATCTCTCCTCAACCTCCCTCTACCTACATCTCTCTCTCACTCTTTATCCCTCTCTTCCCCCACCTTCTCTCTAACTCTCTCCTCTCTATCTCATAATTCTCTCTCCCTCCCTCTCACTCTCCCCTCTCTATCTCACCACTCTCTCTATCTCTCTCTCTCTCACACACAAACCTCTATCTCCCTCGCTAACACTCCCTCCCTCCATCCTTCCCTCTCTACTTCTCTCTATCTCTCCTCTCCCTCCCTCTCTCGACCTCACCCTCCCTCCACTTCTTTTTGTCTCTCCTCCCAATCTCTCTCACTATTGTCCCTCCCTCCCTCCCCCTCTTTCTCTCTCAATCTATCTTTTTCTCTATCTCACTATTATCTCTCTCACACTCACACACACACCTCTATCTCCCTACCTCTCCCTCCCCTTTGTACTCTTTATCTCTCCTCTCACTTTCCCTCTCTATACATACCTCTCCCTCCATCACTCTCTCTCCATCCCTCTGTATCTCGCTTATGCCTCCTTCCCTACCTCTTTCCCTCTCTACTCTCTATCTCTCCTCTCCCTTCCTCTACCTACCTCTCTCTTTGTCTCTCTATCCCTCTCTTTCTCTCTCACTCTCTCCTCTCTATCTCTACCTATCACCCCCTCCTCTCTAAATCACCATTCCCTCTCTCTCAGTTTCCCTCCTTCCCTCTCACTCCCTCCTCTCTAAATCACCATTCTCTCTCTATCCCACTTTCCCTCATTCCCTCTCTATGTCTCACTTATCCCTTTCTACCTCTCCCTCCCTCCAACCTCCCTCTCTCTCTTTATCTCTATTTCTCATTCTCTCCTTACTTCTCTACTCTCTATCTCACCACTCTCTCCATCTCACTCTCCCTCCTTCCCTCTCTCCCTCCTATCCATCCCTCTCTCCTTCCATCTCTACCTACCTCTCACTCCACTACCTACCACTCTCTCCCTCACCCATCTTTCTCTCTTACTCTCTCCTTCCCTCTCTACTCTATATCTCTCCCCCCCTTCCCTCTCTAATCTATTTCTCTCTCTCCCCCTTCCTCTGTCCCCTCATTTTCTCTCCTCTAACTCTCTCTCCCTCTCACACACACTCACCTATATCTCCTCCTTTCCTCTCCCACCATCCCTCCACTCTCCACTTCTCTCTATCTATCATCTCTCTCTACATCTCCTTCCCTCTATATTTATCTTTATCTCCCATCTCCCTGTCTTTACCCACTTCTCCCTCCATCACTCTATATCTCAATCATGTCTCCTCCCTCTCTCTCTCTCACACACACACACACACCTCTATCTCCTCCCTACTTGTTCCTCCCTCCCCTCTCTAATTCTCTCCTTCTCTCCTCTCTCTACATCTCCTACCCTCTCTACCTATATTTATCTCCCCTATCCCTTTTTTTTTACCTTCCTCTCCCTTCATCACTCTGTATCTCACCTATGTTCCCGTACCTACCTAGGGTTGAGGTATTAAGGGTCAAGGGTTGATAATTGAGGGTTGAGGGTTTAATTTATATGGTAGAGGGTAGAGGGTAGAGGGTAGAGGGTAGAGGGTTTAAGGGTCAAGGGATTAAGGGTTGAGGATTGAGGGTTAGATTTTACTTGGGTTCAAGGGTTTAAGGGTTGAGGGTATAGGGTTGATGGTAGAGGGTATTGGATATAGGGTAGAGGGTAGTTGGGTGAGGGTTGAGTGTTTAAGGGGTTAAGGGTTGAGGGTATAGGGTTGAGGGATTAGGGTAGAGAGGGAGGGAAGGATGGAGGGAGAGATGGAAGGAGAAGAGAGATAGAGAGGAGAGAATAGGAGAGAGGGATAGAGATATATGAGGGTTGAGGATCTAATGTATAGGATAGAGGGTTGAGAGTTGAGGGTATAGGATTGATGGTTTAGGGTATTGGGTTGAGGGTATAGGGTAGAGGCTAGAGGCTAGAGGCTAGAGGCTAGAGGATTTAAGGGTTTAGGGTTGAGGGTAGAGGGTTTAGGGTATAGGTTTAAGGGTATATGGTTGAAGGATTAGCATTGAGGGTCTAATATATAAGGTAGAGGGTATAAGGGTTCAGGGTTTAGGGTTTAAGGGTTGAGGATTAAGGGATTAAGGGTTGAGGGTTGAGGATTGAGGGTTAAGGGTTTAATGGTTTAGGGTTTAAGGGTTGAGGGTCAAGATTTTAAGGATGAGGGTAGATGGTTGAGGGTATAGGGTTGATAGATTAGGGTTCAAGGTCCAACATATAGGGTACAAGGTATAGGGGTTGAGGTTTTAGGGTTAAGGGTTTAGGATTGAAGGTAGAGGGTTGAGGGATGAGGGTTTAAGGGTTAATGGTTTAGGGATTAGGGTAGAGAGTTTAATTGGGTTTATGGGTTTAAGGGTTGAGGGATTAGGGTTGAGGGTATTGGTTGAGGGCAGAGGGTAGAGGGTTTAGAGGTTTAGGATTTAAGGGTTGAGGGTTGAAGGTTTAGGGTATAGGGTTGAGTGTTCAAGGTTTTAAGGGTTGAGGGATTAGGGAAGAGAAGGTGGGATGGAGGGAGGGAGAGATGGAGGGAGAGTCTTGAGAGAGAGAGGGATGAAGTAGGAGAGAGATAGAGGTTAGATGGTTAAGGGTAGAGGGTAGAGGGTTTAAGGGTTTAAGGGTTAAGGGTTAAGGTTTAAGGGTTTAGGGGAGAGGGAAGAGAGACAGAGGGAGTGAGTGAGTGAGAGAGAGAGATACCTAAGAGAGGGAGAGGGGGTAGGAGGGTGAGTCTTGAGAGAGAGAGAGAGTGATGGAGGGAGTGAGAGAGAGATAGAGGGTAGAGGGTTAAGGGTAGATAGTTAAGGGTTGAGGGTAGATGGTTTAAGGGTTTAAGGGTTAAGGGTAGAGGGATAAGGGTAGAGGGGAGAGACATAGAAGGAGTGAGTGAGAGAGACTTGAGAGAGGGAGAGAGGGTAGTAGGGAGAGAATTGAGAGAGAGAGGGAGAGGGAGTGGGAGAGAGATAGAGGGTGGAGGGTAGAGGGTTTTAAGTGTTTAGGGTTTAGGGTTAAGGGTAGAGAGAGAGATAGAGAGAGGTAGAGAGAGAAAGATGGTAGAGCTATTGAGAAAGAAGAGGAAAGGAGGGAGAGAGAAATAGGTATAGAGGGACAAATAGGTTGACCCTTAAACCCTAATCCCTCAACCCCCATGCCCTCTTAATCCCTCAACCCTCAACCCTTCAACCCTAATCCCTCAACCCCCATACCCTCTTAATCCCTCAACCATTCAACCCTAACTCCTCGACCCCTATACCCTCTTAATCCCTCAAACCCCATACCCTCAACCCTTAAAACCTAATCCCCCAACCCCATACCCTCTTAATCCATCAACCCTCAATCATTCAACCCTAATCCCTTGACCCCTATGCCCTCTTAATCCCTCA